>CP092885.1:56588852-57789932 GCA_030710605.1 Cordylochernes scorpioides | reverse complement strand
TTCATTGGACACGACAACAACAACAGAAAATTGACATGGACCCAGAGCAGCAGCTTTACACACCCAAGATAGTGGACATTGCTGTGATAGAATGTATGGACATCTGAGGCTCTTCATTGGACACGACAAAACAACCAGAAAATTGACATGGACCCAGAGCAGCAGCTTTACACACCAAGATAGTGGACATTGATGCTGCTGAGATAGAGATCATGGAGACATCTAGCTCTTCATTGACACGACAAAAACAAAAATAATATATCAGATATACATTATAATATACAACTAATTTACAAATATATTTGTTCTAATATAAATATATTTAAAAATATTTCTCCCATTGAATATAAACAAAATTTTTTAAAAACTAATGCTTGACGTTATGTGGCGCTGAGTTTGTTGTTGACACACATTTAAAAATGTTATAACAACCTTGATAAAGTTGGCGTTCAGCAGCTGAAATATTGGTAAAATAAATGATAATTTGATCCAATATATGCCTTTTAATTAAACTAATTTATATGAAGAGATATTCTCATGCCTGAAATATAAAACTTACAATCGAAAATAACAAAAGGTTTTTTATATGAAAACACAATAAAAAACTTTAAAACAAATATTTTATTTGTATTATATGTTTCAGCACTCCCATACCATCAATGCCCAATGCCTATTCAGTATTTTCCAATCTTCATTATATATGTAACTAAATTGAAACCCTTATATGAGGCTCAGTGAAAATAAATTGAAAACAGATTTTTAAAATATCCATTCAAAACCTGTAACACTTTCTCTAAAAATATATATATGATTAATAATAATACTCATCCTTTATAAAATCATAGGGCGCCTTCTCCGTCAAAATAAACGTCAAAACTAGACCCCATCTATTGACCATCGTGCAAATAGCGAACTTGGGTCGGTGACAAAGCCACAACACCAGCTTTGGAAAACTGAGAAGCGTCCACCTAGAGACCATGGTTTCAGGCTAATGGCCCTCGTCAGTCTAGGCAGACTTTATTCCATGTGATTCACATCGGGATCTAATGGAATCTTGACAATCTGCCAAAGGGTTTAGTTGGCTAAGTTGCTGGCCGAATCATCGCAAAATAAAGATTAAATTGAACGGAATAGGCGCTCTAGTTTTTTATAGATCAATTTTCCTCCGGAAATATTCCCACTCATTCTTTATTTGTATACAACGTAGGATTGCTCATTATAACCGAGAATATTTTGTTAAATAAATTCATCATAATCCCTAATTGTAATCTAATAATGATGTTGACCATTGTTATAGTAAATCTTTGCTATAGTGAACCACTAGTCTAATCCCAGTTCGCTCTGGCGATGTTTTATAGGTTTGTTAAAGAAAGTTCACTATACGAGTTCACTATACTCGTATATCATCGATTCTATTCAGTGAAGTTTTATTATAATCGTATTTGCATACTCTACATAAGTGAGAATTGAATTAATATCTTTAAACATTATTGAAAATATATAGAATATAGCCTTTAAACGTATATGTATTCGTTTATTTTTGAAATATTTTCCATTTCATTACCTGAATTGTGATTGAATTTGAAATAATATTTCAAATGTGTTCGATATAAACTCCTTTGAATTGAAAGTGAAATCAGTTGGTTATCTCCTTTAGAGGAAAGATTTCAAGTAATCTCATTCTAAGAAAATTCAATTTTATATATTCTTCAAAAGAGCATTTTATTTGTCAGTTTGTGTTATTGTCTTTTCAATTTTATAACCTTAAAACTGCTTTCATTTCGGTAATATTACTTTGATAAACAAATATATTATGCAAAATCACCTTTTACATTATGGGTTTATAGTTTGTGTTATTTAATTATGATAAAAACCCTATACTAATGCACATGAATTCATCTATTAATCAATTTTTGAATATTTTCTTTACAGAGATTAAAGTATGAAATATTCGATTGGATAATTCAATGTTGATCAAAGCCCATGTATTTTATATTATGAATTAATTGAAGCTAACGGTGACTCTTTCTCTCTAATTTCTATATTAAAGAGATATAGGCTTTCGGACAATAACCTCCTTCAACAGGCTGTACTACAAAGACACGAAACTAGAGGAGAAAGAGCGAGAAAAAATGATATATTATATCTTGTATAAAGAAAAGAGATTTGATTTTTGCTTGATTTTTTTTATTTTATTGAGGATTATGGTAATGGTGATGCAGTCGTGGTTAGAATCTTGAAACTATAATAATAAATATGGTTTTGATCAGAGATTTATTTATTTGAGCTCAGGAATATATATAAATAACATAATTTGGTAACAGTGCTGCCTGGCTTAAGGCGAATAGAACAAGGAAAAACAAAATATTATTTACATAATGTACAAAAGTTTTGAGCCGGCCCTTGGGATAAAACAACAACGAGTTTTTATAGGGAAGAGTTACCTCTGGCGGTCGATTTAGCAGAGTATTTGGATCTATTAAAATAATTTTAAATAGAATATTACTTTAATATAACATATATATACATGTAGTAACTCGCATAAGTAGAAATCTTTTATAAGATAAATTAATTATTAATTCATTATTTTGGTGTAAAAATAAAAAATAAACTTCTGGTTGTAAGCTTTATATTTTCTAAGCCATAGATCTTATTCTATGTGGTAATTAATTGTATGTTTTGAACTATACAGTAAAATCTGGAAACGGTGATTTCAGAGAAACGAATATAAATTAAAAAATTAATAATAAAAATGTTTTATTGTAAGAAACCTTTAAACCCATAATAAAATTTGATGGCATAATAACAAATTTCAAAGAATTATAAGAGAGAGAGAAATATTACAAATAATATAAATATCTTCATTTATAAACAATAAAACATTACTAAGAATAAATACAAAACTTTTCCAACACAAAAAGACAGTTAAATTCTTTTCACTTTAAATATATAAAAGTTAAACTATTAATCTTTAAAATGTAAATAAGTTTAAAAACTACAATTGAGTTTTTGCTTCCAAGATAATAGACTGTCAGGTTAAGAACAAAATTCTATTTACTTCTTTTTTTTAACCAAAGAATTTATATCAAATTTTCATTAGCTACTCTCTCATTCTTAAAAAAAAAGATATTAAATTAGTTTAAGAATTTTATGTTTAAATATTATTATTAATTTATTATTTTTAAAAGGTTTTTGAAGGTAAACTTAAAGTTATAGACTAAATTTAGAGAGAAAAATCACAATGAATTATTTAGCTATGGAGAATAAAATGTTCTGAAAAACTTAGTTTGTTGAATATTATTTTTGATTTTTTTTTGTTTTAGCGATTTAATATTTATTTATTACCAGTTGCAAACAAGACACGCTATATCCGATCTGGATAATTGCGCGTGAACCTATTTACAATAATTGTAGTAGATTAGGTAACAGATTTGTCAAAAGGAAAATAAACAATTAAGAAAATGAGAATTGAATAAACATATACATTAAACAAATAAGCAACAACATAAGCAGATAGAAGAAATCGCAAGGTAGTTATTACAGTATGTTAAGCAATGATGGAAGTTGATTTAATGAAGTTATCTGTAAAATTAGTATCGTGGAGAGAGAAAGTTGATCAGTTGAGCTATTTACAATGATTATGTTCTAAATTAACTTATTAATTATTTACATTGATAAATCAAGTCGCATAGTAGCGATTTAATATGAGTTTGGTTCAAATATACACAATTTGTTTCAGAGAGACAAAAATCTCCTTTTGAACGTATGTTAATAATAAGTTTTAAAAAGTAAACATATGTTTTAAAGGTATTTTTAAAGATATTTTTGAATGTCTGTGTTTTTAGGTATGCATTAAAAGTTTATCTAAAACTAATTCTTAAAAGTGGTTGAAAGATATATTTTAAAGAGGTAGTGTTTAGAGGTAGGTTTAAAACCACGTGTTTTAGGGTAAGATTTAAATGTTTTTATAATTAAAAAGTCATATATTGGATCAAAATATCATTTATTTTACCAATATTTCAGTTGGCTGAACGCCAACCTTTATCAATGTGTTAAAAATTTAAATGTATGTTTTAGATTATTTTAAAATATTTTTTTAAATGTATATTTTCTCAAAGATAGCTTCAAATATACAATGGATAAATAAAAAAACGACGCCTAGTGCGCCATTTATATCTGAAATATAAAATAATTATTGCGCGGAAAAAAAACACAATTTCCTACCTTCATTATTTCAATTATTATAAATTATTTTATTTCCAAAGCGCTATATCCCGCAAGGGATACTTGCGCCAAACAAGATAAAAGTTTATTTACATAAGTTATTTACATTATTCAACGCATGAAAACATTAGAGATCCAGATTTTGTAAAAAGTTTTAGAATGTATTTACAAAATGAATTGAACTTTAAATATGATTTTTTTATCGGAAATCTAATCGTTAATTTACAAACAACTAGTTCATTCTTCATTCTATAATCTTGAAATGCTGAGCAATCGATCAGTAGATGTTTGTAGAGGTTTGTTCCTCAATACCACAAAAGCAATCATCATAAAATGACGAAACAGTTTGAAGTATTCGCCAATGATGAGCCAGGCCTTTACAATATTTTCATCATTTCAATAAGGCATTAGAAAATAAATTTATTTTATAAAAATTGTTGAGGCTATAATAATTTTTATTAATTAGTAAACAATATGGAAACTATAGAAATGTTAGAGTATCAATTATTTTATTCCCAAAGCGCTATATCCCGCAAGGGATACTTGCGCCAAACAAGGAGAAAAGTTTATTTACATAAGTTATTTACATTATTCAACGCATAAAACATTAGAGATCCAGATTTGTAAAGAATTTAGAATGTATTTACAAAATTAATGAACTTTAAATATGATTTTTTTTTCATTCTAATGAATATAATATACGTAAATTTTATAAAATAAAATAATAATATAAAAAGGTGAGGTATTGTCTGACACATATATAAAGAATGGATTATCATCAGAAGATAGGATACGTGTCTTTCTTCTTCAACAAAAGATCTTACGAAGGACCATCTTTGAAAAATGACTTTTATTGAAAGCCTAAATGAATCGCAGCAGAAATTTTAATAAATGGTTTGAGAAGAATTGCTGAAGAGAATGCCATATGATTTGTTCCTTAATAGATCTGATTTTCCCTTCAAATTTGTCGGCTTTTGAAAAGGGTAATTATTGAATTGATTGAATTTTCGTTTGAGGGGAAATTCTTCATACCCCTTTCATATTTATTGAGTTAGAAATCTATTATCTTTTAATTGTATTTTGTGGGGTTATAATATTCTATTCACGTATTTAACTGAATAGCTTTTAAACAATGAAGATAAAGGAAATTATTCAGACATGAATTTATCATTATATATTTTTTTAAAATTATATTTTGGTTGAAAATATTCTCATATTGGCTTACATATGGAAATTTATATTTTTAACACATTCAATTTTATTGAAAAAAATGCTTATTAATGGTATTTTAACTCTATATTGCCACGTGAAAATTAGGGAAGACAAAAACTTCAGGAGGAAACAACAATTTATTTCAGGCAAGACAACTATCAAAGGTAAACAAAAGATAAGCCACGAGGGAAATTTACAGAGTCGCCAGATATAAAACATAAAAAATGACCACTCTGTTAAATAAAAAAATAATAATAAAAATACTATGTTACATAAATAAAATTAATAAATGCTATGTTACATAGCTTTTTTCCTATGGGAGCTGTGACCCACAGCTAGCAATTATTGTAGATACTGACGTGGATTGACGTGCTTCTGCCAAGGATTCCATCGAAGTCTTGGAACTTTGTCCCTAGTACCTTTGCTTCCATTTTCTTGCGGCGTGAAGAGCGGCTTTGTCGTCGTATATTCTATAGGAACATCGTCATCTTCGAGGGAAGTCTTGGCTTTGGCACGGTGTTTAATCCTGGAGTCAGTCTCCGAAAATGTAGATCACAGTACCCATGGCTTCAAGGTCTTCTCGGCGATCTTCAGTTTGTCTTCCCTAACTTACCCGCATCTCCACAAAAATGCCACGTGGAAAATTAGGGAAGACAAAAAAAACTTCAGGATGAAACAAATTTATTTCAGGGAAGGACAAACTATGAAAAGTAAACAAAAGATAAGCCACGAGGGGAAGTTACAGCGTAGCAAAATATAAATATGAAAAAATGACCACTCTGTTAATAAAAATAATAAAATTAATAAATACTTGGTTACATAGCTTCTTCCTATGGGAGCTGTGACCCACAGCTAGCAATTATTTTAGATACTGACATGGATCTGACGTGCTTCTGCCAAGGATTCCATCGAAGTCTTGGAACTTTGTCCCTAGTATTTTTGCGTCCTTTTTCTGGCGGCGTGAAGAGCGGCTTTGTCGTCGTATCGTCTATAGGGACATCGTCATCTTCGAGGGAAGTCTTGGCTTTAGCACAGCGGTGGAATCCTGGAGTCAATCTCCGAAAATGTGGATCACAGCACCCATGGCTTCAAGGTCTTCTCGGCGATCTTCAGTTTGTCTTCCCTAACTTACCCAGCATCTCCACCAAAATGCCACGTGGAAAATTAGGGAAGACAAAAACTTCAGGAGAAACAACAATTTATTTCAGGCAAGGACAAACTATCAAAGGTAAACAAAAGATAAGCCACGAGGGAAATTTACAGAGTCGCCAGATATAAAACATAAAAATGACCACTCTGTTAAATAAAAATAATAAAATTAAGAAATACTATGTTACATAAATAAAATTAATAATGCTATGTTACAATATTTTAGATTCTTTTATAACATATATATAATAATAATGAGATTGACGAAATTTCTCTTAATGAATTGTAAAAATCTATAAACGAAGAGAAAAATTATTTTATTAAAATGCATAGGCTACTAGCTTTCGGGCTCCAAGCCCTTCCACAGGTACAACGTGTTGTGAGAAACTAACGCTATATATAGAATCGATATGCGATGAATCTGCATATTTTAACTATGTATGAGGCAACGATATCAAATTAAGATATGGAAAGAAGGCTTTTAGAAATATTTAACAAATATAGGATATGATAATTGATAAATTATGAAAGATTTAGCATACTATTAATAAAACTATTGCGAAATAAAATAAACTAAACTAAAAAATAAAAATAATAAATAACGCGTGATCATCTCTGGTGCCAAACAACTGAAAAATACCATATACACCGTGACGCTAAAAAGTATAAACAGAGGGAAAACAGGTTGACCCGCCATCAGCGTAATCCTCGGACTATGAAAAAATAGGGGTCGGGAGGGGGGGGGGGTTATGCGGGTGGTTATGGCAAGATCAGGGAGTGAAGTGGCCGGCCTAAAGATTATTACATATGTCTAGTACTGCATTGGTATATCAATATGTCTGTTAATACTGTTGTTACTGATGGATAAAACTGCTTCGATAATTAACCTTTGATATTTATCGAAGCAGTTTTTATCCATCAGTAACAACAGTATTAACAGACATATTGATATACCAATGCAGTACCTAGACATATGTAATAATCTTTAGGCCGGCCACTTCACTCCCCTGATCTTGCCATAACCACCCGCATAACCCCCCCCCCCCCCCTCCCGACCCCTATTTTCCATAGTCCGAGGATTACGCTGATGGCGGGTCAAACCTGTTTTCCTCTCTGTTTATACTTTTTAGCGTCAAGGTGTATATGTTTTTTCAGTTGTTTGCAACCAGAGATGATCACGCGTTATCTTATTATTTTTATTTTTTAGTTTAGTTTATTTTATTTCGCAATAGTTTTTTAATAGTATGCTAAATCTTTCATAATTATCATTATCATATCCTATATTGTTAAATATTTCTAAAAAGCCTTCTTTCCATATCTTAATTTGATATCGTTGCCTCATACATAGTTAAAATATGCAGATTCATCGCATATCGATTCTAATATAGCGTTAGTTTCTCACAACACGTTGTACCTGTGGAAGGGCTTGGAGCCCGAAAGCTAGTAGCCTATGCATTTTAATAAAATAATTTTTCTCTTCGTTTTATAGATTTTTATATATATAATAATAAACAACAAGAAAATTAATAAATAAAAATCAAAGAGTTATATATATACATATGTATATAGTATCGATTAAAGTTTACTAAACCCATGGTAAAATATAGACTCTTGGACAAAACCTATGGTAGTTTCATATTTTAAGCATTAAACTACTACTTATTTGCTTATATAACGGCGGATTTCCCATATATGCAAATTTAAACGTTCTCCTTTATTAATTAAAATATTATTATATTGAAAATATAATATCTTCTTCTTCTTTCTTATCTCCCACTCAATCATTAGGGTATCAAGTTGTGACCCTTGATGGTATTTGACAACCATCATGACTGGGTGAGGTAGAATGCGTCTGCCTTTCTCATTAAGACTTGAGCACTACTCAGTGGCAGGGCCGACTTAGCTCCAAAAGAAATGGCCGCCTCTGACATGAGGAACAGACGCCATGTGCAGCCGCTCCTAACATGGAGTACAAACGCTGCTCATCCTGTATTCCTAGATTAGGGAGCCCTTACAGGGTACTATCAGCCGGGCAGCTGAACCCAGGTTTTTTAGCGAGCTTGTTACTGCTCCCTCTCATCCTTTTCATCCGGGTTTGGGACCGGCAAAGGCGGAGATAATTATAATATAATAATATGAAATATATACATGCTGATAGGCACAACTTCCTTAAGTTTTGTCCATGAATGTATTTTTCAAATAGAATTGTGGAGTATATTAGGTTCATGAAAGGGGAATTTATTTATATTTTCTGTTCGTTTAAGCGAGATTTTATTGTATTTACAGTTTCAAACTTTGTAAAGTTATATAAAAATATAAATTATTTATAAATATAACTCTAATATTCCAATTTGGGTAATTAAAAATAAATCAATTATGAAAATACAATTTTTAAAACGATAGCTTGTCATTTTCTAAATGAACCTTTCAATTAGGATTATCGGATTCAATTTATAATATATTATTAACCATAGTACACATGAAAAAGCAATGGTTATCATGATAGTTAGAAGTAGGCGACTACTTATACAGTAAGTGCACCAGATATATACATGTCATAATATATGCTCTTCCAGGATTAATAAAACAAACCAACAGCCAACGAGAGAGAAATGGGCAGCTAAAACGAGACACTTAGATAACTAACTTACGACCATTTTTGGCCACATTCCTGAGGGGGGCGTCACCACCTGGCGACTATCCTGGTTAGCCCCCCGGTTGTGTACACAGGGAAAACAGTCGTGCAGTAGAGAACGTCTCGCTCGCTCTCTCGGCTGGCTGCCTGGATGATTGCTCTACCAAGTCGTCGTGTGATTATTTCTCACCTCACCACACATTTACCACTATATTGTCACATACACATGTAAAAGGTAGCTCAACCTTTGCACTCACTAGTGTTCCATAACCATTTGGTTATTTGCCCTCGTTAGTGGGGTTGGACCTTTGCAAAAATTCGGGGCTATTGGAGCATTATTTTAATTACAGAAAGGTCTCCAATGCGGGATTCGATCCTGGTCCTAACGGTCGAAACCTAACTGTTTAGATGACTCGTTCAACGATCTCCAATTTATAAAAATGAATCTCTCTAACAAAAAATAAAAGTGACAATTCAGAAGAATTTGAATGCTGATTGTGGCATTGAATCTACTTAAATTCGCGAGAATATTTATTCTTCTAAATATACCTATACTTACTTTGCCTATGAATGGTTCTAGTATTAATAATGATGAATATTAATTATATACTCATGGACAAATTGTTCATATTCTGGTGTCGTCAGTCGTCTGTATTTTTTTAAAGAGACAGACGTAATTTTGTTCACACTTGGTTATCTCGTGTATCTTCAATACTGATATACATGCTAGAAGGTACAACTTCCTTAGGTTTTGTCCAAAAGTGTAAATCAGTTATGTTTATAAATAGACACTACAATGACAATCTATCTATATATATAAAAAATGAATGTCTGTCTGTCGTGTGTGTGTGTCCTCTATGGATTCAAAAACCATACATCCAATCGGCGTGAAATTTTGGGATATTATGAGGTGTATCCCCGGAAAGGTTTACGAAAAAAAATTTCTTGAATATCTTGAATATCCTTAGAGTTATTTGCAGATTTGTATATTTAACTCGCAAGCAGCGATACCATTGAGACGGAGATAGGCTTAGTTTGCTGCTCCTGATGACCTTGGGTCATTGTGTGAGTCACAGCATGATGCTACAAAAACACTCTCTCTGGGGATTTTACAGCGTCGACAACCTGTAAGATTGCCTCTCTCATATATTATACTTTAAACATCTGCTTAATTAAAGCATCATTTTTCATTTGAAAGAGACTGCTCTCTTAACCCCCTTTAGACAACATTAAATGATATCCCGTGTCGATGATTTTGTAATGTATAGAATTAGGAAAGACAAAATTCAGGATGACACGGCTCACAGGGAACGGTAAAAAATGTTCACTTTATCGAGGAAATACAAAAATTCGGGATGACACGGCACACAGGGACCGGGAAAAAATTATCACCTTATCGAGAGATTCACGACCATGATTTTATTCAACTTATCGAGTATTTTTCAAGGGACCGGGAAAATATGTTCACTTTATAAAACGATTATTTCGTAATATAGAAAATTAGGAAATACAAAATTCAGGATGACACGGCACAAGGGACCGGGAAAAAATGATCACTTTATCGAGAGATTCAAATTTACGAGTTTCAAATCATCAAAATATATCTTTCTTTTTTTATATGTTTATAGAGAATTGTTTTAACAAATGTTCGTTATACAAACCTTTACTCGGGTAAAACCCGGGCGAAGCCGGGCACATCCGCTAGTAAGTATAAAACACCTCAACCTTTTTTTATATACGAAATTTTTAAGAACAATTCCAATGTCTCATACTTTCATATAAGTAATCGCATCCACAATCCCATGATATGTAAAAAAGAAACATCAGAAGATAATTACCAAAATTTTAAAATCCATATTTATAATGAACTTCAAAATTACACAAAATATTTATAATATATTTAGAAAAAAAGCAAACTCATTTTAATAATGGAAAACACCTTGACTATAATCACCATCAATAATTTAACCATAAAAATTATTCAAAATAATTAAAAAAGGAAAAAAAAATAGGATAGGGTGATTGTATGTTGTGATTGATTATCTTTTGGTTGATATTTCTGAATGTCGATCATGTAGGCGTTTAATAATGCCGACTTATTATGATAAATGATTTATGCCTCGTTGAGCAGCTGACAAATATTAATAATCGTCGAATTTTTACTCTGTGGTCAAATTCTTTTTTTTTTTTCTAATTCACAGAAATTTGTCTCCGTTATTAGAATTAATAATAAATAGACACTAGAGTAATTATAAAATATATAATTATATAAGAAGGAATTTTTTTAGCATATAATCATTATTCTTTTTGCTATTATTGTGTAAATAAAATTTTAATTGAAATGTTTTAACTCATTTTTTTTTACCTTTCAGGCCTGAATTGTTTATTTATTTTTAAATATTTGAATATAATATAGATTTATTATATAATTTCTTTATTAAAAAAATCAAATTATGAATATAATAAATTAATTATATATATTTAAATTTTTATTGCATATGCTAATTAACCGATTTACTTATTCACATATATAATTTTCTTTTCATTCTCCATATTATTGGTTTTTACCTGTGTCACCTGTCCTCATCGCTGTTATTCACTCAATTATATAGTAATGTTTTCTTAGCTCACTCGTTAACTCTCGAAAAAACTATAATATAATATTCGAAAATAGGTTGAATAATCAATTAATATTTTATAATAAAATATTATATATATATATATTTCTTGAATATTGAGCAATCCATATGAAAATATTAATTAAAGGGCATATTTTGGATCTAATATAAAACAAACATTTTATTTAATATAAAAATGCCAATTTCAATAGGCAATACGCCTAACTTCATCAGGGCGTTTCTTGTTTTTAAACTGCTTCGGATGATCACGCGATGCCTTCACGCGACGATATATAAAATATTTACAACTCTGGGGCTAAAATTTAAATATATACACATAAATATCAATAATAATAGACTATATATACATGATTCTATATATTATGAATCATGTATATATATTCTATTATTATGATATTTATGTGTATATATTTAAATTTTAGCCCCAGAGTTGTAAATATTTTATATATCGTCGCGTGAAGGCATCGCGTGATCATCCGAAGCAGTTTAAAAACAAGAAAACGCCCTGATGAAGTTAGGCGTATTGCCTATTGAAAATTGGCATTTTTATTAAATAAAATGTTTGTTTTATATTAGATCCAAAATATGCCCTTTAATTAATATATATATATAGAAGCAATGGGCGCTTCTCCCGTCAAAATAAACGTCATAATCTGACGCCATCTATTGACCGTCGCCGCAACTAGCGGCCTCGGATCGGTGACAAAGCCACAACAACAACTTTGGCAAACCGATAAGCGTCCACCTAGAGACCATGGTTTCGGGCTAATGGCCCTCGTCAGTCTAGGGCGGACTTTGTTCCATGAGATCCACACGGGATCTAATGGAATCCTCCAAAGAGGTGTTTTGCTGGCAATGTGGCGTAAGAATAAAATAATTAAAAACTTATTTACATAATGTACAAAAGGTTTGAGCCGGCCATCGGGAAACAAAAACAATGAGTTTTTATAGGGGAAGCGTGACCTCTGGCGGTCGATTTAACAGAGTATTTGAATCTATTAAAGGTGTTATAACACCTTGATAAAGGTTGGCCTTCAGCAAACTGAAATATTGGTAAATAAAATGATATTCTGATCCAATATATGCCTTTTTAAATAAACACAAGGTTGTATATATTTGCATCATATGTTTATTAAAACTAATTTAGAAGGATCTGGTGCATTTTATTTTTTAATATGTAATTATAAAATTTGGAGGAGTAGGAATAGTTATTATTGTTTATATATTTCTTCATTTAATTTATGTTCAAATATAATTATTCATATCAAATACAAATATTCATTTCGTTTCAATCCTTTAACAGATATTTCGTAGCAAATAAAAGGAAATCCCTATATTTTGATAAGGATTTTTATACCAGCGATCAACAATAACGTCTCAATATTTGTGGAACACATATTAATTACTTAGATAATAAAAGGCATATATTGGATTTAATAAAATATTTATTTTGCCAATATTCGGCTGGCTGAACGCCGACCTTTATCGAGGTATTACATTTTTGTATACACAAACTCAGCGCCGCATAGTGTCATATATTAATGTCAATTTAATTACTCTGCAATAATGTGTATTTATTAGATTATTAAAAAGAATGGCAAATTGTTGAATAATGAGAACTATTCTACGGTCTGATTTAGAAGATAAAAATCGATTATTTATATATAAAAAATCTATATATTAAAACATTTATTTTTCTCTCATAGATCCAGGTAACTTTTTTATGTAAAAAACAATGTTGATAAATCGTAAAGATAGAGGTTGCCTGGCCGGCATTCATATTTATATGTAAAATAGATACATCAGCCAGTTAGAGTATTTTTATTAACGTTCGACAAAAATCTTTTGTCTTCGGTCAAAAGAAAGATGTTGTACTAATTCGAAAAATCACGTGAGAACGCCCTTGCAACCTCAGAACAATTTTTAACGCCTTGCCAAATGCTTTATTTTTATTTACTTCTTCTGTCGAAGACAAAATATTTTTGTCGAAACGTGAGAAAATAAACAAACTCTAACTGGCCGAAGTGTCTATTTTTCATATAAATGTTGATATAGGATATAAAACCAAGCATTAGTAGACTTATTTTTAACATTGAATAATCGGGCTTTCTTATATCTATAATCTTTTAACGATATTTATATATGAAATTCTTCCCTCCAGTAAATTGTCCTTTAATTATAATTTTAACCGAGGGGAATATTTTATTAATAACAAATTAATAAACCCACACAAAAAAAAAAGAAACCTAAGGCTAGAATAAAGATATGAACAATCAAAAATAAGTCTTTTTTATTTTTTTTTTCGCATTATATCATGTAGTAATTTCGTGTTTTTTTTTTTGCTATTCTTACAACAAATATTAATAATAAGCCAAACAAATAACAATATTAATAAAGTCATTAAACAATGAAAATATTATTTTCCTAATCGAATATGAAATTTATTTTAAAAGTAATTTTCTGCTTTTTGATTTGATAATGTATAAATTGTCACATTAATAACTCACTTTGTTTATCAAGATATTAAGAATGTGGAATTATTTGATGTTTTTCTTTCTTATTTCTATACGGAGAAATCATAGAATTAATGAAGTGATGGTGAAAAAAGAATTGGAAATGTTTGGTTCATCAGTGGCATAAATCTTCCAGGCTCCCTCTCGCTAATTTAATTCACCAGATCTAAGTTACAACTCTTGTATTTTTTATCTATTTATATAGTCGGCATTTGAAGATTTATTGAAGATCAGGTGACGAATGGTAAAAAACGTTGATTTCAGATAGACAAAGCCTGGGATCGAAATCCCGCATTGGGCATTTTTCTGAATAAAAAATAATATTCAATGGTCCCTCGAATTTTGAAAATGTTCAACCCATTAGTTATCCAATGTATTGTTTTCATATTTATATAATCTGAATTTGAAGGTTTATTATTGAATGTCGATGGAAGAATGGTAAAAACTTGTCGCTATCAGATAACCAAGATCCGGGGATCGAATCACGAATAGAGAACCTTTTCTGAATAAAAATATAATATTCAATGGCCCGTTGATTTTTGAAAAAGTTCTACCCCTATCAGTGAAACACGTAGCCAAACACGGCTTTCAAACATTATAAGGTGCAAAGATCGTAGTGCTAACATATGTGTAGAAATCTGGTGTAATTACGTGTCAAAACAGTTGATAATTACCCACATTGATTATAATGGGCCTTCATCCAACTCTAATTGGAATTATCAATGTGAAGATATCGTTATCAAGGGGTACGCTATAAAAAGGTTTCTAGTGTATAAGAGCGTGATTAGAATAATTGACCTCTCAAAGTATGTGGGCTTTCAAAATACACTAATTAACAAAACTTAAGAGAGTTGAAAAGTCTTTGATGTCGATATTTTACGGTGAAATAATGTGATAAAAAGTGTTTTCTACTGTAACTGGGTTTGTAAATTGTCAATATTGATTCTAAAACAGACAAATCTTGAAGGTTTTTATATGTGAATATAAAACATGATATGATAAAGTATTATTAAATGTAATGAATCGTTATACAAGGTATTTCATAAGGGATTATTCAGCCGAGCTTTCGTGCATTTATACATTTTTACAGGAGTAAAAAGCTTGGCCTAATAATAAACTTACAAGATAATAATCTCTCTTCTCTCGCCTTAAGATATTCTACATTTAATAATTTATCATGACGACATTAATTCCTGCCCAGCATTTACAGTTCTTAGAATTGAAAGACACTTCGATAGTAAACGCTTTTATTTATTCTCTCAGCGCTTTGACAAAATTATTTTGTTCTCATCGGGAAAAAATTAAATTTGAAGCATTTAACAAGGCGTTAAAATTATTCTGAGATTGCAAGGGTGTATATCATCGTTTCAAAAAATGACTGCATCAGACCATTCTACAACTTATGATAAGATATTATTGAATATACAATTATAAACAACTGAGTTCTCCAAATAATGTTTAAAATATTATTTAATAACAATAATTATAACTGAGTATAGGTTGATGTCTATATATGCGTCCTACATATAAAATATAGGAGAATAGAGGAATATAATTCATATAAAACATATTGAGGTTGAATATAGCATACTCAATGACGTTCTGTGTACTTTGGATAATGGAATTTCTTCCTGGATTAGGATTAAGTGAGATTAGGTAGAAGAACAAAGAGGTTTTCTGGGTAAATAAGGATAAGATGATGGTTTTATCGCTCTTTACGTGTTATGAACCGTTATCACAACTTCTTCTTTAATTGATATACAGAAATAATGATTTTTTAGCATATTATATAAGTATTTTTAATATTTATCTAGATTATTTATTTATTTATTTATTTAAAAGTTGGGAGAGACACGCCATATCCACAATTAAGATAATTGCGTGTATATCTTAAATTATATACAATTAATACAATTGAACATTAGGAATCATGAAAATTAAACCTTCGATGTCAAATTTTGCATATAACAATTAGAACTAGTAGCTTGAAATTTTTACAGTCAACACTTTCGCCTTGAAATATACATCCTGCAGAATCTATTAAACATAATGTATTGGTCTTTATTTCAAGCAACTTGTTTTGTATTAGTAAGGTAAAGTTGGTTTTCTTCCCTTAGATAATTTAGATAATTGATATATATAATGATCTTTAATTATCTTGAGAAGATAGAGGTTGTTTGGCTGGCTTTAATATATCTCAAAATAATAGACACTTTGCCTAGTTAAAGTTTAATTTTCTCAAGTTTCAACAAATTCTTTTGTCTTCGTCAGGAGAAATATATATAAAGCATTTGGCAAGGCGTTGAAGTTTTTCATTATTAAAAGTATTGTTAAGAAATAATTATAATTAATCATGTTAAAATAAAAATAAATACATGAAAAAAAGAAGAAAAAGAGATAAGCTTAGGAAAAATAAAGAGAATATATATTTTATAAATTTGAAAAATATTGAATTTTTTAACGATAAAGGGCTATAATAAAGGTTTCACGCAAAAGCCTCGGTAGTTACGTGTCATATAGGAGGAATATAGTGAGAAATAAGGAAGAGGAAAAGAGAGAGCAGAAAAAAGAGATAAAAATAATAATTTATATTCAAAAAACAAAATTTTAAATATATCAACATTTTTTAGGTATATAATTTGTGATTTGATATTTTAAAAAGGTTTTAGGTTTTCTACTGATAATTAGGAAAAACATATTTCAAATGCTTTTTTTTAATATAGCAGAGGATGGAAACCAGAAAAGTTCAACAAAAAAGATTGGTACCAGGTTGGGTATTGTCAAAAGTTAACCTGGAAGCTATTTCCTCTCAGCAGTTGACAGCATTACCATTCTCTTAGACAATGTATGGAGCCAAAAATAAAAAATAAAGAGAATATATGATATAGAAATAATCGAAATTAATTGCCTCTCTACTCTCTTTTTTTTTAATTTAATATATCTTCCAATATATGCCAATATATCTTCCATTTCTTATATAAATATGGCACGTTATTGCCTCATAATTAAACTCCTAATTAACTAACGCCTGGGATATATGCAAAGTAGGATGCATTTAAACAACAATGGCGCGAATAGTTTAATGTGTTAGAAACACACACACACCATTTACATATACATTACATTTACATGTTATATTAAAATATTATTTTATTTAAAATTATATTTTATAGATACAAATACTCTGTTAAATCGACCGCCAGAGGTCACGTTTACCCTATAAAAACTCATCGCTGTTGTTTCTTGTTCGCCGGCTCAAATCTTTTGTACATTATGTGAATAAGTTTTTCATTTTTTTATTCTCACACCTTTAGCCAGGCAGTACTTTTATCAAACTATGTATTTTTATATATTCCATAAGATCAATTAAATCTATTTTGATAACTAATTTTATTTAATTATTGCCACGACTGCTCAACAAATATTCTATTCTCTAAATAATCAGCATCAAGTATTAATTCTATATAACTTATAATCAAAAATCAAACAGAAAAATATTTTTTTTTCTATTATAACATACATATACATTTTTTTCAAATCTCCATTACACATATAATCATCGTTATATATAAAAATTAACCCGAATTATTATTTTATTATAATTGATTGCCATATAAATAGTTATTGTTAATTAATTCAATGTATATCATTTTTATCATACTCTCTTTTAAATACGTATAGATAATATTGCCGTTATAAAAACAGTTATCTCATTTCCTTCATTAATTAGAATTAATATAATCATTTTTTTTCAATTATGCACGACCTACAGATTTATAAAACTAATATAAAATATTCTCTCAACTTGTTTTTTATAATATTCATTAAAATATTAATATCAAATATAATTTTCTCTTTTTAATATATAAAATCATTTTATTAATAAAGTAATGCTGTTTATATTTTCCACCCTTATGAGTGAATGTACATAAGAAAAATAGAATGACATTAATTTTTTTATTATTTACCCATTTTAAGTGTTCGGAGTAGTGTAAATAAATGATAAAAAACGCAATTAAATTTTGTAACCATTTGTTTGTTTTGCTATACCTTAATTTGAAAACGCATTTTTGGCTTCTAAATTCTTAAAATAGACATATGAAGTGTCTCATTTGGAAATAATTCATTTCTATTTTAATTTTCTATTTATCCTTCATGGTATATAAACAACCTATTTCTATAAATATATTTTAGTTTATGATTTAATATAATAAAATAAATGGAGTTTTTAAGAATTTTCTCGGCAGAGAGAAAGAGAGAGAGAGTTATATTCTATTGCCAAAAAACTCTAGCTATTGCAAGGAATCTTTGTGAAGAAAGGAATTAAAATGGATAATATTAACCTATGGGATAATAATAAATTTATGTATATATGTCATAATTTTTATAGTTAATTCCAAGAGATATAATTTATTTTCGTCAAATGAGTATGTAAATATGTAACGCTTGTGTTAAAATGTAAATATGTAAATTCATCCATGTATAAAAGCTGGACAAAAAATAAAGGTGGCAGACATCGCGGGTGCGCTGTTCGCTAGGCATAACGGCTGCGCCTCTTCATTTAGCTACGTCATTTATGTAAGGTTTCTATGATTATCTGTACACGCCAATATACAGATGTTTCATGTAAAGAAAAGAGAACCGTCTGACTAACTAACTTTATTTCAATCCTTTTATTCATAGTCCCATATATTTACATAATTCCTGACAGCGTAAAAATTTACATCTATTAATAATTTATAAGCAGAATGTGACATATATATATATATGAAAATACATATTTTGGATTAAAAAATAGAATAAAACATTTCAGTGATTAGAAATATCCAATATTTCGCTAGGCTGTACCACTATCTTCGTTGGGTTCTTTCCTTATTTTAAAATGTTTTAATAAAACTACTTGATGTATTCATGCGACGTTATATAAAATATTTACAGAACAAACTCTGGGGATAACATTTCAAATACATATACATAATATTAATAAGTATGAACTATTTAAATATTCACATATGTTCAGGCAGATTATTAAATGCTAAACATTTAATAATAAATGAGTCATTTATATGTAAATATGTTTTATGAATTTAATTGTCATTAATCGATATAATTTGCTATTATTATTTTAGTAATACTTTATTTTAATGTTATATTAATAAATACACTGCGTGACATTGAAAATGGAACACCAAGAAATAGTGGCCAAAAATTATGCAAATTTCAGGGTAGACGCGCCTAACCGAGTTATGCAAATGATGTAAAATGCGCAGCTCTCGTGCGCACATGGAGTAAGATATAAGGGAAGGAACTTGCAGAAAGGACAGTATTCGTGTCGTTATTTCTTCAAGGAAAATCATTGTAGAAATTTTGTTCTTGTGTCAAAAGACACGTGTAATAACAGAGAATGCCAGGTCATCGTAAACGGAGGCAGTTCAAGCAGACAGACGCTTTTACGAGGGGCATGGTGATCGGACTAAAAAGGGCAGGTTGATCCATACGTC
The DNA here is from genome assembly GCA_030710605.1 of Cordylochernes scorpioides. Lineage (NCBI taxonomy): Eukaryota > Metazoa > Arthropoda > Arachnida > Pseudoscorpiones > Chernetidae > Cordylochernes > Cordylochernes scorpioides. Next base: position 57,770,059 of record CP092885.1, on the reverse strand, counting down.
AAATCGCAGCTGATACACACTTGGTGAGTCCACGGTGCACCGACTGTGGAGAAGATGATTGGAACAAGGAAATGTGGCAATTTATAGGAATGTCGGTGCAACCAGTGACGTCAGCACGTTGGATCGGCGTATCCTTCGACAAGCAGTGGCGGCCCCACAAGCCACTTGTACCGCCATCCTGCAACATGTGCAAGACACCCTAGATCATTCCATCTCGACCAGAACCATTTCCCGTCGATTGGTTGCTAATGGCTTGCACTCATGCCGTCCGCTAAGAAGACTGCCATTGACCCCACCGAATAGGCGCCAACGTTTGGAATGGTGCCGGGCTAGATCGACGTGGATGACGGAATGGCACAGGGTGTTCTCAGATGAGTCGCGTTTCTGCTTGTCCAGTGATAGTCGCCGTGTACGCGTGTGGCGTCGACGTGGAGAAAGGTCCAATCCGGCAGCAATTGTGGAACGCCCCACCGTGCGACAACGTGGAATCATGGTTTGGGGCGCAATCGCGTATGATTCCAGGTCACCTTTACTTCGTATTCAGGGCACTATGCGGCCCAACGATACGTTGATGATGTGCTGCGACCGGTGACACTCCCCTACCTTCAGGGGGTACCCAATGCCCTTTATCAGCAGGATAACGCCCGACCGCACACTGCTCGCATTAGCCAACAAGCTCTGCAAGATGTACAGATGCTTCCCTGGCCACCGTACCTCCTGATCTCTCACCAATCGAGCACGTCTGGGACACATTGGACGCCGTTTGCATTCTTGCCACAGCCGCGTTCAGAAGACGAACTGTGGCAAATGGTTGAGAGGGAATGGAGAGCCATCCCTCAGGACGCCATCCGTACCTGATTGACTCTCTACCTAGACGTGTTGCTGCGTGCATCGCCGTCCGCGGTGGTCCTACTTGCTACTAAGCCGACGCCGTTCTCGCTCTGTATTATGACTATCATTTTGAAATAAAGATCACTTATTTTTTTGTCCCTGTCTCTCTCTGTCTGCCGAGTTTCATCACTTTCTGGCCACTATTTCTTGGTGTTCCATTTTCAATGTCACGCAGTGTATTATTATATCTAAAGACCTTACTGCAATATTAAAAATAAATAAAATATGGAGACTTGGCAGATTAATGGTGAACCATCTCAGTGGCTAGCCAAATTAATCTCTGCAGACCTATAAGTTTAATCTAAAGGTTTATTTAACACCAAAAAATGCTTTCTTTAGTGAATACAGGTTATATGAGAAACATTGCTATAAAATAGTAGAGCGGTCTTGAGATTAATATGGCGTAACCGCTTAGAGGGTTCATCACTGTATGGCATGACCCATCACCTAATCATTTTTATTATTTCAATGAGGTTTTTTAGATATAATATTTAGTAATAATAAACATATATTGATAAAAATTGATAATTAAAAATAATATTCGAAACTATTTTAAAGGCGTAAGATTCTTTTTGATATTAAACAATTTCTACTGCCCTTACTGCAATGGAAAAATTAATGGGAGGGCCTGGCTCATCAGTGGTGAACCTTCCCAGCGGTTTCGTCAGTTTAATCTACCATTAGAGGTATCAGGGTTCACCACTGATGAGCCAGGACCTCCCATTAATTTTTCCATTGCAGTAAGGGCAGTATAAATATTGTTTAATTTCAAAAAGAATATTACGCCTTTAAAATAGTTTTGAATTTTGATAACAGATGGCGCGCTAGTGCATCATATTTTAAAAAAATATTGTTTTGAAATTAGAGCAATCCCCAAATATAAATATATAATTAAAAAGGCATATATATATTCAAAATATCATTTATTTTACCAATATTTCAGTTGGCTGAACACCAACCTTATCAAGGTGTTATAACATATTAATACCTTGATAAACGTAGGCGTTCAACCAAATGAAATATTGGTAAAATAAATGATATTTTGATCCAATATATGCCTTTTTAATTATAAATAATATTATGAATATATATATATATTTCAACAAAAGGTATTTTAATGAAGTTGTGTATTAAAGATGACAAATAACAACATAAAACATAAATTATCGCGTTAAAAAACATGTATAATAAAATAAACTTTGAAAACAGTTTTAATGAGGTTCTTTAAAATAAAAAAAATGATGCATGGCGCTGTTTTCTGTAATTAATTCATTAAATAATTCAAGTTTAAGATGCAACCAAGTTATTAACAAGAAAGAAAAAAACGAAAAAATGTTTCATAATTTAAAAGTTGCCATCACACGCTATGAAAGTTCTTGTCCCTTCTTGAAAACATCGGGTTAGGAGAAAAAAAATGTTGAAAAACTAAATAATCACCCAAGCTTTAATTTAATTACTTTAAAAATTTAACGAATTCTATGTAAAGCTTTGAAAAGTGTTTTAAAATATGATAATGAGTTGTTAAGAAATAGTTGATTAATATATAGCTATACTATTTGAGAAGGTGTATAAATTATGATTGAGATAGAATATGTTGATAAATGTATTTATACACTATCTATCGGTTTATTTCAATATTATGTTGATAATGTATATTGTAGAAAAGTATTCATTATTTTGATAACAGAGTATCATTGTTGATGTTCATATTTTGCTAATCTGTAAATTCCCTCATTGTTTATCTTATTTTAATCATTCATATAGTTTTTTTGCTTATCCCTAGTACACATGGCACAGGCCATGATAATCATGGTGGGTAGTTAGCGACTGATTTTTACTGTAAGCGCACCACTTTGCACTTACAAATGTGCCAGAGCCCCGTTTGGTTACTTGCACTCGCTGGTGGGGTTGGACTTTTGCAAGAATCGGGGGGCCATTGGGGCATTTTTTTTAAACAGAAAAAAGTGTCCAATGCGGAAATCGAACCGGGTCATAGTGGTCGAAAACCAAACGGTTCAACCAGCCTTCCACTGACCTCCCAATATAGGTTGTTCTTGTCTTAAATAAATTGCTGTGTTTTCCCGAAGTTTGTCTTTCCTAATTTTTCATGTGGAAATAATTATTAATAAATATTTATCACGATTTCAATCACTGGTTTGGTAAAAATAACCTATTCCACGAACTGAGTAAAAAATATATTTATGAAAATTGAGATATATATTTTCCATCTAGCCAGAAATTTTCAATTTCCCAACTGGGAAGATTGATTCATCGTATTTGATCACCAAATTTTATATTTTAGCTGTTGCCATCTTGTGGAATTCGTCTCTAATATAAGGCATATATAAAGTATTATTTGAATGTAATTCTACGTCCTATGAGCTAATGTCCATAGTCTTCTTGAAAACCATTCTGAGATTCCATCCTTCAGTGCTGCGTATATAAGCAGAATCGTCCAATACAGTATTAGAGCTCCGAGAAGCGGTCTGGTGGATTAAATTGGCGAAACCGCTGGGAGGGTTCACCACTGATGAGCCAAGCCCTCCTAATATATTTTCATCGCAGTAAGGGCAGTAGAAGTTTGATTTTTGTATAAAAGAAACATTCGTGCTTTTAAATCCTTTCATTTTATATATAAAGTATGAAAATTGGTATGATTCTTTTAAAAATTAAACGATTTCACTGCCCTTATTGCGATGGAAAAATTAAAATCAAAAATTAAAACTTTTTAAAAGAATCATACGCGTCTATAATAGTTTGAAATTTTCATAACAGATGGCGCGATAATACATCATGTATATAAGGTATTCGAAAAAAGAAAGAATAAACAATATTATGGTAAAGGGTTTCTTTTAATACATTTTAATAATATAAAAGAAACACTTTACCTTAATATTATTATTCTTTCTTTTTCTAATAATTTCTAGTTAACTATTACTCATATATATAAAGTATATTTTAAATTTTACAAATATTACCGAATCATATATATTATAACGTAGAAATTATGAGAAACAAACATCACCATTACGAGGTGTGTTCAAAAGGTATCTTGCTGCGGCATCATTAGTGTGTTGTTTTTGGCCAAAAAGTCACGCACAAGCACTGATGTGTGAGCAGGGCGTTATCGTGGTGCAAAAGCCAATTTTTTTTCTTCCACAAATCCGGGTGTTTCTGGCGGATTTCTTCGCGCAAATTGCGCATAACTTGCAGGTAATATTCCTTATTGACCCTTCTACCCTGTGGCAAGAACTCATGATTCACCACGCCCCTGCAATCGAAGAAAACCTTCAGAAAACCTTCACATTCGACCGAACTTGGCGCGCTTTTTTCGGTCTTGGTTCGTGCGGCAGCTTCCATTGAGATGATTGAGCTTTGGTTTCCATGTCATAGCCATAAACCCACGCTTCGTCACCAGTTATGACCCTCTGGAACAAATCTGGGTCGTCGCGGACAGAGTTCAACATCTCATTAGCAATGTTCATGCGATGCTGTTTTGGTCGCAATTGAGCAATTTTGGTACGAATTTCGCGGCGACCCTCTCATGCCCAAATCATTGATAAATATCGAATGGCACGAGCCATACGATATTTTTAGGTCCTCAGCAACTTCTCTAACGGTGATTCGACGATTGACCAATATCATTTTCTCCACTTCATTAATTTTCGGTCTGTTGTTGAAGTGCTCGGGCGTCCGGCACGCTCTTCGTCGTTCACAACTTCTCGGCCTTCTGATAACATTTTGTACCACCGATAAACGTTGCTTCGGTTCAAGGTAGCTTATCGTATGCCACAGTCAACATTCGGAATGCATCCGCGCACTTAATTTCGTTTTTCACACAAAATTTGATACAGGTCTTTGATCCATTTTTTTAATAGGTAAAAATCGAAGACGATCCAAAACACCTGCAAGCAAAGCAGCTGTGAACAATTAAGTGAACATTCAAAATGGCCGAGCTTATCGGCATAAGTGAGAGACATGAGTACCAACATAAAGCCACAAAAAAGATCGAAATTCGAATATACGTAACCCGCGAAAATCAATATTCGCGATACTTTTGAACACACCTCGTACATAGCAATTTATTAAAGGGGAGGGGGGGAGGGCAAATACAAATTAAAAATTGATGACGTACAAGAGAATAAAAAGGAAATTTACATAGAATCAATAAATAAATATCAAAACTGATAATCTGTTAATAAAGTAATATCATTGCTATATAGCTTCTTCTCTATTGAAGCTGTGACTTACAGCTTGCGAATATTGTAGATACTGACATGGATCTGACATGATTCTGTCAAGGATTCCCTCAGAGTCTGGTAATTTTGTCCCCTAATAGCTTCGCGAACCTTTCTCTTTCGACGTGAAGATCGGTTTGTTTTTATATTAACTATAGGACAATATTATTAATTTTATATTTTTTTTATTATCTTCATCAAAATGATAAACTATATTTCCAAGTCAATAAACTTTGTACATAAAATAGATTAAACATTTAACGCAAATATCCACATAGGATATAGCGTGTGTTTTTATAATAAATATAAAATAAATAAAAAAAGTCAATAGAATTCTATATATTTTATTTTATTATTACAGAAGCACGAAGTCTATCAGACTATTGTGTTATATTAGAATTATATACATATATATCTTTAATTATTTACACGATGAATTAGTAGTGATTTAAAATCTGTGTACAAATAGCTCTAAACTTGCCAAAGTTTTCATAAGATTGAGTATATACAGAAAGATGGCATTATGTCAAAGTAAGAAAGTACAATTTGGTTAGTCAGAGGACAAGCCAACAATATATTTATTTTTCCTGACAAAGACAAATATTTTTGTTGAAAACGTTGAGAAAATAAAAAACTCTAACTGGCCGAAGTGTCTATTTTTTATAGAACTATGAATGCTGGCCAGGCAGCCTCTATCTTCAAGATAAGACAATATAATTCCTTTAAAGAGTATAATATAATTTTTATATTTTTACTATTAAATACTATACCATACTATTCTATACTATTACTATACTAATATTTTTACAATTATAAATAGTTTATTTATGTTACAAAACCGAATAGTCCTTTGGACTTCGTGATTTTGTAACAATAAATAAACTATTTATAATTGTAAAAATATAGTATAGTAATAGTATAGAATAGTATGGTATAGTATTTAATAGTAAAAATATAAAAATTATATTATACTCTTTAAAAGGAATTATATTGTCTTATCTTGAAGATAGAGGCTGCCTGGCCAGCATTCATAGTTCTATAAAAAATAGACACTTCGGCCAGTTAGAGTTTTTTATTTTCTCAACGTTTCAACAAAAATATTTTGTCTTTGTCAGGAAAAATAAATTATATTGTTGGCTTGTCCTCTGACTAACCAAATTGTACTTTCTTACTTTGACATAATGCCATCTTTCTGTATATACTCAATCTTATGAAAACTTTGGCAAGTTTAGAGCTATTTGTACACAGATTTATAAATCACTACTAATTCATCGTGTAAATAATTAAAGATATATATGTAAATAATTCTAATATAACACAATAGTCTGATAGACTTCGTGCTTCTGTAATAATAAAATAAAATATATAGAATTCTATTGACTTTTTTTTATTTATTTTATATTTATTATAAAACACACGCTATATCCTATGTGGATATTTGCGTTTAAATGTTTAATCTATTTTATGTACAAAGTTTATTGACTTGGAAATATAGTTTATCATTTTGATGAAGATAATAAAAAAAAATATAAAATTAATAATATTGTCCTATAGTTAATATAAAAACAAACCGATCTTCACGTCGAAAGAGAAAGGTCGCGAAGCTATTAGGGACAAAATTACCAGACTCTGAGGGAATCCTTGACAGAATCATGTCAGATCCATGTCAGTATCTACAATATTCGCAAGCTGTAAGTCACAGCTTCAATAGAGAAGAAGCTATATAGCAATGATATTACTTTATTAACAGATTATCAGTTTTGATATTTATTTATTGATTCTATGTAAATTTCCTTTTTTATTCTCTTGTACGTCATCAATTTTAATTTGTATTTGCCCTCCCCCCCTCCCCTTTAATAAATTGCTATGTACGAGGTGTGTTCAAAAAGTATCGCGAATATTGAATTTTCGCGGGTTACGTATATTCGAATTTCGATCTTTTTGTGGCTTTATGTTGGTACTCATGTCTCTCACTTATGCCGATAAGCTCGGCCATTTTGAATGTTCACTTAATTGTTCACAGCTGCTTTGCTTGCAGGTGTTTTGGATCGTCTTCGATTTTTACCTATTAAAAAAATGGATCAAAGAACCTGTATCAAATTTTGTGTGAAAAACGAAATTAAGTGCGCGGATGCATTCCGAATGTTGACTGTGGCATACGGATAAGCTACCTTGAACCGAAGCAACGTTTATCGGTGGTACAAAATGTTATCAGAAGGCCGAGAAGATGTGAACGACGAAGAGCGTGCCGGACGCCCGAGCACTTCAACAACAGACCGAAAATTAATGAAGTGGAGAAAATGATATTGGTCAATCGTCGAATCACCGTTAGAGAAGTTGCTGAGGACCTAAAAATATCGTATGGCTCGTGCCATTCGATATTTATCAATGATTTGGGCATGAGACGGGTCGCCGCGAAATTCGTACCAAAATTGCTCAATTGCGACCAAAACAGCATCGCATGAACATTGCTAATGAGATGTTGAACTCTGTCCGCGACGACCCAGATTTGTTCCAGAGGGTCATAACTGGTGACGAAGCGTGGGTTTATGGCTTATGACATGGAAACCAAAGCTCAATCATCTCAATGGAAGCTGCCGCACGAACCAAGACCGAAAAAAGCGCGCCAAGTTCGGTCGAATGTGAAGGTTTTTCTGAAGGTTTTCTTCGATTGCAGGGGCGTGGTGAATCATGAGTTCTTGCCACAGGGTAGAAGGGTCAATAAGGAATATTACCTGCAAGTTATGCGCAATTTGCGCGAAGAAATCCGCCAGAAACACCCGGATTTGTGGAAGAAAAAAATTGGCTTTTGCACCACGATAACGCCCCTGCTCACACATCAGTGCTTGTGCGTGACTTTTTGGCCAAAAACAACACACTAATGATGCCGCAGCAAGATACCTTTTGAACACACCTCGTAATGGTGATGTTTGTTTCTCATAATTTCTACGTTATAATATATATGATTCGGTAATATTTGTAAAATTAAAATATACTTTATATATATGAGTAATAGTTAACTAGAAATTATTAGAAAAAGAAAGAATAAATAATATTAAGGTAAAGTGTTTCTTTTATATTATTAAAATGTATTAAAAGAAACCCTTTACCATAATATTGTTTATTCTTTCTTTTTTCGAATACCTTATATACATGATGTATTATCGCGCCATCTGTTATGAAAATTTCAAACTATTATAGACGCGTATGATTCTTTTAAAAAGTTTTAATTTTTGATTTTAATTTTTTCCATCGCAATAAGGGGCAGTGAAAATCGTTTAATTTTTAAAAGAATCATACCAATTTTCATACTTTATATATAAAATGAAAGGATTTAAAAGCACGAATGTTTCTTTTATACAAAAATCAAACTTCTACTGCCCTTACTGCGATGAAAATATATTAGGAGGGCTTGGCTCATCAGTGGTGAACCCTCCCAGCGGTTTCGCCAATTTAATCCACCAGACCGCTTCTCGGAGCTCTAATACTGTATTGGACGATTCTGCTTATATACGCAGCACTGAAGGATGGAATCTCAGAAATGGTTTTCAAGAAGACTATGGACATTAGCTCATAGGACAGTAGAATTACATTCAAATAATACTTTATATATGCCTTATATTAGAGACGAATTCCACAAGATGGCAACAGCTAAAATATAAAATTTGGTGATCAAATACGATGAATCAATCTTCCCAGTTGGGAAATTGAAAATTTCTGGCTAGATGGAAAATATATATCTCAATTTTCATAAATATATTTTTTACTCAGTTCGTGGAATAGGTTATTTTTACCAAACCAGTGATTGAAATCGTGATAAATATTTATTAATAATAATATTTCCACATGAAAAATTAGGAAAGACAAACTTCGGGAAAACACAGCAATTTATTTAAGACAAGAACAACCTATATTGGGAGGTCAGTGGAAGGCTGGTTGAACCGTTTGGTTTTCGACCACTATGACCCGGGTTCGATTTCCGCATTGGACACTTTTTTCTGTTTAAAAAAAATGCCCCAATGGCCCCCCGATTCTTGCAAAAGTCCAACCCCACCAGCGAGTGCAAGTAACCAAACGGGGCTCTGGCACATTTGTAAGTGCAAAGTGGTGCGCTTACAGTAAAAATCAGTCGCTAACTACCCACCATGATTATCATGGCCTGTGCCATGTGTACTAGGGATAAGCAAAAAAAACTATATGAATGATTAAAATAAGATAAACAATGAGGGAATTTACAGATTAGCAAAATATGAACATCAACAATGATACTCTGTTATCAAAATAATGAATACTTTTCTACAATATACATTATCAACATAATATTGAAATAAACCGATAGATAGTGTATAAATACATTTATCAACATATTCTATCTCAATCATAATTTTATACACCTTCTCAAATAGTATAGCTATATATTAATCAACTATTTCTTAACAACTCATTATCATATTTTAAAACACTTTTCAAAGCTTTACATAGAATTCGTTAAATTTTTAAAGTAATTAAATTAAAGCTTGGGTGATTATTTAGTTTTTCAACATTTTTTTTTCTCCTAACCCGATGTTTTCAAGAAGGGACAAGAACTTTCATAGCGTGTGATGGCAACTTTTAAATTATGAAACATTTTTTTCGTTTTTTTCTTTCTTGTTAATAACTTGGTTGCATCTTAAAACTTGAATTATTTAATGAATTAATTACAGAAAACAGCGCCATGCATCATTTTTTTTTATTTTAAAGAACCTCATTAAAACTGTTTTTCAAAGTTTATTTTATTATACATGTTTTTTAACGCGATAATTTATGTTTTATGTTGTTCATATTTGTCATCTTTAATACACAACTTCATTAAAATACCTTTTGTTGAAATATATATATATATTCATAATATTATTTATAATTAAAAAGGCATATATTGGATCAAAATATCATTTATTTTACCAATATTTCATTTGGTTGAACGCCTACGTTATCAAGGTATTAATATGTTATAACACCTTGATAAAGGTTGGTGTTCAGCCAACTGAAATATTGGTAAAATAAATGATATTTTGAATATATATATGCCTTTTTAATTATATATTTATATTTGGGGATTGCTCTAATTTCAAAACAATATTATTTTTAAAATATGATGCACTAGCGCGCCATCTGTTATCAAAATTCAAAACTATTTTAAAGGCGTAATATTCTTTTTGAAATTAAACAATTTATACTGCCCTTACTGCAATGGAAAAATTAATGGGAGGTCCTGGCTCATCAGTGGTGAACCCTGATACCTCTAATGGTAGATTAAACTGACGAAACCGCTGGAAGGTTCACCACTGATGAGCCAGGCCCCTCCCATTAATTTTTCCATTGCAGTAAGGGCAGTAGAAATTGTTTAATATCAAAAAGAATCTTACGCCTTTAAAATAGTTTCGAATATTATTTTTAATTATCAATTTTTATCAATATATGTTTATTATTACTAAATATTATATCTAAAAAACCTCATTGAAATAATAAAAATGATTAGGTGATGGGTCATGCCATACAGTGATGAACCCTCTAAGCGGTTACGCCATATTAATCTCAAGACCGCTCTACTATTTTATAGCAATGTTTCTCATATAACCTGTATTCACTAAAGAAAGCATTTTTTGGTGTTAAATAAACCTTAGATTAAACTTATAGGTCTGCAGAGATTAATTTGGCTAGCCACTGAGATGGTTCACCATTAATCTGCCAAGTCTCCATATTTTATTTATTTTTAATATTGCAGTAAGGTCTTTAGATATAATAATACACTGCGTGACATTGAAAATGGAACACCAAGAAATAGTGGCCAGAAAGTGATGAAACTCGGCAGACAGAGAGAGACAGGGACAAAAAATAAGTGATCTTTATTTCAAAATGATAGTCATAATACAGAGCGAGAACGGCGTCGGCTTAGTAGCAAGTAGGACCACCGCGGACGGCGATGCACGCAGCAACACGTCTAGGTAGAGAGTCAATCAGAGTACGGATGGCGTCCTGAGGGATGGCTCTCCATTCCCTCTCAACCATTTGCCACAGTTCGTCTTCTGAACGCGGCTGTGGCAAGACATGCAAACGGCGTCCAATGATGTCCCAGACGTGCTCGATTGGTGAGAGATCAGGAGGTACGGTGGCCAGGGAAGCATCTGTACATCTTGCAGAGCTTGTTGGCTAATGCGAGCAGTGTGCGGTCGGGCGTTATCCTGCTGATAAAGGGCATTGGGTACCCCTGAAGGTAGGGGAGTGTCACCGGTCGCAGCACATCATCAACGTATCGTTGGGCCGCATAGTGCCCTGAATACGAAGTAAAGGTGACCTGGAATCATACGCGATTGCGCCCCAAACCATGATTCCACGTTGTCGCACGGTGGGGCGTTCCACAATTGCTGCCGGATTGGACCTTTCTCCACGTCGACGCCACACGCGTACACGGCGACTATCACTGGACAAGCAGAAACGCGACTCATCTGAGAACACGACCCTGTGCCATTCCGTCATCCACGTCGATCTAGCCCGGCACCATTCCAAACGTTGGCGCCTATTCGGTGGGGTCAATGGCAGTCTTCTTAGCGGACGGCATGAGTGCAAGCCATTAGCAACCAATCGACGGGAAATGGTTCTGGTCGAGATGGAATGATCTAGGGTGTCTTGCACATGTTGCAGGATGGCGGTACAAGTGGCTTGTGGGGCCGCCACTGCTTGTCGAAGGATACGCCGATCCACACGTGCTGACGTCACTCTGGTTGCACCGACATTCCTATAAATTGCCACATTTCCTTGTTCCAATCATCTTCTCCACAGTCGGTGCACCGTGGACTCACCAAGGTGTGTATCAGCTGCGATTTGACGTATGGATCAACCTGCCCTTTTTAGTCCGATCACCATGCCCCTCGTAAAAGCGTCTGTCTGCTTGAACTGCCTCCGTTTACGATGACCTGGCATTCTCTGTTATTACACGTGTCTTTTGACACAAGAACAAAATTTCTACAATGATTTTCCTTGAAGAAATAACGACACGAATACTGTCCTTTCTGCAAGTTCCTTCCCTTATATCTTACTCCATGTGCGCACGAGAGCTGCGCATTTTACATCATTTGCATAACTCGGTTAGGCGCGTCTACCCTGAAATTTGCATAATTTTCTGGCCACTATTTCTTGGTGTTCCATTTTCAATGTCACGCAGTGTATTTATTAATATAACATTAAAATAAAGTATTACTAAAATAATAATAGCAAATTATATCGATTAATGACAATTAAATTCATAAAACATATTTACATATAAATGACTCATTATTATTAAATGTTTAGCATTTAATAATCTGCCTGAACATATGTGAATATTTAAATAGTTCATACTTATTAATATTATGTATATGTATTTGAAATGTTATCCCCAGAGTTTGTTCTGTAAATATTTTATATAACGTCGCATGAATACATCAAGTAGTTTATTAAAACATTTTAAAATAAGGAAAGAACCCAACGAAGATAGTGGTACAGCCTAGCGAAATATTGGATATTTCTAATCACTGAAATGTTTTATTCTATTTTTTAATCCAAAATATGTATTTTCATATATATATATATGTCACATTCTGCTTATAAATTATTAATAGATGTAAATTTTTACGCTGTCAGGAATTATGTAAATATATGGGACTATGAATAAAAGGATTGAAATAAAGTTAGTTAGTCAGACGGTTCTCTTTTCTTTACATGAAACATCTGTATATTGGCGTGTACAGATAATCATAGAAACCTTACATAAATGACGTAGCTAAATGAAGAGGCGCAGCCGTTATGCCTAGCGAACAGCGCACCCGCGATGTCTGCCACCTTTATTTTTTGTCCAGCTTTTATACATGGATGAATTTACATATTTACATTTTAACACAAGCGTTACATATTTACATACTCATTTTGACGAAAATAAATTATATCTCTTGGAATTAACTATAAAAATTATGACATATATACATAAATTATTATTATCCCATAGGTTAATATTATCCATTTTAATTCCTTTCTTCACAAAGATTCCTTGCAATAGCTAGAGTTTTTTGGCAATAGAATATAACTCTCTCTCTCTTTCTCTCTGCCGAGAAAATTCTTAAAAACTCCATTTATTTTATTATATTAAATCATAAACTAAAATATATTTATAGAAATAGGTTGTTTATATACCATGAAGGATAAATAGAAAATTAAAATAGAAATGAATTATTTCCAAATGAGACACTTCATATGTCTATTTTAAGAATTTAGAAGCCAAAAATGCGTTTTCAAATTAAGGTATAGCAAAACAAACAAATGGTTACAAAATTTAATTGCGTTTTTTATCATTTATTTACACTACTCCGAACACTTAAAATGGGTAAATAATAAAAAAATTAATGTCATTCTATTTTTCTTATGTACATTCACTCATAAAGGGTGGAAAATATAAACAGCATTACTTTATTAATAAAATGATTTTATATATTAAAAAGAGAAAATTATATTTGATATTAATATTTTAATGAATATTATAAAAAACAAGTTGAGAGAATATTTTATATTAAGTTTTATAAATCTGTAGGTCGTGCATAATTGAAAAAAAATGATTATATTAATTCTAATTAATGAAGGAAATGAGATAACTGTTTTTATAACGGCAATATTATCTATACGTATTTAAAAGAGAGTATGATAAAAAATGATATACATTGAATTAATTAACAATAACTATTTATATGGCAATCAATTATAATAAAATAATAATTCGGGTTAATTTTTATATATAACGATGATTATATTGTAATGGAGATTTGAAAAAAATGTATATGTATGTTATAATAGAAAAAAAATATTTTTCTGTTTGATTTTTGATTATAAGTTATATAGAATTAATACTTGATGCTGATTATTTAGAGAATAGAGATATTTGTTGAGCAGTCGTGGCAATAATTAAATAAAATTAGTTATCAAAATAGATTTAATTGATCTTATGGAATATATAAAAATACATAGTTTGATAAAAGTACTGCCTGGCTAAAGGTGTGAGAATAAAAAAATGAAAAACTTATTCACATAATGTACAAAAGATTTGAGCCGGCGAACAAGAAACAACAGCGATGAGTTTTTATAGGGTAAACGTGACCTCTGGCGGTCGATTTAACAGAGTATTTGTATCTATAAAATATAATTTTAAATAAAATAATATTTTAATATAACATGTAAATGTAATGTATATGTAAATGGTGTGTGTGTTGTTCTAACACATTAAACTATTCGCGCCATTGTTGTTTAAATGCATCCTACTTTGCATATATCCCAGGCGTTAGTTAATTAGGAGTTTAATTATGAGGCAATAACGTGCCATATTTATATAAGAAATGGAAGATATATTGGCATATATTGGAAGATATATTAAATTAAAAAAAAAAGAGAGATAGAGAGGCAATTAATTTCGATTATTTCTATATCATATATTCTCTTTTATTTTTTATTTTTGGCTCCATACATTGTCTAAGAGAATGGTAATGCTGTCAACTGCTGAGAGGAAATAGCTTCCAGGTTAACTTTTGACAATACCCAACCTGGTACCAATCTTTTTTGTTGAACTTTTCTGGTTTCCATCCTCTGCTATATTAAAAAAAAGCATTTGAAATATGTTTTTCCTAATTATCAGTAGAAAACCTAAAACCTTTTTAAAATATCAAATCACAAAATTATATACCTAAAAAATGTTGATATATTTAAAATTTTGTTTTTTGAATATAAATTATTATTTTTATCTCTTTTTTCTGCTCTCTCTTTTCCTCTTCCTTATTTCTCACTATATTCCTCCTATATGACACGTAACTACCGAGGCTTTTGCGTGAAACCTTTATTATAGCCCTTTATCGTTAAAAAATTCAATATTTTTCAAATTTATAAAATATATATTCTCTTTATTTTTCCTAAGCTTATCTCTTTTTCTTCTTTTTTCATGTATTTATTTTTATTTTAACATGATTAATTATAATTATTTCTTAACAATACTTTTAATAATGAAAAACTTCAACGCCTTGCCAAATGCTTTATATATATTTCTCCTGACGAAGACAAAAGAATTTGTTGAAACTTTGAGAAAATTAAACTTTAACTAGGCAAAGTGTCTATTATTTTGAGATATATTAAAGCCAGCCAAACAACCTCTATCTTCTCAAGATAATTAAAGATCATTATATATATCAATTATCTAAATTATCTAAGGGAAGAAAACCAACTTTACCTTACTAATACAAAACAAGTTGCTTGAAATAAAGACCAATACATTATGTTTAATAGATTCTGCAGGATGTATATTTCAAGGCGAAAGTGTTGACTGTAAAAATTTCAAGCTACTAGTTCTAATTGTTATATGCAAAATTTGACATCGAAGGTTTAATTTTCATGATTCCTAATGTTCAATTGTATTAATTGTATATAATTTAAGATATACACGCAATTATCTTAATTGTGGATATGGTGTGTCTCTCCCAACTGTTAAATAAATAAATAAATAAATAATCTAAATTAAATATTAAAAATACTTATATAATATGCTAAAAATCATTATTTCTGTATATCAATTAAAGAAGAAGTTGTGATAACGGTTCATAACACGTAAAGAGCGATAAAACCGCCATCTTATCCTTATTTACCCAGAAAACCTCTTTGTTCTTCTACCTAATCTCACTTAATCCTAATCCAGGAAGAAATTCCATTATCCAGAGTACACAGAACGTCATTGAGTATGCTATATTCAACCTCAATATGTTTTATATGAATTATATTCCTCTATTCTCCTATATTTTATATGTAGGACGCATATATTGACATCAACCTATACTCAATTATAATTATTGTTATTAAATAATATTTTAACATTATTTGGAGAACTCAGTTGTTTATAATTGTATATTCAATAATATCTTATCATAAGTTGTAGAATGGTCTGATGCAGTCATTTTTTGAAACGATGATAACACCCTTGCAATCTCAGAATAATTTTAACGCCTTGTTAAATGCTTCAAATTTAATTTTTTCCCGATGAGAACAAAATATTTTTGTCAATGCGCTGAGAGAATAAATAAAAGCGTTTACTATCCGAAGTGTCTTTCAATTCTAAGAACTGTAAATGCTGGGCAGGAATTAATGTCGTCATGATAAATTATTAAATGTAGAATATCTTAAGGCGAGAGAGAGAGAGATTATTGTCTTATAAGTTTATTATTAGGCCAAATTTTTACTCCTGTAAAAATGTATAAATGCACGAAAGCTCGGCTGAATAAACACCTTATGAAATACCTTGTATAACAATTCATTACATTTAATAATACTTTATCATATCATGTTTTATATTCACATAATAAAACCTTCAAGATGTGTCTGTTTTAGAATCAATATTGACATTTTACAAACCCAGTTACAGTAGAAAACACTTTTTATCACTTTATTTCACCCTAAAATATCGACATCAAAGATTTTCAACTCTCTTAAGTTTTGTTAATTAGTGTATTTTGAAAGCCCACATACTGTGGAGAGGTCAATTATTCTAATCACGCTCTTATACACTAAAACCTTTTTATAGAGTACCTCTTGATAACGATATCTTCACATTGATTATTCCAATTAGAGTTGGGTAAGGCCATTATAATCAATGTGGGTAATTATCAACTGTTTTGAACGTAATTACACCAAATTTCTACACATTTAGTTAGCACTACGATCTTTGCACCTATAATTGTTTGAAAGCCGTGTTTGGCTACGTGTATTCACTTATAGGGTTGAACTTTTGCAAAATTCAACGGCCATTGAATATTATACTTTTATTCAGAAAAGGTTCTCTATTCGTGATTCTATCCCCGATCTTGGTTATCTGATAGCGACAGTTTTTACCATTCTTCCATCGACATTCAATAATAAACCTTCAAATTCAGATTATATAAATATGAAAACAATACATTTTGGATAACTAATGGGTTGATCATTTTCAAAATTCGAGGGCCATTGAATATTATTTTTTATTCAGAAAAAATGCCCAATGCGGGATTTGATCCCAGGCCTTGTCTATCTGAAATCAACGTTTTTTTACCATTCGTCCACTGATCTTCAATAAATCTTCAAATGCCGACTATATAAATAGATAAAAAATACAAGAGTTGTAACTTAGATCTGGTGAATTAAATTAGCGAGAGGGAGCCTGGAAGATTTATGCCACTGATGAACCAAACATTTCCAATTCTTTTTTTCACCATCACTTCATTAATTCTATGATTTCTCCGTATAGAAATAAGAAAGAAAACATCAAATAATTCCACATTCTTAACATCTTTGATAAACAAAGTGAGTTATTAATGTGACAATTTATACATTATCAAATCAAAAAGCAGAAAATTACTTTTAAAATAAATTTCATATACGATTAGAAAAATAATATTTTCATTGTTTAATGACTTTATTAATATTGTTATTTGTTTGGCTTATTATTATTATTTGTTGTAAGAATAGCAAAAAAAAAAACACGAAATTACTACATAATATAATGCGAAAAAAAAAATAATGAAAAGACTTATTGTTGATTGTTCATATCTTTATTCTAGCATTAGGTTTCTTTTTTTTTTGTGTGGGTTTATTAATTTGTTATTAATAATATAATCCCTTACGGGAAAATTATAAATAAACGACAATTTACTGAGGGAAGAATTTCATATATAAATATCGTTAATAGATTATAGATATGAAGAAAGCCCGATTATTCAATGTTAAAAATAAGTCTACTAATGCTTGGTTATAAATCCTATATCAACATTTCTATGAAAAATAAGACACTTCGGCCAGTTAGAGTTTGTTTATTTTCTCAACGTTTCTATAAAAATATTTTTTCTTCGTCAGGAGAAGTAAATAAAAATAAAGCATTTGGCAAGGCGTTAAAAATTGTTCTGAGGTTGCAAGGGCGTTCTCACGTGATTTTTCGAATTTAGTACAACATCTTTCTTTTGACGAAGACAAAAGATTTTTGTCGAAACGTTAATAAAAATACTCTAACTGGCTGAAGTATCTATTTTACATATAAATATGAATGCCGGCCAGGCAACCTCTATCTTTACGATTTATCAACATTGTTTTTTACATAAAAAAGTACCTGGATCTATGAGAGAAAAATAAATGTTTTTAATATATAGATTTTTATATATAAATAATCGATTTTTATCTTTAAATCAGACCGTAGAATAGTTCTCATTATTCAACAATTTGCCATTCTTTTTAATAATCTAATAAATACACATTATTGCAGAGTAATTAATATTGACATTAATATATGACACTATGCGGCGCTGAGTTTGTGTATACAAAAATGTAATACCTCGATAAAGGTCGGCGTTCAGCCAGCCGAAATATTGGCAAAATAAATATTTTATTAAATCCAATATATGCCTTTTATTATCTAAGTAATTAATATGTGTTCCACAAATATTGAGACGTTATTGTTGATCGCTGGTATAAAAATCCTTATCAAAATATAGGGATTTCCTTTTATTTGCTACGAAATATCTGTTAAAGGATTGAAACGAAATGAATATTTGTATTTGATATGAATAATTATATTTGAACATAAATTAAATGAAGAAATATATAAACAATAATAACTATTCCTACTCCTCCAAATTTTATAATTACATATTAAAAAATAAAATGCACCAGATCCTTCTAAATTAGTTTTAATAAAACATATGATGCAAATATATACAACCTTGTGTTTATTTAAAAAGGCATATATTGGATCAGAATATCATTTTATTTACCAATATTTCAGTTTGCTGAAGGCCAACCTTTATCAAGGTGTTATAACACCTTTAATAGATTCAAATACTCTGTTAAATCGACCGCCAGAGGTCACGCTTCCCCTATAAAAACTCATTGTTTTTGTTTCCCGATGGCCGGCTCAAACCTTTTGTACATTATGTAAATAAGTTTTTAATTATTTTATTCTTACGCCACATTGCCAGCAAAACACCTCTTTGGAGGATTCCATTAGATCCCGTGTGGATCTCATGGAACAAAGTCCGCCCTAGACTGACGAGGGCCATTAGCCCGAAACCATGGTCTCTAGGTGGACGCTTATCGGTTTGCCAAAGTTGTTGTTGTGGCTTTGTCACCGATCCGAGGCCGCTAGTTGCGGCGACGGTCAATAGATGGCGTCAGATTATGACGTTTATTTTGACGGGAGAAGCGCCCATTGCTTCTATATATATATATATTAATTAAAGGGCATATTTTGGATCTAATATAAAACAAACATTTTATTTAATATAAAAATGCCAATATTTCAATAGGCAATACGCCTAACTTCATCAGGGCGTTTCTTGTTTTTAAACTGCTTCGGATGATCACGCGATGCCTTCACGCGACGATATATAAAATATTTACAACTCTGGGGCTAAAATTTAAATATATACACATAAATATCAATAATAATAGAATATATATACATGATTCATAATATATAGAATCATGTATATATAGTCTATTATTATTGATATTTATGTGTATATATTTAAATTTTAGCCCCAGAGTTGTAAATATTTTATATATCGTCGCGTGAAGGCATCGCGTGATCATCCGAAGCAGTTTAAAAACAAGAAACGCCCTGATGAAGTTAGGCGTATTGCCTATTGAAATATTGGCATTTTTATATTAAATAAAATGTTTGTTTTATATTAGATCCAAAATATGCCCTTTAATTAATATTTTCATATGGATTGCTCAATATTCAAGAAATATATATATATATATAATATTTTATTATAAAATATTAATTGATTATTCAACCTATTTTCGAATATATATATTATAGTGTTTTTCGAGTTAACGAGTGAGCTAAGAAAACATTACTATATAATTGAGTGAATAACAGCGATGAGGACAGGTGACACAGGTAAAAACCAATAATATGGAGAATGAAAAGAAAATTATATATGTGAATAAGTAAATCGGTTAATTAGCATATGCAATAAAAATTTAAATATATATAATTAATTTATATATATTCATAATTTGATTTTTTAATAAAGAAATTATATAATAAATCTATATTATATTCAAATATTTAAAAATAAATAAACAATTCAGGCCTGAAAGGTAAAAAAAAATGAGTTAAACATTTCAATTAAAATTTTATTTACACAATAATAGCAAAAAGAATAATGATTATATGCTAAAAAAAATTCCTTCTTATAAATTATATATTTTATAATATACTCTAGTGTCTATTTATTATTAATTCTAATAACGGAGACAAATTTCTGTGAATTAGAAAAAAAAAAAAAGAATTTGACCACAGAGTAAAAATTCGACGATATTAATATTTGTCAGCTGCTCAACGAGGCATAAATCATTTATCATCATAAGTCGGCATTATTAAACGCCTACATGATCGACATTCAGAAATATCAACCAAAAGATAATCAATCACAACATACAATCACCCTATCCTATTTTTTTTTCCTTTTTTAATTATTTTGAATAATTTTTATGGTTAAATTATTGATGGTGATTATAGTCAAGGTGTTTTCCATTATTAAAATAGAGTTTGCTTTTTTTCTAAATATATATAAATATTTTGTGTAATTTTGAAGTTCATTATAAATATGGGATTTTAAAATTTTGGTAATTATCTTCTGATGTTTCTTTTTTACATTATCATGGGATTGTGGATGCGATTACTTATATGAAAGTATGAGACATTGGAATTGTTCTTAAAAATTTCGTATATAAAAAAAGGTTGAGGTGTTTTATACTATACTAGCGGATGTGCCCGGCTTCGCCCGGGTTTTACCCGAGTAAAGGTTTGTATAACGAACATTTGTTAAAACAATTCTCTATAAACATATAAAAAAAGAAAGATATATTTTGATGATTTGAAACTCGTAAATTTGAATCTCTCGATAAAGTGATCATTTTTTCCCGGTCCCTTGTGCCGTGTCATCCTGAATTTTGTATTTCCTAATTTTCTATATTACGAAATAATCGTTTTATAAAGTGAACATATTTTCCCGGTCCCTTGAAAAATACTCGATAAGTTGAATAAAATCATGGTCGTGAATCTCTCGATAAGGTGATAATTTTTTCCCGGTCCCTGTGTGCCGTGTCATCCCGAATTTTGTATTTCCTCGATAAAGTGAACATTTTTTACCGTTCCCTGTGAGCCGTGTCATCCTGAATTTTGTCTTTCCTAATTCTATACATTACAAAATCATCGACACGGGATATCATTTAATGTTGTCTAAAGGGGGTTAAGAGAGCAGTCTCTTTCAAATGAAA
This sequence comes from Cordylochernes scorpioides, assembly GCA_030710605.1. NCBI lineage: Eukaryota > Metazoa > Arthropoda > Arachnida > Pseudoscorpiones > Chernetidae > Cordylochernes > Cordylochernes scorpioides. Next base: position 57,748,580 of record CP092885.1, on the reverse strand, counting down.
AATGCTTTAATTAAGCAGATGTTTAAAGTATAATATATGAGAGAGGCAATCTTACAGGTTGTCGACGCTGTAAAATCCCCAGAGAGAGTGTTTTTGTAGCATCATGCTGTGACTCACACAATGACCCAAGGTCATCAGGAGCAGCAAACTAAGCCTATCTCCGTCTCAATGGTATCGCTGCTTGCGAGTTAAATATACAAATCTGCAAATAACTCTAAGGATATTCAAGATATTCAAGAAATTTTTTTTCGTAAACCTTTCCGGGGATACACCTCATAATATCCCAAAATTTCACGCCGATTGGATGTATGGTTTTTGAATCCATAGAGGACACACACACACAGACAGACAGACATTCATTTTTATATATATAGATAGATTGTCATTGTAGTGTCTATTTATAAACATAACTGATTTACACTTTTGGACAAAACCTAAGGAAGTTGTACCTTCTAGCATGTATATCAGTATTGAAGATACACGAGATAACCAAGTGTGAACAAAATTACGTCTGTCTCTTTAAAAAAATACAGACGACTGACGACACCAGAATATGAACAATTTGTCCATGAGTATATAATTAATATTCATCATTATTAATACTAGAACCATTCATAGGCAAAGTAAGTATAGGTATATTTAGAAGAATAAATATTCTCGCGAATTTAAGTAGATTCAATGCCACAATCAGCATTCAAATTCTTCTGAATTGTCACTTTTATTTTTTGTTAGAGAGATTCATTTTTATAAATTGGAGATCGTTGAACGAGTCATCTAAACAGTTAGGTTTCGACCGTTAGGACCCAGGATCGAATCCCGCATTGGAGACCTTTCTGTAATTAAAATAATGCTCCAATAGCCCCGAATTTTGCAAAGGTCCAACCCCACTAACGAGGGCAAATAACCAAATGGTTATGGAACACTAGTGAGTGCAAAGGTTGAGCTACCTTTTACATGTGTATGTGACAATATAGTGGTAAATGTGTGGTGAGGTGAGAAATAATCACACGACGACTTGGTAGAGCAATCATCCAGGCAGCCAGCCGAGAGAGCGAGCGAGACGTTCTCTACTGCACGACTGTTTTCCCTGTGTACACAACCGGGGGGCTAACCAGGATAGTCGCCAGGTGGTGACGCCCCCCTCAGGAATGTGGCCAAAAATGGTCGTAAGTTAGTTATCTAAAGTGTCTCGTTTTAGCTGCCCATTTCTCTCTCGTTGGCTGTTGGTTTGTTTTATTAATCCTGGAAGAGCATATATTATGACATGTATATATCTGGTGCACTTACTGTATAAGTAGTCGCCTACTTCTAACTATCATGATAACCATTGCTTTTTCATGTGTACTATGGTTAATAATATATTATAAATTGAATCCGATAATCCTAATTGAAAGGTTCATTTAGAAAATGACAAGCTATCGTTTTAAAAATTGTATTTTCATAATTGATTTATTTTTAATTACCCAAATTGGAATATTAGAGTTATATTTATAAATAATTTATATTTTTATATAACTTTACAAAGTTTGAAACTGTAAATACAATAAAATCTCGCTTAAACGAACAGAAAATATAAATAAATTCCCCTTTCATGAACCTAATATACTCCACAATTCTATTTGAAAAATACATTCATGGACAAAACTTAAGGAAGTTGTGCCTATCAGCATGTATATATTTCATATTATTATATTATAATTTATCTCCGCCTTTGCCGGTCCCAAACCCGGATGAAAAAGGATGAGAGGGAGCAGTAACAAGCTCGCTAAAAAACCTGGGTTCAGCTGGCCCGGCTGATAGTACCCTGTAAGGGCTCCTAATCTAGGAATACAGGATGAGCAGCGTTTGTACTCCATGTTAGGAGCGGCTGCACATGGCGTCTGTTCCTCATGTCAGAGGCGGCCATTTCTTTTGGAGCTAAGTCGGCCTGCCACTGAGTAGTGCTCAAGTCTTAATGAGAAAGGCAGACGCATTCTACCTCACCCAGTCATGATGGTTGTCAAATACCATCAAGGGTCACAACTTGATACCCTAATGATTGAGTGGAGATAAGAAAGAAGAAGAAGATATTATATTTTCAATATAATAATATTTAATATTAATAAAGGAGAACGTTTAAATTTGCATATATGGGAAATCCGCCGTTATATAAGCAAATAAGTAGTAGTTTAATGCTTAAAATATGAAACTACCATAGGTTTTGTCCAAGAGTCTATATTTTACCATGGGTTTAGTAAACTTTAATCGATACTATATATACATATGTATATATATAACTCTTTGATTTTTATTTATTAATTTTCTTGTTGTTTATTATTATATATATAAAAATCTATAAAACGAAGAGAAAAATTATTTTATTAAAATGCATAGGCTACTAGCTTTCGGGCTCCAAGCCCTTCCACAGGTACAACGTGTTGTGAGAAACTAACGCTATATATAGAATCGATATGCGATGAATCTGCATATTTTAACTATGTATGAGGCAACGATATCAAATTAAGATATGGAAAGAAGGCTTTTTAGAAATATTTAACAAATATAGGATATGATAATTGATAAAATTATGAAAGATTTAGCATACTATTAATAAAACTATTGCGAAATAAAATAAACTAAACTAAAAAATAAAAATAATAAGATAACGCGTGATCATCTCTGGTTGCCAAACAACTGAAAAATACCATATACACCTTGACGCTAAAAAGTATAAACAGAGAGGAAAACAGGTTTGACCCGCCATCAGCGTAATCCTCGGACTATGGAAAATAGGGGTCGGGAGGGGGGGGGGGGTTATGCGGGTGGTTATGGCAAGATCAGGGGAGTGAAGTGGCCGGCCTAAAGATTATTACATATGTCTAGGTACTGCATTGGTATATCAATATGTCTGTTAATACTGTTGTTACTGATGGATAAAACTGCTTCGATAAATATCAAAGGTTAATTATCGAAGCAGTTTTATCCATCAGTAACAACAGTATTAACAGACATATTGATATACCAATGCAGTACCTAGACATATGTAATAATCTTTAGGCCGGCCACTTCACTCCCCTGATCTTGCCATAACCACCCGCATAACCCCCCCCCCCCTCCCGACCCCTATTTTTCATAGTCCGAGGATTACGCTGATGGCGGGTCAAACCTGTTTTCCTCTCTGTTTATACTTTTTAGCGTCACGGTGTATATGGTATTTTTCAGTTGTTTGGCAACCAGAGATGATCACGCGTTATCTTATTATTTTTATTTTTTAGTTTAGTTTATTTTATTTCGCAATAGTTTTATTAATAGTATGCTAAATCTTTCATAATTTTATCAATTATCATATCCTATATTTGTTAAATATTTCTAAAAAGCCTTCTTTCCATATCTTAATTTGATATCGTTGCCTCATACATAGTTAAAATATGCAGATTCATCGCATATCGATTCTATATATAGCGTTAGTTTCTCACAACACGTTGTACCTGTGGAAGGGCTTGGAGCCCGAAAGCTAGTAGCCTATGCATTTTAATAAAATAATTTTTCTCTTCGTTTTATAGATTTTTACAATTCATTAAGAGAAATTTCGTCAATCTCATTATTATTATATATATGTTATAAAAGAAATCTAAAATATTGTAACATAGCATTTATTAATTTTATTTATGTAACATAGTATTTCTTAATTTTATTATTTTTATTTAACAGAGTGGTCATTTTTATGTTTTATATCTGGCGACTCTGTAAATTTCCCTCGTGGCTTATCTTTTGTTTACCTTTGATAGTTTGTCCTTGCCTGAAATAAATTGTTGTTTCCTCCTGAAGTTTTTGTCTTCCCTAATTTTCCACGTGGCATTTTGGTGGAGATGCTGGGTAAGTTAGGGAAGACAAACTGAAGATCGCCGAGAAGACCTTGAAGCCATGGGTGCTGTGATCCACATTTTCGGAGATTGACTCCAGGATTCCACCGCTGTGCTAAAGCCAAGACTTCCCTCGAAGATGACGATGTCCCTATAGACGATACGACGACAAAGCCGCTCTTCACGCCGCCAGAAAAAGGACGCAAAAATACTAGGGACAAAGTTCCAAGACTTCGATGGAATCCTTGGCAGAAGCACGTCAGATCCATGTCAGTATCTAAAATAATTGCTAGCTGTGGGTCACAGCTCCCATAGGGAAGAAGCTATGTAACCAAGTATTTATTAATTTTATTATTTTTATTAACAGAGTGGTCATTTTTTCATATTTATATTTTGCTACGCTGTAACTTCCCCTCGTGGCTTATCTTTTGTTTACTTTTCATAGTTTGTCCTTCCCTGAAATAAATTTTGTTTCATCCTGAAGTTTTTTTTGTCTTCCCTAATTTTCCACGTGGCATTTTTGTGGAGATGCCGGGTAAGTTAGGGAAGACAAACTGAAGATCGCCGAGAAGACCTTGAAGCCATGGGTACTGTGATCTACATTTTCGGAGACTGACTCCAGGATTAAACCGCCGTGCCAAAGCCAAGACTTCCCTCGAAGATGACGATGTTCCTATAGAATATACGACGACAAAGCCGCTCTTCACGCCGCAAGAAAATGGAAGCAAAGGTACTAGGGACAAAGTTCCAAGACTTCGATGGAATCCTTGGCAGAAGCACGTCAAATCCACGTCAGTATCTACAATAATTGCTAGCTGTGGGTCACAGCTCCCATAGGGAAAAAGCTATGTAACATAGCATTTATTAATTTTATTTATGTAACATAGTATTTCTTAATTTTATTATTTTTTATTTAACAGAGTGGTCATTTTTATGTTTTATATCTGGCGACTCTGTAAATTTCCCTCGTGGCTTATCTTTTGTTTACCTTTGATAGTTGTCCTTGCCTGAAATAAATTGTTGTTTCCTCCTGAAGTTTTTGTCTTCCCTAATTTTCCACGTGGCAATATAGAGTTAAAATACCATTAATAAGCATTTTTTCAATAAAATTGAATGTGTTAAAAAATAAATTTCCATATGTAAGCCAATAATAGAGAATATTTTCAACCAAAATATAATTTTAAAAAAATATATAATGATAAATTCATGTCTGAATAATTTCCTTTATCTTCATTGTTTAAAAGCTATTCAGTTAAATACGTGAATAGAATATTATAACCACCACAAAATACAATTAAAAGATAATAGATTTCTAACTCAATAAATATGAAAGGGGTATGAAGAATTTCCCCCTCAAACGAAAATTCAATCAATTCAATAATTCACCCTATTTTCAAAAGCCGACAAATTTGAAGGGAAAATCAGATCTATTAAGGAACAAATCATATGGCACTTCTCTTCAGCAATTCTTCTCAGAACCATTTATTAAAATTTCTGCTGCGATTCATTTAGGCTTTCAATAAAAGTCATTTTTCAAAGATGGTCCTTCGTAAGATCTTTTGTTGAAGAAGAAAGACACGTATCCTATCTTCTGATGATAATCCATTCTTTATATATGTGTCAGACAATACCTCACCTTTTTATATTATTATTTTATTTTATAAAATTTACGTATATTATATTCATTAGAATGAAAAAAAAATCATATTTAAAGTTCAATTAATTTTGTAAATACATTCTAAATTCTTTACAAATCTGGATCTCTAATGTTTTCATGCGTTGAATAATGTAAATAACTTATGTAAATAAACTTTTCTCCTTGTTTGGCGCAAGTATCCCTTGCGGGATATAGCGCTTTGGGAATAAAATAATTGATACTCTAACATTTCTATAGTTTCCATATTGTTTACTAATTAATAAAAATTATTATAGCCTCAACAATTTTTATAAAATAAATTTATTTTCTAATGCCTTATTGAAATGATGAAAAATATTGTAAAGGCCTGGCTCATCATTGGCGAATACTTCAAACTGTTTCGTCATTTTATGATGATTGCTTTTGTGGTATTGAGGAACAAACCTCTACAAACATCTACTGATCGATTGCTCAGCATTTCAAGATTATAGAATGAAGAATGAACTAGTTGTTTGTAAACTTAACGATTAGATTTCCGATAAAAAAATCATATTTAAAGTTCAATTCATTTTGTAAATACATTCTAAACTTTTTACAAAATCTGGATCTCTAATGTTTTCATGCGTTGAATAATGTAAATAACTTATGTAAATAAACTTTTATCCTTGTTTGGCGCAAGTATCCCTTGCGGGATATAGCGCTTTGGAAATAAAATAATTTATAATAATTGAAATAATGAAGGTAGGAAATTGTGTTTTTTTTCCGCGCAATAATTATTTTATATTTCAGAATATAAATGGCGCACTAGGGCGTCGTTTTTTTATTTATCCATTGTATATTTGAAGCTATCTTTGAGAAAAATATACATTTAAAAAAATATATTTAAAATAATCTAAAACATACATTTAAATTTTTAACACATTGATAAAGGTTGGCGTTCAGCCAACTGAAATATTGGTAAAATAAATGATATTTTGATCCAATATATGACTTTTTAATTATAAAAACATTTAAATCTTACCCTAAAACACGTGGTTTTAAACCTACCTCTAAACACTACCTCTTTAAAATATATCTTTCAACCAACTTTTAAGAATAGTTTTAGATAAACTTTTAATGCATACCTAAAAACACAGACATTCAAAAATATCTTTAAAAATACCTTTAAAACATATGTTCTACTTTTTAAAACTTATTATTAACATACGTTCAAAAGGAGATTTTTGTCTCTCTGAAACAAATTGTGTATATTTGAACCAAACTCATATTAAATCGCTACTATGCGACTTGATTTATATCAATGTAAATAATTAATAAGTTAATTTAGAACATAACTCATTGTAAATAGCTCAACTGATCAACTTTCTCTCTCCACGATACTAATTATTACAGATAACTTCATTAAATCAACTTCCATCATTGCTTAACATACTGTAAATAACTACCTTGCGATTTCTTCTATCTGCTTATGTTGTTGCTTATTTGTTTAATGTATATGTTTATTCAATTCTCATTTTCTTAATTGTTTATTTTCCTTTTGACAAATCTGTTACCTAATCTACTACAATTATTGTAAATAGGTTCACGCGCAATTATCCAGATCGGATATAGCGTGTCTTGTTTGCAACTGGTAATAAATAAATATTAAATCGCTAAAACAAAAAAAAAATCAAAAATAATATTCAACAAACTAAGTTTTTCAGAACATTTTATTCTCCATAGCTAAATAATTCATTGTGATTTTTCTCTCTAAATTTAGTCTATAACTTTAAGTTTACCTTCAAAAACCTTTTAAAAATAATAAATTAATAATAATATTTAAACATAAAATTCTTAAACTAATTTAATATCTTTTTTTTTAAGAATGAGAGAGTAGCCTAATGAAAATTTGATATAAATTCTTTGGTTAAAAAAAAAGAAGTAAATAGAATTTTGTTCTTAACCTGACAGTCTATTATCTTGGAAGCAAAAACTCAATTGTAGTTTTTAAACTTATTTACATTTTAAAGATTAATAGTTTAACTTTTATATATTTAAAGTGAAAAGAATTTAACTGTCTTTTTGTGTTGGAAAAGTTTTGTATTTATTCTTAGTAATGTTTTATTGTTTATAAATGAAGATATTTATATTATTTGTAATATTTCTCTCTCTCTTATAATTCTTTGAAATTTGTTATTATGCCATCAAATTTTATTATGGGTTTAAAGGTTTCTTACAATAAAACATTTTTATTATTAATTTTTTAATTTATATTCGTTTCTCTGAAATCACCGTTTCCAGATTTTACTGTATAGTTCAAAACATACAATTAATTACCACATAGAATAAGATCTATGGCTTAGAAAATATAAAAGCTTACAACCAGAAGTTTATTTTTTATTTTTACACCAAAATAATGAATTAATAATTAATTTATCTTATAAAAGATTTCTACTTATGCGAGTTACTACATGTATATATATGTTATATTAAAGTAATATTCTATTTAAAATTATAATTTAATAGATCCAAATACTCTGCTAAATCGACCGCCAGAGGTAACTCTTCCCCTATAAAAACTCGTTGTTGTTTTATCCCAAGGGCCGGCTCAAAACTTTTGTACATTATGTAAATAATATTTTGTTTTTCCTTGTTCTATTCGCCTTAAGCCAGGCAGCACTGTTACCAAATTATGTTATTTATATATATTCCTGAGCTCAAATAAATAAATCTCTGATCAAAACCATATTTATTATTATAGTTTCAAGATTCTAACCACGACTGCATCACCATTACCATAATCCTCAATAAAATAAAAAAAATCAAGCAAAAAATCAAATCTCTTTTCTTTATACAAGATATAAATATATCATTTTTTCTCGCTCTTTCTCCTCTAGTTTCGTGTCTTTGTAGTACAGCCTGTTGAAGGAGGTTATTGTCCGAAAGCCTATATCTCTTTAATATAGAAATTAGAGAGAAAGAGTCACCGTTAGCTTCAATTAATTCATAATATAAAATAACATGGGCTTTGATCAACATTGAATTATCCAATCGAATATTTCATACTTTAATCTCTGTAAAGAAAATATTCAAAAATTGATTAATAGATGAATATCATGTGCATTAGTATACGGGTTTTTATCATAATTAAATAACACAAACTATAAACCCATAATGTAAAAGGTGATTTTGCATAATATATTTGTTTATCAAAGTAATATTACCGAAATGAAAGCAGTTTTAAGGTTATAAAATTGAAAAGACAATAACACAAACTGACAAATAAAATGCTCTTTTGAAGAATATATAAAATTGAATTTTCTTAGAATGAGATTACTTGAAATCTTTCCTCTAAAGGAGATAACCAACTGATTTCACTTTCAATTCAAAGGAGTTTATATCGAACACATTTGAAATATTATTTCAAATTCAATCACAATTCAGGTAATGAAATGGAAAAATATTTCAAAAATAAACGAATACATATACGTTTAAAGGCTATATTCTATATATTTTCAATAATGTTTAAAGATATTAATTCAATTCTCACTTATGTAGAGTATGCAAATACGATTATAATAAAACTTCACTGAATAGAATCGATGATATACGAGTATAGTGAACTCGTATAGTGAACCTTTCCTTATAACAAACCTATAAAACATCGCCAGAGCGAACTGGGATTAGACATATGTGGTTCACTATAGCAAAGATTTACTATATAACAATGGTCAACATCATTATTAGATTACAATTAGGGATTATGATGAATTTATTATAACAAAATATTCTCGGTTATAATGAGCAATCCTACGTTGTAATACAAATAAAGAATGAGTGGGAATATTTCCGGGAGGAAATTGATCTATAAAAACATAGAGCGCCTATTCCGTCAATTCTAATCTTTATTTTGGCGATAGATTCGGCCCAGCAACTTAGCCAACTAAACACCTCTTTGGCAGATTGTCAAGATTCCATTAGATCCCGTGTGAATCACATGGAATAAAGTCTGCCCTAGACTGACGAGGGCCATTAGCCTGAAACCATGGTCTCTAGGTGGACGCTTCTCAGTTTTCCAAAGCTGGTGTTGTGGCTTTGTCACCGACCCAAGTTCGCTAATTTGCAACGATGGTCAATAGATGGGGTCTAGTTTTGACGTTTATTTTGACGGGAGAGGCGCCCTATGATTTTATAAAGGATGAGTATTATTATTAATCATATATATATATTTTTAGAGAAAGTGTTACAGGTTTTGAATGGATATTTTAAAAATCTGTTTTCAATTTATTTTCACTGAAATTCAATAAGGGTTTCAATTTAGTTACAATATATAATGAAGATTGGAAATACTGAATAGGTATTGGGCATTGATGGTATGGGAGTGCTGAAACATATAATACAAATAAAATATTTGTTTTAAAGCTTTTTATTTGTTTTCATATAAAAAACCTTTTGTTATTTTCGATTGTAAGTTTTATATTCAGGCTTGAGAATATCTCTTCATATAAATTAGTTTAATTAAAAAGGCATATATTGGATCAAATTATCATTTATTTTACCAATATTTCAGCTGGCTGAACGCCAACCTTTATCAAGGTGTTATAACATTTTAAAGTGTGTCAACAACAAACTCAGCGCCACATAACGTCAACAGCATTAAGTTTTTAAAAAATTTTGTTATATTCAATGGGGAGAAATATTTGATAAATATATTTATATTATGAACAAAATAATATTTGTAAAATTAGTTGTATATTATAATGTATATCTGATATATTATTTTTGTTTTTGTCGTGTCCAATGAAGAGCCTCAGATGTCTCCATGCATCTCTATCACAGCAGCATCAATGTCCACTATCTTGGGTGTGTAAAGCTGCTGCTCTGGGTCCATGTCAATTTTCTGTTGTTGTTGTCGTGTCCAATGAAGAGCCTCAGATGTCCACATACATCTCTATCACAGCAATGTCCACTATCTTGGGTGTGTAAAGCTGCTGCTCTGGGTCCATGTCAATTTTCTGTTGTTGTTGTCGTGTCCAATGAAGAGCCTCAGATGTCCACATACATCTCTATCACAGCAATGTCCACTATCTTGGGTGTGTAAAGCTGCTGCTCTAGGTCTATGTCAATTTTCTGCAAGGCTGCGGCCATTGCCGGGCATGAGAATATGTGGGTAGGTATTAGTTCCACACCAGGACAGTTGTTGCATGTCCTATAGGTTATTGTGCCATCTGGATGTATTGCCATCCCTTTATAGTGTTATTTTCTAAGTCTTGTTATATATATAGTTTTGTCATTTTTCTCTCACTTGATTTATTAATAACATAATATAATTATAAACCCAAAGAAAATATAACCAGTCATATCATCGGAATTCACTATAATTGATGACATATTTACATATAATACATTCAATATTTTATATATTTAATTATGGAATTAATAAAAACAATAGAAATATATAGAAGAAGAATATTTTTAATGGTATAAAATATTTTATCAAAAATGATAATTCAATATTGCGTCACTTTTAAAAATCCAAAAAAATAAAATACTATAAGACATTAAATTATCAAAAAGAAATATTTAAATTAAATCCAAGTTAATTTATTTCAATGTTACGTGGAATATTTTTTTCTCAAAATCAAAACTCCATGTTAATGAAGAGACATTTCTGTAAATTAAAACACTGAGAGCGTAATTTAAATATTCACTTTAAAATATTTTCTAGAATTCTGTATCACATTCCAGAGTGAATGAATGTTAAATGAAATTATCTAAATACACATTTCTGCTTTCTTTGTTTTAATTTCTTTCATTTAATTGTAACTTGGAATTGTATTTGTTCTCCTCCTCACAATTGTATTTAGGTCATTGTTATAAAGGTATAGAGAAAAATTCTTCTGAATTAATTTCATTTTTTAAATGTTAACACATCAAACGTTATATATCGAGCATGGAAAATTGTGTCCTTTTAATTATAGTTCAAATAAATTTACATATAATTTTCGAATGATAATTAATATTAGAATAATAAATGATAAACTTGTTAAATATTCAGACATTGCCTTTTTTTAGAAGAAAACTGAAAAATATAAAATATTAATCAATGCTTCATTTGTTGTTGTTGTCGTGTCCAATAGAGAGCCTCAGATATCTCCAAGCATCTCTATCACAGCAGCAGCAGCAATTCATTGGGAAATGGGTGCCGTTGCCACGTTAGTCAACTTGGGAACAGAATTTGGTCAAATATTCCAAGGGTCGAGGGGTGTGATCGGACTTCTCCCTCCCCCCCCCCCCCCTTGCCTTATGTGTTGCCCAATGCCTTAGTGTTTTCTTTATAAGAAATAGAACCATTAAACATGAATGTTTCATTTCAAATAAAACGCAAGCTTTCTACTGTACTTACTCCAATAAAAAAATAGTTGTAAACTCACTTATATATATTTAGACGAGGGATTATATATGATTATTTTTAATAGTAAACAATTTTTATTGTATTAAAATTACAATCTCAGAAGAAGGCCAAGTGACACTCACTCCTTACTTTCTTACTGCTACTCTTTTTGTGTTGTTTTTCTTGCTTCCCTCTTTCTATTTCTTGTGTTTTTTTCTTTTTCTTCTGTCTATATCGTTGTTTCCTTTGTCTCACTGCTTTGCTCTTATGCATACCTCTGGTGAATCCTGTATAGGGTCAGTGACCCTAAATAAAGGCTTTTTGTTGTTGTTGTTGTATTAAAATTACAAATATAATCTCACAATGAGTATCTTTTTTATTTAAAAAACGCTAGATTTCAAGCGTTAATCGCTCTTCAACGGGCTTACTATAATATTGACTTTTTATTTATTTAAGTAACCCAGGTTCCTGGAGCGTACAGAAGTCGCCAAATACCCGGGATGTCCTTCTGACCTAAGTCTTCTTGGATTTATATACAATGCCAGTGGAAGTCCAATTAATGAGGTGTCGCCAGGCAGATTTCTTTCTTGGGAGATTTTCTAGGGATGCTGGACATATGTTGGTGATACCTAGGAGAGTGGCTGTCTGGAATCTTTGGTATTGGAAGGTTGGGCAAGTGAAGAGGAGGTGGTCTACGGTTTGGTCTTCATCTTGGCAGTGGGGGAAAATTGGGTCTTCTTTCGATACCGTTGCACGGTCTGCCTGAATGTAACCATGGCCGGTCAAGATTGATGTGGAGGTAGATCCATGCTTGATGTTTCGAAGCATTTGGAGGAGTAGTTCCGGGGTAGCAGCAAATCTTCGTAGATTTCTGGTGGAGTAATCTTGGATGTAGAGGTCTGTCCACATTTTGAGGGCTATCTGTTCTTTTTTACCGCGCGCGATGCTCTTTGGGAGGGTGGTAAAGGATAGTGGCAGATTAGAATGTGCTGCAGCCTTTGCCGCCAGATCCGCTAGTTCATTTCCTGGAATACCGCTGTGGCCTCTATCCTACTAGAAATATTTACAAAAACAAACGCGCGCAGCGTGGATATTTATAACTGAAAATTTTTTTATAACTGAAAATTTTAAATTATTTGTAATTTTAATACTTTTTCACAATTTTATCATGAATAGAAAATTTTACTGTCTTTACTGCAATCATGAGTTAATGGGAGAGCCTGGCTCATCAGTGGTGAACCCTCCCATTACTTTATCATTGCATTAATGGCAGTAGAAAATTTATTTATTTAAAAAGAATTAAACGCGTCAAAATAGTTGAAAATTCTTATAAAGTTAGAGCGCTAATGCCTTATACTATGAATTATGTTTATTCTTTATTCACACCAATTCACATTCCGTTCTAGGGTGATATACCAAATGATTTATTCTAATGCATTTAAAGAGAAAGGCGAGATCCTTTGTACATTAATATCATCTTACAGAAACTTTAAGTGTGATATATCTACAATAAAATCTCGTCAAAACAAACCAAGCATATAACAAGCTTTTCCTCTTATAGCGAAACTGAAATAATTCTCAGTTATAATGTAATATTATAGTGAACTATGAATATATAGAAAGTATTGTTCTCATACCTATTAGAGTTCGCTAGAGCGATGTTTTACTGGTGAAGGTATAGCATTTTCTATTGTATATACAAATATCTTCATTTTTAAATTCCAAATGTCTATTAAAAATTCGGCATTTTGTTTACCTAAATGTAAAAACTAGAGAATAAATGTTATATTTCCAATTCCGTAACACACTAGAGTTTGGAAGGATTTGTTTTATTTATAAATCCCCCTTTCTGTAAGTATAAGCGGAGAAATCCAGGAAATTGATTATTTAAATGTAGAAGGTAATCCAAAGAAACAGCTTTAATCAACTCTCATCTGTTTCTTTTTTTTTCTTTCTTTCTTTTGTTTTTCTTCGTGCATCAATCGGAATAGACTTGCATTTCTTCTGCGATAAGAAAATAAATGTATTTTTTTATCGTAGAGATTTGCTTATATTTATTCTTATCAATCATTTTTATGAACAAAGGTGTTCTCTATTTGTTTTTTATACATGTTTTTACGCGATATTCTATATATTTATATTGTTATTTTGACACCATGTATAATTAGGTCTGGCAGTATTCACTGGAATAGGTCATATGCAAATTATTTTATCCAGTATATCTAAACGCAATTTTAATCTTTATGATGGAAAGAAAAAATGATTCAATAAATAATTAGGTCTTAAATGAATATTTTCTATAGTTACGACCCCCAGAATATGCTAATTATACATATATCATTCTCTTCTTTTTCTTTCTTATCTACACTCAAACATTTGAGGGTATAGAGGCTGTATAGAGCCTTTTCAGTGATTCGCTAACCTATGCACGGTGTGGCCACTGAATATGAGTCGGACCTGGAGGCTGTTGGGTTCTGCGCTGCCCGGAGTGTAGGTGCTCCATCTTTGCTTCCTTCCTGTGATGAATCTGTATAAGACCGGAGGTCTCAATAAAGATATATGTATGTATAGAGCTTGTATAGATTGCTGATAGTGTTTTCTGGGAAGTAGTAGAGCTCATCAATAAAGTAGCATCTGGGTTTCAGGTATAGATTTTCACTTACATAGTGCGAGAACCTGCGTGACGGCAGATGCGCATAGCCTGGATATTATACAACCAACATGATTGGGTGAATTTGAATACGTATACCTTTGTTATTATGTCTGGGAGCACTACTAAGTACCAGGCCTACTTAGCTCCAATATTAAATGAAGATAACTTATTACGAGAGGAGTACGAAATCGGTCGAATTTATCAAGATTATGATTAATAATAATGATAATAAGAATAAAAAATAATGATATATAATTAAATGGAGAGGTACTCCTCGAGATACATGCATATCTTTCTCCATAAACTATATGTTATATTATGATGCATCATATTAATTTTTCCATTGCAGTAAGGGCAGTAGAAATTGTTTATTTTTAAACAAAGAATCATACGCGTCTATAATAGTTTCGAATTCTGATATATCTTGTATTCTAACATGAGAGAGAGAGAGAGAGAGAATATCGGAACTTGCCACTTCATCAGATTTAAACAACCTTTTAGTAAATTCGAACGATTTCATAAACCGTCTATTAGGATGTTATGAAATCAAAACCGCCCCGGAACAGATTGGTGTTGTTGCTCTTTCTTTATCACCACTAGTAAAGTTTCACTAAGGTGATGAACATATTCCATCGTTATAATGTATATTTAAAGAGAGAGGTTCTTCTATATGTAGGTGAATATTCTCCTCCCGTAACTTTATATGTCGTATATATATATATATATGTCATAATATTACCCTTCCAGGAATAATAAAGTAAATCTACAGTCGACCAGAGAGAGACGTAGAGAGGAGGATGTAAAGGCCGGTCACTTGATATATCAGTCACATTCCAAGGGGCCCATTTTCGTAGAACCTCAGGACTGTTTTTGGACAGTTGGGGGGTGGTGTGCGACACGAACGGTCGTTTAGCGGTGACATCCCCTCGCGCTCCCTCTCTCTCGCTGGTTGCCTGGAATTTCTCTTCCAAACTTGTGGTTTCCTTATTTCTCTCTCCCCACATTATTATCACTATATTGCCACATTGAAAGTCGACAGGATCATATCACTGAAGAGTCGACAGGATCATATCACATATATATATATCAAAAATGGCATATCCTGACCAAGAGCACATGTGATTTACAGAAGGCAGAGCGTCATCTGGTGGAACAGAAATCAACTAAACATTGATTTAGCCTGTTCCCTGATATTTGGCCAACCCAATTTCTTGATAAATCAAGAAAAGCCATCCACGAACGCGTTTCGCGCTTTTGGCGCTCGTCAGCGTGGAGTAGGCTGAACCACTGCGACCAAAAATATTTTCTGGTCCCAGTGGTTCCTGAAAAAATAGGAAATGGGTATTTAAGGCCAAACTTGCGTAAATACGCTTAGCACATGAAAAAAAAAAGCGAAAGAAAAAATAAAAGATAAAAAGATCAAGTGTTGAAATCAATATTAAAAATGGCATATCCTGACCTGGAGCACATGTGTTTTACAGAAGGCAGAGCGCCATCTGGTGGAACAGAAATCAACTAAACATTGATTTAGCCTGTTCCCTGATATTTGGCCAACCCAATTTCTTGATAAATCAAGAAAAGCCATCCACGAACGCGTTTCGCGCTTTTGGCGCTCGTCAGCGTGGAGTTGGCTGAACCACTGCGACCAAAAAATATGTTTTGGTCCCAGTGGCTTCTTGAAAAACCAGGAAATGGCTATTTAAGGCCAAACTTGCGTAAATACGCTTAGCACATGAAAAAACGAAAGAAAAAATAAAGCACATGTGGTCTTGGTCAGGATATGCCATTTTTTATGTTGATTTCAACACCTGATCTTTTTATCTTTTATTTTTTTCTTTCGTTTTTTCCATATATATATATGTGTATATATGTCGTATATATGTGTGCATATCCTTATAGAATAAACGATATAATAAGTATAAAAGAGAGAAATTGAGATTGAAACTTCTTTAATATATCATTCATATATGGTTATATAAGGTTACATATGAATATATATATATATATATGAATAAATAAGATTATAGAAGGATTGAGTTGGAAAATATGTGAGCTTTACAATTTAGAGCCATGTCGTGGACACATGATCTACTTTAAAGAGACCAAGCAACACCACGATATTCTGTATAAAATTATCTATTTTAGCCTGAAGTAAGAGATTCTACCAGAGAGAAAGAGATAGTGGTCATATATTTAAATAAAGATATACACGTATATTGTCTGTATATGCCTTTTTTATTTTTAATATCAACACCTGACCTTTTTATTATTATTTTTTTCTATTATTTTTGGCAGATATATGTATGGAAACCAATAGAAAAAAATAAAAAAGCACATGTGCTTTTGGTCAGGAGATATGCCTTCTTTATTTTTAATATATATGTATATTATTATTGTATACATATATTTGTATATTAAGAGAAATATTCGATATTTCATTATTCATCTGTTAATATATTTAGGAGGAAAAAATAAGTATATAGAAATAAAATTATATAATCGAAAAATATATATGCAATAATATAAATGTATAAAGGTTCTGTATATTTGATACTAAATATAAAAGAATAATACATATTTGAACATAATTGAAACGAATTTTATTATATAGCATTTTGTGGTATTGAGGAACAAACCTCAAGAAATCTACTGATCGAATTTCCCAGCATTTCAAGATTATAGAATGAAGAATGAACTAGTTGTTTGTGAACTTAACGATTTGATTTCCGATAAAAAAATCATATTTAAAGTTCAATTCATTTTTTTAAATACATTCTAAACTTTCTACAAAATCTGGATCTCTAATGTTTTCATACGTTGAATAATGTAAATAACTTATGTAAATATACTTTTCTCCTTGTTTGGCGCAAGTATTCCTTGCGGGATATAGCGCTTTGGAAATAAAATAATTGTAATTATATAGCAATATAATAGGATAAAAAAAAAACATTTTATTTCGATATGTTTTAATTTACACTTCAAACATTCAACCTTTACTCTATGTGTTAAAAAAATGTAGTGTTATAAGAGGAAATATTAATGTTTTTATTGCTATTACAGAATAATATCAATGTAGGAAGTTGAAGGAGTTAATTCTGTAGCAGAAGTCAAGGATATCCGGCATATATTGATCAGGTTGCGCTTGGTCTCAATTTCGATCTGTTCACCATTAAATAAGGATTTGTGGGAGCCGCTGGACCATCAACCAGTGTTGCTAGTCCACCAAACATGGTCAAATTTATTTATTTTCTCGTAGAGTATTGAACGTCTCGTTTGGCACACAATATAGAAGATTATATGTCACCTAAATTGAATTCTAAATTTACCAAAAGAATTCAGATTGTTTTGATTTTATATAGGAATAGCACACCCCACACAAATACTGTATTTATATTACATAATATTATAATTTATTTTTATACTTCAATAATTCAATTATAATTATTTTCATAACAATTCAATAGTTAAATTACGATATTAAAGTGCGTTTTTTTACAAAACAAATTGAATGTATATTTAATATATATATATGTAGTAATTTCAAATAATATTTTATAGTTTTATTTTTTCGAGCGAGAGATTTTGAAAAATATATGCATATAAGAAAATTTAAGCAATCTCTATAGCTTGAATATAGGTTACCGATATATTCAAGATTAATATTTAAAATATATTATAGTGAATATATAATATTTACATATACCGACTAATTGCTTTTATGAAAAATATAGTAAATGCTTTCTATATCCAACCCGAATGAAACTGAAATTATGGTTAACTATAGCCATCATTCATTTTAATATTTCATTGTAACTAATGGGAACTAATATACAGCCTATATTCTAATAAATAAAAGGCGTAAAATTGCATATATTACACATGAAATACCTTTTTCTCATATAAATGATTATTATCCACATAAAATTCGCTAATATTCTATATAAAAGAAGATTTATTTGTTATGGAAAAGGCCTATTTTTCCATATAAACAGTTCGATTTCTCATATAAAAGTTCTAATATTTTACAGAAAGGCCTAAATACGCCTATAAAAGGATTAATATTGCCTATATTCCAAATAAAAAATACGTATCATAGCCTATCTATCATAAAATGGATATTATCTCCACATCAAAATTTATAATAATCTGTATATATTTACATACCTATATTAAGGTTTATTTGTTACGTAAAATCTTATTTTCTATATAAAAGGCTTGAAATCTAATATGAAAGGTATAAGAACCCAGTAAAAATTCCTTAATTTTGATACAAAAGGCCTAAAATATCTACACCAAAGGCCTAAAATATATACACAAAAGTCCTAAAAATGCCTATATTCAACATAAAAAAATATTAATATATACCTAATAGTCAATTATCATAAAATGCCTAGTATCCATGTAGATATCTCTAATATTATATATATATGAAGATTAATTTGCTATGGAAAAGGCCTAATTTCTATATAAAATATCTAAATCTCTACACAAAGCCCTAAAATTCAACACAAAAGGCCTAAATTTCCACACAAAAAGCCTAATATTGCCTATAAAAGGCCTAATTTATTATATATATATAAGAATTTGCTATGGAAAAGGCCAATTTTCTATATAAAAGGTCTAAATATCTACACAAAAGGCCTAAAATTCCAGACAAAAGGCCTAATGTTCCAGCCTTAAATATGCAAAATTGTTAGAATTTACTTTTGTTAATTATTGTTAAATTATGTAAATTTTAGAAATGTATATAATCTTGATTTTAGAAAATAAAGACAGTTATTGAGTTATTAAAGTATACGTGGTTGAGTCATTAGAGTTGGTGAGACGAGAGTTATAAAAGGTATACGTGGTTGAGTCATTAGAGTTAGTAAGACGAGACAATAGCAGTTATTCAAGTTTAAATGAGTTATAGTTAGCTCGCTGAGTTAAGAAGCATATAATTAAAACCAGCGTTAAAATAAGAATTTGGCGGTGATTCCTCCTTAGTGCCAGGAGGCCAAAGCCAGTTCGATTCATGGTCCCTCAAGAGCCTGATTAGGATTTGAAACAGAAGAAATTTAAGCAGAAACTCAGTGAGAATACAATTGCAAAATGTCTCGAG
Organism: Cordylochernes scorpioides; assembly: GCA_030710605.1. Taxonomy (NCBI): domain Eukaryota; kingdom Metazoa; phylum Arthropoda; class Arachnida; order Pseudoscorpiones; family Chernetidae; genus Cordylochernes; species Cordylochernes scorpioides. Next base: position 57,728,975 of record CP092885.1, on the reverse strand, counting down.
ACGAAAGGATCCTCCAAAGAAAGTTAAGTTGTCAGATAAGGAGAATTGATGGATTTATTGAAAGTGTGGATTCAATTATTCAAGCAGGTGAAACAATACGCTTAGAAATAATGGGTGAAGAATTAAAGGAGATCAAAGAGAAAATTGAGACACTCTACGACGAGCTGTTTTCTTTGGATGAAGTTGATATAGATAAAGAAAGTGAGGCATATGATGGTTCAATGAACAAGATTGGAAGCTTGAGGGTAAAAATAGAAAATGAGAGAAAACTCAAAGAGAAACTGGCGGACATAAAGCCAAATGGCTCTCAGGCAAATATAAAATTGCCTCAATTTGACTTACCGATATATGATGGAGATATGGGCAAGTGGATCAACTTCAAAGAGCTATTCCTCACCACCATCGATGCACATCCAGGGTTAACTAATATACAGAAGTTACAATATTTGAATTCAGCAGTAAAAGGCGAAGCGGCCAGATTAATAAGGGGTTTCCCTTTACTAAGTGAAAATTATGGCCAAGCATGGAGTACACTGTTATCAAGATATGATAACCCGAGAGAGCTAGCTTATGCCCAGGTGTCAAAAATCTTTTCTCTCCGGGCAATTAAGAATCCATCGGCTAAGTGTCTCCATGAATTCATGGATGTTTGTAATGAAGCCATAAGAAACTTAGAAACGCTGGAATTGAAGAGAAATCAATTAGTGGATGTGATCCTGGTGCACTTCCTCCAGCAGAAGTTGAGTGAAAATCTAAGGTTGGATTGGGAACTGTCAGTGGACAACACTCTTCCTTCTTATGACAAGTTCATAGCGTTCATTTCCAGACATGCAAGAAGCATGTCTTGTGCTGTCAGGGAATGTTCAAAAAGGGAAGAAACCACCGGATCGAGATTTCCCAAATGCCAAAGCTACGGGATGCTAATTGAGAAATCGGACACTTGCATATTATGCAAATCTAAGCATCATCCACTATACATGTGCAACTTATTTTGCAAAATGCCTTTAAAAGAAAAATTAAATGTAGTAAAAGGTCATAAATTGTGCTTCAATTGCTTGAGGAAAGGCCATTTCTCATGGAATTGTAGGTTGAACCAACGATGCAAAGTATGCAAGGGAAAGCACCACACGATGATTCATTATGATAAACCGAGCACGGAAGGCGCTTCGGCCCAAGTTGAGAACACAACTCCGAAGGAACATGAAAGTGCTATCAATTTAACGAATACTCAACAGGCAAACTGCAATGATAGCCACGTACTACTCGCAACGGCTAGAATCAAGATAAAAAATGGACTCGGAAAGTTATGCACCTGCAGAGCCCTACTGGACAGCGGTTCCCAAGTCACCATGATAACAAAAGGATGCTGCGAAAGATTGGGACTTGTCCAAAGGAAATCAGATCGGATGATTATAGGGGTTGGAAACACACCAGTGCAGCATTCTTCATCGACAGTAAGTGTGACATTTTGTCCACTGAATAATTCTGAGGAATTCTCGGTAGAGGCAGTAGTCACGGGAGTGCTCACTTCAGAAATTCCGAACTTCAGGTTAAAAGACCCTAATTGGCCAACTTTGAAGAACCTCAAATTGGCAGACCCAGAGTTCTACATACAAGCCCCAATAGATATGATATTGGGAGCAGATATATACACTGAACTTATGTTGAATGGCTCTATATCTCTCGGAGAAGGATTGCCAATGGCTATTAATACAAGACTAGGTTGGGTACTTCTAGGAAAACTCATGGGAACATCGGAGAGTAATACAGAAGTCTGTAACCTGAGTTTACAATCTGAACCAGAACTAGAATTCGTAATGAAAAGATTCTGGGAAATTGAATCTGTGCCGTCACCGGATCTTTGTACACAGGACGAAGATTGTGAAAGGTTATTTTCGAATAACCATGGCAGAGATAGCCATGGAAGGTATTGGGTAAAATTGCCATTCAGACAACATCGACCGCTTCTGGGTGAATCAAGAGAAAAAGCTTTAAGAAGGTTCCTTTCGTTGGAAGGAAAATTGTGTAAGAATGTGAAATTATATGACCAATACCGGGGATTCATGAAGGAATATGAACACTTAAACCACATGGAAAGGGTCCCAATTGCAGAAGTGAAGCGAGAATTGTGCAGGTGCTATTACATGCCTCATCATCCAGAAGATGCGGACTATCAGAGGATATTGTGGAGACCATCGCCAGAAGAGCCTGTGGTGGACTATCGACTACTGACTGTTACCTATGGTACAACTTCGGCTCCATTTTTGGCAATGAGAACATTACAACAGTTAGCAGAAGATGAAGGCCAAAATTATCCTGAAGCTTCTAGGGTGACCTTGAATGATTTCTATGTCGATGATCTGCTAACAGGAGCTCAAACGATTGCTGAAACCAAAGAACTAATAGACCAATTAAAGGACTTAATGAAAAAGGGAGGGTTTCACTTAAGAAAGTGGAATTCAAATTGCCACGAGATAGTGTCTCATGTCGAGGAAATGAACGAAGAGAAGAAAATTAACTTGGAGAAAGGAGCCATATCCAAGATTTTAGGAATTGTATGGGATCATGTACAAGATACGTTTAGAGTTAATATAACTCTTCCTGAAGAAGTTGTTACCAAAAGAGATCTTCTCTCCAATATTGCGAGGATTTGCGATCCAATTGGTTTCCTCTCACCTACTACAGTGGCAATGGCGAATCTCCAGAGGCAGACCGCGGTCAAAGAAGTCGAGGATTTAGAAGGGCTACCAGTCTACCACCGCGCCATATTGAAGGAAAATGGAGAGTGGCCAGAAGTTACCAAAGCCATCCAATGTAGCTACCCGAAGGTCTTTGTCGGCGACGGAACTCATCTTTACCTCCTCATTGAAGATGTGGAATCTCTAGATGGCCCGAATGTCCGCTCGGTATTGTACCAATACCACATCCCTCACAAAAAATGGATCTGGAGAGAGGTGAATGGTTTCGCTCCAATAGTTATTTCCAAGTCTATCGTTTATGCCTCTCACGATAAAAGGGTGTACTTTGTAGGAGGGAGAATACACTCTAGAGGGAATAAGGTAACTTGCACCGACAATATTGTCCGAGTGAAACTTAAAGAGGGTCGGGCTTCTGTTCTAGTGAAAAGCAGGAAGTCGCCCCTAACTGACCTCTTGGTCCTGGCAATGACATTTGCACCATCGGCGTTCTTGTTTATGCTTGCAGAGACCCGCGACCACTCTACTTACAAGGTTTTCTCCTATCATCTCCTAAACAAAGATTGGCATCTGATTGGATCAGACAAAATATTTTGGAAAGAGAAATTTCTCTCTCTTCAGATTTGCTATACCAACAAGAAACTTTTACTATTCCCTCGAATGCAGTGGGAACAACACTTCTGTAATCTGTATAACTACCGACTTCAAACAGATTCCTGGGGGTGTTATACAACTATTCCGATTCTTGGTGAGAAAGAGGGCTATCCAAAAAATATCAATCACTTTACTATTGTGCAGGATTGGGTAAGAGCTGTATTTGTTCACGCTGGTAAGGAGTCGAAATATTTATGGAAGTTGAACCTGAAGTCTAAACAATGGACTGAACTACCAACCTATGTCAAATACAGAGATAGTCAATACACTGCTGTAGCTTTGGACCTGGTGTTCATATTGGGACCAGCTGATAAAGAACACGAGACTGCAGAGAAGTATTTGTCGTTCTTCAAGACCAGAAGGTGCGAGTTGCCCAAGTTCGGGCTGCTACCGGAGTCTACCTACGACCTATTACGAAGTTGGCTCCGCTTCCCTTCAAATCTGAACCAGGGTTCAGCGGCCGGGGGGAGTATGTTCCAGCCTTAAATATGCAAAATTGTTAGAATTTACTTTTGTTAATTATTGTTAAATTATGTAAATTTTAGAAATGTATATAATCTTGATTTTAGAAAATAAAGACAGTTATTGAGTTATTAAAGTATACGTGGTTGAGTCATTAGAGTTGGTGAGACGAGAGTTATAAAAGGTATACGTGGTTGAGTCATTAGAGTTAGTAAGACGAGACAATAGCAGTTATTCAAGTTTAAATGAGTTATAGTTAGCTCGCTGAGTTAAGAAGCATATAATTAAAACCAGCGTTAAAATAAGAATTTGGCGGTGATTCCTCCTTAGTGCCAGGAGGCCAAAGCCAGTTCGATTCACCTAATATCCGGCAAAAGGCTTAAATTTCCACACAAAAGGCCTAATATTGCCTATAAAAGGCCTAATATTGCCTATACAAATGCTAGGAAGATATAAATTGGGCAGCCAACTGGACATTAAACAATATTCGCACTCTATCTTCTAATGGAATTATGACATCGATAATTGCTCAGTTGTTGTGACCCTATTGGTCCGCCCTTTTGCGGAAAAAAAAATAAAGAAAAGAGGGGAGATCCAATCCCGTAATTAGCCCAAAAAATGGTGCCCAATAAAAGATGTACGGCGGACCTCTAAATTGGGAAGGCATTCCATTTCTATAGATCCAACTTTGGCAAAGTAATTCCTTGTTTTCCACAATCCATCTGTCTATTCAACTACTTTATTGGAATTATTTTGGATGTCACGCTTTCCCTGACAAAAACTTCAGCTTGATCTTTTATCATTTACTCACATTTAATAAAGATAATTATAGTGTTATATAATATATATTTTTATAATAAAATGACATATTCTGTATTAAATAAAAGATTTATTTGCTTTTTCATTCAATCTTTTTATTCAATTTAATATATTACTTTTTTTATTATCTAAAGATTTAAATATGGATTGCTCAATTTTTCTCAGAACAGATTCATATATTTTTGATTAAAAAGGTATATATTGGTAGAATAAATGATATTTTGATCCAATATATGCCTTTTTAATTAAAGATTTATGTATGGATTGCTCTATTTTAAAAAAGATTCATATATATTTAAGTAAGATAGGAAAATATTGGGTTATATATTATTATAAAATTGGCTCGGGTTTTATAGGTAGAATTTTATTGTAAGTTATATAAAATCTAGGAAAAAATATAATTTATATTTGCACATTAAATCAAGTAATATATCGATTCCATTATATAAATTAATATATTTGACTTGTTATGAAAGAGAGATATATATATATAAGATTTGAAATATTAAATTACAATTTTATTGTAAACCTGTTTTAAAGATAATTCTATATAATTTTTATTTTGATATTTTGTAAGATATGAATTATTTGCATATGTTAATCTAATTTATATTCTTTTCAATTGAAGTAAATCCTTCATTTTAAAAATGTTTTCGAATAGAAATTAATATATTTTCTTATAAATATATATTCAAAACTAAAATTTAATTAAATATTTATCTCTATTGAGTGTGTAAATATTCATTATAAAAAAGCTTGAAATAAAATTATATATTTTAATCTTAATTAATAATCCAACATGTGAATGCTGTCTAGATGTTGAAAGACCAGAGTGTTGGCTTGCCCTCTGACTAACCAAATTGTACTTGCTTACTTTGACATAATGTCATCTTTCTGTATATACTCAATCTTTTGAAAACTTTGGCAAGTTTAGAGCTATTTGTACACAGATTTATAAATCACTACTGATTCATCGTGTAAATAATTAAAGATATATATGTAAATAATTCTAATATAACACAATAGTTTGATAGACTTCGTTCTTCTGTAATAATAAAATATAATGTATAAAATATGGAATTAGATTTGAACATAAATAACTATCAAATATTTATTTATTGCTATATATTATATTTAGAACAATCCATATTGTGAAATTATCAGATAATAAATAATAGGTATTATTTGGATCAGAAATTTATGATCCAATATATGTCAAACAATATAATATACATATTAACATTTGCTATATAAAACTGTACTTTAGAATTCTGTACTATACCATATACTCTATCATATGTATTCAATATATCTAATCCGGCACAATGAAAGGTACTATTTGAATATATATGATATTTAAAACATATATATATATTTTGAAAATCAATAAAGAATCTTGGGTTTGTTTTTTTTTTTCTCATTTCTTTTATTTCCCAAGCTTTCGGGCTAATATGCACTTCAACACGGAGATTCAGAAGTATTACTTCTAGTCAATTATAACACGCCCATTTTATATACAAGTTTATATATATATATATATATATATATATATATATGAAAAATAGAAGAAAAATGAAAAATAAATAATGACTTCATTTTTAAATTTATATATTTGTTCTGAAATAAGAGCAATCCAAACTTAAATCATTAGATATTAAAAAGGTATATATTTGATTGAATAAAATATTTATTTGCGAATATATTTTGGCTGGCTGAACGCCAACCTTTATCGAGGCATTACATTTTTGTATAAACAAACTCAGCGCCGAATAGTGTTATAACGCTATTTATGTTGATGTTTACCTATATGTAAATCAACATACCAAAACTATATTTGCCCAGTACACCTTCTCATATTAATAATCTTCCAATATAACATAAATATGGGTACACACATACAGCTTTATTAAGACCACAAGTCTTATACAGATTCTCATCTAAGATAGGAAACATAGATAGATATACTCTAGGCAGAACAGAACCCAACAACACCCTCTAGGTCCGAAGTTACTTATCCACATACAGCTTCATTAAGACTACAGGTCTTATACAGATTTACCACAGGAAGGAAGCATAGATGGAGCTCCTATACTCCAGGAAGCACAGAACCCAACAGCACCCTCTAGGTCCAAAGTTACTTATCCACATACACATACAGCTTCATTAAGACTACAGGTCTTATACAGATTTACCACAGGAAGGAAGCATAGATGGAGCTCCTATACTCCAGGCAGAACAGAACCCAACAGCACCCTCTAGGTCCAAAGTTACTTATCCACATACACATACAGCTTCATTAAGACTACAGGTCTTATACAGAATCACCACAGGAAGGAAGCATAGATGGAGCTCCTATACTCCAGGCAGAACAGAACCCAACAGCACCCTCTAGGTCCAAAGTTACTTATCCACATACACATACAGCTTCATTAAGACTACAGGTCTTATACAGAATCACCACAGGAAGGAAGCATAGATGGAGCTCCTATACTCCAGGCAGAACAGAACCCAACAGCACCCTCTAGGTCCAAAGTTACTTATCCACATACACATACAGCTTCATTAAGACTACAGGTCTTATACAGATTCACCACAGGAAGGAAGCATAGATAGAGCTCCTATACTCCAGGCAGAACAGAACCCAACAGCACCCTCTAGGTCCAAAGTTACTTATCCACATACACATACAGCTTCATTAAGACTACAGGTCTTATACAGATTCACCACAGGAAGGAAGCATAGATAGAGCTCCTATACTCCAGGCAGAACAGAACCCAACAGCACCCTCTAGGTCCAAAGTTACTTATCCACATACACATACAGCTTCATTAAGACTACAGGTCTTATACAGATTCACCACAGGAAGGAAGCATAGATAGAGCTCCTATACTCCAGGCAGCACAGAACCCAACAGCACCCTCTAGGTCCAAAGTTACTTATCCACATACACATACAGCTTCATTAAGACTACAGGTCTTATACAGATTCACCACAGGAAGGAAGCATAGATAGAGCTCCTATACTCCAGGCAGCACAGAACCCAACAGCACCCTCTAGGTCCAAAGTTACTTATCCACATACACATACAGCTTCATTAAGACTACAGGTCTTATACAGATTCACCACAGGAAGGAAGCATAGATAGAGCTCCTATACTCCAGGCAGAACAGAACCCAACAGCACCCTCTAGGTCCAAAGTTACTTATCCACATACACATACAGCTTCATTAAGACTACAGGTCTTATACAGATTCACCACAGGAAGGAAGCATAGATAGAGCTCCTATACTCCAGGCAGAACAGAACCCAACAGCACCCTCTAGGTCCAAAGTTACTTATCCACATACACATACAGCTTCATTAAGACTACAGGTCTTATACAGATTCACCACAGGAAGGAAGCATAGATAGAGCTCCTATACTCCAGGCAGAACAGAACCCAACAGCACCCTCTAGGTCCAAAGTTACTTATCCACATACACATACAGCTTCATTAAGACTACAGGTCTTATACAGATTCACCACAGGAAGGAAGCATAGATAGAGCTCCTATACTCCAGGCAGAACAGAACCCAACAGCACCCTCTAGGTCCAAAGTTACTTATCCACATACACATACAGCTTCATTAAGACTACAGGTCTTATACAGATTCACCACAGGAAGGAAGCATAGATAGAGCTCCTATACTCCAGGCAGAACAAAACCCAACAGCACCCTCTAGGTCCAAAGTTACTTATCCACATACACATACAGCTTCATTAAGACTACAGGTCTTATACAGATTCACCACAGGAAGGAAGCATAGATAGAGCTCCTATACTCCAGGCAGAACAGAACCCAACAGCACCCTCTAGGTCCAAAGTTACTTATCCACATACACATACAGCTTCATTAAGACTACAGGTCTTATACAGATTCACCACAGGAAGGAAGCATAGATAGAGCTCCTATACTCCAGGCAGCACAGAACCCAACAGCACCCTCCAGGTCCAAAGTTACTTACCAACATACACTTCTTTATTAAGACCACCGGTCTTATACAGATTTACCACAGGAAGGAAGCATAGATGGGGCTCCTATATTCCAGGCAGCACAGAACCCAACAACAACCTCCAGGTCCAAAGTTATTTACCCAAATACACAACTGTATTAATACCACAGGTCTTTTCAGATTCACCACAGGAAGGAAGCATAGATAGATCTCCTATACTCTAGGCAGCACAGAACCCAACAACAGCCTCAAGGTCCAAAGTTACTTACCCACACACACAACTTTATTAAGACCACCGGTCTTATACAGATTTAACATAGGAAGGAAGCATAGATAGAGCTCCTATACTCCAGGCAGCACAGAACTCAACAATAGGTCCAATACATATTCAATGGCCACAGATTCCACCGTACATACGTCATGGTTAGCGTATCACTGAAAATACGATATATTGGAGATATAAAGGCATTACACGTGTATATACATATATCGTATTTGATTAATATTCAAAATTGTCAAAAAATAATTATTTTGACGTGAAAAATTTAAAAATTTCAAAAATAAATACATTTTTCTGTAAAAGAGCATTGACACACAATGAATCAATATAATCTTCCCTAACCAGAATACAAAGATTCAAAATCAGTGAATTTTCATCAAAATTGTTAAATATCTTTAAACACCTTTATTTATCAAATTACGAAACTATTTTAGACGCGTAATATTCTTTTTAAAATAAAACAATTTCTACTGCCCTTACTGCAATGGAAAAATTAAAGGGAGGTCCTGGCTCATTAGTGGTGAACCCTCCCAACGGTTTCGCCAGTTTAATCTACCATACCGCTGTTATATTTTATTTTTGGAACTTCCTTTTATAGTGATACTGATGCTTGACTCTTCGAATGGGTATTTTAGATGAACTATGGACATAAGCTTTTAGGACAGCAGAATTACATATAATTATAAATATATAATTTGCTTCGAGCAATCGCTCTTCCGCAAATATCGATTTGTGTCTTTTATTATTATATATATATACCTTTATATATATACCCATCTAATAGTACTAACAGTAAATATTACCATGTATTACAACCTATTTAGATAACATTTATGTAATTTATTATCCGATGAGAGCTATTCAATATTTAGGCCTAACGCTAAGCCTAATTTTGATGGGTACTGACAGCTAGGGTTGAGGTATTGCTTGCCTCTCCTAACGCCATTACCATGGCGTGCGTCTGCTGTTTATTTATCTTTGGAAGGGTGATAGCCATTTATCAGGGGCGTTGTAAATTATTTAAGGCATCGCTAAGCCCCTGCTAGGGTTCATGGAAATTTCTAGGGCATTCTTTATCATCTTATTTACACCTTTTATATGATGATAGTTATGATGATATCAATGATTGAGATGTTCAATACCATTTTAGTTAATTAATTAAAACTTCTCTCTCACACACATAGATGAATAAAGGTTTATATGCAAATTAAAAATAAAAGAGGCATATCCTGACCAGGCTCACATGAGCATTTCTAGAGAGCGCTCTGCCATCTAGAAATGCTCATGTGAGCCTGGTCAAGATATGCCTCTTTTTTTAATATCAACACCTGACCATTTATATATATATATATATATATATATATATTACATATATATAAATATATATATATTACATATATATAAATTAATATACATAAATACATACACTTATTAATTTATTTATAATAATCTATTTAACTATTTAATTGATAATATGATTAAAGTATTTAAAACTTTCAAAAATTATCATACACACATATACATTATATAAAGTTATATAATGAGATAAATATGTTTTATGAAGTATAAGGCATATCCTGTCCGCTCAAGGAAGTATATTAAAGATGAAATAATGTCATCTATAGGAATAAGTACAAACTAAACTTATACACTGGTCCACAAAATTAAAGGAACAACATATTTTTTTCATTTATCTCAAATTTTATTGAACATTTATCAATGAAATTTTATACACAAATTTACTTGTGATTCCACAGGAGCTGATAAACACCCTAATTCTTAGTATGGGTCGCCGATGTAGAGCCTGTCTATCAGTTAAAGGCGATCACACCCCATATCAACAACAATATCCAAGATATTTATGCACTGACTGCAAGAAGATCATTGTTTGACCGGCTAATTTGCATAAAATACGTGTTAGAATTCTTTGATTTCGGGTATTCTAATCAATAATGGAATAATAAATTTGTGTATAAAATTTCATTGATAAATGTTCAATAAAATTTGAGATAAATGAAAAAATATGTTGTTCCTTTAATTTTGCGGACCAGTGTATATATAAACAATATATATATAACTATTGATAACTTGGATAATCAAAGTTTAGTTTATATTTATTTCTAGAGATGGCGTTACTTCAACTTTATTATACTCCTTTAAGCGGTCAGGATATAACTCATACTTCATAGAACTTATTTATCTGATTATATGACTGTATATAATGTATACGTGTATAATCATTTTTCAAAGTTTATATATATAAAATACTTTATTCATATTATCAATTTTTATAGTTAAATAAATTATTATAGATAAATTAATTAAGGTATTTGTTTTTATTGATATCCCTAGTACACCTACTCCTTGCAGCCCTCTATATGGCAGATATCAATCTAGAAGAGGACATCTCATACACACAAGGCACCTTTGTTGGCCGGTATTGTGATCAGGGTGCACGGACCGATCTGATCTGCACCATGGACAAGACTCTACCACTACCTCAGTTAGCCGGTATTGTGATCAGGATGCATGGACCGATCTGATCTGCTCCATGGAAAAGACTCTACCACTACCTCAGTTAGCCGGTATTGTGATCAGGGTGCATGGACCGATCTGATCTGCTCCATGGAAAAGACTCTACCACTACCTCAGTTAGCCGGTATTGTGATCAGGGTGCATGGACCGATCTGATCTGCTCCATGGACAAGACACCACCACCACCTCAGTTAGCCGGTATTGTGATCAGGGTGCATGGACCGATCTGATCTGCTCCATGGAAAAGACTCTACCACTACCTCAGTTAGCCGGTATTGTGATCAGGGTGCACGGACCGATCTGATCTGAACCATGGACAATACACCACCACCAGTACACTTGGTACAAGCCATGATAATCATGGAGGGTAGTAGTTGGCTCTGTTTTTACTATAAGTATTCACAGGTAGAAATTAGTTCAACCGTTACACCTACACATGTACCAGATAATCATTTTGGTTACTTACGCTCACTGTTGAATTCAAACCTTTTCAGGTATCTAGGGTCATTGGAGTAAAATTTCTTTTAGAACAAGTTCCCAATGTGGGATTCGAACCCGGGGGGTGGCTATTGGGTATCGACGGTTTATCGCATTTATCCACCGACTTCCTAGATAGAGGACAATGCTGCTGCTGTGATAGAGACGCATGGAGACATCTGAGATTCTTCATTGGTAACGACAACAACAACAGAAAATTGATATTGACCCAGAACAGCATCTTTACACACCCAAGATAGAGAACGACTGCTGTGATAGAGATGTATGGAGACATCAGAGGCTCTTCATTGGACACGACAACAACAACAACGGACTACCTAGAAGTAATTTTGTTCAAATTAGGTTATCTCGTGTGTTTTCTATAAAGATCACTGTAATATCTTACAGAGTTATTGTCTGAATACCGATATGCACGCTGAAAGGTATAACTTCCTTAAATTTTGTCCATGAGTGTAAACATTGCTAACCAGTATTGACACGAAGAACCTACTATGCAGTTAGAGTGAATTCTAAATAATGTTGAAGGATTCTTAAGAGAGGAAGAATCTTTCTACTGATAATTATGTCTTTTTAGCCTCCCTTACTTCATGGCTAAGGATATATATGCAAATAGATACTATGGTTGAAGAGAAAATGAACCGAACAATATCACCTAACTCTTGCTCAAATACCCAACTCAAAAGTTCGTATTGCCCCTAAATAAATTTTAAGAACAACTAAATATACAGCTAATTCAATATCCGTTCCAAAATGTAAAATTAAACCAGAAAGAAAACACTATCAAGGGAACGTGACAAATTCATTCACTTCAACTAAACCATTCCTATTCGAAGACGGTCTAAATGAAGCAGAAAGGAATTTAATCTTTTCAACTAATTAACTTGCAAAACTCTTTTCCCCCCAAACCTCGAAACTCTCTCTTCTGGCATAAATTTCCACTTGGCGATAAATCCCCGAGTTTATTAAATAAAGTGATTTATTAGCACAGTGTCAAGAACACTTGAACAAATGTCCGGAGTCAAAATAAAATATTCACTTTATTTAACCGTTCACTGAATCTATCGATAGAGAGAGAATCAGCTGACCATAATTAGCTATTTTGAAAATAGAGAATAATCCACACTTACATCTTTAGACAATATATTAAGGAATATATTTGATTCAACAAAATGTATATTCGCCAATAGTTGGGTTATCTAAACGACAACATTCTTGTCAAAGCATAACAACATACGAATTATTTATTTTTATAAAAATACTCTGAGTTACATACTGTCATTTACTTTTCAACATATTTCAATTCTAATTTAATGACGCTATGTGTTTCTTAGTTTGTTTATGCAAATTTAATACGTTGTTATGCTTTGACCCACACAAAGGTTGGAATTCGCAAACCTAAATATAAGAAAATAAATATTTTTATTCTCACTGCGATAGAAATATATAGGACTTGGTTCATCAGTGGTAAACCCTCCGTTTGGTATGGCCAATTCTATCTATCAGAACGTTTCTTTAGAGCTCTAATACTTTATTGGATCATTTTGCTTATATATGCTACACTGAAGGGAGAAATCTCAGAAATAGTATTCAAGCTAACAATGGATATACACTTTTAGAACAGTTTTTTTATATTATCTCACTGGAAAGATTAAACCATGTCATGAAGGTTGAAATCAATACTTTTTTTTCTATTATAGTTTTGGGGTTCTTGTATAAATCTTCCTTCTTAGCTCCAATACAGTCCAGGATATGTACTGGAGCTGCAGTGGAGAACAGTAGAATTACATATGAATATTGTTCAGATTGATATTTAACTTCTACCTGTTGTTACATAATAGTTAAAATTCTAGCTTTTTTGCATAATGTTTTTTGTTTGTAAAATTAATTAATTTTACCGCGTACCAAGTATGTAAATTTTGGATAGCTTTGTTAAATAAAATCAGTGTGTTTGTAACTACGCCCGTGTGTGGGATTCCTTTATAGAATAACTCTCCCTTTGTGATTCAACGAGTGATCGCCTCAACTCAAAACAATTACAGTTCTCAGAAGGTGGCGGAGACATAAACCCTTGGTACTACTTGTAAGCAGAACACCGCCTCCAGCCAATGTTAAACAAATATTTTATATGTAAGCGAAACAAACGTGCTATATAATACTTTCATTTCTTCATATTCTATTTATCTTATTCAACCTCCAATAAGAGACCATTACTTTCAAAAGAGACCAGAGGTATATATATACTGAGGCATTGTATAAGTCCTACTCTATCAATAGATTTGATTAACCTGAAGCTATTGGATCACACTTGGCTGTATGTCAGAAACGGTATTTATCGATCAGTTTAGAAAGGTTTAGTTAGATTGAATGCTTCGAGCGTGTGCACAATCACTAGGCTTACACGATTGGTTAGGCATAGTGATTGCAATTAGTAAATTAGTATAATTGGTAGAAATATCACTGAGGGAGAGAGATTTCTCAATGTCTTTGAATGAATCAATGTAAATATCGCATTTATACAGCTTATAGAAATATAACTTACGTACCTTTTAGTATTAATATATTTACATTAGTTCCAATTTTAGAAAAATACGGTAGATATTCGCTATAATGGAACCTCACCTGGAGTAAACATTTGGTTTAGACATGATTCACTATAATATTGATTCATTCTATACGTGGTTCCTTATATACATGTATATTGTTCAGTTTAGCCATAGTTCATTATAGCCATGGTTCACTATGGTCATGGTTCATTATAGCCATGGTTCACTATAGTCATGGTTAATTAGAGCCATGGTTCACTATAGCCATGGTTCATTATAGTCATGGTTCACTATAGCCATGGTTCATTAAGGCCATGGTTCACTATAGTCATGTTTCACTATAGCCATGGTTCACTATAGCCATGGTTTATTATAGCCATGGTTCACTATAGCCATGGTTCATTATAGCCATGGTTCACTATAGTAATGTTTCACTATAGCCATGGTTCACTATAGCCATGGTTTATTATAGCCATGGTTCACTATAGCCATGGTTCACTATAGCTATGGTTCACTATTGCCATGGTTCACTATAGCCGCGGTTTACTATTGATTTGGTTCACTGTAAGTTTAGTCCACTATAGCCATGGTTCACCATAGTCTGGTTTTATACGGGTAATAGGAGCCGTTGTTCACTATAGTCATGGTTTACTATACCCGTGATTCACTATTTCTTTGTTTCACTGTAACGATTTTCACTATAGACATTGTTGACTATAGCTTTGTTTAATAATCTAAATGTTTAATTATAATATTAAATTAGAATTGCGGCTATTTTACATTTCTTTATATGGGATAGTCCGCTGTAGTCTTCAAGTCTTTACTCTAATATACTAAAAAAAAAAAGAAAAATATTAAAATAATAAATAAAATAATATTTTCATCAATTCGAAATTGTTGAATAAAAAACTGAAAATTCGTAACTTCAAAAAATAGATTTTTCAAATATTTCCTGAATAATTATATAAAAAATTAATATATAGGTTATTAATGCCTCTTAATATTTGAAAATAAAATGTAATTCTTGGAAGATAAGCGTTTTTTAAAAAATGGAGAAATAACGGAAAATTATTGAATTTGTATTTATTTTTTTTCGTTGAAAATTCATTTTAAATTAATATTAATATTAAAAATTCACTTATATATTTGAAATTAACAATAAAAAATACGAACCGTTTTAAAATATAGAGAAATAATAATATATTTTTTCAATTTTTTCTATTTTTAATAATTTTGATATTTAATATTTGAAATTGAAAAAAAAAAATTCTCCATATCCAGACTTTTCTAAATTTTAATGTTGCCTAAATCACCAACATCCTTTCTATATGCTAATATAAATCAAAGTTCATAAAACTTCTCAGACGCACCAAAACAATTTTTGATCGTAGAAATTCCCCCAATATATCCATAAATATTTATTAACTTTTTATATGGAGCATTTTAAAAGTCGAAAAGTACATAATTATTTCCATATATATTTATTTAAATATATATAATATATGAAATATATTTTAAATATTATTTAAAATATTTTTCGCAAAGATAAAGATAACTTTTTAAAATATATGAATACATTATTATATAAAACGTATTGAAATAAAAATCTAATATCTGTGATAATTCAAAAGATATACTTTTTCATAAAAGTTTCTATGATTTGAAAATGATATCTTTTATCTTTATTTTATTTTGATGTGTGGATTTATAAAGTATTTTGAAACTCTACTCTTCAATATTAAGATTAAATATAGAAAAATTTAGAAATTTTGAATTAATATTGATATAAAATTAATGAATTATTAATTATATTGAACTATTACTTATGTGATTAATTTAAATTTTTTTGGAGTATTGGAGATTATATTTTCAATTGGGCGTAATATATGTTATAGCATTGTCAAATATTAATATATTTCCCATATATTTTATTTCGTCTCATTTCCTCAGTTACTATATATATTATTTCATCATTACATTATTTTTAAAACATTTATAATATAAATAGATTTTAGTGTTTAAAATAAAAATTAAGTGTTTTCAAGGGATTAATTTCTTTTGCGTTTTTATTTTTTTTATTTTCTATAGTTTTCAGAGACATTGGGCTTGTGTTCTAGAAAAGGTACCAACTAGACATTTGAGAAATGTAATAGGTTTATTAAATAGTTGTATTATTTTACTATATTTTTATACACTCTCAACAACAAAATTTATCTACGCATAAAATACGATTTTTCTGATTTATATAAAATACGTGTATAAAAACGTTTCGACCAAACATACATCAGGTGGACGAGTAGGTAACCCCCTCGATTCTCGAAAGTCATGAACCGGGATTGAATCCCAGCGTTAACATTTTGTTTAATATGTTAATAACCTTCACATATTATTCACTATTTCAATTATCATAAACTAGGTTGCTCTTGTTGAGCGGTACCTAATAAAGTGAATTTGAACCGGCCAAACATACAAATGATTGAAATTTGGTGGCTAATATATTCAAAGCAAGATTTACAGTGCATCTGAAATATGCATCCAGCACGAGTATTCTTGACTCAATATTCTGGCTGACATGAGCTGATTTTCAAAATATTCGTTCAAATATTTTAAGTAAGCCGATTTCTATTGTATCACGCCTTCACCAATGGGTCCACGGCCACACATGGCAGGTGTTGTATTATGTATTGTCCTCAATCTTGCTCAACTCTTCTTTGACCAGCAAGTCGGCCTGATTTCTCACCTATAGAGAACATCTGGGACGTGATAGGAAGGAGATTAAAACCATCACAGGTTGTTGACTATTTAGCCTGACAGTTGGAGACAATTTGTCAAGAAATTCCGTATCATACCATCCGGAATCTCTATCAGTCCGTTAAAACGCCGGATGACAGCCTACATCCAAGCCAGTCCAACGAAATATTGACTTTCTCAATCTGTGACGATCAAACTCTGGAATAAAACAATTAATTGTTCTATATTTCTAATTGTTTTCAATCCTATACAATTTTGCATATGCACTAATATTTGTCCTAATCTGACAGGTATTTCTTGGAGCATCGAAAGGTTTTGTTATACTGTGTATAAATAATCAAATAACAAATTTAATATTGGAATATGTATAACAATGTTAAACAGTGTATAAATCATCAAATAATAAATTTAATATTGAAAAATAAATATCTAAATCAACCAATTACATATTTCCACGAAAGAAGTAACAGCGAGTCACTGTGTCATCTAGAGAACTGAATAAAAATAATTAGCTGATGTAGACATATATTTTTCCAAACAAACTTCCAACTAAAAAAGATATTGAGAAATATTTATTGAATTTTTCTTATAGTAGAACCTATTTATTATAAGAAACATTCAATAAAATTTGTAATACTTATGCAATTTTTACAACTTTTCAATTATATTTCGATATCTTAATAATAACAAGCCAAAATATCTATATAAGTGTTTTATCATATTTTCTCATTAATGGCGACATATTATCAATTACACATTAAATATACCACATTTATAAATATAATTTATTAAGTTAATTGTATATAAAAATATATAAATTAAATTATCTAATAAAACATTTTATTATTATATAGTTTAAGACATTATTAATTATTACGACTCTAAACTACCATAATGTTATTTTAACTAGTGAAAATGAAGTTAAGAAAATA
This sequence comes from Cordylochernes scorpioides, assembly GCA_030710605.1. Lineage (NCBI taxonomy): Eukaryota > Metazoa > Arthropoda > Arachnida > Pseudoscorpiones > Chernetidae > Cordylochernes > Cordylochernes scorpioides. The sequence continues at coordinate 57,710,813 of CP092885.1, read as the reverse complement.
GTTTTCGTGTCTCATACATTTAATTAATGTTATTACCCTTCCATTAACTTTACCGTAATTAGGTCTTTTATAGACCTACTAAATCCATTTAAGACTGATAACAACTCCATCCAATATTTCTAATAGCTATCGAAAATTTAACCAAATCTAATTAAATTAACTATTAAAGGATCCGTTAATAGTTTATTTGGTTGAAATACACCCTTGGAATATTGTCCTTTATACAGATAAAGTTGTTCTATTTTAAGATATTTCTTTAAAATGTTTTTATTACATTTCAGGTATTTTTTATTAATGAATTTTAAGAAGTGTTTGGTTTAAAAAGTTTATCAATATTGTAAGTAAAATAATAATATATATGGTTATCAATACATATATATGCTATAATTAGAAAGGCATATATTTGTTTAAAATATAATTCATTTTACCAATATATCAGTTGGCATAACGCCAACCTTTAACAAGGTATTATAAAATTTTAAATATATATAGTATATTTTATAAACTGTATTAAAATGTACACCGTTTCTATTTGATACCACCCCCATATTTCGTATATATGCTATATCCTTATTAATAATATCTGTAAACCCATATTTGTATGTAAAACTAAAAATGTTGACGTCCAAATAAAGATCCAAAGAGCGGTCAGCTGGGGACAGCTGGGGAGAGAGGAGGAAAATGCCAACGCCCATGTGGGGCCGGCCCCAAGGGACTCTTTATAGACGACCCCTGAAAACAAGACAAGTTTTGACAGGGGGTCAGCAGATGTTCTAGAGGTGTTGCTCGGGAGTCCGCTTCAGCCTTTCTCTCTCACGCAGTCTGTCTCTCCAAGTCTCGGTGATAAGCATCGAAGTTGGTGTCATGGCCTCTACCTCTGTCCCGTGGGCTGTCCCCGATCCCTCTCGGTGTTAACATCTAGCCCTGCCTCTGCTTCTTGTTGTCCGCGTGTGGGAAGATCATCAACACTCGCCTCACGTTCACGACTGCCAGTTCATCCATACGTCGGCACATTGCAACAATATTACATATATGCTTTAAATAATGTACATAAATATACAGAGGGTGTTCACATTTATAGGAAACAAGTTTTTTTTTTAATTTTAAAAATTAACACCATATTTGAAAATTTTCAAATGTTCTATTTGAAAGCCCTTTTGTTTATTTACAGAACGGCACCTGATTTTCCACGATAGCAGACACTTTCTGATCATGGTCATACTCAAAAGATCCCATTCTTTCTTTATCACTTTCCAGAGCTAATCTTACCTATTTGGACATAATTAAAATATGCAAACAAGATGATATCAATATTTCTAAAGAAGGTATTTATAATATTATTCACGACAAAAATATCAAGTTTTTATTCAAAGGACCTACGGAGATATGGACAAAAGATTATCACCCTATATCTGTGAGAACTCCTGCAACTGTCAAAAAAGTGAAAAAATATATTACAAAAGAAAATCCTATGCCACAAAGAGATATAGCCAAATTTATAGGAACATCAGTGTCAACAATAAATAAAATAATAAATAAAGATTTAAGCCTAAAAGCTACGAAAAAACATGCGGTTCACAAATTGTTTCAGAGCCATATTCGTCAGCGACACACTATCAGCAGATATTTTTATGAAAATTTCTTGGCTGTTGATAGATGGAAATTTACTGTTACATATGACGAAGCATGGGTATATTTAACCGATTGCGACAGAAAAAGAGCTATATGCTATCAAAAAAGGGTGGAAAAAATCTAGGCCAATTTGGTTGAAGGAATGTGCCGAAAGTTACCCCAAAGGATTTATGGTGGCATGCGGTATATCATATGAAGGAAAATCAAAAATAAGAAAAGTTGAAAGAAATGCCAAAATAAACTCGGAGTACTATCAAAACAACAGTTTAGAACCTATATTTTAAAATGATATTCCCCCTATCTATGGAAAACAGAGCAACAAAGTCTGGTTTCACCATGATAACGCCACAAGTCATACCTCATCTTCAACCCAAGCTTATTTGGAAGATCTAAGGCAAAGAACAGGAATCAACACTATTCCAAAGAACAGAACCCCTGTAAAATCTCCTGACTTAGCCCAGATGGATTTTTACATTTTTGGATGCCTTAAAAGAGCACTTGGAAAAAGACACCCTAGGGCAATTGAAGGTCTCTGGAAAGTGGTAAAGGAAGAATGGAACTTTTGGGTATGACCATGATTAGAAAGTGTCTGCTATCGTGGAAAATCAGGTGCCGTTCTGTAAATAAACAAAAAGGCTTTCAAATAGAACATTTGAAAAATTTCAAATATGGTGTTAATTTTTAATATTTTATAATAAAACTTGTTTACTATAAGTGTGAAAACCCTCTGTATATTCTACATTGTTTTTACTCTTCCTATCAACGAAAAATCAAATTTTATTCCAAGGAGAAATAACGATTATTTCTAACCTTAGGGATGAGGTATGAATGGATGAATTGTGAAGAATAATGATGAACGGAAAAATAAAAGTGTCCATTCATACCTCATCCCTAAGGTTGGAAATAATCGTTATTTCTCCTTGGAATAAATTTTGATTTTTCGTTGAAAAGAAACACATGCGGGATAATTTTCAAATGTCGTTTTACAATCAAAAACCGCATTATATTATATTTACTCTTCCTAGTACACGTGGTAAAAGCTAGGATAATCATGATGGGTAGTTATAATGACTACTTTTACTCTATAAACTGCAATACATATTTTCATATGTAGGTGGCAGTTCAACTTTTACAATTAAAAATGTACCAGAATTACGTTGAGATACTTAGTTAATCCATTTTATTCTATTCAATAATCTTTAAATTATTTTTCATTCTATTTCATTCAAGGCCTTGAAGAAAATCTTCTCTGGCTTGAAAGCGCTTAGGCCAGTCTTATAATAATACAATAATTTAGTGTTTTTTAGTATTTTATATGGTATCAACGAAAGCCATTTGGTTTTCTTTTTAATATAACATCTTATGTAATATCATAGTTTGGTTTCTCGCTACTTAAAGCCTAAATATCTGTTTCATTATTTTTCATGAAGCTCCAAAGACCAGATATTTTTAGTCGTTGAGGTACAGATTCCCCCAAGCTGTTGAGGACCAACAGTTCGAAGGGTATATGTGATTAGCCTTTCTATATTAATTAATAAATAATAAGTATTTTTCTCGTCAATTCTCTCAAATAATTGAAATTCTAAAATTAGTTAGACAGATGGCGCTAGCCAACAGCAACCTTTAGTTGCACGATAAGTAGATATATATTTTTCGTAATTTATTCACCTAATCCCAGTACAATTTCACTCCTCTTTATATTATATATATAATATAATTATTTCATAATATATATATATCATATATTAAAATATTATTTTATTTAAAAATTATATTTCATAGATTTAAATACTCTGTTAAATCAACCGCCAGAGGTCGCGCTTCCCTTTATATAAGCCGTTGTTGTTGTTTCCCGATGGCCGGCTCAAATCTTTTGTACATTATGTAAATAAGTTTTTCATTTTTTTGGATTCTTACGCCTTTGCCAGGCAGTACTTTTATCAAATTATGTTTTTAATATATATTGCTTAGCTCAAATAAATATATCTCTGATCAAAACTATTTTTATTATTCTTCTTTAAAGATTTTTAACCACGACTGCATTAACATAGTATAATCCTCAAGATAACCAAAAATCAGCAGAATATCTAATTTTTGATATATATATATATTATGAAATTCTTGCCCTGATAATGAGCTATTGCTCGAAATAATGCAATGTTAGGTTTAGAAAGAAACATATCATCCTATTGACATATTGGACGTTTACCTCCTATAATACCATCAAATACAGTTGAAATACAATACAGATTGAACCGGGGGAATAAATACATAATAGATCATGCGTAGTCCGCAACGAAAGGCTTGAAAAACACGATTTGAAGGAATTGGTCTCAAGATTGAAGAATTTGAATGAAAATATATTCTATGTGAAAAAAAAAACTATTTTTATCGCATTTGAAACTATTTGACTTTGAGAAAAGAGTGTGACTTTGAGAATAAAACAACACAGCAGTGTTATTTTCTTCTTATAATACTAACCATTTGATATTATAATATGACATTTGGAAATTATCCCGCATGAGTTTCTTTTCAACGAAAAATCAAAATTTATTTTAAGGAGAAATAACGATTATTTCTAACTATAGGGATGAAGTATGAAAGGGTGAATTGTGAACGGTAATGAAAAACGGGAAAATAAAAGTGTCCAGCCTAGTGGACATGGCATCTGACCGGTAAGCGGAACACTGTGGGTTGGATTCCCATCCCTGGACACTTTTATTTTTCCGTTTATCATTACTCTTCACAATTCATCCTTTCCTACTTCACCCCTAAGGTTAGAAATAAGCATTATTCCTCAAAATAAATGTTGATTTTTCGTTGAAAAGAAACTCATGCGGGATAAATTTCAAATGTCGTTTTACAACCACAAGCCGCATTATATTGTATTATGTTATAATATATATATTTTTGACGATATATTTGTACATTAAATGGATTGCTCTATTTACAAAATATTTGTACATATATAGATGTAAATATTTATATAGATCATACTAGAAATTGATCAAATACTAAGGGAGAAATAGACAAATTTATATCTCTCAATATAACATTTATAAAGTATTTGATAAAAAAACAGTCAGGTGGTCTCAGGCTGGAGAACTATCCTTCCAGTTTACATGAAGTATTGTACAGTCATCATATCCTATGTAAGGTTTATAAACTTATAGCGTTCTCTCATTGATTCTCTTAGCTATTAGAAAAATGTGAATGCTATATTCAATCGACAATCCAGTTTGATTAATAATATTTATATTGATATTTTGAAATTAAAGATATTGTTTTAAATTTGCTGATTTTATAATCATTGACAACTCCGCCTTTGCCGATCTCAAGCCCGGATGAAAAAGGAGGAGGGGGAGCAGTAATAAGCTCGCTAAAAAACCTGGGCTCAGCTGGCCCAGCTGATAGTACCCTGTAAGGGCTTCTAATCCAGGGATACAAGATGAGCAGCGTTTGTACTCCATGTTAGGAGCGGCTGCACATGGCATCTGTTCCTCATGTCAGAGGCGGCCATTTCTTTTGGAGCTAAGTCGGCCTGCCACTGAGTAGTGCTCCCAGTCTTAATGACAAAGGTAGACGCATTCTACTTAACCCAGAAACCATTAAGGGTCACAACTTGATACCCTAATATGATTGAGTGGAGATAAGAAAGAAGAAGAAGATAATCATTGACAACACTTATTAAAATAGAAAGTCTTCAAGGCCGCCGTTCAACTGTTTTTTTTTTTTTTTTTTAAGGAGACGTAATCAATTTTGTTCACACTTGATTATCTCGTATATCATCGATAAAGGTCACTGTGTATCAAATATATTTCAGATTATCATCAGAATCTCGATATACATGCTAAAAGGTACGATTTCCACAAATTTAGTCCATTAGTGTATATTTTGCCGTAGTGGGGGGGCCCGAGTCCGACTTCCAAGTCGTTCCGCCAAGAGATCAACACCACAGAGGTCCGTACGTCTCTTGACCTCACGGACAATACAGCAGCTACATTATGCACTTGACCGATATGTCTTCACTTCTTTTTTCTAGATTTAATTCATTTTGTCTCCTCTCTAATTGTAAATACGCTGCTGTATCACCTCATAAGCATAAATAAATAAATAAATTAGTGTATATATATTTTTTTATTTATTAATATATAATTAATTAAAAATATGTTTCTGTATGTTTTCACACACAATTTAATAAAATTTTATTTTGTAAGTTTATTTTTTGTCAGCTTCAGTATTTCAGACCTCAGTAATAAATCTTAAAATCCTTATGCATCATTTTTTAAACAATTAATTCAATACTCTTATATTACCATAAATGACATATTTCTCAAAACCAACTTCAAATGGCCATCTCTTTTTCCAAATTCTCACAAAATGGCAATCTTTTAATTAAAATTGTTCTTAAATAACCAATTTTAATTCGTCTGAAAAATCGAAATAGTGTCTTTTAATTATTTAAATTGAATATCGATTTCACCAATTTTTTTTGTCTCGATATTGGTAATTAATGTTCAAAGTTACAATTTACATATTTATTTAAATTGCCTCAATAATCTCACACACGAAAATAAAAGAAAATTAATGGAAGGGTAAATATAAATTAATTAGTATACTTTAATTGGATTGGTATTTCTTTAAACACAAAAACCTTTTTAACTCTATACGTTTGAAGTAAAATGTCTTAGATGTTAGATGAGAGATGCTTACAATATTGAAGATGTTTTTTAAAGTAAAATATCAACATGTGTTTTACAAACAAATATTGAATGATAATTATTTAATGAATTTGTTTTTAGCATGTTTTTGGGTTACCTTTTTACATTTAATTATACATTTTAGGTTTTGAAATATATAAAATTATTAGTCTTAAATATAATTATTGAATAGGAACTTTTCATCGATAAATATTTATATTTCGAATACTCCTTTTTTTCAAAACAAACGAACCTCTTGTCATGTAATCTACTGCTTTTAAAGATATTCGTTACATTAGAATCTTTTGAATATATCATTAATATCTAATTAAAAAGGCATATATTTGATCAAAATAACATTTATTTTACCAATATTTCAGTTGGCTGAACGCCAACCTTTATATCAAGGTGTTATAACATTTTAAAGTGTGTCAACAACACACATTAAATATGTTATAACACCTTGATAAAGGTTGGCTTTCAGCCAACTGAAATATTGGTAAAATAAATGATATTTTGATTCAATATATGCCTTTTTAATTGAAGATTTATATTCATGGATTACTTCTATTTTCAAAATATCATTCATATATTAATTGCATTCGTCATGATTTTTATTGAACTAAATTTACTAAAGAACTTTGAAATACACTTATTTTGGGTGTTACGTCTTCGCAAAATGGCTGACACGTGTGGATGAGAAAGAATAATATAATTTTATCTGTTAAACCTCTCTATTTTTTTACACAGATTATTTAACCGACTTCCTTCCAGTCTTTGTCAGAGCGATGCATTTTATTTTAAGTTTTGTCCATTTATTTGTTACACAGTTTGAAAAGGTTATTTATATTACAACACAGCAATGATAGAGAAGGAGTTTTCATAAGGTAGGTGTATGAAAAGGTGAAGGTTGTTTAAGCTTATGATTTTGCTTTGTTTTAAAAATGAATCTAGTTGGTTCCATATGTTTGAATTTATATTACACCTTAGTTCTATATATTTTATTGCTTAAAAAGGAACACAACTAAACAAATAAGAAACTACAATTATAAAATGATTTGAAAACTAACTAAGAAAAAAACATTAGTAATAATAATGCTAATGATGATAAAAGAAAATTGAACATGTCTGCCAGAAAAATGCTTCTATGAATTAAAAATTAAAAATAATTACAAAATTAACATATAAACTAGACTTTCTATTGTAGCAGAAACCTGCAACGACAATGAAGTCCTTTTTAATATTTCCTCAAAATTGTTCATCTAACTTTGGAAAGAAGTTTATAAGCGAATTAGCGTATGAAATATGTCACGGTGGATTGGTTATCATATATAATGGAGAAGACAATGATTCATACAATGTAACAACATTCTTTCTTTTTTAGCATTCAAAATGATCTAATGCAGTTTCGACCTTACTTCATATGTAGCGGTTAGAAACATTAGCTTTTTATTCATTTTAAGCCGATTATTTTTTATAATAAGCTTAAAGGTAAAAAGTGGCATTCTGGTTATTGTTAAATGTTCCTTTGAGAAGGTGGAATCTCTCTTACTACCATTTTCTTTTTTTAGCCGGTTGGAGTTAAAGGTTTTTCTTCACACAAGATTTTTTTTTTCAGAAAATTATTTTTTCTTTTCTTATTCGATTGATTTTGTTCCTAGTAGAGAAGCAATCTTTTTTTTATATGTAGTGAACGCTGTCTTCCGGGAAAAATCTGGGAATGAAACCTTTTTTATAGAATATCACTAATAAATTGAGCATTTGAATATTTTTAATTAACATTTACATTAAAATATAAATACACTTTTATTATATATATTATTTTGAATAAATAAAAAAAAAACTATATTCTCAAATCATTCTCTCTCGTGAGCTACGAAGTAGAAAATCGTGTTTATTAATTGAACCCCGTCTGTAAATAGAGCATTAAAATTTGAATAGATATGCAAGTAAAAAATAATATTGAATATAATTATAAAAAGATGTGCTAATCTGCAAATAGTGATATATACATAAAGATTCAGGTTTGATAACATGAGATTTCCAAATTATTGCTCCTGATATTCTAATTATAAGGAGTTTCATTTTGTTCATATTGAATATACAATAAATATAAAGATTTTAAGAATAACAATCCAAATCATACAAATGTAAGTTGCTGATGGCTTGCGCCATCTATCGCGTGATTGTGAAAATAATTTGTTCTTAATTTAAACAACCTGACCCCAGTACAATTTCAATTTTCCTTTTTATAGAAATGCCTATATCGAGAAAGCTTTCGAGAAAGAGCCCTACTTTAGATAACTTTAGTTAGTTGAAGAAGAGCTTTCCCGAAAGCTTCATTTAATCAAATAAATAGAGAGTGTTGTAGCGTTTTACGATTTTTTAAATTTACTTTTTTTAAAATAAAAGTATATATACAAATGGGTGTTTGTGATATCCAGTGAAATATTATATTTATAACATTACAGTATGATAAAATAATTAAAATATAATTTTAAATATGTTAATGAGGCATTCAGATTTACAAATATTTTTGAAAATAGAGCAATCCATAGATAAATCTTCAATTAAAAAGGCATATATTGAATCAAAATATCATTTATTTTACCAATATATCAGTTGGCTGAACGCAAACCTTTATCAAGGTGTTATATTTGCTCTATTTTCAAAACGAATTCAACCAGTTTTGGTTATGACCATCTACGCCTTGCAAGACACTTTAAAATGTTATAATACCTTGATAAAGGTTGGCGTTCAGCCAACTGAAATATTGGTAAAATAAATGATATTTTGATCTAATATATGCCTTTTTAATTGAAGATTTACAAATATTTGAAAAACTCATGTTAATAAATATTTTATATAAAAATATATATGATGAGAGAAAATATATTTTTAAAAGTTATATCATAGATATATTGATTTAAGAAAAATATTTGCATACAAATATTGGGTTAACCAAACAGAGATATAAAACTGTTTAAAGAAGGAATTACAAACAGGATCAATGTATTTATTTTTAAAACGAATTTTTAAAAAAATGAAATAGATACTATAAAACGTGTTGATGACTATGTAGAAGTTTTCATAAATATTTTCATTACGTCTAACCAAATGGAAAGAGGTAAATTGGTAAAGTAACAAGGCAATAAACCTCAGAAGTTTATGGTTGCCCTGATTTCCATCATGGGGTCATTTAAATAGGGTGATAAATCTGGTCAAAGAATATTAAAAACTCAATATTCACAGAATTTTAAAAATAGAATGTATTTATTTAGAAGGTGTGAAAAATAAATATATAGAATTTATTTATTTCTTTAAGAAGGAAAGATAAATTGAGATTTAAGATATATATTTTTAACAAATTGATTCAATTCTTTGAAATTTATTTTCTGTAATATTTTAAAATGGTTTTATTGCTTTAGAATATTTTGTTTTATTATTTAAAGAGTTTATTGTTGTTGGGATGTAGAAGATAATTTATTATATTTATAATAAAATAATAAATATGTTTATATTTTTCACATTATCTCTGTATTTAATTCTTGTAATAAAGGTTTATATAGATATTTGTGTGTATAATCTCTTTGATAAATATTAAAAATAGTTTCATCAAATATATCAATTATATATTAATAGGAATTATGTAAATAACTATCTTTCCCTCTCTATAATAATAAAAATATATACATTTTATTAAATGTTTTTTTTGGTCAAATTTTAATATTGAATTGTTTAATAATTCAATAGACAAATTCTTTATGAAATTGTAAAAAAAAAACTATTATTTAGAGGATTAATTAAAGGTCCATTTGAAATATACACTCCATAGATATACACCCATACCTCGCTTTGCGTCGGGTTTACGTTCCAAAAAAACACGACGCAAATTGAAACGACGCAAAGTGAAAATATGTGAAGGCGCAATCAAAAACAAAGGTGTTGCCATATTTTAGGGAAAAAAAATTAAAGACTCGAATCCAAAACAACGCAACTTCGAAAATCTAACGACGCACAGTGAAAATCAGTAAAAATAACCAGCGACGTAACTTTAAAAAAAACGCAAAACGAAACGACGCAAAGTGAGGTATTGGTGTATCAATCTGAATGCTAAATTATATGTGTATTATTTTCAATAATAAATATGGGAGTTGGTGGAAAGGTGATCTAAACCGTTGGTTTTCAACCGCTACGACCCGTTATCGAATCCCGTTTTGGACACCTTTTTTTTCTAATTAAAAAAAAGTGCCCCAACGGCCTCCTAATCTTTCAAAAGTCCAACCCCACCAACGACTGCAAGTAACCTAACAGGGCTCTGGCACACTTATAAGCGCTAAATCCGAACTGCTTTTCACATGTGAAGATATCTGATGCATTTATAGTGAAAGCAGTAGCCAACTATTACCCACCTTGATTATCATGGCCTGTACCACGTGTACTAGGGATTATTAATAAAATTCGATATATATTTTATCGATATCAAATGGGTATTCGAAGACGAAACTATAAAAGATAAAGAGACCAATATATTTTTTTAGCAAAGTTTGATGACAATAATTGGAATCTAAAACTTTTATGTCCAGCGGTGTCCGTCATAAAATTCAGTAGTTCTGTAATATGAAACAATGGATCTGTCAGCGAATTTTGAAAAATATAACTTTTTATAAGAATTTCTGGGTTATAAAAAAAGTTTTATTATGAAATCATAACTTAGAGTGAGGCGAATCTGTGAGTTGATATGGTTCAAGCTTTATGCCTTACTGGATCAAACATAGAAAGAATGATCCAACTTTTTATTCTCTAATCCTTTATCTCCACACAGAAACAATACTGGATTCGTACCTTTTAAATCAGTTAAATATTTTCTTAAGATCCTTATATAAACAAATTAGAATATATTACGATGCAATAGCGCTCCATCTGTTATCAAAATACGGAACGCGTAATTTTAGACGCGTATTAATCTTTTTGAAATTAAACAATTTCTACTGCCCTTACTGCAATGGAAAAATTAAAGGGAGGGCCTGGCTCATCAGTGGTGAACCCTCCCAGCGGTTTCGTCAGTTTAATCTTAACCGCTGGGAGGGTTCACCACTGATGAGCCAGGCCCTCCCTTTAATTTTTCCATTACAGCAAGGGCAGTAGAAATTGTTTAATTTCAAAAAGAATATTACGCGTCTTAAAAAGTTTAGTAATTTGTTAAATTAGAATATATTTATATTGATAATTGTGAAATAATATTCATGGTAATATAAAAAATAGAGAAAAATTAACAAAAATGGTGTAAATAATAGAATATACAATAAGATAATAATACATATTCCGTTTTCTGAATAAAACGATATAGAAGCTAGCGTGGTGAGAGAAGTGCCATATTCATTGTACATATTTGCAAACATTATATTCATTTTCCTTCATTGTACATGGTGTTTCATATATACATAAATATATGTCATAATATATACTCTTCCAGGAATAATAAAGCAAACCTACAGTAAACCCAGAGAGAGACGGGCGGGTAAGGAAAGGATCAGTCACTTTAGACCTCAGCGACATTCCACGGGGCGACTACTGGGGCCCGTTACTTTGAACCTCGGGACTTTTAAGACAGTTGGGGATTGTGTGCGACAAAACGGCCCCCGGCTATATATATATATATATATATATATATATATATATATATATATATATATATATAATTATCTTTTAAAATAGTGAAGACAGTGCCTTTTCGCATGTATTGACAAGATGTCAATAGATATTATGTTAATTGTCATATAGAAGCTAACGACAACGAGTTTCTATATTTAAAAGTCATAAGCTTGGCGAGCTTTCAGACAATAATGTTCTTTAACAGGAATTAATACGAATACAACACTTTTGATCGATTTTTAGAGCTCTATAATTGTATATGGTGAAATACTATTTGAATATACGAAGCTGAAGGATGTTATCTTGAGTATGGTATACAAACAAACTATATACATTCATACATAAAACTTAAGAAAGGTCTTCCACCAAATAATTATTTTATAACCTACATTTGTTTCTGAATACAATAAATGGGTATTTCGAAAGAGTAATGGAGGTTTCTTTTCTAGGACTATATTTTTTATTCAGACACATGAAGCTCTATATGGATAATAACGTTAATTTACAATTGGTAAACAGATGAAATATTGAACATATAAACCCCTTCAATCATTATTCTAAATAAATGACCCGAATTGTTCTTTTTGAACAGCTTCTAATAGAATTACACTCATGGTCAAAACCCAAGTAATTTGTGTTTTTCAACATGTATATCGGGATTCAGACAATAACTCTGAATTATATTTGATACACAGTGACCTTTATTGAAGACAAAACCAAGTGTGAAAAAAAAAATTATATCTGTATCCTTAATAAGAAAACAGACGAATAGAAGAATAAAATACTTTCTATATCCTTAAGTTTTGTCCGTGAATCTATATGGACATAAGTTTATAGAAGAGTAAAATTGCATATAAAATTATTGCATTGAGCAATGCTCTCTGTCAAACATTTCAGACAAGTTAGGCCTGAATTAATTATAAAGCAATAACGCCTTATCTATAAATATAGGCGTGTAGATATAAATAGTAGGAATTCAATCCATTCCTCACCGGTATAAACTATTTTTTCATTAATATTTCATAAGAAGTTAATAAAAGCCCGTTTGTGAATGATTATTATGACAATAAGATATTTTCATCATCATCATTTCATCTTTAATTATTTATGAGTAATAAATTCACAATTAAACAAGCTTTAGATTAAAAATAGGTCAAAATGGAATATTAAATTGACAAAACACAAGCAAATATGTGATACAATAGATTCAATCTTGCTTAAAATCGCCAATTCGAAACACATTTTATTGAATTAAATTAAAAAATAATTCAGATAATGTAGATATATTTACATATTTCATAGAGTATAAGCTCAGGTTATATATATATATGGTAATTTAAGCCAACAAACCCATATTGTAAATAATTTATAACAAGATTTTAATGTTGTATAATAGAAACACATCTGTTAATGATTATACGTATTATTGACATGTGTCTTTACATCATCATATGTAATGCAATTTGTACAAACAGGATAAATGAATAAACTCTGTAATTGATTAAGAGTTGAGCTAAAGCAGAGATCGAGCATATAGTATTGCCAAAACAACAAAGTCTAAAGATGGAAACGGCCACGGCGCCAGTGTACAGTTTCGCCAGACGATCCACGCCCCTCTCGCATGTGCTGAAATGCAATACCCCCTTTCACAGAAAAGGTATATAAAGGCTCCCGTCTTTAGCCAAAAATACAGTTAGTTCACCCTCAGTGCAAGCCCGTGTCGGTCGTACCTCATGTCGATTTCATCCATCATGTAGACGAGTAAGCAACTTCTATCTCCATCTTTCGCTCCTAGCTCAACTTTTATCTGTTAACGGAACTTTCTTAGTGCAACTGTGTCTTCGTTTTTTGTGTGGATATTCCCAAGCTTTCCACTCTGCCTCGACCACGACTGCCTGTATTTTGTGAGAACTTTTAAAGGTCTTACAAGGTGCAGAGAGGTACTGGAAAACTCTACATTCTGACTGTTCCTCTCGGTTAACACAGTATAGCGAGAGTCAACACTTCATCATCACAAAGTTAATCGATAGGACTCTCTACACAAGAGTCACCAGAATTTCAACATCTTATTTCAGTAGTCGACAGGATTCTACAAGAGTCAACAGTAACTCAACTTATTATTTCATATATATATTAAAATAAAGGCATATTTTAGATCAATATAATTTATTTAAAATATTTCCGATATTTCGATGCGGGTGTTGGCTTATCTTTCTCTAGGAATTCAAAGCCCATCATCCGCGTGATGCACGAGAAGTATTGTTTATATTAGTTGAAGTGACCGAACCATTTTTTTTAATGAAAAGATTATATAATTAGAAATAAAATAATATTGCTCTATTTTTAACAATATATATACTAGCCGAATGGCCCGGGCAACGCCCGGGTTTTTACCCGATTAAATGCTTTTATTCAAATACTATTCGTTACAATTATAAATTGGCGCCATGGATATCATTCTTGTATAATACATAAATGAGTTTTAAAAATTGTAAAAAAAAAATGCATCGGCCGTGAATCGAACCCGGGCCGCCCGCGTGGCAGGCGAGCATTTTACCACTGAACTACCGATGCTTATAAGAAATGGCCATTCACAAAAGCAAACGGTGACAGAATTAAGAATTATTGCTTGATAACTCTGATAATTGTATATTTTAATTATATTATATATAATATTTAAAATATTTTACAAGTTAATTTTTTATATTTTCTAGAACAAATTACTCTGTAAAGTCTACCACCAGATTTCTTTGAAAATAGAGAAATCCATATATAATTTTTTAATTAAAAAGCCATATTTTGGATCAAAATAGCATTTATTTAACCAATATTTCAGTTGACTGAACGTCAACCTTTATTCCCAATGAGTTACAAAGACACATATTAAAATGTTATAATACCTTGATAAAGGTTGGCGTTCAATCAACTGAAATATTGGTTAAATAAATGATATTTTAGTCCAATATATGCCTTTTTAATTTAGAAATATATTTAAATAATTACTATATATTCTAATAATAATATATATATTTATATAATTACATATAAACATACTAAAATACATATTAATTTCACGGTATAGTGATGAGAGCTAAAAATAAAATATTTTTTCCCAGTTTAAAATGTTCTCCTATGTAAGAAAATGTTTAAAATCCTTTAATACTCACAGAAGAATGATGATCATATGAATTGGAACTGGCAGGAGGGCCAAATTTATTTACTGATAAAAGTTTCCAAGCATTTTCCTTATGGAATTCTTACATTATGGCATTTTTTCTTTCTCTTTATCTTTAAGTAAAGAGAAGGAGGATCGTAAAATATACACAGAAATAATTTAAATGCTTTAAACCATGTTAAAAAATCTTCTGAATATATCTCTTCTTATTGTAGTTATTTTATTATTAAATAGTTCATATATTAAAGAAATAGGATAAAAGTTAAATTTTACTGGGTTCAGGTGGATATATTAAAGAATGCTATCTTTTGATTCTATAAATAAATATTTATGATGGCTTGCGCCATCTTTTGGAGTGAATATTAACTAATCGTTGCTTTTTGAATATTCAAAAATTGTCCCAATATATTTTATTGTTCAAAAAATGAAATGGCATTCGGCAATTTCTATAATAATTAAAATTCAAATATTAGTTTATATTTATTCCGATAGATGGGGCAAGCAATCAGCAAACCTTAATTGCAGGATCAGGAGATGTCTTTTTCTATATTCATCCACATTAATTCAGCACATTTTCACTTTGATACTATTTTTCACTTGTCTTTATTATTTGAAAAAGAGCTTTTTTTGCTGATCGAAATATAATTTATAATTTACTGTATTTAAATATTATGTCCATAGTTTTCTAAAAAAAACATCAATAAAGATTCCATATTTCATTCTTACATATATAAGAATAATTCTTTAATACAGTATTAAATCTTGAAAATAGAGCAATTAATACATAAATCTTTAAATAAAAAGGCATATAAAATGAAAGGATTTAAAAGCACGAATGTTTCTTTTATACATAATACAAACTTCTACTGCCCTTATGATGAGCCATGCCCTCCCAATATATTTTTTCATCGCAGTAAGGGCAGTAGAAGTTTGTATTATGTATAAAAGAAACATTCGTGCTTTTAAATCCTTTCATTTTATATGTATAGATGGCGCGTTATTGCTTTGTGTTAAAAAGGCATATATTGGATCAAAATATCATGATTTTTTGATCCAATATATGCCTTTTTATATAAAGTATTAAGTCTCTCTAAGAAACAGTCTGGTGAATTAAATAGCGAAACCGCTGTAAGGTTCACCACTGATGAGCCTGGCCCTCCCACTATATTTTTAATCTTATTATTTACAGTCGAAAGTATTTTGTTTTTGAAAAAAGCTCATTAATGTTTTTTAATAAAGAATTTTATAGATATATATATAGAGAATAAACTATTTATTTTAAATATAATTTTATATAAAAAAGGCATATCCCGACCAAGAACACATATGTTTTTTAGATGGCAGAGCGCCATCTAGTGGAACAGAAATCAACTAAACATTGATTTAACCTGTTCCTTGATATTTTGGCCAACCCAATTTCTTGATAAATCAAGAAAATCCATCCTCGAACGCGTTTAATATTTAATTATAATTTGAAAAAGTGCTTATATATTGATATGAAAAATAAGTAAATTTATTTTTTTCAAATAATATAAAAGAATAAAAGAGACCTCTAGATTCGATAACTTGATCATTTTTAATAATATATTTTATTTATTCCAAACCACGCGTGTGTTACTGAAAATTACATTTATTTTATCTTTCAAAAATATGTTTCTATAATAACAAGGATTAAAATACCAATTTATATAGAATAAATAAAAACAAATGGAATAAAAAAATAAAAATATAACAGAATGAAAGGAGCAACTGAATAGATTAAATTCCTAGTTTTTATTCATCCCAAACAGACGTGTAATTAGCCATGATAATTATAAAGCCTGACTCTTTCATTAAATATATCAAATGTATATTCAACCTTTGAATATACATGTGTGCCAGAGACATGTTTGTTTACTTGATCTCATTGGTGTGTTTGAACATGGTAAGATAATCTTAAACCATTGAATCCAAAAAAAGCTCTAGAAAGATTTCCAACCTTAATTGTTCCATTCAATAATTATCATTACATACTAAGTTCCTCTAGAACTTCCTAAAAACCATCTTTTATCTATAATATATACTCATAGATAAAGATCACTGTTTATAAAATATCTTTCAGAATTATTGTCTGAATCCCGATTTATATGTTAAAAGGTACAACTTCCTTGAATTTAATGATGAGTGTATATTATAATACAATATAATGCGGCTTGTGATTGTAAAATTTGAAAACCATCCCGCATGAGTTTCTTTTCAAAGAAAAATTTAAAATTTATTCCAAGGAGAAATAACGATTATTTCTAACCTTAGGGATGAGGTATGAATAGATGAATTGTGAAGAGTAATGATACACGAAAACATACATTTTGATTTTTCGTTGAAAAGAAACTCATGCGGGATGGTTTTCAAATTTCGTTTTACAATGAGTGTATATATTAATATTTTCATGTGTCTGAACAATAAAAAATATTTAGAACGTTTATACACAATAACAACTAGGTTTTTCTCGAGTTAAACAAAAAATAAATATATCAATATTAAGAAAATGAAAATATTCGATTCAAAATCATTTCAAAGACACACCGATGAAAAAATACATATAAAAAGATGAACGAAATTAATTTTTCCATTTTTATTTTTAATGATATTCAATCAATAGATTAAAATCAATAGTAATTTGGGTGGAGACACTGACTTTTTCACCTCTTACAAAAAGAAAATGTAAAAAAGATTATTCAGGGCATCTGGTACAATTAATTGAATAACTTTAGTTTTTTACTCTTTTAAAACATCCTTTTAATTCATTTTTAAGTTGTTAATAGAAAAGATTAGATTTTTTCAAATATGTATTCTATAAAGATAGATATATATAGTTATTATTTATAATATAATTTGAAAATGCTATGAATCTTTCTATTAGTAACCATTTGAAACATTAAAAGCTCCAATTTATTTTGAATTTTTATCTACTTATAGGTTTGGTTAGTTCAGGTTAAGTTATTTTTAATGTTTAAATTGGAAATTGATTTTATAAAGTGTTAATCACTATATAGATTTTTATTTTAACTCATGGGTAAAACTTGGGAAATTGGATTTATTTGATGTCACCGGGTGTTTTATTTTATGAAGGAGAAAAGGCAATTAGTTATCACTTATGAAAATTAGAAAATTAAACAATTTCTACTGCCCTTACTGCAATGGAAAAATTAATGGGAGGCCTGGCTCATCAGTGGTGAACCCTCCCAGCGGTTTCGCCAGTTATCATTTAGTTATCTCGTGTATTAGTACATTAGTATTTTATGCGGTAATATTTGAATCTGATTATGATTCAGTTAGTTTTATATGCAATGTAAGACAATAAAATAATGAACATAGAAATAAATTGCAGAAATACCAAATTCAACAATTGGACAACAAATAAAGTTTTGAGAATATCGAAAAGACCAACAACGAGATGAGAAGATAAATAGACCAAGATTTGTAGTTTTGCTGGAATAGGATGGCGGGAGACAGTGGGGAATGGTATCATTGTGATATGAGATAATATGAAATAGATTCCTTAATAACATTGAGTTAATCATAGTAATGATTTTTCTAATATTAATGAAATATAAATTTTCAAATAATTTTCTAATCATTTAATCACTCTAAATATTTAAAGAGAAAGAGGTGCTTTTCTGTATACAAACTGTTAGACAAAAAAGCTCATTTACAGGCTTGATTTGAAAAAGTGAATATTAATCAATTTGCTTCTGGACGCCCTGTTATATTAGCTATTGCCCCGAGATACCATAATGATAATATATTTTATATTATTTCTATCTATAGAGAAGAATAGGAGGGAGACAAATTCTCATCAATTGCATATATATATGGGGTGAACCCATTTTACTTCTATGATTGTCAAATAATTTCAAAGGATTTAAAAACCATATCTTAATCGGGATAATTGCAAAAGGTTTCTTTATTCAATAAAAATGGAAAGCTTTCAAGTGTTAGCTCATCATCAGGCCAATTGTTTCGCCAATGCCTATAATATATATAGAGGTGTAGGAGATCTTCTATCATAACAAATATAAACATTAAGACGCGAATGTTTCTTTCATAAATAAATCAAACTTCTACTGTCTTTACTGCGATTAAAAAATGGAGAGGACTTGGCTTATCAGGGATGAATCCTCTCAGTGATTTCGCTAATCTACTAGACCGCTTCTTTAAAATCTCTAATACTATATTGTGGTTCATTTTGCCTTTATATGCTACACTGAAGGGTGGAATCTTAGAAATATAATTAATTATTATTGGGATATTTCGTATATGTTATGGATTGTCACCCAAACAAATCCCCATTTCATTTTATTTATTTAGGTAATAGTATTTGCATGTGTGATTCCTAGAAATTTTCATTAATATCTTATTAATATAATTTTTGTAGTCAAATATATGCAAATCAGTCTGATATTTTATTTATTTATTACCAGTTTCAAACAAGTCACGTTATATCCGATCTGGATATTTGCGTGTGAAACTATTTACAATAATTCATATTGTAGTAGAGTAGGTAACAGAATTGTCAGAAAGAAAATAAAAAATAAAGAAAAAGAGCATTGAATAAACATATACATTAAACAAATTTGCATAACTTGTTGTCAAAATGAAGATAGTAATTCCCTTCAAACCTAAATGAATATCATGATAAGATTTCAAATAAAAATAGGCTGAAAAAAATCAAAGATTTCATAAAGAACAAACTATCAAACGCTTTTTATATATATAATTAATTTTCGAAGATTTCTTTGAGAATGAAACAAAATAGTCTACATTTTATTTCTATATATTTTAAATATATAATTATTTTTCATGGTTTTAGAGAATTTATTTTTTGATAATAAATATAATTCGAGATATCCTAGAAAAAAATTTAGAAAAATTTCAAGATTTTTTCCAGTGAATTATTCAACAATTTAATCTGAATATAGATGGCTCAGTTTTAAAATTCCCTATCATCCCGATAACAATAAATTTTGTGACGGAAAATTGAGATATAAATCAGTGGGTAACTTTGGATTTTGCGGATTTAGGAAAATTTATATTTTTCCAATAATGGCATTGGTGAACAATTACATGATTGTCCTCTCTATTTATTCTTTTTTATTTGAACTTCTTCAAATATATTTAATGCTAAGAATTAATTTCAAAGAGAATTAATGTATTTGAGCAATGAATGAAATTGTTCTTA
Source organism: Cordylochernes scorpioides (assembly GCA_030710605.1). Taxonomy (NCBI): domain Eukaryota; kingdom Metazoa; phylum Arthropoda; class Arachnida; order Pseudoscorpiones; family Chernetidae; genus Cordylochernes; species Cordylochernes scorpioides. The sequence goes on along the minus strand of CP092885.1, from coordinate 57,690,430 downwards.
ATTAAATTCTCTATTCTAAATGGTATTGTACTGTAATGTAAAAAATCTATAAGATGCAGAGATGAGTTCCTTTTATTTATATACAGATGTACAAGTTTTCAGGCAAAAGACGCCCTTCAACGGGTACAATATATCTAAGTAGTGATAAAATTTATATTAATTATAAGCCAATAACGTGTTTCATCTCTCTATTAATGTAATAAAATGAAGTATTATAACGTGAATGTTTCTTTCACAAATATAACAAAGTTTTAATTTCCTTACAAAGATGAAAATATATTGTAAGGGACAACGTCCCAGCGGTTTCCCAATTTAATCTACCAGACCGCCTCTTAGAGCTTTAATACCGCATTGGACGATTCTGTCCTTCAGTGCACCTTATAAAGGCAGAATCGTCAAAAACAGTATTAGAGCTCTATAAAGCGGTCTGGTAAATATATTTAGCGAAACTGATGGGAGGGTTCACCACTGATGAGACACAAGCCCCACTACAAATTCATTTTACGCCGAAAAGAAACACCTTCGTACTTTAAAACTTCTATATTTTATATATATTAACATATTTACGTATATCTATTAATATATATATATACACTGACTAAACCTAAATAAGAGGTGCCCTTAAGCATATACACCCATATCTCGCTTTGCGTCGAGGTTACGTTCCAAAAAATCATGACGCAAAGTGAAAATATGTGAAGGTGCAATCAAACACAAAGGTGTTGCCATATTTTAGGAAAAAAAAATAAAAAAAATGTAAAGACTCAATCCAAAACAACGCAACTTCGAAAATCTAACGACGCACAGTGAAAATTCGAAAAAACGCAAAGCGAGGTATTGGTGTAATACGAGATTCAAGCAGTAGCTCTGAAGTAATTCTGAATGATATTTGAAACACAGTGACAATTATTGAAGAAACACGAGATAACCAAGTGTGAACAAAATTTATTCTGTATTTTTCTTCATTAAAAAAGACTGATGAAAGACAACATGAAATATTTCTCTTAAAGTTTGTTTATATGAGTATATATATATATGTGTGTGTGTGTGTGTGTTATATTCAATAAAAAAATGAATGAGATTTTCTGTTGTATTCTTGATCAGATATTGTTTTAATTGAACCCATGGAATATATATAAAAACAATTTGATAAAAGTAATGCCTGGCTTAAAGCGAGTAAAATAATTAAAACAAAATATTATTTACATAATGTACAAATGTTTTGAGCCGACCAACGGGGAAGAACAACAATGAGATTTTATATGGGAAGAGTGACCTCTGGTAGTCGATTTAGCAGTATTTGTATCTATGAAATATAATTTTTTTTAAATTAAATAATATTTTAATATAACATTTTAAATACCTTCATATAACATATATATGTTATATTAAAATATTTCATTTAAAATGTTATATTAAAGTATTATTTTATTTAAAATTATATTTCATAGATAAAATACTCTTCTAAATCGACCGCCAGAGGTCACTCTTCCCATATAAAATCTCATTGTTGCTCTTCCCCGTTGGCCTGCTACGCCTGCTTCAACACCATTGAACCCGTCTCTGCCACCCCCTGAACTCCGCGGATCACCACCCTGCTCCCCCCCCCCCCCGGTCCTCCTCTACATCCCGGCTCTCCTGGCCTCACCTGGCGATGATCCCTGGCCACCCATCCCCAGGCCCCTCCAACTATGCTTTGTATATATTCCGCTTTATGCGTCCATCGGGGCTCAAAAATCATTCATTTTGGTTAGCAGCCCCGTAAAATAAAGATATTTTCTCTTCCCCGTTGGCCGACCCAAAACTTTGTAATTATGTAAATAATATTTTGTTTTAATTATTCTTACGCCTTAAGCCAGGCATTACTTTTATCAAATTATGTTATTCATATATATATATTACTCAGCTCAAATAAAGAAATCTATGATCTTCAATATTATTATTCTTTCAAGATTCTTCGACCATGACTGCATTACCATACCATAATCCTCAACATGATCCAAAACAACAGAAATCTTATCTTTTTTTTTTTAAATGTAATATATATATACTATCATATATATAGGCGCTCGAATCCTGATAATAACTATTTATTGGAAACAATTGATTGATGAATAAATAAATACTCAATCGGAACTCTGGTGAAGCTGTCTAGTCAAAAATATGTTTATTACGATCTTAGAATATATCAAAATATATAAGATGAATGAAAGGTAAATAAATCAATTAATTATAAGAATTTCTAATTAATGAGAAAAGAGGAAAGACAAACTTCAAAGTTCAAAATAAGAAATTAAGCTTCCGTGAGATAAGAGTCCAATTAAAACTTAACTTCTAACAACTCCCAAATTAAGAAGTTAATTGCTATATTCCTTCTTTCTTTTCAAATAAATACCTCAATTTCAGTAATTATTGACTTATTTCAACTCTGTCACAATCTATTCGTTGTTTATACTTTTCTAAATAGTTTTAAAATAGTTAGAATCGTTGATTGATATGTGACATTTACCTCTATTATAATTTGATAAAAACTTGTTGAAATATTTATTTATTCATTATCATATAGCTTGCTAAACTGACACTATAATTGTTTCTACCGAGTCAGAAGCAAACTGGACTTTACGCCTCACGTTAATGAAATGATCATAAAAGTAACTGGAGCTAGCGGATACCTATTTGGTCTGACAAAGAGAGCATGGGGTCTAGATTTTAGACGTAGACTGATATTGTATAAGACATTATATCGAAGTGTACAATTACTTATGGTTATTCAATATGGTATCCAAGTCTAAGGACAAACTAAATTCTCTTCAATATAGTATATTAAAACATTGTATACAGGCCTACAGTACAACATCATCGGATTGTACACACATACTTGCACAAGTCCCCAAACTTACTGAATATATTGAATGTAACATGTTGAAAACCGAAATAAATTACAATCGATTTGACTCTTCAAGTAGGAATATAATTTCTAATTATATAAGGGAAAAATTGCAGAAATACTATGAGAAGACTAATACCATTTTCAAGTCCTTTTTCACTGATTCCCAAATACCCAAATATGTCAAGCCAAATTTTTATAATGTTCAATTTTTTACTGGACACGGTAACTTTAGATCATATTTGTACAATGTCAGAAAGACGGATTCGCCTAAATGCTCATGTGGTGCAGAAGAAGAAAATCCTGTACATATTCTAACGGACTGTCGACTTGTAGAGGACTTGAGAGTCAAAAATCAAAAAAATATAAATTGTCTAAATCAAATAGTTAATAATAGATATATGTATATGAATTTTAATAGATTTTGTAGAATGTTTTTTAGTAATAGATAGCCTGGGCTGTAATAAATGGTAAATAGTTATATGCTGTAAATAGCTCTAAATTTCTGTTCTTAACTGTGATGTTCACTAATATTCATTATAGGGTAATTAAATCGTTAACTAACCGACAAATACGTTAATAATTTATATTATAATAACTAAAATCATTTTAATAATATTACTGTAAAAGCTCCCAAACTTGTGTATGCATGCAAATATCCAAGACGGATATCGCGTGCTTTGTAAATGATAATAAATAAATATATTTGTTTCTGTTCATAGTTTTTTTAAATGTTTAAATTTTTTCTCATTTTTAACAATTCATTAAATATATATATATTAAATAGATAATAAAAGGCATATATTGGATTTAATAAAATATGAATTTTTCCAATATTTCGGTTGGCTAAACGCCAACCTTTATCGAGGCATTACATTTTTGTATAAACATATATTAATTAAAAGGCATAGTTTGGATCTAAAATAAAACAAAACATTTTATCTAATACAAAATGCCAATGCTTCTAATATCAGAAACCCAATAGTATCTGAAAACCTATCAGTATTAATAGTATCAAACTCTGCCACAGACCAATATATTCTTATCAAAGTTTAATACATAGCTTTATCCTGTTCATAGTCTTCTTCGATTTCCATTTAATTGTATAGAAAAATAGTCTTGTACAATTTTCTCCATAGTTTAATTATATAATTACTATATATTACATATATCATCAATTTATTATTGTGATACTCCCGTAGAAGGACTGACAAGTCCGAAAGCTTGAAAATAAAAAATATTTTGAACAAGAAACTTAACCCTGGAAGCTTTATTTACTTTATAATATATATATATATATATTTCAATAATTTGTATTAATTATATATTATATATTTCTGACATTCCTTTTTCTCTATATGCAAATCTTTCAAAATATATGTAAATATGCATATATATATATATAAAACAATTTATCTTCTATGCGTTTTAAATTTTACTCATATATAGAAGGGCATAAATGCCTGAAAGCTCAGCTAAATAAAGAAAAACCTTACATAACTCTTCGATTCACGGTTATTTCTTTTGATAATATATTGCTTAATTCAATTAACCAATTTATATTATGAAAGGATTTGTGTAAGCCATTGATATATATCGCTATAGAAACAGGGAAAGGACCAACTGTCTCTATGTGCGATATTCTATAACATGGTTATATAATGGGCTAGAGTTAATTTAAACTAAGACCCTTAGTCATCAAGTAATTATAATATACAATTCCTTAGCTCTGTAATGATATCTTGTGGGGTTTAATTCGGAATGGAAGGAAATTAATTACATTTAATTTACATACCTCACCATATATATATATATAGGATTCATATATGTCTTACGTAGTTGCGAAAGTATAGCATCCAATAAATATATATATATATATATATATTTATAATATAAGGCAATATTAGAGATTGACTATTTTCGTATCACAACATATATTTTTTATCATATGTGAATATTATAAATATAATTTTAAAATATGAATACCATACACCTATCCCCCGATTTACACGGTAGATACGTTCCTGAGAAAAACGTGTAAATCGGGGGATAGGTGTACACAGAAATAAAAATAAAATGCATTGACAGGTTAAAATATGTAGTCAGCACATAAGCTCGGGATTCCTCGTGAGATATGTACACAGCGCATGTGTTCAATCACAAAAGCATTTAGTATAGTGCGATAAAAAAAAAAAAAAAAAAAAACTTATTTGGAAAACCGTGTAAAAGCGAAAACGTGTAACTGAGTACCGTATAAATCGGGGGATAGGTGTAATTGAAAAAGATCATATATATTATATTTTCATTAATTATTATAGATATTTTACCTAAAACACACATAATTTTAGAAGACAATATTTTTGGTAGTAAAGATTTGTAAATAATTGACCTAGGAAGATTTCGATCAATATGTTGAAAAATAAAAAGTATTGAGAATTATTTTGTTTCTGACATGGATCTGACGTACTTCTGTAAATAATTTTCTCGAAGTCTTGGAACTATGTTCTTAGAAGTTTTACGTCTTTACACTTGTAGTGTAAAAGGCGACTTTGTCGTCGTATCGTCTATAGGGAAATTGTAATCTTGGTGGAAGGTCTTTGTTTTGACACTGCAGTGGAATCCTGGAGCCCCTCTCGGAAAATATAGATCACAGCACCTGAAGGTCTTTTCGGCATTTTTCAGTTTGTCTTTCTTAAATTACCAAGCATCTCCACCAAAATGACACGTAGACATATTAGGAAAGACAAATTTCAGAAAAAAAAAAAACTAAATATATTTGAGGCAAACAAAAATCTACACTTATAGAATATCAGAGAAGCAATGCGGTAAGTTTACAGAAAGTAGCAAAATATAAACATCAAAATTAATAAACTGTTTATAAATAATAAACTTTGCTAAAATATGCACTAATAAACAATTTTTTATTATTAGAGATTCTTGCTCACAGAGCTGTTTGTAGTATTTTATTCTAAATTATAGATAAAAAAAACTTTAATAAACTCCTGCGAAATTAAACAAACAAGCAATTTCTAGATTAAATAAAACTGGAAAGACTCCATCATGGATAAATTGAAATTAGCTTCAAATATTAAATTCAAGATTTGAGATTTGATTGGTTGATAAAAATTAATAAATTTCTTATAGATACCGTGAGGAAATCTTTCATCAAAAGAGAAAAACATTTTTATTTGTTTAGCTGATTATTTCCAGTTTTTCTTTTACTCCCCCCAATTTAAAATTAGAATACTTTGAAAAATAATTTTATCTTTTAAATAAATCCACATTGCATTATTTAAAAGCTGTTAATCATTTAAAGTGTTCAAATTTGAACTGTAGGAGACAAAGACAATTTTGTTCACACTTGGTTATCTCGTGTGTCTTCATAAGAGGACACTCTGTTTTAATCATCTTTCAGAGTTTTTGTCTGAATCCCGAGAGATATACATACTATGTATTAAAAGGTACAACTTCCTTAGATTTTATAAATTGGGTTCGAATCAAAAAGAATATCTTAGGCCATTTTATTTACAACAAGTAAAAGAGAAAATATGTACAATGTTTCATTTGCTCAACAATTATAAATTGACGCAATTTTCCATATAGCGTTCATGTATCAAAATAAAGAAATATAGTCCAAGAAACGTCCATAGTTCTATCAAAAACACCCATTTATTGTATTCAATCAAATTGTATGTAGATACTTTGAAACATTACCAAATTCTCTTTGTGTATATACTCTATCTTATGAGAACTTTGTTAAGTTTAGAACTATTTATACAATAATTTACAAATCACTACTAATCCATCGTGTAAATAATTAATCATATATATGTAAATAATACTGGCACAGCACAATAGTCCTTTGGACTTCGTGCTTTTTGTAACAATAAATAAAATTTAAAAAAAATGTAGGTTATATAAGAATTATTTGATGGAAGAAACAAAAATATATATAAAAACATTTTATATAAATTAAATAAAGGAATAGACTAAATGGAAAATAAACTATTTTATATCGGAAAAGTTGATATATATATATATATAAGGGGAAAGTCAATAAAGTTTACCGTGAGGAATTTGGTGTGGAGAATTTCTGAGAAAAAAACAAGGAGATGGATATAAGTCCACTTCAGGTGGAAATTCTCCAAATTCAAGTGGCGTCCACTAATGGAAAGAAATCTTCGAAGGAAAACGCTTAAAGAGGCCATATCTCTCTCTCTCTCTCTCTCTAAATATATATATAGTATAGATGGGAATAGATACACAAGTAAATAATATTTATAAATAATAAAAATAAACTATAATAATATGGAAAATAGTTATGAAAAAGGCATCTCCTTATCGTGCAACTGAAATTTTCTGATGACTTGCGCCAACTATTGCTATATATTTAAACTGTTCTCGTTGATATTTAATTATTTCAGAATTGGTCAAATCTCCATTCTTGATTAATCAAGAAAAGCTAACCAGTGATATATTACTGTGTTAAGGTCCATATATTATGAAGAAGGCATCTCCTTATCGTGCAACTGAAAGTTGCTGATGACTTGCGCCGGTATTTTACTGAGATAAGATGCATATATTATGAAAAAGGCATCTCCTTATCGTGCAACTGAAAGTTGCTGATATATTGGCCCATGCCATCAGCAACTTCAGATGCACTATAAGGAGATGCCTTTTTCCATAATTTATGCATCTTATCTCAGTACAATATAACATTTGTACTATTGTAATGTTGAGTTGAAATTGTAATGGGATCAGATGATTGAATTAATACACATAGACAAAACTTTAACAAAGTGGATATTATTTTAAATCGAGTGTCGACTGTTTATTTAAAAGGAGACAGAGGCAAAATTTGTTCACACTTTGGTTATCTCGTGTGTCTTCAATAAATATCACTGTAATATCTTTCAGAGTTATTGTCTGAATTCCGAACCTAAAACGCGTACGTGATTGCCATATTATGGATAATCAATAAAGGTTTGTAGATTATTATAAAACAAATAATAAATCAACGATGAGTTGGAATTTTATTTGACCTTTTATTCTGTATTACGATGGGTTTTTTTCCTATTAGAAATTACTGTATTTGAAAAAAGAATAAATCGTACTAAATGGTATAAATTTTATAATAAAAACATCTAATTTAGAAGGTAAAATATTTATTTTTAAAATTCAAATAATATTTATCATTAAAAACATTTTTTTATTTACATATATACCATTATAAAATATATTCTTTCACAAAGAGGAAAAACCTTATAAAAATATTCTATTTAAAAACCATTTAAAGCGCCATTAGAAAATTGGATTTTGTGAGAAATAATGGCAGTATTTTGTATGAATCAAGTCAAGGATCTGAAAAGAGATTTGTTTCCCCTTTTTATTCAAATCCTATTCCTGAATTTATGTGTATAAAATATAGCGTATTTATATAGCGGGATAGATGATAAATATTTATATCAAAATCGCCGAGATTCCATCATATGGTTTCAATAATTTATCATATTTTGTTCTTATATTAAACGCTCTTAAGTTGAACAACTTTGAATACCAAAATATATCTTTGAGATATATATCAAAACCCTTTTTGGGACAATATGATTATATAAATCATATTGTAAATATGATAAATGAATGTAAATTTGCTATTTTATATTGATATAGGTAATATTATATATTTATATATAATTCTGTATGATACGATTTGTTTATTTAGTATTTTATTATATAAATATATATTTATTTTTGCTTTTTATAGTTTATTATATTTTACGATTGATATGGTATATAAAAGTGTTCGCTAGAAAACCTAAATTTAATATTTATGACCATCTTTTTTACTTCGATAATCCGTGTTTTAAATTATAAAATATCACTCCTATTATAGTGTGACCTCAGAATAACTATTTATAAACTGTAATTTCATTATATAAGTGTCTAACGTTTACTGTATATATATATATGTTAAATTAAAATATTATATTTAAAATTGTTATATTAAAATATTATTTTATTTGAAAAAAAAACTATATATTTCATAGATACAAATACTCTGTTAAATCGACCGCCAGAGGTCACGCTTACCCTATAAAAACTCATTGTTGTTGTTCCCCGATGGCCAGCTAAAAACCTTTGTACATTATGTAAATAAGCTTTTCATTTTCTTTATTCTTAAGCCAGGCAGTACTTTTATCAAACCATGTTTTTTATATATTCCATAAGATCAATTAAAGCTATTTTTAATACCTATTTTTATCAAGATTATTATTCAACCACGACTGCACCACCATAGCTTAATTCTCAAGATAACCAAAATCAAGATAATCCTCAACATGATCAAGAATACAACAGAAAATCTCATTCATCTTTATTTATAACATATATATATTGTATTCTCTGAATAGGTTCTTCATTTAATATATATTAATTTGGCTTTTTATATTTTACGTTTGCATTGATATGGTATAAAAGGTTTTCAGTAGAATACTCAAGTTTAATATTTATGCCCATCATTTTGACTTGTTATTTCGTGTTTCTAAATTATCAATTTATACTTCTATTATAGTGTTTCCTCAAAATAACTATTTATAAACTGTAACTTCATTGCATAAATGTATAACGCTTACTGTATATGCATATTGTATTACCTGAATATGTTCTTCATTTTATTTATATTAACTTAAATAAAACGATAAAATTAAATATTTATTTATAAATTGCTCCTTTTTTAACACGTATATATATATACTGTGTTAACATTTTTTATAGGTTTTCTAAATACCTTATTCAACAAATCCTTCGAAATACCGATTATATGAGAGGAATAGACCAATCCAATTGGAGATTCATGCATGAACGATCATTACGGTATAATAGACTAAACTTGCGAAACTACTGGGACCTTTCGCCACTGGTGATTCAGGCTTTCCGAATACCAATCGTAGTAAGTATAGTAGGAAATGTCCTATTTGAAAGAGAAAGATTTGTACTACGAATAGTATCATTCAAACCATATAGATGACGTATTGATTCTATTTATAAATATCCCATAATGTTGTAAACTGCAAATATTCTTTAAATTCTTAATCAATTACACCGCAAAATGTTTATTCTATTTTATATTAGTATTGGCAAACATTCTAGTTAAATAACTTTTTCATAGCCATTTCTAGCATGTATATACATTTCAAAAATGTATTAGTTTATTATTAAATGTATATACCTGTAAGAAACACATGTGAAAAAGAGTTATTTAATTTGAAAGTTTCCCAAATATTATACATTAGAAAATAAACCTTTTGCTGAGTAGTTAAATATTTAGAACATTTCTAAATATGCTAAAAAATAGTACAAATGTGATATTGTACTGGGATAAGGTGCATAAATAATGAAAAAGGCATCTCCTTATCGTGCAACTGAAAGCAAATCATCAGAACCTTTCAGTTGCACGATAAGGAGATGCCTTTTTCAAAATTTCTAAATATGTTTGCAGAAAAAAATACATCTATATCAACTTAATTATTTATTTCAACACACAAAACGCTATATCCCGGCTAGAGATAATTGCGTCGATTTACATTTTTTTAAATAAACAGATCTATATCATTTTAAAAAGAATAGTAAAAAAAATATATTATGACTTCCGTTATGTAAAAACTAGTTAAAATAACATAGCCCTATATCATTCAATTAGATGGATCTAAGTGTAAACAATTCAAACCGTTTTAAATTAATTAATTCTTTAACAATTACTATAATTCGTTAATATAAATCACTGTCATCCAAATAAGGAAAAAAAATTGAGGAAAAAGATTCGTCCATATTTCACTTTACTTCAAAAGTTTAAAAATGGCTTTCAAAGTAGAATTACTAAATGAATTACAGAAACGATTTTTGTTAATTACCATAAAAGAAAATTGGAAAAGTCTACCCTTGAAATCTTGCCAAATGCTTCAATCCAGCTGATAAAAGCTGCCTCGAAATTAAACTTTGGAAGCGATATTTCAAATACGTATTCGATTGTTTTTTTTTATAACACACACATATATATCTACATACTTAAATTGTTCTAAATATCTTTCTATATTTTTTGTATTATAAAGTTTTATATTGGCATAAAATTGTATATACCAAGCGAAAAACTCTTTAAAACAAGAATTATATGTAGAAAAACATTATTTTAAACCGAAATTTGTTGTTTTTTTAGAATTTCTTTCAATATCTAAACTATTAATAGTAAATGCGCTCACTGGATAAAAAGGTTATATAGAAAAACCTTACTATGACTAACTATTTGTAACAAAATTTGTTATTCTGAGAATTTTTCTCTTTTTTTTTCTCTCATAATTTATCTTTATATATCGAAACAATTTATAACGCTTACTATTATACTAGATAAAAAATATTTTAAAACAAAACCTTTCAACAACAAAATATTTAGGAACATTATAAATTTATTTTGAGTGTGTGGATGCAATTATTTTTCTAAAACATATATATTTTAAATCTATTTATACAGACCTTATACTCAAGAGAATTTGTTCTTTAGTTCAGAAATTATGTACTTGAGACAGAGGTAGCAGTGAGGTTTTGAAACATCTGGATATAAATACTTTTATTAATAGTTGATGTATCTAATTATATTTCCATTAAAATATTTGAATATTAGAAATATTTTAAATATATTATTACATATAAAATCCTATAATTACAAGTAGCATTTATTGTATATTAGTTTAATTACTACAAAATATACACTAATGTACAAAACTTGAATAAGTTTCATTTTTTATGTGTTCGGTCCTCTTTTTCTTTTAAGAAGACAGGTTCAATTTTGTTCACACCAGGTTATCTCGTGTCTTCAATAAAGATATATATCACTGTAAAATCTTTCAGAGTTATTATCTCAATCACGATATACATGCTTATATATTATACGCCTTACTTAAAATTTGTCCATGAGTGTATATTTTCAGGCTAATTAATTTTTATTGCTCATTTCCAAGCATTCAAAGATATCCTTTGTCATGTACAGTAGAGATCCAAATAGTGTAAACGAAAATATTTATAGCATTTGACGTCCAATAACTAAAATCCTTATAAATAAGGTCGTTTCATAACGAAATAATTTTAAAAAGTGAATTCCAATAATAAAACTATAACAAAGTACCTCTGGTAAGTGAACTTTTCTTCCCATAAAAATATTATTAGCAGAAAGAAATCCACTTCAAATTTTATTTATATCAGGAAACCCTTAACCTGTATCTCAATAATAATTATAATTTTCCAGGAATTCACTAATAAAATATATGAATATATTATAAAGGATATATTATAGTGGACATGTGTGGCATCTTCCCGGTAAGCGGAAGGTTGTGGGTTCGATTCCCGCCCCTGGACACTTTTATTTTTCCGTTCGCCAATACTCTTCATATTTTCACCCTTTCATACGTCATCCAATCATATATAGACCATTACTCTTCATATATTCAACCTTTTCATACGTCATCCAAAAAAAGTTAGAAATAGTAGCTATTTCTCTTTGAAATAAATATTGATTTTTCACAAAAAAAGAAACTTATGCGGTGAAACTTTAAGTATTGCCTTATATGAATATATATTCTATTATAATTTTTAATATCAAAATTCGGTCTATTATTTGTAATTACGAATTATATATAGAAGTGAAATTCATTAGTGCAAGATAGAAAGGTTTGGCGTTCATTCTGCCTGAATATTGGTCAAAATAATATTTTTCTATCCAATACCTACGATTATATATATATAAATATATAACAAGATACAAAAATAAAATATTACCTAAATCATCAACACTGGCGTATTTATAATATTCCCTAATATGACATGTACAATAGCCAATCAGATTCCTCCACATCAAAGAAAACGCCGCTTCTAACCATATTAGGTTATAATAAGGCAATAGGAAAGATTGGAATGTTTATCATACTATATATGGAAATTTATCCAACACCCCTTCATACAAACACTGCCTTATTTTTACATAAATATTTAAACTAAATTTTAATGACTTACGTTTGTTGTCAAAATTCGAAACTATTTTAAAGGCGTAAGAGTATTTTTGAAATTAAACAATTTCTACTGCCCTTAATGCAATGGAAAAATTAAATGGAGGGGGCTGGCTCATCAGTGGTGAACCCTCCCAGCGGTTTCGCCAGTTTAATCTACCATACCGATGTTATATTGCATTTTTGGAACTTTCTTTTATAGTGATACTGTTGGTAGACTCTTGAAATGGGTACTTTAGAAGAACTATGGACATTTATAATATGATGCACTAGCGCGCCATCTGTTATCAAAATTCGAAACTATTTTAAAGGCGTAAGATTATTTTTGAAATTAATACAAACTTAGGTTTGTATTAAAAAGTAATGTCGTTATAATACATATATAGTAGATCCACGCTAAAACCAACGGGGTATATTGCAAACCTTGCCTTATATTGGGGGTCGGTGGAAGGATGGTCTAAACTGTTAGATTACGACCGCTACGACCCGGGTTCGATTCCCGAATTGGGCACTTTTTTCTGATTAAAAAAAAATGCTCCAATGGCTCCTGATTCTTGCAAAAGTCCAACCCCACCAGTGAGTGCAAGTAACCAAACGGGGCTCTGGCATATTTGTAAGTGCAAAGTCGAACTGCTTTTCACATGTGTAGACACATGTGATTATCATGGCGTGAACCACGTGTACTAGGGATAAGCAAAAAATAATCTTGCCTTATACCGAACCTAAAACAATTCCTTGTTCTAACGTAATAATATAGTCAACCTTGTTCACTATATAGTGAACCAAAAGTTCAGTTTCATTGAAGTTCACTGAAGCAAGGTTTTACTTCATCTATTATAATAAATACTAAGGGTTGTATTCGATATTTGATTGAAGAAAATTTTCTTTAGACAAAACCAACCTTTTTTTCAAGATCATGAAACACTTTCCTATTTTACATGCAGTTGTTCATGATTTGAATATACGATATAGATATTGAAGCTACTGGTGGATTTAATTGTTTACCTGTATTCTTTTATGAATATACACTCATGAACAAAATTCAAAAATGTTGTACCTTTTAGCATGTATATCGGTATTCATACAATATCTCTGAAATATATTACAGTGACCTTTATTGATAACACACGAGATAACCAAGTGCAAACAAAATTGCCTCTGTCTTCTTAAAAAAATAAAAGAGAAGACATCTAAATGGTAACATCAAAATATGAATCTTCTTCAAGTTTTATCCATGAGGGTATTCAGAAAAACCTTATACTTCAATGATAAAAATTGGAAATGAGAGGGCATGCCTCATTAGTGGTTAAATGTCACAACGGTTTCCGCCAGTTTTATCACCATCTGCCTCTCTCAAAATGCTCTATTGAGGTATTTTAATTGAACAATGGGCCGTAAAACACATCAGTATGGAATGCGAATTGAAAAGAGGCATCTTTAAAATAGTTTATCAATCTTTTTCACCGAAGAAGGCGCTAAGATGATGATGAATATATTTGGATACCAATTATTATTATTAAACTCAGGTTCAATAGTCAAATGATTAATAAACATAGTATTTGCGACCTCTATAAATAGGATTACCATTCAAATATATTCTAAGTTAAAACACATCTAAATAATTTTAAACATTTTAAATAAAAAATAGAATAATTGAATAGTATAAAAGGAAATGTGGGGAATTAGTTAGGATTTTTTCCTAACCTTCAAATAGATTCGGATACCCTAGCTCTCTCAGAAATAAAGCAATCTCTCTAGAGGTATCGCAATTCTTAATCAAGCTGGCACTGCTACAGGCATCTTCTGATAAACAATTTAGAAGATAATTCTTTTTGTATTAAAAGCTCGCTAATTGAATGCCTCTGTTTTTTTAAGGCTGAAGTAATATAGATGGATATTAACAATAATTATATTATTATATCTCAAATAAAATATTCACACTATTTTGATTTATTTTGAAAATAGAGCAATCCATAAATAAATATTTAAATTATAATGCATATATTGGATCAAAATATCATTTTTACCTATATTCACGATGTTAATATGTTATAATACTTTGATAAAGGCTAACGTTCAACCAACTGAAATATTGGTGAAATAAATGATATTTTGATTCAATATATGCCTTTTTTAAATTTTGATTTATACATTTGAAAGATAGAATATATTCATTATTAAATTTTAAAAATTACGATTTTGACGGCGCGGGGCGCTCCCAGTTGGACAGTTGCGCGGGGGCAGAGTGACCTCGCGGGTGCCCTCCGGGAACTACGTCCATCTTCCATATGTAATATACATTTAATTGTGTAAACCCGGGCGTTGCCCGGGTCATTCGTCTACAAATTTGCAGTAGTTCACTAATTCAAACCAAAATTTTCATACATAGGTAAAAGAATACTGGGTTTAGTTTGATTATCAGATACAAAATTATATCGGGAAAAATTCCAAAAAACAGAGACCACGGGCGAAACAGAGTACATTTAATAGGGTAAAACCCGGGCGTTGCCCGGGTCATTCGTCTAGTATTCAATAAAGCAAACATATAATACGTAAGTAATAGAAGAATATGTTTATTGTTTTAATTAACAAACCAGTTTCAACACAACATATAGCTTAATACATGAAATATCACACCCATAAACCTAAAAATATAAATATTTTATATAGTTTATGAAAAATATTTCAACGCTATTGGAGAAGCATATAGAAAAAAAAACATTATATATGATTTAAATACTATTTGCGTAAAAAATATATATAGATAAAAAAAAGATAACAAAGTGCAATTCCTAACTTATGTCTATTTGCAATAAATATATTTATTGTTAATAATATATTAATTATATATACAATTTGTCTGCAAATATGAATAAATAAAATATCAGTAAATAATATATTAAATATTTATAAATTATTAATTTCATTCTATTCTCATAAACAAATAATAATGCTAATTTATTTGTTTAGTTTACCTTCAATAGAAAAAATGAAAAATACACCGTTATTATATATATTCATTTATTAATAGTTAATATTTATGAAAAACATCAATAATACGTCATTTAATATTTAATTTTAGTTTTCTTTAAACAAAATGGGAAAATATCTTTAAAAATGTTTTTTTTTTTATAATAGAGCGAACAATATTTTCAAAAGTTTATTTTCTTTTTAAATTTTTCAATTCTTGTTGTTGAATTGTTTCAATTTTTATATAAAAACTGTAACTAGTGTATTATATTAAAAATCGATATAAAAATTACAGTTTTTTTATCGGAATTGTTTCCTATCTACCAATCTGGATAAAAACACAGAACCACGTTTTTATTATATTTTAATACGGAATTAATACGAATAAAAATGTATATTTGTATTGGATTTGTTTCAGATAATATATATAAATTTTACACAAATAAATTTACTGGCAATGCGTTTCTTTTAAATATCATCAAATATTATCTCTACAGACCTTACTCAATGATATGAGTTATTGAATGAGAGGGCTTGGCTCAAACGGCTGAGAGGGTTCACTACTGATGAGCCAAGCCCTCTCATTCAATAACTCATATCATTGCAGTAAGGTCTGTAGAGATAATATATGATGATATTTAAAAGAAACACATTGCCAGTAAATTTATTTGTGTAAAATTTTAAAGATAGATGGCAATTAAATTTAATTTACTAATATATAAATTTATAAATTAATATATATGAAAAAAATAATTAGTATTT
The DNA here is from genome assembly GCA_030710605.1 of Cordylochernes scorpioides. NCBI lineage: Eukaryota > Metazoa > Arthropoda > Arachnida > Pseudoscorpiones > Chernetidae > Cordylochernes > Cordylochernes scorpioides. The sequence goes on along the minus strand of CP092885.1, from coordinate 57,673,759 downwards.
TTCATTATATTTTTAGAGTCAGTTGATTCACCCTAACACGAATATGGGAAATAATGAATTTTGTCTTAAAACGAACATTCATGGACAAAACTTAAGGAACTTTCAGCATGTATAAAATATAAAGAATACAATTTTATTCTAAGAGTTAAGATTCTGAAAATTAGGTCTAGTCGAATCTGTATCTAAAACGAACCTAGGATATAATGAACCTTTCTTATGAAATAATCCTAAAATATTCCCCAATTCTACTATGAAAATCTTATGTGGCATAAAAACTATTACTATATAATTATAACCATGACCATTCTGAACTAGAATTTCAGTCCCATCGGAATTCTTTCTAACAATGGTTTTATAGAATTATTAATTTGAAAAATTGAGATTTAGAGGTTTTTTTTATATTTTTTTTTGTGAGAAGATCAAAAGTAAGGGGATTTCAATTTTAACTCTTTCTTCACAATAAAAACATTCTAATATTTTATTCCTTTGAAATAAATTCCTATATAATTATTAACAATATTACTTTATATAAAATGAAAGAATTTAAAAGCACGAATGTTTTTTTATACATAATACAAACTTCTACTGCCCTTACTGCGATGAAAAAATATATTGGGAGGGCTTGGCTCATCAGTGGTGAACCCTCCCAGCGGTTTCGCCAATTTAATCCACCAGACCGCTTCTCAGAGCTCTAATACTGTATTGGACGATTCTGCTTATATACGCAGCACTGAAGGATGGAATCTCAGAAATGGTTTTCAAGAAAACTATTAACATAAGCTTATAAGACAGTAGAATTACATTCAAATATTTGCATCGAGCAATGCTCTTCCGCAAACATTAAAGACAAGGTAAGTTAGGCATAAATTAACACAATTGCTTTGTATTACTTTATAATTACTTTAATTACTTTATGTAGCGATGTTTCACGTTATATATATAAATTTTATATTTTATTCTTTCTTATCTCTGACTGGATGAAGTAGAATTTATCTGTGACTAAGACTGGGAGCATTACTCACTAGTAGGCCACTGATTTAGTTTTCATATAGAATAGTCGCCTAAAGGAACAGACGCCTTTTGCAGCCGCTCCTATAATGGAGTACATCCTATAGCAAGCTTGTAACTGTTCTCCCAACTTCTTTTTCATCCGGCCCCAGGACCGACAAAAGGCGCGCAGTTTAAATCAAATATAATTTATATGGAAACAAAGGCATCATCTGATTATGCAAATTAAAATTACTCATCGAGCAATTCCTTTAGAAAGAAAGAAATAATTAACACTTATTTAGTAACAAAAAGAATCTTACGCCTTTAAACTAGTTTCGAATTTTGATAACAGATGGCGCGCTAGTGCATCATACTCATTTAAATATAAATATGTGAAAAAGAAAACAATAAAAATATATAAAATTGGTCAGGTATATTGAAAACAAAGAAGGCATATCTTTACCAGGCTCATATGAGCATTTCCAGATGGCAGAGCGCCATTAAGTGGAACAAAAATAAACTAAACGTTTATTTAACTTGATAAATCAAGAAATTGGGTTGGCCAAATAACACTGAACAAGTTGAATAAACGTTTAGTTTATTATTGTTCCACTAGTTGGCGCTCTGCAATAAAGAAATGTTCATGTGAGTTGTCAGTATATGTCTCTTTTTTGTTTTTAATATTAAATTATATGCAAACCTTTCAGTGATATGTTAACTTTGACCCATGCATGGTGGATTCTGTAGTCACTAGACATAGGTGGCCACTAGAGATATATGATTTGCATATTCATAAATAAACATATATATATTATATAATCTGAAATACAAATATTTTATTTTTTTTAAAAACATATATTTTATTTTTTCATTCATTGACTATTATATATATTTGACCATAGATGCAAAACATACCACTTTTTAATTGTTATTGTTGTAAATATGTATATTTAACTCTTCTTATCTTTTATTCACGATTATAGAATTCATTATATAAATTCTATATTCTTGTGATATAAATAATTTTATGTATATTTTTACTTCAAGAGATTCAAAATAAAAATCTGCTTGAAAGGTAAATAATAATTTTTATTTTTCCACGACTGCACCTCTTTTCAACAATCAAAAACACAAAAAAATTCTAATCTATAACATATATATATATATATATATATATTTACATATTGAAATATAAGAATTTTCAAAGTAATATTATACGATAATGAAAACCATAGATACTCATATATTTTATAAATTAAATTTCCATATATCTTTATAATTTGTAACAATCAATTTTGCCAATGTGTTTCTTTTCACACATATCATCGAACAGACATTACTGAAATGATATATCATATATGTATATTATATGATGTATCCAAAATTATACGGAAATATATGATATACACATATTTATAATTCATTCTACATATTGGAAAAGTTTAATTCATTTAAAAACATTGAAAATCATAAAAAATATTTACATAGCAAATATTCAAATATTTATATATCTCTAAATATTTGTCCCAAAATATTGGTATGCAAATAAATAATATATTTAAATACTACTACCGGATATATAAATATTTAAAAATGGAAGATATTCCCTGGGGTTGGAGATTAGATAGAATTATTTTTTCGGAAATCGAATCGCGGGTTTGGAATTCGGAAAAATCGACCGACACCGCTGTTATGATGCAAATGAGTTGAGGAAATGGTGCCAGATTCTTACTTAAGCTCTCACAGAGTAACCATTGTGACCAGGCGTGTGTCTAATGAATTTCCGCTAGACCTAAATAGAAGTTGCTTTCTCAAGGGGAAATACTCCGAACTATTTGTAGTTGAATCCGCCAAATTTACCTCTTTAAATGCTAACTTTTATTTCTCATTGAGACTTTCCCTAAAACGTTTAATTTCAAAACTTTCGAAAGTACATTGCTCTATTCATTAAATCCATAATTGATATATATTTCTGCAAATATAGAAGAGTTTCTGTTAAACAATTACCATTGAACAAATTATTTATCTCATATGAATTTAATAAGGCAGTAAATATTAGAATATTTCTCCTATATACCATTTAAAAATATTAAGAATAATCAATACATATCTCTCTCTCTCTCTCTCTTTCAGAATTAATAATTCTAACATAGTAAAAATATATAATTTAATGGTAATTTATATACACTTTATATGAAAGGTTTTCTTATCACTATAAATTTTGCTTTGATAGGTTTATATAGATTTTCTACTTAATTCAACAGATGGGATTTAAAGATTATAAGCTTTTTTTTATTATGATTATATTCATGCTACGTAGTCGTAGTTAATTTTTGTCTTTGACAGCGCTTTATGCGGTGGTAACATAGATTGACGGCCGACAACAGCTAACGGTAAGGTACACCGTCTACTACATATTGGTCATATTTAGATTAATCTAAAGGCAACTCTAAGTGTATTTTCTGAAGTTCAAATTACTAATATATTTTTACCAAACAAATATAAAAAAAAACAATGGTTGCCTGTAAAGTCGGTTTTACGGGCGAAGATTTTACGTGACAACGGTAGAATATTTATTGATATGAATATAATTAAATTGCACAATAGGAACAAGGAATTGAATGAAAATAAGAATTGCACAAATTTTAACTATAGAAATATATTTTGTTTACTAAAACATTGTACATGTAAACTTAAACTTAACTAATTCCTATTTGAGTGATTTTGTTGAGGATAGGACGATGATAGGAGAAATATGAAATGAAAGGAAGTGTTTCTGCTGTAATGTGTCTTGCGAAAGTCAAGTCGATAGTTGTTCCTTTTAACGTAGTTGACTTAGAAACGTTTGATACGCAATCAAGATTATACGTATTGTATACGTCTGTAATCGCAACTTGGAACACTTCCGCCGTAGATGTCGATGATAATTTACGATAGATCGCCACTCCACCAGCCGCGTTGGTATCTGAGTTAGGTCGATTATTTTCCCTGGATACGCACTCATAACCCTTGATTGGAGTTGGTTCACAAGTGTCGCGCATCCACGTTTCAGTCAATACTAAATAGTCTGATCGTGGTATCACTGTATCTGTTTCAATGTCCGCGGCATGGGCACTTAAACTTTGACAGTTGATGTTCGTTACAATAAGTTGTCCAGCGTCGGTTGCGTCGTCACAGAATTTTACGGCTTGTTTGGTAATTGTGTCTAGAGTGTGTCCACGAAGTCGTAAGTATTCATTGCGAATATCTCGAGTAGTCTGTGAGTCGTTTCCATCTCGGCCATGTTTGAAAACCAATGGAGAGTCCTTTTCTGTTATGATGTACAATCCGTCGATACTTGTGACGCGGCTCATGGCTACATATACCAATTGCTGTGGTTGTTTTGAGGAGTACTTGTAAACAATTGTAGTAAACGTCCCACCCTGGGCCTTGTGGATCGTAATTGCACAAGCAGGCACGCAAGTTGTAATTGTAAATGATGAAGTTGAAAATTAAAACATTTACTTATATTAGATGTTAAAATTCTTGCTCAACACAGTTTAAATAAAGTTTTCTTATATCTGCCACTTTTTCTTAATATTTGTAATTTTAAATAATCAATTCGAAAATCAAAACATTTATTCAGATCGAAGGTTCAAATTTTTGCTAAATAAATTTGAAACTATTTAAAATTTGTAAAATAATGATTAATTAATTAATTAATTTTAAACTAATAATTTACTTAACACTATCAACATTTATCAATAGTATGACATAACCTATAAACTCAGTTTCTCAACTTTTGTGTCAATCTAACAATTAATCAATCAATCATAGTTTACGATAATGAAATATCAGTGTAAAGCCATATCGCCACTTACTCCATACGTTTTATTTATAGGAACATTAAGTTAAATTAAAACTATGGTGTTACAACTAAGAACAAATATTAAAAGACACAACAAACTAAAAACACTCTCGTTCGGTGACTCATCGTAACGTTACCGGGCGTTACACTTTTTCATAAGTGACTCCCAGCCGCAACCTAATTTAAGACGTTGTCACGTCAAAACGTATTTTCTTACTTTCAAATAGGCATTTGAAGATAGAATAGTATCATGTAAAGGAATGAATACATTTTGAACGGTTATTTAATTATACAAGTTAGTATTTCCAAACAAATATCTTTCCTTTATTCATTAAGAAATATAAATATTTATATTTTTGTATTTTATTTTATCACATAAAACGCTATATCTCTGTTAGGAATAATTGCGTCAATTTTTAATTGTTAAACAGAAACAAAGAGTTATATATGTATATAGTTATTTTTTTGCAAAGAAAAGAAAACAATGAGATAGATTAAGAACCTGATTGTTTCAGTCATTGTATGGTTTTCCTACGGAAAAGCAGGGCCCTGATGAAAATATATACATGTAATTCTAAAGTTTTTAAATAGTATATTTAAGTGTTTTTAAAAAATATAATAGCAAAGATTTCTACTACAAAATTTCGGATATTTAATATAATCGATCAATACAATAGTGGAACTCTAAAAAATTGTATGTTATATTTTAAATTGACAAAACGGCTGGAAGGGTTCCCCATTGAAGAGCCAGCCTTCTAAATAATTAATCAATATAGTGAGCACAGTAAAAATTTTGTTCGATTTGGAAACGAAAAATTGGTGTTCAGTAATTTAATTTTATATTATTATTAACAAATAAACATATTCTATTCACTTTTATCTTTAGAATTCTAAAACAGAAAGAGGAAATATAAAGAAATACAAATCTATTATCATTTACAAATCTATTTCCACATGATAGATTGAAATAACAAAATCACTAACACCTTTTTATAACATAACTTGTTATCAGGAAAGAAAAATTTTGAAAAGTTTAAATTTATTGTCTTGAAAATATTGATAACAATTTTCTTAAACCTCCCTTAACTCTTTATTCTCTATTTATTAAAATATTTATAAAATAATAAACACAAATACTAAATCTTTCTTTTGATCCTATCTGAATAAATCCCTTTCTTATTATATTTATTCTGTTCAAGTATATATATTCTTGGTTGAATATTTCATTTATGAAATATTTTTGTATGACGGTATTAAATTTGGATGGAACTTTTTCGAGATTTCCATTTGCATATATTGATTCTATTATATAGAGGAATATCTTGTTTTTATATAAATATATAATTTGACAATTACCATTATTGTATATTACGATGCACTTGCGCGCCATCTTTTATCAAATTACGAAACTAGACGCGAAGCCAGGCCCTCCCTTTAATTTTTCCATTGCAGTAAGGGCAGTAAAAATTGTTTTATTTTAAAAAGAATATTACGCGTCTAAAATAGTTTCATAATTGTATATAAAAAGGCGTACTTGGATCTGTAAAGATAAAAGAAAAAAAATTTTTTCTCAAAATATTTCGAGAGATTGCTCCCTCTTTATCAATTTATTGCACATATACATATATATACATTAGCATTTATTGAATTATTTTGAGAAAGAAATTGCTTTTTATTTTCTTTATAGATCCAAGTACGCCGTTTTATACAAACTTATTTGATGGAACGCCTTTTGTCTCAAATTTACTTATTGACATCTTGTCAATACATATAGGAGTACACAGTCTGTACTATTATTTCAAAATAAAAATTAGATATATATAAGTATATCACAACTCTATCACTACTGATGAGCCAAGCCCTCCCAATATTTTTTCATCGCAGTAAGGACAGTAGAAGTTTGATTTATTTATGGAAAAGAAACATTCACGTTTTAATGTCTTCATTTGTGTTTATACCATTGTTGTAGAGTTTGATGTAGAAACACCAGCGGGTCTCCAGCGACACCACGTATTTCGCGATCTACATAGAAAACGTAGATCGCCTGCTTCACCGCTGAGGAGACGGTAATGGCATGGTCCTTGAGATCAACTAGAAAGATCCAGGACTGCAGGTCCGAAGATGGTATGGATTTATTTACTCGATGCCAGTGCTCTTTTTATGTTCAAATTCGTGGTTCGTTTCTCTTGTAGGAGAAGGGTATTCATAGTTCTTCAAATAAAAGACACTTCGGCCAGTAAATCTTTTTATTGTCTCGACGTTTCGACAAAAATATTTTGTCCTCGTCAGGAGAGCGAACAGAAATTAAAACATTTAATCCTGACGAGGACAAAAGATTTTTGTCGAAACGTCGAGACAATAAAAAGATTTACTGGCCGAAGTGTCTTTTATTTGAAGAACTATGAATACCGGCCAAGCAGCCTCTATCTTCAAGAAGGGTATTCATGTACCAGAAGATGCATATTTCCCTTCAGAAAAACGCAGTAACACAATGCATTTGGTTTATCATTCTAGTACAAAACGTAGTGATGGTGATAGAAAATGAGCCGATAAACCAGATTTTACAAATTCAGACAATAAATCAATCTCTATACAGTATTTCAGGCTGTGGCCCTCATAAAATCCTAAGATAGAAGTTATAAAATCGATTGAATTTGTCAAACAGGTGTTTTCTTCTTCTTCTTCCTTCTTATCTCCACTTAATCATATTAGGGTATCTAGTTGGGACCCTTGATGGTGTCTGTTTGGCAACCATCATAATTGAGTGAAGTAGAATGTATCTGCCTTTGTCATTAAGACTGGGAGCACTACTCAGTGGCAGGCCGACTTAGGTCCAAAAGAAATGGCCGCCTCTGACATGAGGAACAGACGCCATGTGTAGCCGCTCCTAACAAGGAGTACAAACGCTGCTCATATTGTAGCCCTGGATCAGGAGCCCTTACAGGGTACTATCAGCCTGGTCAGATGAACCCAGGTTTTTGAGTGAGTTTGTTACTACTCCCCCCTCTTTTTTTCATCTGGACTTGGGACCGGCAAAACGGGTGTTTTAAGCTGGTGAAAGCAGAAGATAATTTCCAGGCTAGAATATAATATAAGGTTGTTGAAGGAATGTATTCATGCACAGAATATGAGGAGCACCTCTCCCTTTGAAATTACATTTTAAGAATTAATATGGTTTAGTACACGAGTGAGAATGGTCTTAACCGTATATAATTTCGATAATCACGAATCGGGTTCGAATCCCATATTAGGTACTTTTTTTTCTCAGGATTGAAAAGCAATTCAACTTCGCAATTCGACTTTTGCAATTGAAATTGTGACAGAACCCAGTTCGGTTTCTTACATTTACTGGTGACAATTGACTTTTCCAAGAATCGGGATATAACATATTGAGACAACAAACAGATCCCGATTCTTGGAAAAAGTCAATTCTCACCAGTTAATACAAGAAACCTAACTAGGCGCTTGCACATTTTCAATTGCAAAAGTCGAATTGATTACTACCTGTATAGACATGTGATATACTTACAGTAAAGCAGTTACTAACTACTACCCACCATGATTATCCTGGCATGTATAATATATACTAGGTTTACTAATTATAGGTCATTTCTGCTCTCTCAAAAAATGTTTCTAAGTTTAAAATTAGAATTTAGATAATTAGAGAAAGAAGTTTAAATAATTGGATAATCAGATAATTTCAAAATTACGAAATTTATTTTAGGACAATCGAGTTTCAAGGTAATTGAGAATTTAGATAATAGGAAATTTGCATAATTGAAGGTAAGGTTGATTTAAAATTTTTCATATTATATTTTTATTTAAAAAGGATAACATGCCATTTTAAATATAATAATAAATGTTATGATGCATTAGCGTGCTATCTGTTATGAAAATTCGAAACTATTATAGACACGTATGATTCTTTTAAAAATTAAACAATTTCTACTGCCCTTACTGCAATGAAAAAAATAATGGTAGAGCCTGGCTCATCAGTGGTGAACCCTCCCAGCGGCTTCGCCAGTTTAATCTACCATACCGCTGTTATATTGATATTTTCGATCATCCCTTTATAGTGATACTGTTGCTATACTCTTGTCAGTTGTCTTCAAAGCTTTGTCCATAGGTCATTTAATATACCCATTCCAAGAGTTTTGCATCAGTATCCGTATAAAAGGAAGATCGAAAAATGCAATATAACAACGGTATGGTAGATTAAACTGGCGAAACCGCTGAGAGGATTCACCACTAATGAGCCAGGCTCTACCATTAATTTTTGCATTGCAGTAAAGCCAGTAGAATTTTATTTTTATTTTTAAAAGAGTCATACGCTTCTATAATAATTTCGAATTTTCATAAAAATAAATGTATTTCTATACTTAAACAGTGAGTGATAGTTGACATACATACTAAATATATACATGTATAATAATGTAATAAATGTATTTCTATACTGTAAAAAAAATATTTATTGACCTAAATAAGCTTTATTCAAAATGTGACACACATATATATATATATAAGCTAGATAGTCCAAAAAATATAATTTCGTAAATTCAGCTAAACACCTTCTTAAACGCTATTTAAAATTTGAAAGCAATAAAATTCGCATTTTAGTCATTTATTTTCTCTCACCGAAACTAAATTTTAATATATATTCACATAAGGAAGGGTTGATTACCTAGAGATTCTGATATTAATAAAACTATACTTATATTTAAATATTTTTTATCTTCACAATATACCTCGTTATGGCTTGTTTTCCTCATAAATAATTCATGTAATTTTTAGGCCCAAAATCTCAACTTTTAAATTACAGGCAAGTTCCTCGGTATGGTAGATATATAAACTTAACATTTACAACTCAAAATAGTCTAGTATGTTATCCTGTATGTAATATTCAGGTGTATAGTTAATGTAAGTTAGTACCAGTTTAATGTTTGTATACAAAGTTTAATCTGAACTATGTAAAAAGGCTCCTTAAATATTTTATAACCCATTTTACGTGGAAATATTAAAGCGGAAACAACTTTAAAAAGTTTTAAAATAGCTGTCAACTTTTTTGTTTGTATAGATTAAAAAATATATGTTATATTTTGAACGCCTTTCTTTTTTCGAAAGTAATAAACTTATGATGGTTAAATTTATATAAACATTGTATTCGATATAATATAAATAATTTAGGTTTCATGTGAAAAGAAAGTTTTTTTAAATTAATTTAATTTTTGTTAGAAAGCAAATATCATAGTGAGATGCAAATATGTTACTAATTTTATATTGTACTAGACGGATGACCCTGGCTTCGCCCCGGGATTGACCCGTGTGCATATCTACCCGAGTGATATATATTTAGATAAGATTTTTAAAATAATTGTTTGTTATTAGCATTATCTATTTGTTTGCATCAGCATAATTTAATCTAATCTTTGATAGAGGGCGCTGTTCGTGAGCTAAGTAGAATAATTTGAATATATAGTTTTAATAATTGATTTATATATTTTTTAAAATAGCATATCATCTTCCCCGTTTTTTTTTTACCTATGTATGGAAATTTTGGTTTGAATTAGTGAACTACTGCGAATTTGTATATCGGACATACAAACAAACAAACATACAAACATTCATTTATATATATATAATATATATAATTATTTATAAATTCTATATATAGAAAAATATTATTTCAATTGAATATTAATGCTTTAATCCAATACGCTTATGGTCAAAACTTAAAGAATTATGTAGAAAATCTCTGATATTTACAGTCGTCTGTTTTTCAAAAGAGAGAGTTAATTTTTTCAACCTTTGGTTCTAACGTGTGTCTTCAATAAAGGTCGCTGTAATATCTTTCAGAGTCTGAATCCCGATATAAATGCTAAAAGGTATAACTTCCTTAAATATTATTCATGATTGCGTTAATGTATCATGTTTTGGTTCTTATACATTTATTTTATGATATATATAAAGGTGTGTGAATATATATATTCCAGGGATATGTTTCTTTCAAAAGGAGTGTCTAGTTAAACTTAGAAGAATTAAGAAATCAAAATACCCCCAACATAAATTATGAAAGGTTCAATTATTATATTTTATATATATTTATACAAACATTAATAATTCATTGGAGACTTTTTTTATGAAAATATATTGCATTAATAACCCCTGATTCCTGTAAAATTCCAACTCCACCAGTGAATCATAATAACCAATAGCGGCTCTGTCACATTTGAAATAGCAGACTTTGATTGATTTCTAAATAGGTACACCATGTAGTTCAATTACAGTTGCTAAATAACCCCAATGGCTTACACGACGCGCAATAAGGATAAAAAACATTTAAATTAAGATTTTCTCATATAATTTCAAGAAGAATACAATAAATAAACGAATAATTTAAATATATAATAATTCAATTTCATTTTACAAAAAAATTAAATAATTATAGAAACATATTAACAATAAAATATATTCTATATCAATATAAAACAAATAAAAAGATCAAAAATATATAAATAGATTTATTTACAAATAGTAAAAAAGGTTGTTTTTTTCTACTTACCAATTCAAATAGTTCTTAAATGGGGATTGGTGGCAGAAACTATACGCATCGAGCGCCAATTAGATGTACTTTTAAACTTAGGCGATTGGGCTCTGTTGGGGCATGATTTGCATAAAAATTCAATTAAGATGAAAAGAGAGGAAGACCTAGCTTTCACCGTAACAGGATGCCCGAAGGGGGTTTTCTCTCCCACTGGAAACAATTAAACTCATCCTCGCTCTTCAGGTAATGAGTTAGTTAAGTCTGGCGTGTAGACCTTTTAATTTCGGCTGAGTTTCTGAAAGTTTATTCGCCTTTCTTACTTGTTTCTTCATCACTTATTGTGTTAGTGATAGTTAGTGATTGCTTAATACGTCAAGATGATATATGATCTATGTTTTCCTTTATAGTGTGTAGTAAAATATGTTTTTTCATTCCTAAATAATATATATTTTTACTAATTCCAATATACTTTTCTATATAGAAAACCTAAATTACATACTTGATGTTAGTGATTGCTTAATACGTTGAGATAATAGATATATTATCTATATGTTTTCTTTTATTAATTGTGTATATCTGAATTATTATTAATTTATAAATAATATTTAATAATTTTAATAAACTTTGCTATATAGAAAAACCTAAGATACATATTTGTTTCTCTGTCAGTAATGGCGTTAGGGATAGTTAGTGATTGTTTAATACGTCAAGATAAAATATTCACTATGTGTTATCTTTTTTTATTGGGTATAGATGAATTAGTATTAATTTAGAAGTAATTATATACTAATTTTAATATACCTTTATATATATATAAAAAAAAGTATAATATAAATATTTGTTTCTTTGTCAGAAATGGTATTAGTGATAATTGGTGATTGTTTAATACGTCAAGATAATAGATTATCTATGTGTTTATTTCTATTCATTGTTTATAGCCGAATTATAAAAAAATTATAAATAATATTTAATTATTTTAATATAATTTACTATTTAGAAAACCTAAGATTCTTACTTGTTTCCTTGTCAATAATGGTTTGTGATAATTGGTGATTGCTTTTAATACGTCAAAATAATTGACTGTGTTTTCTCTATTTTCATTGTGTATAGTCGAATTATTATTAATTTATAAATTAATATCTAATAATTTTAAGAAACTTTACTATATAGTAATACTAAGATAATTACTTCTTTCTTAGTCAGTAATGGTGTTTGTGATAGTTAGTGATTATTTAATACGTTATGATAATAGATTAACTATGTCTTTTATTTTATATTCATTGTGTATAGCTGAGTTATCATTAATTTATGAATAATATTCAAAAATATTATTATTCTTATATATATATAAAACCTAATATTCCTACTTGTTGATTCGTCAGTAATGGGGTAGTGATGGTGATTGCTTTTAAATCAAAATAATAAATCAAAATAATAGATTATGTTTTATTTCTTTTATTGTGTAGCAAAATGTTTATTAATTTAGAAATGATTTATACTAATTTTAACATACTTTTCTATATAGAAATCTTATGATAATTATATATTAAAAATCGCCTTTACCATCAAAATAGACGTAAAAACTAGACGCCATATATTGAACTTCGCCGCAATCCAGCGACCTCAGGTCAGTGACAAAGCCACAACACCAGCTTTGACAAACTGAGAAGCATCCACCTAGAGACCATATCAGTAAGAAAAATAAGTAATATGCTATTGTAAATTTTAAAAATTAGAAATATTCACCTAAATAGCTTATAATGAGAAAGTATATTCTTAGCACGAACATTGGAAGATAATTGATAAAATTTCTTTAATGTCAATATATATTGTGGCGGCTTACCCCTCCGGGTCTTCGCGACGACACCGCATCCTCCTTCGTGGATCACCTACCCAGGCTCCCGTTGCTCTCATTCTGAAGCTCTTCCCTGCAAAACACCCAAAGACGTACGAGCACCACCACTAAAGTAGAACTTCTTCCCTCTGGCAGTATCTCCCGGCCTTACCACTGGTGGGGGGACACGAGAGACTTACCAGAAGAGAAGCAGCAGCGATGTTGGCGAGAGAGTCATGACAGCAACCGGCAACAAGACTTCAAACACTCCTTTTTATTTTCATTTCTACCACACATTACATAAAACTAGAATAAAATTAAATGGGTATTTACAATTATTTACACTCCAAATCCAATATAAACATCTATATACAACTATCTGCTCCAGGAAATAAGATTACAGCAATCGGAGATATCCACACCAGTTTCAGGCGAAAGAAGGACAGAAACAGGCGAAAGCGCCATCTATTGGCGGAGGTTGTAAGTATTTTCAGTCCTTATACGTGACAATATTGTAGATATTTGCGAAATAACCTTTTGATTGAATACCAAAATCTAAAAATAGGATCATTTTAATTAAGGATAATTATTTACCAGACGAGAGAAAATTTCAATCATTCTCATTGGTTGATCACATAAATAGAAATAGCATAACCTTGTTGAAACGATAAACTTGATTAAATGGTTGAAATATTTTCAAAATGTAATTTTAAAATATTAAATTAATCTAACATCGGTGTAGCTGGGAATTTTATTTACTTTTAATAAATATTTATTTAGAAATTTATCAGAGGGATCAAGTAGAAAATATTATGTTTTTATTAAAATTTATAGAGATATTCATTTTAAACAAAATTCACTCAATTTAGCTAATTTTGGAATGTTCATATAATCTCTAGAATTTATTTATAAATTTACTATCTAATATAGAATTTATTAATTTATATTTTATTTAATCTCAGATTTTTCAATCTCTACTTATGAATGTCTACCATAAGGTATTAACAATTACAACATATGCAGATATAACTAAAATCTTTATAAGTGTTGCAAAGATGAAATAAAATAGAGAGAGGGTCGTTTATGTATTCATAATTCTTCTTCAATTTTGCATATATCTCTTCAACGACAAAAAAGAAAAAGTAATTTCTCTCAATTAGAAAGTTCTGATGGGATATCCCAGAAGGAGATATAAATATATAAGTATAAAGAGACAAAGGTCGCCTCTCCCGTCAAAACAGACGTCAAAACTAGACGCCATTTGTCATCGACCCGAGGCCGCTAGCTTGCGGTGACGGTCAATAGATGGGGTCTAGTTTTGACGTCTATTTTGACGGGAGAGACGACCTTTGTCTCTTTAGATAAATATCCTCCCGGCAAAATTTCCGTCTATATATAAGTATAAAATAAAAGGACTTAAAAGCGCGAATGTTTCTTTTAAACATAATACAAATTTCTACTGTCCTTACTGCGATGAAAAATATATTGGGAGGGCTTGGCTCATCAGTGGTGAACCCTCCCAGCGGTTTCGCCAATTTAATCCACCAGACCGCTTCTCAGAGCTCTAATACTGTATTGGATCATTCTGCCTTTTGATGCTACACTGAAGGATAGAATCTTAGAAATGGTTTTCAAGTAAACTATGGACATAAGCTTATAGGACAGTAGAATTACATTCAAATATTTGCTTCGAGCAATGCTCTTCAGCAAACAATAAAGACAAGGCCAGTTAGGCATAAATTAACACAAGGCAATGGCAGATGGCGCGTTATTGCCTTGTTGTAATTTATGCCTAACTGGCCTTGTCTTTATTGTTTGCTGAAGAGCATTGCTCGAAGCAAATATTTGAATGTAATTCTACTGTCCTATAAGCTTATGTCCATAGTTTACTTGAAAACCATTTCTAAGATTCCATCCTTCAGTGTAGCATATAAAGGCAGAATGATCCAATACAGTATTAGAGCTCTGAGAAGCGGTCTGGGGGATTAAATTGGCGAAACCGCTGGGAGGGTTCACCACTGATGAGTCAAGCCCTCCCAATATATTTTTCATCGCAGTAAGGACAGTAGAAATTTGTATTATGTTTAAAAGAAACATTCGCGCTTTTAAGTCCTTTTATTTTATATGTATAGATGGCGCGTTATTGCCTTGTGTTAATATATAAGTATGTACTTTTTAACGAAAAAATTTTGAAATCAATCTAAAATATAATCTGTAATTTTCACTTGAAATTGTTGGGAAAAAATTATAGAGATTCGTAGAGGAAGAGAAAGATCCTTTATTACTTAAAAGGTAAAAAACTATAAAAGAAAGACAAAGAGATATAAAATTATATGTACATCAGCAGTTCACGCCGGCCTGCCCTATCCAATAACCGCTAGCCAACTAACAATCCAACAAGGCTGTGATATATAGACAAAGATGTCAATTAACATAGACAATACTGAAACTCTATGCAAATATCTGCATATCAAATATCGTAGAAATATCTGCCATTGTCAATCTCAACAGAAATATATATGCAAATAATATATTATAACTGATTTGAATAAATATAAAATATTCGCATAGTTTCTTTTATCCAGAAATTGGAAGACAAGCTTTCACACGGTCCCGCTTCATCAGGCCACTGGCTCCGTGAAGGCGTGCAACATACATATAATAGAGATTAATAGAAAAACATTTTTTTCAAATCAAATATAAGAATAGTTTTCAGTTGTAGAGGGTAGGGGATCAATTTCAATGGGGTTTGGGATTATTTGCGTTCAATTCAATTATAATCTGTGATATTCAGAAAATAGTATTACTAATTCGATATGCTATTTTTACACGAATAGATGGAATTAGAGAAAAGCAAAATCATGTCGTAGCTGTCGTGGTCGAATGGAAGGGCGCGACCGTTGTGCATGTATGCGTCAAAAAAGAACTTGTTCCACACTCGTGAGCGCGCACGCTGGCTCCCCCGTTTATTTTGTACAGATTTATAGATGGATTAATTTGTATTTACATTTTAAAATATTATAAACTAAAGCGCCAGGAGAAAATGATTTTTTATTAATAAAAAATCATTTTCTCCTGGCGCTTTAGTTTATAGTATTTATATCCCAAGGAGAAAGTTTCTATGTTTAAATAAATATTTTAAAATATAATTATGGCGAAAATAAATTATACATTTTGGGCATTATATAAATTACTAGCGGATGTACCCGGCTTCGCCCGGGTTTTGCCCTAGTGAAAGTTTACCTAACGAACATTTGTTAAAACAATTCTAGAAAACTTCCAATCCCTACTGAATCTATACTTGGCAAGATAACTTGATGTTTGATAATCTGCCCCACCTAGCTGTACCCGTTCAAACGTTGCTGTCTTTGAACAAAAAGGTAGTTTTAATACCTAAATAATAATTTTTAATGACCAAATGTATACAATACATCAAAATGAAAATTAACAATAAAATTATCCCTATATAAATGTCATTTAAATATAACATATGTAAAATATAATAGATACATTTTGATAATTTGAAACTCGTAAATTTGAATCTCTCGATAAAGTGAACATTTTTTCCCGGTCCCTTGAAAAATACTCGATAAGTTGAATAAAATCAATATTAATTATCATTATTCTTGTCTCAAATAAATTGCCGTGTCATCCTGAGTTTTGTCTATCCTAATTTTCTACATTACAAAATCATCATTTTATCTATTCTCCCAATATATATGTTGTGGATAAATGATAAAACTAACTTTGACTTGTGCGCAATTAATAGGTAGAAAATCTTACCTTGATAAAGAATCATCATCATTTAGTTAAATCTACAAATCTGCAAATAACTCTAAGGATATTCAAGATATTCAAGAAATTATTATTCGAAAACCCTCCCGGGGATATACCTAATAATATCCCAAAATATCACGGCGATTGGATGTATGGTTTTTGAATCTATAGAGTACAGACAGACAGACATTCAATTATATATATATATATATATATATTTATAGATGACATATATATACTGTGTGATGGTTTTCCTACTTGGAGAAATTGACACTCTGCCGACTCGGATAGAAGATGGATTCTGGACTTTGCTGAGTAGTTATTTCTTCTGGCAATAACAGAGCAATATATGGATTCAAGTTGATTTATATATATTCATAATATTATTTATTTATATGTTTTGTCTATGAGAGTGTATAGTGGTGGCAGAGACAATATATTTATTGTACATAGTGTCAGGCATATATATATGTGACAATATAATAAGGTGGGGGAAGAGAAATAAGGACACCACAAGTTTGGAAGAATAATCCCAGACAACCAGAGAGAGAGAGAGAGAGAGACGGGCCTGGAAAAGCCGGGCGTCCGTCCGTGTCGCACACAATCCCCAACTGTCTTAAAAGTCCCGAGGTTCCAAGTAACGGGCCCTAGTAGTCGCCTCTTGGAATGTCGCTGATGTCTAAAGTGACCGGACTTTACCCTCCTGTCTCTCACTGGGTCAACTGTAGGTTTGCTTTATTATTCCTGGAAGAGCATATATTATGACATATATATGTAGTGTGATATGTTTTCCTGTATCCTGATTGTCGTTGTAGTCAGGTTAGATGCGATCATGGTGGCCACAATTGTCAGAGTGGCATCGGGCCTAAGAGAGATAGAAAAAAAGGATAAGGATTGAATGTCACCTCAAAGAGAGAGAGAGAGGCCGACGCTGGTCGAGAAGGGTCTGATCTATTTCAGAGCCAGAGTGGAAGTGTTTGTAAACCGACTATGTTTATTGGTCCTACTGCGCGCCGGCTGGGCGGACTCTCACTCAAACTTTATTATTCCAATTTATATTACATGATGGACAAACTGGATATTTCGATTGTATCTACAGTTTTGGATGTTACACTATAACTATATTACATATAGATAACAAGTATATATTGAAATATATTACAACATTTATATTATAAATACAAATATTTTCTTAGGTTGTTGAAGGGTACATGAGTATGTTTTTTGATATTGCTTTGTAGTCGTTGAAAAATATTAATAAAATAAAAGGTTGAATCATGATTTACTCAATTATTATGATAAAATAATTTAGTATGAAATATTACTTTGACTTTTAAGGCGGGTAGTAAAAGAAAACAAAACCTATTTACATAATTACATGAGGTTTTGAGCCTGCCAACGAGAAACAACAACAATTGTTTTTTATATAGGGAAAGTCCCGACATCTGGGGGTAGATATAAACAGAATATTTGAATCTATGAAATATAATTTTAAATAAAATTTTATATAACATATATATATATATATTAATTAAAGGGCATATTTTGGATCTAAAATAAAACAAACATTTTATTTAATATAAAATGCCAATATTTCAATAGGCTATACGCCTAACTTCATCAGGGCGTTTCTTGTTTTTAAACTGCTTCGGATGATCACGCGATGCCTTCACGCGACGATATATAAAATATTTACAACTCTGGGGCTAATATTTAAATATATACACAAATATCAATAATAATAGACTATATACATGATTCATAATAAGTATAAGAATAAGAAAAGAATTTTAAATCGATTTGAACTGTAAATATAACGGAGGGATGTCAATTTTTCTATTAATACTGTTGGTATCTTTCATTGAGGTCCAACTTTTTAAAAATAGTCTTGAGTGTTTATCCTGAATGTTGTTGTATATAATACCTGTATTTTCAAAATTTGGTATATGGTCCTGTTTGAGTGCGTGATCTACTAGAAGTGATAATGGGCTATGATTTTTAAAAGCTGTTTTGTGTCGATTTACTCTTTCTTCAAGAGTTTTACCTGTTTCTCCTATGTAGGTTGCTGGGCATGATTTGCATGGAATGCGATATACTATATTTGATTTAAATTCATGATTGCTATTATGTTTAGTGTTGGGATGGCGTAGAATTTCTTTCAGATTTGCTGTGGTTTTGTATCGGGTTCTGATATTGTAATTTTTAAGTATTCTTGTTATTCTTTCAATGCCATAATTGTATGGCAGTGCACAGTATTTATTCGATTCTTCACTATGGTTTGTGGGATTGTTGGTGGGCTTATCTTGATGAAACTTGGAGGATATTCATTATTTTTCATCTCATTGTAAAATATGTTTTGTTCAGATTTAATATTTTTAATATTTGAGGAGCAGTGGGTGGATAATATTTTAGAAAGTGTTTTTATAACGGATATTTTATGATTAATGGGGCCAAATGAATTAAAATTGAGATATTTGCCTGTATGCGTTGGTTTTCTATATATACTGGTTTCTATTTTGCTATTTATTCTGGTAAGCTTGATGTCTAAGAATGCTAAAGAGCTATTGTTTTCTATTTCGTGTGTAAAAGTTGAAAATGGCTTTAAACTGTTGAGGAAGGTTAGAATATTGTCGAGGTTGCTATTTTCACTGATGCAAATGATGTCATCAATATATCCTTCCCAGGCTATTATTTTGAGATGTTTGGTTGCAATGATAATATTGTCAATATGATTCATATAAATATTGGCGAGGGCAGAAGAAATTGGATTGCCCATTGGAAGGCTTTTAATCTGTTTATAATACTGGTTTTTGTAACTGAAATAGCTGGAGGATAAACATAGATCGAGTAATTCTTCAAGTGCTTCTTTGGAAATTGTTAAATTAAGTTGTGGATTGGTGTCATATGTGGATATGAAAAAACAATAGAAAAAAATAAAAGATAAGTGGGTCAGGTGTTGATATTGAAAATAAAGAAGGCCTGACCACGAGCACATGTGCTTTTTAGATGGCAGAGCGCCATCTAGTGGAGCAAGAATAAACTAAACGTTTATTTTGCTTGCTCCGTGATATTTGGCCAACCCAATTTATTGATAAATCAAGAAAAGTCATCCACGAACGCGTTTCGCGCTGTTGGCGCTCGTCAGCGTGGAGTAGACTGTAACCACTGCGACCAAAAATATTTTTGGTCCCAATGGCTTCTTGAGAAATCAAGAAATGGGTATTTAAGGCAATATTTGCGTAAAGACGCTTAACACATGAAAAGAAACAATAGAAAAAAAAGATAAGTGGGTCAGGTGTTGATATTAAAAATAAAGAATGCATCTCCTGACCACGAGCACATGTGATTTCTCAAGAAGTCATTGGGACCAAAAATATTTTTGGTCGCAGTGGTTACAGTCTACTCCACGCTGACGAGCGCCAACAGCGCGAAACGCGTTCGTGGATGACTTTTCTTGATTTATCAAGAAATTGGGTTGGCCAAATATTACGGAGCAAGCAAAATAAACGTTTAGTTTATTCTTGCTCCACTAGATGGCGCTCTGCAATCTAAAAAGCACATGTGCTCGTGGTCAGGAGATGCCTTTTTTATTTTTAATATATGTATATATAATAATCTTTTTAAAATAGTTCAAACTATACACTTTTGCATATGTTGACAAAATGACAATAACATTATTTTAATTGTCAATTATTTTTGAGTGTATATGTGCGTAGGGTGGTATATAGGTATTCCCAATATTCTATCATTGCAATAAGGATATTAAGGAATTTATACATTGAATAAGTGAAAAATGCGAATAAATAAATTAGAATTTTGAAATACATTTTTTCAATTCCAAAATTTTAATATAGATATTGTAAAATTCCGTTTCTAAAGAACGAATCTAACAATTAAACCTTTTAAATTTCAAAAATAATTATTTGCCAAACAATATTTTCTATCGTTCTCATCTGTTGATAACTTATTTACAGTGTATCCATTTTGGACCGTTGAACCTTATTAAATGGTTGAATTATTTTCAAAATGTAAATGTTATATATTAAATTAATCTAATATATAAGTGCAACGGAATTATTTTTGCTTTTAATAAATATATTTCTAGAAATATATAAATTTATCAGCGGGATTAGATAACGAAATATCATATTTTCAAATAAAATATATCTAAAAAGAGTTTTTATACAAATAAAATATACTTTCAGTTTAGATAATTCCGAAATTTTAATATGCTGAATATATATTTTTTTGAATTTATTCTTTATACGAGAGTTGTAATTTATATAAAATAATTTATAAAGTATTAAATTTGATTAATTTTGTCAAAATGTATTAACTCCTTAGGAAATTGGCATTAAAGTTTCCAGAATTTCAACATATTTAGATATAATTTTTATGTACACAAATATATAATTATATATATATATATATAATTGCGAAAATCGTATATTAGGTTGTAAAGAAAGTTTGTTCGTTTTTTGTATCCCTTTGTTTCATAACGGTTTTGGTTGTTATACGGGGAAGCTTTTTATATTCTTATATCCATTATATATTATATTCAATATATATGCTTCAAATTCAAATATAATTAATAAAAAAAAACAATTTACTGATCATGCAACTAAAATTTATTTCTGATGTATGATGCCTACTTTCGGAATAAAAAATAATTTTTCGTTTATTTTTCAACAAAGAATTATAGAATAATTGCCAAATATATATATATGAAGGATAAAGGAATGTCAACCAAGTAAGTATATCAGGTTGTTGTCCTCGTCAACTTCTTGATCAAATTATAATTCACAGCTCCAATTAATTGACTGAAAGGAATTAAGAACGCTTAGAGAATGCCACTATATCACCTTTAAGTTTGGGAAAATTTGTTCATATAGTCACCAAATTTTAACTTCATCAAATAGACATAGCGAAATAACTACATAAAAATATAAACAGTTTATATATTTGACGTATACATATACTCAAAATATGTTGTTTATATATATATATTACATTACTCTATGGACCCAAGATAGTGGACAATGCGACTGTGATGCTAATGTGTGATAGAGATGTTTGGAGACCTCTAAGGCTCTTCATTGGACACGACAACAACTAGAACATTACTCTATGGGGTTTCGAAGATAATTTTAAATGATTCACAATCAAAGTTTTAATTTCTTTCCATTACATTTGTTCAGCATTCGTATTGATTATTCTATTAGAAAGGTCCTCTTACACACATATCCCATTTATATATATTTACAATACGAGCAATTTGGTTGATATCGTTTATGAATATGAGGATTTTAGGTCTCTAAAGAGATGTTTAACCTGGCAAGTTATATGTAACAACATTCGCTCAGCCCAACAAGCACCTTATTCAGGTTCATCAAACAAAATTCTATCATTGATAGGGTTGTCTTTACTAGCGGCAATCCTTATAAAACTGAATATATATAGTGGATTTGGCATTTGATCATCTCCAATCTCTTCATGACAGGATAAAAACGAGAAAAAAGGATATAAAACAATTTTTGTGAAAGATAAAGAAATACGTAAAATAAACAACTTGTCAGAAAGCGAACAGTTCCACCAAAAAATGTATATTGTGAAATTATACAAGTATATTTTATATTTTTATTATGTATACATATATATATATATGTGCCAAAATTTAGAACCTCACCTTTTAAAATTTCACAAAAAAGCTGCATTTCGTTTTATCACCAAAGTGTAGAGGAAAATGATGTTGATGAAGTATAGTTTACACATAAGAAATATAATTTACACATATATATATGCGTATACTATATAGGTCTTCAAAATATATATTATCATTGCAATAATGACTGTAGAAACATGCCCTTGCTGGTCTCAAGTCTAGATGCAAAAGATTTAAAACCTGGGCTTGGCTGGCCCGGCTGATAGTACCCTGTAAGGGATCCAGGGATACAGGATGAGTCTGTACTCCATGTTAGGAGCGGCTGCACATGATGTCTGTTCCTCATGTCAGGTGGTAATTTCACATTGGAGCTAAGTCAGTGGCCTGCTACTGAGTAGTGATAACAGTCTTAATGACATGTACAGACACATTCTACATCCCTCAGTCATTATGGGTATCAAATCTCCTTTGATCAGTTCTACTTATCATTAGCAGTCACTATCAAAATTCTCAAACTCTGCAGGCTTGATGACCCTAATAAGATTGTTAATTGGAGATAAGAAAAAAATATGAGAACAGTAGAGAATGCGTTAAATTTTTAAAAGAGACAAAAACATACATATCCGCATAAAGAATTAATATTTTAGAATTAAATCTCAGTAAACATGCAAAAATAAATGCTAAAGATTTATTTTAATTCCAATATTCTTTGTAGATATTACAAAATCCATTCGCTTAGCAACCAATCTTAAAAATAAGTCTTTCTATATTAAGAATAATAATTCCTCATACAAAATTTTGTATCTTTTTCATGTATTGATAATATATTCAGAAATAGCAATGGTATATTGAAAGGAATAAACAGGATTAAATAGTTGGAATCATATTTTAAATGTAAGCTTTATATATTAAATTAATCAAATAAAGTATAACACAAGGAATTTATTTCAATTTTCCAATATATTCAAATATTATTTAATTTATATTAGTGTTTTCAAGAGAAATGTCTGGATAGATTTGTTTATAAGAATGATTTTTTTTTTTATCTTTCTCCAACCTTTTCAATCATATAGAGATAGGAAGATATTGATATTAGATCTACTTTTATTGATCGCCAATATAATATTCTATAGTACCAAATAAAATAGAAACAGCAAAATACAATAAAATTATAATACAGAGTTATAAAATAATAAATATATATAGATGTATTAATATTTAAAATGGCATATCCTGACCAGGAGTACATGTGCTTTACAGAAGGCAGAGCGCCATCTGGTGGAACAGAAATCAATTAAACATTGATTTAGTCTGTTCCCTGATATTTGGCCAACCCAATTTCTTGATAAATCAAGAAAAGCCATTCATATATAAATGCGTATAAATATTTACATCAGACACGAACCCTCTCTGAAGGGACATCTGAATAATCTCAAATGTTTAAAGCCGCCATGAATTCGGAAAGGCCCGTGCTTATAACAGGATTTTTGTACCCAACGTGCTCAATTGCACCGCCGAAGAATTCGTACGGAAATTTCCTGTTTCCAGGAAAGATTGCATCCCTGTCAGGGCGGTATAGAACCGCGGCCACTACTTAATCATCATCAACTTCCTCATAGAGAGGGGCCAGAATAGAGTCAGCATTTAGTTTTTCAAAATATTCTCTATCCTAGATGCCTCCTTGTTTGAAGTAGGGCTGGGCCCACAGCAGCAGTAGGTGAGGTTTGTTTCGCAGGTGTAGGTGCCGCAGGTGGGGCTCTTGACAAAGATAGAGTTGGTGCTGCAGCCGTCATGGTGTTCGAGGTGGAGGGCGGCTTTGTCCAGCCTTGTGTGCGTGCAGCAGGAGCATCTACAGGGAGCACCAGAGTGTCCTCCTGGAGACCAGTTTTACGAGAACAGTTTGCGCGTTTGTGTCCTTGCTTATGGCACAGGGAGCACTTGATGCCATAGGTCACATAGAAGTGCGTGACCACTCCCTTGGACTTGACATCTAGCCGGGAAGAGATATGGGAAATCTTCACTCCGTCGCGCAGAGTGATGAAGGCCTCGCGTCGAGAATCAGCTCAGCAAAAGACTTCGAGCTGCATCATTTTCTGAATGATGGATGTGATCTGTTCGAAGGTCCGTAGAGCAGCGACGAGGTCAGCGTCTTCCACAAAGAATGGCACATTGCCGAGTACTAATAGCTCGGCCCTTTTTCTTAGAGGGAAGGCCCGCAGAGTGGCGTCCTCGATGTCGAGGCCTTCCTCTATCAGCTTGTCAGGCAGTTGAACGCTGTAGAGGCCGACCAGGATGTGTCCCTCCTTCTTCGTCAGCTGGTAGACGGTGTCCTTGCCCAGCTTGGCTTCCAACGCCCGGAAGTACTGCTCTTGGGTGAAGTCTGAGCAGAACTCCAGGTAGACACAATGGTCCGTCTGCCCTGCTGCCGACCTGGCTCGGAAGGTAGTCTGATTCTGCCTAATGGTCTGGCACTCCTGCACATTGCTGGATGTTAACGTGGCTCGTGGCCTGCTGCTTAGGAGGGATTCCCGGTGCCTGGACTCAGCCCCTTTACGTCCCCGAGTTGGCGTGGTCAGGGTCATGTGGCCTCTTCTTCGAGCCTTCCACTGTGATTACATCTTAGCTCTCTGGAAGCTGGTCGTCCTGTTCCGGGCAGTCAGCCCAGTTGCGGCGAAAATTTGCATGTTTGCCGTCCGCCGTCAGCTCAAAATTTACATATTTGCAATTGTTTAAATCAGAATGGCTTTCAGCCAATTCTTAAACTTTTACCGATATCTCGGCGGATACTTGAATGTTTTGTGTATGGTTTATTCGGGCTTGCAGCCCATTTTCTTGGCTTTCAGACACTACCCCAAAGTGGTTACGGATTTCCATCACCTCCATCCCATTCGCGGAAAACGCGGAGCTCGCGCGCCGCGTGGCCGCACGGCCGAGAGAGAGAGAGAGAGATAGTCTTAAAAGACAATGGTCACCTCTCCCGTCAAAAAAGACGTCAAAGATAAACGCCATCCTGTTGGGATAGTGGTTTGTTGAGATCTAAGATCTAGTTGAAGTTTGGTCATTAATGGTCTGTTCAATTGTAAGATCTGGTTTAAGTATTGTAAGTATTGGTGTTCTTTATTTTTATAAATACTATATATTTTCTCTCGTAAGCAAAAATATCTTATTAAAACTCTTCTCGTCTTTTGTTTAGTTATCGTAAAAAGCCTGTAGAAGGACCTCCGAAAGCATGCTAATAAAATTCGCACAAGAAACTCCTCTTCAAACACCGTTTTATTTTTCTAAGTATTGATCTGTTGAGATTTAAGATCTGGTTTAAGTATATTAGCCTTTTGATTGGACTTTATCTTTTCATTACATTGTTAATACGCTAGCAGAAGACAATCCTGTTGAAGTTGGGTTTAAAGGGTGCAGATTCTCACTTATACCTGATTCCAATTATACCTAATGTGAATCCACAAACGATATTACATAAAGGAATTCAAGAAAATTATATTTTAAAGTGTCTCGCGTTATTACCTTACACTATCCACACGCCGTGTTAATAGTAATTTTCCAATTTAAATTAATTGTTTTCAGTATCTCAGAAATTACCTAATAACCAATTTTACCATCTTCCCTTTAAAGTAAATATTTTGATTTGCTAATTACACTAATGAGGAATAAGGTATGCACCAATTGTGTGAATGTTTGTTTTAACGCCCCCTCAATTTAATTTTAGGTGGTAATGGGAATATTTCTTGATACATTCTATATTTCTGATATATATTACATGGAATGTTCTCCAACGATTTCTATGAACTAATGTCAAGTCTCAAATGAGGGAACTACATGCGTTGTCTATTGGGGTTAAACCTCTGTCAGAAAATGTCCGTTTTTTTGAAGCAATTATTCAAATATGACTCACAAAATTATATAAATTTAGATAATGAAAAGCACATAGTATGCACATAAAAATAAAAAGCACATAGTGATAGAATAAAAATATATATATACCTTATGTTCAATTATATATATGCATTTTATTTTCTTATGATGTGAAAATGGATGGCTCTATTTTAAGAACTATATATATACACCCATACCTCGCTTTGCGTCGGGGTTACGTTCCAAAAAAACACAACGCAAATTGAAACGACGCAAAGTGAAAATATGTGAAGGCGCAATCATAAACAAAGGTGTTGCCATTTTTAGGTAAAGAAAATTTAAAAAAAATTTAAAGACTCGATTCCAAAACAACGCAACTTCGAAAATCTAACGACGCACTGTGAAAATCAGTAAAATTTAAGCAGCGACGCAACTTCGAAAAAAAAAAAAACGCAAAACGAAACGACGCAAAGCGAGGTATTGGTGTATATTATAAATAAAAATATTTTCTGCTGATTTTTGATCATCTAGAGGATTATGGTATGGTAATATAGTTGTGGTTAAAATGTTGAAAGTATAATAATAAAAATAGTGAAGATTAGAAATAGCTTTAATTGAGCTTATGGAATATAGAAAACATAATTTGAGAAATGTATGCCTGACTTAAGGCGTAAAAATAAAAAAAAATGGAAAACTTATTTACATAATGTACAAAAGATTTGAGCCGGCCATCAGGAAACAACAACAATGAGTTTTTATAGAGGTGGCTTGACCTCTGGTGGTCGATTTAGCAGAGTATTTGAATCTATGAAATATATATATAATGAAAAGGCAAATATTGAATTAAAAATTGGATTTATTTGCCAATTCAATTTATTATATAAAGTTATCCTTTTATTAAATGAATATATTTAAATATAGATAACTATTTTTACAAATCTATATATCAATTTATATATACACTCATTTGGACAAAACTTGTGAAAGTGGAAGGTCTTTCATATCACCGGTCGTCTATATTTGAACCCACTATTCATGTATAATATATAGAACATCATCATTCAATTCAAAGAAAAACAGGGTAACGTGGTAAGATTCTTTTAATAGAACACGACGAGCTTTCAGGCAGCAACTGCCCTTCTTCAGGTCTAATACAAGTGTAGACAAAGAAGTGCCATATTTATAAGCGAAAATATTTACATATATACGCGCAAAGAATAAGGAATTTTACATACTGGAGATTGGAAAGGGGAATTTGCATATTTACAAATAAAAATAAAACAAACTCTGTGTGAGAAATAGAGGCAAAAACGGAGATAAAAATTAAATCTGAAGGCAAAACACGGAGATAAAAATTGAACCGTAAATAACAATAAAAACCCAGAAACATATCAGCGAGTGAGGCCGTAAAATATTGTATATTGCGGTGGGAGATCAATCTTCCGGTTAAAACTGGGAGTACAGTTGGACACCAGTGCTTCCAGAACCAAGCGTTGGTACTTGTTTCCAATATCCCTGTATACAGAAATCGTATCGTCTAAATTAAAGGAATGGTCGAAATCTGCCATGTGTTGAAAGATGAGAGATTTTCGATCTTTGGAACGTATATTACGGTTGTGTTCGCGGATTCTAGTGGCGATGGTTCGACCAGTTTCACCTATGTAGCATTGCTCACAATCGTTGCATGATATTTTATAGATGCCGTTATTGAGGGATAGAGGGTTAAGTTTGATGGAGCTTTTTGTTATGGGGTGCCGTAAGGATGCTTCTAGGGAAGGCGAATTTTTGAAAAACGTGCGAATACCGAATTTTCGTAAAAATAACGCAATATCAGAGTTCGTGGTCGAAAAAGGAAGGACACAGACGTTTTTATACAGCAGAGGTGTAACTTTTTTGTGGTTCGGAACGTAAAAATGGCGGTCAATAAAATTATGAGGGTAACCGGCGGATAAAAGATGGGTGTAAACGGTACGCTTCTCGATCGTTCTAAATAAGGCAAGGGAACAATGATTATATACCCGTTTGGAGAGAGTTTTTACCGTGGTGATTTTGTGAGAAACCGGGGCATGTGATAAAAAGTGTAAATAGGAGGGAGTGAAGTTAGGCTTGCGAAATACGGTGGTCTGAAAAGTGCCATTAGTGTTGATGACTAAAACGTCTAAAAACGGGATGCAATTAAAACATGATGGGTTGTGAGTAAAACGGAGATCATGATGGTATGAGTTTAAAACCGTGAGTATGGGGAGATGGTCGGTATCACGATGGAGGCAAAAAATGTCGTCAACGTACCTCGACCACATCTCGATCCCCAAATGATTATGGGAAACTAACCACCGGTCCAGATTAGACATAACAATCTCAGCTGCTATTGTGGAAAGAGGGCTGCCCATAGGGGAGCCTCTCATCTGTACAAAGAAACAGCCATTGAATTCTAAAGCATTCATGTCAAGGCAGATGGTGAATAAATCCAAGATGGTTTTTTGATTATTACTAGGAAGGGTGGAAGAAGAAAGAAGTTGCTCTAGGCCAGGGCGTATCTGAAAATACGATGTCGGTTAGGTTAACAATGGTATCTTCAGAGGGGGAGCGGGTGCGCAAGGGAAAACCATATTTCACGTGCCAGAATTCCAGCTTCCTCTGGTGCCGGAGTTCAATCTCAGAGTTCTGAAGTTTAACATTTTCAGACAAGCAGATATCCCTACTAGAGAAAGGCCTTAGTTTTCGGTTGCCCAATGAACCTGATCTTTTATACACGATTAGCTGTATTGAATCTTCCCTTCAGCACCAGTCCCACACAGACAAACATCACATCCGTTCTACCATAGCCAACAAACTTCTTGCTGCTTACAAGAGTTCTTCATCTCGCTCCAGTTCCGTCAAGGGCGATCTTGCCTCCTTGAAAGCCCTCAAGAGCCATCATGATATCCTCATCACTAAATCAGATAAGGGCTCACACGTAGTTGTGTTAAAAGTTGATGATTACAAGAAGAAAATGTCTGATATCCTTTCAGACTCCGATACCTTCCAAGAGATTTCACCTGAACGTGTTTGTGCTGTTTCTGATGCCTACAAATCATCACTCAGATTGCTCAGAAGAAACGAATGCATTACTCCCGATCAGTTCCAGCAGTTTACCTCCAATCTTTCTAGGGTTCCATATATATATGGCCTACCAAAGACCCATAAGCCCAGTGTCCCCCTTAGACCCATAGTTGCTTGCCATCTGTCACCCGCCTTACCACTGGCCAAATACCTTTCTAGCCTTCTAAAACCCCTGGTCAAAACTCATAATCTTTACTCAGTACAAGATCCATCTGAATTTTTTACAAGATTAAAGAATGTCTCCCAACCTCGTGGTCTCACAATGTCGACTTTTGACGTGACATCACTCTTTCTGTGCCTCCCGCATTCTCTGATCATAGATGGCCTAGAGCAACTTCTTTCTTCTTCCACCCTTCCTAGTAATAATCAAAAAACCATCTTGGATTTATTCACCATCTGCCTTGACATGAATGCTTTAGAATTCAATGGCTGTTTCTTTGTACAGATGAGAGGCTCCCCTATGGGCAGCCCTCTTTCCACAATAGCAGCTGAGATTGTTATGTCTAATCTGGACCGGTGGTTAGTTTCCCATAATCATTTGGGGATCGAGATGTGGTCGAGGTACGTTGACGACATTTTTTGCCTCCATCGTGATACCGACCATCTCCCCATACTCACGGTTTTAAACTCATACCATCATGATCTCCGTTTTACTCACAACCCATCATGTTTTAATTGCATCCCGTTTTTAGACGTTTTAGTCATCAACACTAATGGCACTTTTCAGACCACCGTATTTCGCAAGCCTAACTTCACTCCCTCCTATTTACACTTTTTATCACATGCCCCGGTTTCTCACAAAATCACCACGGTAAAAACTCTCTCCAAACGGGTATATACTCATTGTTCCCTTGCCTTATTTAGAACGATCGAGAAGCGTACCGTTTACACCCATCTTTTATCCGCCGGTTACCCTCATAATTTTATTGACCGCCATTTTTACGTTCCGAACCACAAAAAAGTTACACCTCCGCTGTATAAAAACGTCTGTGTCCTTCCTTTTTCGACCACGAACTCTGATATTGCGTTATTTTTACGAAAATTCGGTATTCGCACGTTTTTCAAAAATTCGCCTTCCCTAGAAGCATCCTTACGGCACCCCATAACAAAAAGCTCCATCAAACTTAACCCTCTATCCCTCAATAACGGCATCTATAAAATATCATGCAACGATTGTGAGCAATGCTACATAGGTGAAACTGGTCGAACCATCGCCACTAGAATCCGCGAACACAACCGTAATATACGTTCCAAAGATCGAAAATCTCTCATCTTTCAACACATGGCAGATTTCGACCATTCCTTTAATTTAGACGATACGATTTCTGTATACAGGGATATTGGAAACAAGTACCAACGCTTGGTTCTGGAAGCACTGGTGTCCAACTGTACTCCCAGTTTTAACCGGAAGATTGATCTCCCACCGCAATATACAATATTTTACGGCCTCACTCGCTGATATGTTTCTGGGTTTTTATTGTTATTTGCGGTTCAATTTTTATCTCCGTGTTTTGCCTTCAGATTTAATTTTTATCTCCGTTTTTGCCTCTATTTCTCACACAGAGTTTGTTTTATTATTATTTGTAAATATGCAAATTCCCCTTTCCAATCTCCAGTATGTAAAATTCCTTATTCTTTGCGCGTATATATGTAAATATTTTCGCTTATAAATATGGCACTTCTTTGTCTACACTTGTATTAGACCTGAAGAAGGGCAGTTGCTGCCTGAAAGCTCGTCGTGTTCTATTAAAAGAATCTTACCACGTTACCCTGTTTTTCTTTGAATATTACAGCGTGGCGATATGATGTCGTATCATCATTCAATGCAACCACCTGAGATAATAAAACACTGCACACATATTAACTAATCAACTCAACACCTATTGGCTGATTAATATCACGTGTTAGTGAAAAACCGAAAATACGGCAATATTAACAGTGGACATCAGCGGAGCTTTCGGCAACGAATGGCATCCGGCAATTCTCCAACAATTGGACAAGGCAAATATTCCAGCTGTACTTATAAAAATAATTAATTCTTACTTTGAAGACCGGAGTGTAGAGTTTAAATATACTAATGTAAAGTGTATAAGAAAGATAAATAAGGGATGTCCCCAGGGTGGTATTATTTCTCCTATTCTTTGGAATATATTACTTAATGATTTCAACTTATCTTTTAACGAAAGTTTTGCTAGAGTAATTGCTTTCGCGGATGATGTGACATTTGTGGTATGGAGTTCAAACATCTATGATCTTCAGTACAATATTACCAAATGTCTAATAAAAATCAAAGCCTGGTGTGAAAAGGTAAAACTTTCACTAAGTCCAAACAAAACAGGTATACTCTATCTACATAACTATGAAAAATTGCCCATTAATTTTGATGGAAAAATAATTCAACCATCAGAAACTATTAATATTTTGGGAGTTATTTTTAAAAATCATAGACAAAGGAATAAGATTAATTTTGGAACACATGTTGACAATATAATTATGAAAGCTACGAAACCTAAGAATATATTATTCTCATTATGTGCACGTACTTGGGGCATTGATACTCGGCGTAGATTGATCTTATATAAAGCTATGATACGCTCTATAATAAGCTATGCATCAATTATTTGGTTTCCTTTTATCACTGCAGCAAAAAAATCCAAGTTGAATTCTATACAATATCAAATTCTTATTAGATGCATTCATGCTTATAGGACTTCATCTTCTTACATCACACATATACTAGCGAAAGTTTTATCTTTCTCAATCTAATGAACTGTTCAAGAAATTATTTCCAATTGCTGTCTCAAATTTAATTTCTTCTGATAAATTCACTACTTTATTCTTAACTGGCAAAGGACCCTTCTTAAGTTTCCTATTCAAACTGAATGTTATCAGTGATCCAACATGTGAATGCCGCTTAGATGTTGAATCACCAGAGCATCTTATTTTAACTTGCCCTCTGACTAATCAAATTGTATGTAGATACTTTGGAACATTACCAAATTCTCTTTGTGTATATACTCTATTTTATGAAAACTTTGTTAAGTTTAGAACTATTTGTACAATAATTTACAAAACACTACTAATCCATCGTGTAAATAATTAATCATATATATGTAAATTATACTGGCACAGCACAATAGTCCTTTGGACTTCGTGCTTTTTGTAACAATAAATAAATATATAGATAACAAATAGAGAGCGAATAAAATGAATACCAGATATATGAACAATAAATATAATGGAATAACGCACGCCATCTGTAGGTGAAATTTGAAACTATTTGTTGCGCTAATTTCATTTTTAAACTGACGAAACATCTGGTAGTACTCACCTCTGATTATAGAATAATACAATATAATTCACTGCGGCCTGTGTTTGTAAAACGACACTTGAAGTTACACCGCATGAGTTTCTTTTCAATGAAAAATCAAAATTTATTTTCAAGGTGAAATATTGACTATTTCTAACCTTTTTGGATGAGGTATGAAAGGATGAATTATGAAAATTAATGATGAACGGAAAAATAAAAGTGTCCAGGGATGGGAATCGAAGCCACAATGTTCCGCTTACCGGGCAGATGCCCTAGGCTACCCTGGACATATTAGAAATAGTCGATATTTCACCTTGAAATAAAAATTTTATTTTTCGTTGAAAAGAAACTCATGCGGTGTAACTTCAAGTGTCGTTTTTTGAATAATATTTATTAACCATTATTTAGTAAATTAAGTTATTTTCAAATCAAAATTAACTCCTAAAATAGTTTCGAATTACATACCGACCTTCAAAAAAGGCGTGAAATATAGTAGGTGTTAATAATAAAATATAAATTTTGAAACACACACAGAAATATCAAAAATAATATAGAGAAAAATGACTATTTCTTACTATCACAAATATATAAAAAAATCTCATAAAAAATTGAAAGAGAATCCAGATCTTTGACATTTATCCGTTCATTCATATATTAGGGAACCCGGCTTCAAATTAAATAAAAATAGGAAAAGATGTAACATTCAATTCAATAGAGTAAAATGTCCTTTTTGATAGTGAACTCGTTGTTTGAATTGAGTTTTGTTGATTTTTCCTCAACTTGTGTGTTTTGTTTTAGATTTTTTCTTTTGTTTTGAATTTAAAAAAGGATCAATATTTTATTTTTACCATTTTCCCTTTTTCTCATACTATATTATATATATATATGTTATATTAAAATATTTCATTTAAAATTATAATTTCATAAATATAAATACTCTGTATAAATCGACCGCCAGAGGTCACGCTTTCTCTATAAATACTCATTGTTGTTGTTCCCCGTTGGTCGGCCAAAACATTTGTACATTATGTAAATAATCTTTTGTTTTCCTTATTTTATTCGCCTTAAGTCAGGCAGCACTTTTATCAAATTATGTTCTTTTATATACTCCTTTATCACAATTAAAGCAATTACTGATCAAAACCATATTATTATTTTTATGTCAAGATTATTGTTCGACTACGACTGCACCACCATAGCATAATCATCAATATGATCCAAAACAACAGAAATCTTATCTTTTTTTTTAAATATAATATAATATATATATATATATATATTTATAAACTATTAATGAATTAATATATTCATATATATTATTTATAGATACACACAAATACCTTTATGGATACAAATATATAGAGAGTGAATTCTTCGAATTTTTTTTAACCTACAAATGTAAGGCGTAACAGCCAAATATATACTTAGTGCCTACATAGATTTATTTGTAAAATGTTCTAACACCAAAAAAGAGTTTCAACACTTTTTATGCATTCCATTATGTGGAAAGTTATTATATAAATTTTAATATTATATACGGGGACGGAACGAAGGGAAAAATATGTCCAGGGTAACCTAGTGGCGATAAACGGAACACTGTGGGTTCGATTCCTATCCCTGGACACTTTTATTTATCCGTTTATCATTACTCTTCACAATTCATCCTTTCATACCTCATCCATAAAGTTAGAAATAATCATTATTTTTCCTTAAAATAAATTTTGATTTTTCGTTCAAAAGAAACGCATGCGGGATAATTTTCAAATGTCGTTTTACAATATATATTAGAGATTATATATCGTGTCTTATAAAATATATTTACAAAAAAAAAAACTTTCTCTAGTTAACCCTTATGAGATCAAATCTTTGGTTCAATATAGCTATGTATTTACATTAGAATTGGTGAAAGAGTGGTATACACTGTTGGTTTTCGACCACTACAACTCGGGATTGAATCCCGCAAATTGAATATTTTATTATTATTATTAAGCTTGCTCTAAAGGGGCACGAATCTTGCAAAATGTCAATCACACCAACAATTACAAATACCCAAATAGAGCTATGACATACTAGTATGTGTAAATAGATTCCTAATACTTTCTATATGTGTAGACATGTGGTGTACTTACAGTAAAAGCAGTCACCTACTTCTAAACACTATGATTATCTTGGCCTATATCACGTATACCGAGGAAAAGAAATCTATTCACTAAAGCCGTATCTCAATTGTGTGATATAATTCATTTTATTATTACAGAAGCACGAAGTCTATCAGACTATTGTGTTATACAGTCGAACTTGGATAATTCGAACCCCAAGGGACCATACAAAAATTCGAATTATCCAAAAATTCGAATTAAAGATGTTAAATTATTTATATAGGAAATTCTAGGGACCAAGATAAATATTCGAATTAAAGAGGTTTTCGAATTAAAGAAGTTCGAATTATCCAAGTTCTACTGTATTAGAATTATTTACATATATCTTTAATTATTTACACGATGAATTAGTAGTGATTTATAAATCTGTGTACAAATTGCTCTAAACTTGCCAAAGGTTTCATAAGATTTGTATATACAGAAAGATGGCATTATGTCAAAGTAAGCAAGTACAATTTGGTTAGTCAGAGGGCAAGCCAACAAAAGATGCTCTGAAAAAAATTTAAAATAAATATAATTGTGAGGTATATATCAGGTTTTTCATATAAAAATGTTTACTTTATACCAGATTCATTTATAATTAATGTAAATTTCTATTCGCGAAATAAAATATTTCACCGTAGGAAATATCAGGTCATCTAAAATAGTTTGGTTTATTAGGATATTTCTGATTTTACGATCTTCCTAAATTATTTGGGGAGATGGGTGTGTATTAATATTATGGATTTTCTTAATAATAAATTTGTAAATTGTTTATTAATTAGATATCTTTTATATCTTTAGAAATATAGACAAAATATAATTCTAGGTTTATTTCTTGTAAATATAGATTCGGTGTGCATCATTTACGAAATCAAAAATAAGTCAAATGAATATTCAAATCAATAGAAATTAATAAAAATTGATATTATATACTATTCTATTGTTGAAGATATTGCTCTATGTTTTATAGGTCATTTTTCCAACAAACCTTTAATATATTCTATTATGAAAGCTTGTCAGGTGTCCAATAAATGGCATTAGATGGCATTGCTATGATTTCGGCCTGAATGATGACTCTATCTTAGCCTCTGCCTAAACCTACATTTACAGATATTTCCTCGGGGTGGAACTGGAAAGGTACCGTGAAGACCTCTGGAGGAAGACCCTTTCAAGGTGGCGGAGATTTCATCGATGAATTAAGATGTAAAATATTGCTGTGTTTTAACTATGGATTAGGAGTCAAAAAAGATGTTTAAAAATGTCAATTGTCGACAGAGTATGTGTATTTATTATTATGATGAATATTTAACACTACAGGAACATCATCTCGAATGTTGCCATGAGGACAAAACAATTTCAACACGAGTCAAGAACGCAAAGACTTGGAATCACTAACTACAAGGTAGACAACAATTGAATGAACTGAACAACCTTCATAATGGTAATTACTTATGGTGTGTGTTTTTACTTTTCCTATTTGTTTTCTTAATGTAAATATGATTGGTCAAAACGTATATAACTCAAAAAGAAGAAATAAAGCTTGAACTTCCTTTATAACCTGTAACCCGGCGTAACACATTTTATAATATATTCTATTATTAAAGTTTTTCAGGTAGCTTACAGAAATGATCAATAGATGGCATTAGTTCTATGGTTTATTATGACGATAGTTAACAGTTGTTCATATTTACATATTGACAATATTGTCAAATATTTCTATTCTTATCAAGTAAAAGTTGTTCTTATCGTTTTAATAGAAAAGGTCGTTTCACATAATATATGGATAAACAAAGAAAATACTTTAGCATTAGAAGTTTAAGTTAATTTTCTTGGTTAAATTAACTATTTTCCCCGGTTTATCCCCTAACCATTTAGTTGAACGAGTCCTCTGAGGGCAATTTGTGGCATGGTTCTACGTTTTATTCTTTCTAAATACAAATGGCTACAAATTTCCATTTATTTGTTAGCTATATATCTTTTGAAGTACTTATATAATTTTGTTATTTATTACCTCGTAACTTTAATGGATAATATTCACTTTCTGTTTCTATTTCGAATATAAATATTAATTAATATTGATTATTATATGTGCTATAGATACATTGATATGATAAATTTTGTTTAATAAAGAATAAATATGGTCATGTGGTGAGAAACAACATTATTACACTGATAGACAAAATTTAAGGATGTTGTATCTTTTAGCGTGAATATGTGACATTCTGCTTATAAATTACACTGGTCAACAAGATTTTTGCACAAGAGAACCTGATTATGTTTCTAGTGTAACTTTTCATGCTGAACTCAAAAATCTAATCAGAAATTTCCCATCACCTATGGTTTTTGCGTGACGGTCTTTTTTTAGTATTGGGATAAATACAGTAAAAAATGCAAACAATGTTACGTAAGCAGTTTTGCATAACCCTTATTACATTACACTGGTTTATCAAAAAATATTTTTCTTTGTCCACAAAGAAATAGCATCTTATCTACATGTCCTGAATCCAAATATACCATTAGTTTTTTTCTATTACGCAATATTTCTGAGATACACCTACTTGAAATTTGGAAATATTGTTAATATATAGGCATATATGAACGAAACATATTTATTTATTGAAAAGCAGTGACAGTGGATTTTCTTCTATAATTTGCTTGTGGTAGATCCCTCTTGAGTGTCCAGCAGTAGTCGGCAAGCATAGCGGGACTCCATTTACCTTGGTACCGCTTCTCCATGCTTGATATATCTTGATGAAACCATGCTCATCGCTAACTGCGCCAAGATTATCTGGAAAGAAATCTAGATGTGAATGCAGGAAATGGATCTTGAGGGACATGTTACATCCCAGTGCCTTGTAGGAAAGCAACAGATCATTAACTATGTCTCGGTAATTTTCAACCTTGACACTTCCTAAGAAGTTTTTGCAAACGTTTCTAAAGGAATTCCATGCTGCTGCTTCAACTTCATTCAAACTATTTTGAAAATTTCCATCCTGCTGCAATTCTCGAATCTTAGGTCCAACGAAAATGCCTTCTTTAATCTTCGCTTCACTCATACTAGAAAATTTTTGCTTTAGGTAGGCAAATCCACTGGCATTTCGATCCATTGCCTTGACAAAGTTCTTCATTAATCCCAGTTTAATATGTAATGGTGGTAAATAAATATTTTCTGAATCGATCAGGGGTAGATTTGCAATATTTTTATATCCTGGAGTAAAGAATTTACGGTTTGGCCAGATTTTTTTAATGTAATGCCTTTCCCTATCCCTGCTATCCCACTCACACAGAAAACAACAAAATTTTGTATATCCAAGCTGTAATCCACGCAAGAGAGCAACGACTTTCAAATCGCTGCATATTTTCCAACCGTATCTTTCATATTCTATCTTTTTCAAAAGCAGTTTCATGTTTTCGTAAATCTCTTTCATGTTGGATGCATGTGCTATTGGCACTGATGGGAACTTATTTCCATTGTGAAGGAGAACAGCTTTCATACTAATTTTTGAAGAATCAATGAATAAACGCCACTCTTCTGTATCATGGTCATGACCTAGCGCTTCCATTAGACTAACAACATCATTGCAATAAACTAAATCTTTCTCTTATGAATAGAAGTCTTGAAATTCATCTTGACGCTTGCGAAA
Source organism: Cordylochernes scorpioides (assembly GCA_030710605.1). Classification (NCBI taxonomy): domain Eukaryota; kingdom Metazoa; phylum Arthropoda; class Arachnida; order Pseudoscorpiones; family Chernetidae; genus Cordylochernes; species Cordylochernes scorpioides. The sequence goes on along the minus strand of CP092885.1, from coordinate 57,635,044 downwards.
AAAGCATACTTTTGTGCCTTTATGCAGCAGATTCCAGCCTTTTAACCTAGAGCCTAAAAGTTCACTCTGTTTTTTGGATAAATCTAAATCACGTACGAGGTCGTTCAAATCTCCTTGGGTTAATAAATGAGGTTCAGATAAAGCACCTGCTTCAAAATTTGTGTCATCCCACTGTTGCTCTCGTCTATCTGAATCATCGTCACTAAATATTACATTTTCAGGAGGCTGTGGAACAGGTAAAATATCACTATGAGGAACCGGTCTCATAGCAGAAGGCAAATCTGGATATTCAACTGTATGTCTTGATTTGGATGTAATACCTGTAGTCTTTGTCAAACAAAAATAACAGTCTGAAAAATGGTCTTTAGGTTCCCTCCATATCATTGGAACCGCAAAAGGCATATGACGTTCACCTTTAATCCACCCTGTAAGATGTCGAACACAAATTACACAACAATGGTGAGGAGCCCAAGTCTTATCTTGGTCACCGACTTTAACGCCAAAATAAAGTTCATAGCACTTTTTGATGAGCGGTGTAAAGTTTCGCCTTTGAACTTTGAAAGTTAATTCCCCACAAATATAACAGAAAATATCAGGAATATTAATGCAACGCCTCGGCATATTGACACAGTCTAGTGCAGACGATTTATAAAAGCAAATCGATAGAGAAGAATAAACTAATCACTTCAAATTTACCTGTCACTTCTGCTGCAAATCTATTAAACAAATCGTTAGGTTCAATTTAAATATATATATTAAAAGTGTTAATGAGCAAATAGCATTACAGAGCTTGTCGTTATTTTTGAGTTGAAAGCAAAACAGATTATAATATTATATAATAATAAATTATATATATTCAATTAAAATTTCAATAATTTGTTATTTAAATTAATATTTATGATTCTTAAAGAGTAACATTCAATTAATAACAAATAAAATAAAGCTTTTGGCTCCACATACTAACTCTTCTTGTCAAAAATAAAGCGCTAGCTTAGTTAATGATGTAACTTAAAAAATGCTTACGTAACATTAGTTGCATTTATTACTGTATTTATCCCAATACTAAAAAATGACCATCAGGCAAAAACCATGGGTGATGGGAAATTTCTGATTAGATTTTTGAGTTCAGCATGAAAAGTTACACTAGAAACACCATCAGGTTCTCTTGTGCAAAAAAAAAGTTTTTTTTGTAGACCTGTGTTATTAATAGATGTAAATTTTTACTCTGTCAGGAATTATGTAAATATATGTAACTATAAATAAAAAGATTGAAATAAAGTTAGTTATTCAGACGGTTCTCTTTTCTTTACACAAAACAATATCATCTGTATATTGGCGTGTACAGATCATTATAGAAACGTTACATATATTTTTATATTCTATTAATTCTCTCGTTTAAATGAGAACGTTCGAAACAGCATGTTCCAAAAATCTGTCGTTATATGAGCAAATAATAAGCAGTTTATGCTTAGAATATAAAACTTCCTCAAGTTTTGTTTATGAGTGTATATACCGCCTATTTCTATATTAATATTGTAACTGTTGGGTCGATATTAGAAGTACAGCAACTAACACTTGAGCATGACTTTTTATTTAGCTCTTATTCTTTCGACTGCCAAACAACAATTAATGTCTGGTTTTATATACATAAAAAATTACATAATGACGCTTTGAAAAAATTCAAATCATCTATTTACATACACAACAGCAACAATAAAGGAAAGTTGAGATCTGAAATATGAAGAAATACATGGATGAATAACAATCAAGAAATGGTTATCATTGTCAATCCAACCGATATTCCCAGTTGTGTGAACAACATGAAAGATATTCGATAAAAATGTCTGACAAACCACATTGATGGAAATTTTGCCGGAAGGATATTGATCAATTTCCATTTATATTGCGGCCTTAGAAATGGCCTAGCTACTTTACAAGCTGAACACCACTTTGGTGGGTTATTAAGAATTTATGAATATCTATTGGAGGTTTTTTTTTATAGAAGCCAAGTTATCATTGGTCCTACAAAGGCCATTATCTAGATACCATGATTACCGTTTGGACTACTGAGATTTCAAATTCTGGTGTTGTGGCTTTGTCATCGACTAAAGGTTGCTAGTTAGTCGAAACGGTGAATGTATGACGAATAGATTTAAAGTTTATTGTAACGACACCATATGGGAGCCCATATTGGTGGGCTTGCGAATCTTGATGAAACATCTTTTTTTTTCTCTAGTACACTGATACAAGCCATGATAATCATGGGGATTAGAAGTTGGCTGACTGCTTATACTGTAAATGCACCACATGTCTACACATGTGAAGAGCATTTCCACTTTTATACTTACAAATGTGCCAGAGCTCCGTTTAGTTAATTGCACTCGCTGGTGGGGTTGGATTTTAGCAAGAATCGGGGACCATTGGAGCATTTCTTTAATTAGTAAAAAGTGTACAATGCGGGATCCGATCCCGGGTTGTAGCGGTCGAAAACCAACGGTTTAAACCATCCTTCCATCGACCCCCTGGTTTAAACTAATGCAACAGACATGTTTATGTCAAGCCTTCTTCTTCTGAGTCTTGGAAGTTTGTCTCTAGCAGCTTAACGTCTATTTTCTTGCTGGGTCAAAAGTGGCTTTATCGTATTATCGTCTAAAGGTACAAATTCATCTTGGATGGAAGTTTTGAATTCGTCAAAACGGTGGAATTACCCCCCTCCCCCCATTTCTACCTACCGGGGCCAAGGGTTGGACCTTTCCTGTTCCCTGTTTTCCTGTTGTTAAATTATATGGCGCCAGGCGCGTTTTTTAAAAACATTATTAGTTCCAAGCGAGTTACAAATATAGAAGATATTTTGATTTGTATATTATATATATATATAATATAGGCGGTCTGTTTCACTAAATTACTTTACATTAGAAAAAAGGGACATTACTATTTCCTTTGTTATGGATAAATCACTCTAACCCTTGATCGTTTTAATTAAGGTGTCACTGTATTTAATTATTGAGAACCTTATAAATAGAAATAATATATTGTAAAGAATTTTTTTTTTTGCTGAATTATGCCAGAAATATATTTAAAAAACGGCTTCCGAGAAAGAGATTCTTATTTTATCACATCCGTGTATCATAAAATCTTCAACATGATTATATTTCATACTTGTATAGAGAAGGTTTGTGATACCTTAGAGCTTGAGAAAAATATAAAATATGAAACCCATCCTTTGAAACCGTTTTGTTTATTATTTATATGTATTGAGAGTATCTTACCTTTCAGAATACCAGAAATATGTAATTCCCGCTATCTCTTCTAAGGAATCTGAAATAATTCCCAATTTTAATACAAATATATAGCTACATATGACTATAGTAAACCAAATATTCAATATATTTGGGTTCAATATAGCGAAGTTTAGTCTCAATAATATAATTCTCTATCTCCTATAGTTATTAATGATTATACATAAAATCATAAACATATTTTCTATATATGAGTATAAGGGTATACTTAAAATAAATAATATTACATAATGGTAAAAACATGTATTATACAAAGGGAGTGACACCGTATAATTATAAATAACCTCATTGAATTTATAATAATACTGAAAATAGACTTTGTTATGAATAATAAATGATATTCTGATCCAATATATGCCTTTTTATTTAATAATACTTCATTATATATTAGCTCTATAGTATAAATAACATATATGATGCACTTGCGCGCCATCTGTTATCAAAATTCGAAACTATTTTAAAGGCGTAAGATTCTTTTTAAAATTAAACAATCTCTACTGCCCTTACTGCAATGGAAAAATTAAAGGGACGGCCTGGCTTTAATTTTTCCATTGCAGTAAGGGCAGTAGAAATTGTTTAATTTCAAAAAAAAATCTTACGCCTTTAAAATAGTTTCGAATTTTGATAAATAGCATATATATTCGTATAGTACGGTAATATTAAATGTAATATAATTAGTATTATAAATCGTAAGACAGTGTTAAACATGGATTGTTATATGGAGTTAGGCATTAAGGAAGAAGTATGGAAGAGATATAATTGAAAGGGCTGACTAGCTGTTAGATTTGGATTGACTGCCTTTTTCTACCTCATTGGACACCTCTGATTATATTAGGACCTCTGTGAGGAAATAAAGGGAGCTTGCAGTTTTCCGCATAGATAGATATAAACTTTTTGATAAATTTAGTAGATATCTCGTGTGAATTACTATAACTAGCAAAATTGGAATAATCAGAAAGTATAAATATATAAAATATAGCTTTTTATTAATGTAATATTTACAATAAAAGATGTTTATTTTGTACCTTTTGGTTGAAATCTCGATAAGATTTCAAATATTAAATATTTTTCAGTTATAATGGATCAGCAAATGACGATGATCTATCAATGCTAATTGGATTGTTAACGTGGATATGAAATATAATTATAAATTTTAAATGGAAAAGGGAAATCAATATATTATTTTTAATTTATTAAATGTAAAAGTTTTTATAAATCTGCTCTCAACTAATTCTATGAATCCTTGAACATATTTTATTTATTTATTTATTTCAACACACAAAACGCGATATCCCGGCTAGTGATAATTGCGTCAATTTACATTTTTTAAAAACGGAAACAGTTATAAACGTATTATACAAGTAAAAGTAATCAAAAATAAAAAGAGAAACAATAATATATTTTAGAAACCTGAAACTTTCAGGCCAGAAAGATAATCACAAATATATCTACAAAAATAATTAAACTTATGATAATTCTCTCTGCTATTTACAAATTGATATAGATCTACAACATTGTTTATTGTCTGTTGTCTATGATATTAAATTTCGCTATAAAACTCGAGGAAACTTCGCTTATAACAAATCTAAAATAATTCTTAATTCTAATGTAATAATATAGTGAACCACATGGCGATATAGCGAATCTATGGTTACATTGAACCGAATGTTTAATTCTGCCTCAGTGTGATTTCACACTATTATTATTTAAATGTTTTATCTTTGACTAATCCCAACTACAAACACATGGCACAGGCCAAATTGATAAATGGTGGTTATTTGGCGATTGGCTTTTAGTGTAAAGTGCTCTAAATATCTTCACATGTAGGAAGCAGTTCGACATTGACCCTCAAAATGAGATAGAGCCTTGTTTGTTCCCTTGGTCATATCGGTTAGGATGGGTTGAAATTTTCAATCTTAGATTCGATTACGCGCTTGTATATTTCGAAAATTGATAGTGATAGCCCTTCCTCTACCGATGACTTGTAAAGAGAGATAGAGAGAGATTGGAAAGCAAAAATTACTCAATAATAATACTATCTAATATATCATATAATATCATAATAATCTTAATTTGCTTCTGAGCTTAACAGTACAGGCTGTCAAAGAAATCTACCTAACTTGATTATCATAACCTATAAAGAGATGTGTAGACGTGTAACATAATTAGAGTATAAGCAATTATAATAATAAACCACTTTGATTACAATAGACTTCACTACACTCACGTGGAAGACATAAGGAAGTTGTACATTTTATAATGTATATCGTTTTTAGGCAATAACTCTGAAAGATATTACAGTGGCCTTTATTAAAGACACACGAGATAACCAAATGTGAACAGATTTGTTTCTGTTTCCTAAAAAAAAAAAAGACGACCGATGAAATAAAATATTTTACACTTACTTAAGTTAAAGTTTTATACAAATAAATTTACTGACAATGCGTTTCTTTTAAATATCTTCAAATATTATCTCTACAGACCTTATTGTAATGATATGAGTTATTGAATGAGAGGGTTCACTACTGATGAGCCAAGCCCTCTCATTCAATAACTCATATCATTGCAGTAAGGTCTGTAGAGATAATATTTGATGATATTTAAAAGAAACGCATTGTCAGTAAATTTATTTGTATAAAACTTTAACGATAGATGGCAATAAAATTTAATTTACTTACTTAAGTGTTGTTCATTATGCATATGTATAAAAAAATCTCAAATATTACAAATAAAATATAAGATATTTTATATGAAAAACAAGAACAATGATACATACCTAGTTAGAGTGATGCACTCAAAATATATTTATAATACCTTAACGAAATATACGTTTAAATACACAGAATAAACTAGAAAATGAAAAGGCAATACTCGTATATACAATCCTATATATTTTATTCACAGAGAATATATTAACAAATTCAATATACTTTATAGATATTTGACCAAGATACTATGAATGTTAAATTAACAGACGAGACCTTATTAAAAGTTAGGCAATTGATTCTGAACGCGTCTTTTGTCAACTTTTATTATATTCTGAGGGGACACGTTCATTGGCTGCTCTAAAATGACAACAATGGAGCGCCACACTCCATTTTCTTTTCTCACTTTCTTTAAAAATAAATGAGAAAAGCTACTCAACTACTATTAATAATTCCTAAATTTTAGTTATATATAGGCAATCGTTGTATAGGTATATGATATTTATAATTTTTAATACATTATATTGAAATTTTCGATTATTTTTACATATTTGTTTATTTATTACCAGTGTGGGCGGCATGGAATTCTAGGCGGAGTCGGATAACAAATTATTTATTATAAAATTATCTTTTAAATATATAATGCTCGTAAAATATACTTTATTAAAATTATATGAATTAACATTAATATGATATTAATGTTAATTCATATAATTTTAATAAAGTATATTTTATGAGCATTATATATTTAGAAGATAATTTAATTTAATATTTGAATTAAATAGTTATTAAACAAATTAAAACTTATAATGAAAATATGAAAAGTTAATATTTGGGAGCCGCTACACCAGTTTCAAACAAGACACGCTATATCCGATCTGGATAATTGCTTGTGAACCTATTTACAATAATTCATATTGTAGTAGAGTAGGTAACAGAATTATCAAAGGAAAATAAACAATTAAGAAAAAGAGCATTGAATAAACATATATATTAAACAAATAAGCAACAACATAAACCGATAGAAGAAATCACAAAGTAGTTTTTTACAATATGTTAAGCAATGATGGAAGTTGATTTAATGAAGTTATCTGTAATAATTAGTATCGTGGATAGAGAAAGTTGATCAAGTTGAGTTTTTTACATATTGATGAATTTTTATGAATAATTTCCAATTATTTCAATGTATGAATATCAATAATGTTTCTACTATTCTCTCGTTTTTATAATATGTGTATTGATAATATGATATTTTTGCCGTGAATCCGCGGTAAATCTATGTATAGTATTTTTTTCTCCAATTTACCCAGACTAATCTATTAGCTTGATTGTCTTTATATAATTTTTCCTGTATATAAATATCATATTACCATTAAGGTACTATTACTTATTTCCTGCATGTATCTTAAATTTCTGATTGAAAAGAAAAAGAATCTGTATAAGACTAAAAGGTCTTAAATAATATTTTTGTTATTTGATGATATGGTATTTATATATTCAGATAATGTAGTATGGACAATATTAGATTGGAAAACCTTCAAACTGGTAGAAACCAGGGGATTTAGGATTATTCGGGGCTACTTATTTATATATATACACTCATGGAGACAAAACTTAAGTAAGCTTAATAATTTGAAGTCGTCAGTGTTTTTTTTTAAGTAGACAGAGGTTGTTCACACTTGGTTATCTCGTGTGTCTTCAATAGAGGTCATTATGTATAAAATATTTTGATGGTTATTGTCTCAATCCCGATATTCATGTTAAACGGTATAAAATTCTCAAGTTGTTTCCATGTATGTTTCCCCGAACCACTTTCTAAGGATTTAGTTACCAATATGCAAAGATGTGATTCAAGATCTACGGCATGTGATATAAGTAATGGATCAACAGCCGTTAATTCGACATCGTCTTTGTTAATCCCTCCTTCAACACCATCCACTAAATGGAGGAAATATTATTATTTTCCATCTCAAGAAAAAAAGACCAGCCTGAAAGATTCTTATTGGATCGTTTCTGAAATCAACTATCAGATTTATGAAAATTAGAAACTATTTCAGAAGCGTAATATTCCTTTTGAAATTATATTTCTACTGCCCTTACTGCAATTGAAATTAAACAATTTCTACTGCCCTTACTGCAAAAAGAATATTACGCGTCTAAAAGAGTTTCTAATTTTCATAACAGATGGCGCGCTATTGCATCATAAAATTAAATTATTAAACTTTAAACATTTTTAGATAAAAAGAGAAACGAGTTGATTGCCTCGTATTTAAGACAACAAAATTATCTTATTTACAATATCGTTCTATCCAGATTAAACTTATGCAAAAAGAATTAAACAAATCAATGATAGAGGGAAGTTCCTATTTTTTTACAAGCTTTCACATTCAAAGAATAATCTTTTTTTTTTTGCTTCAATTCTGCTTCTAATATGTAAATATATAAATACCTACTGATTTGCTTTTGTCCAAGAAAGAATATAAAGTTTCAGCTATTGGTTCCTTTTGAACAGGATCACCATAGTATACAATTTGATGACTTTTCCTGAAGCATAAATATTCATCGGAATTGGTAAGAAGCGTAAACTGTATCTAATGTTAAAAAGATATAAAATATTCCTGAAAAAAAATATAAAAATATCTCTATCTCAAAATATTTTATTTTTCGAAATTTTTATAAACATTTATTTTATTTATTTAACAGTTGCAAATACACGCCATATCCACAATGCGGTGTGCAGTGTCATATTCCTTATCACCATTACATTCTTCACTGGGGAGATGAACAAAATGCATTGTTTTATTGATTCTAAAGGGAGAGGTACCTCATTTTCTATATAACTACCATTCTAACGATACTTTTGCCTTATAAATAAGAAATATATAAACTTAATATATCAATTATATATATATTATTAATATATTAACTTTAAAAAAACATTATGAAATATATATTGTTAGCCTGTTTTGATATTTAAAATTATAATATTTAAATTAAAACGCGTGGATCAAACACAAAATTCGTATTATACTAGTATTATATGTTACCACCTAAAGTTACTGAGCCACAGAGCCCGTCCTGCCATCTATAGTGAGAATTTGTAACTAATTTCTGTTATTTATTTAAAACGCCTTTTTATATTGAAAATATTCCTAAAATATTACTTTTGAGATATTATATAAATTAAGATAAATATATATATTAATCAAATAAATATAATATTATGAAAATTTCTCAAAGGTTTAGTAATAATAAAATAAAGTTAAAGAGTATATATTGCATATATAAAAACATAGTTGATATTTATTTTGAATCTAGCAATTTATAAATAAATCTTTATTCAAAAAAATATATATTAAATCTGAAAAATATTTTATTTAAAATATTTTCAGTTGGCTGGATGTCAACCTTTTTCAAGGTACAACAACGCTTTTATGTAAATAACAAACTAAGTTCCAAATTAGGAAAATAAATACAACTATATTCTAATTAGGTTATGTAGAACACACACTTAGTTTGTTGTTTACATATATATTGTTATACCTTGAAAAATATTGGTGTTCAGACAACTGAAATATTAGTACATAAATTATTTTTTGATAAAATATATGCATTTATATACTGTTATATGTAATTGGCTAACTATAAAATATAGGAATAAAAATGAAAGGGTATATATATTTTTATGGAAAAGTTCGAAAAATAAAATATTTTTAGATAGAGATCTTTTTATATATATATATTTTATGAATTTTATATATATTTTTAACATAGATAAGGTTTACGCTTTCTATATATATATATACAATTTATATGAAAAAATGTACTACCAATAGTGTTTTATAAAATATACGCTTCTAAATCAAATAAATACATTTCGTTAATGTTTTCGCAACAATAAGTTACAAGAGTAGGTGCAAGTAGCTAAACAGGGCTCTGGCACACTTGAAAGTGCAAAAGTTAAACTGATTTTCATATTTGTAGACATGTGCTGCACTTTCAGTAAACGTAGTCGCTAACTTCGACCCACCATTTTTCTTAATCATCTCTACCACATGTACTAGTTATAACAACAAATAATGAAAAAAAATTGGAAGATCCTGGCTCATCAGTTGCAAACCCTCTCGGCGGTTTCACCAGAATGATCTATTGAACCTCTCCACTCTCTTGTATATACCCGAATCTTTAGAGAAAGTTTTAATTACAATTTTCAAGAACAATTATGAACAAAATCTTAGAATAACACAGGAATATATACAAATATTCTATTAAGCATTTCAAATTCCGCAAAAACTGTGCAAATATATATGCCTGTTATATAATAATTAATTATAGGAGATATTAACATGTAATGTTTTTATAATTGTACATTATTCGTTGAAAAGTAATTTTATATATGAATATATGTAAATATATTCAGTCTATGAAGTTTGGCATTTCTTCGGGGTGGAATTGAGGAGTGTTCCAGAAAACCCCTCCTTGCTTGTAGGAGGACTTTCCTAAGGTAGGAAAGCTTCCTCCGTTTATTATAAAGGTGTAAATATTATTGTATATTAAAAATAAGACACAATTGCGATATAGAAATATTGAAAAAACTTTCGCCATAAGTTTCTTTTTTACAAATCCCCGCGAGCTTTCGAGCTCTCGCTTTTCAACAGGTGACATTACAACTGCGAGTGAGCGTGGGAAGGCGAGATTTACTAAATAATTCCTATTTATACTTTGGTTTGGGATATGCGAGTTTTAAATAAAGATAGCTATTTATAATTTGATTCGGGGGGGTATACGATTCTTCAAATATATTAATTACTTTTTATACTTGATTTGGAGAATGACCGAATATTTCTGGGATATCTATTCTTCTGTTGATATTGTTCTTATTTTTCGATATGAGGTATTATTGGATATATATAATTTTACTCTTATAACTATTAACTTGGAGTCGATAAATAAGTTTAATATTGCCATTGTCTATAAGGCTTTGAGGTTCATTATGAATATAATAGATCTTAATGAAAATATTTAATTAATAAATCAGGCTATCAATGGTTTGGTCATTTATCATATTTACCCCATAAACACCTTCTATACAAAGATTTACAAAACAGAATGGAGGAAAAAAGATAACCTGAAAGAACCATCTGGATAAAAACCATCAAAACTGACCTCGGTTCCTTCAGAGAACTTTACACCAAAGACACTGGAATGTTGTCTTTGACGGACGGGAATAAAGGAATAAGTTCCCACTTAATACCAATGGATACAAACCATCAAAACTAACCTCGGTTCCTACAGAGAAATTTACACCAAAGACACTGGAATGTTGGTGGAGTCTTTGACGGACGGGAATAAAGGAATAAGTTCCCACTTAATACCAATGGATATAAACCATCAAAACTGACCTCGGTTCCTAAAGAGAACTTTACACCAAAGACACTGGAATGTTGGAGTCTTTGACGGACGGGAATAAAGGAATAAGTTCCCACTTAATACCAATGGATACAAACCATCAAAACTGACCTCGGTTCTTACAGAGAACTTTACACCAAAGACACTGGAATGTTGGAGTCTTTGACGGACGGGAATAAAGGAATAAGTTTCCACTCAATACCAATGGATACAAACCATCAAAACTGACCTCGGTTCCTACAGAGAACTTTACACCAAAGACACTGGAATGTTGGAGTCTTTGACGCACGGGAATAAAGGAATAAGTTCCCACTTAATACCAATGGATACAAACCATCAAAACTAACCTCGGTTCTTACAGAGAACTTTACACCAAAGACACTGGAATGTTGTCTTTGACGGACGGGAATAAAGGAATAAGTTCCCACTTAATACCAATGGATACAAACCATCAAAACTAACCTCGGTTCTTACAGAGAACTTTACACCAAAGACACTGGAATGTTGGAGTCTTTGACGGACGGGAATAAAGGAATAAGTTCCCACTTAATACCAATGGATACAAACCATCAAAACTAACCTCGGTTCCTACAGAGAACTTTACACCAAAGACACTGGAATGTTGTCTTTGACGGACGGGAATAAAGGAATAAGTTCCCACTTAATACCAATGGACACAAACCACCAAAATTAACCTCGGTTCCTACAGAGAACTTTACACCAAAGACACTGGAATGTTGTCTTTGACGGACGGGAATAAAGGATGAGTCCCCACTTAATACCAATGAATACAAACCCTCGATTATCGTATATTTATGCAAATACCTAAATGTATTTCAACTATCCAAAATGTTCATTTCCATAGTTTGCTTGAATATAATTTATGAGATTACATCTTTCGATGTAGCATATGTAAGCAGAATGATCCTTACAGTATTAGAGCTCTAAGAGGCGGTCTGATAGATTAAATTAGCGATTGGATCTATGAGACCCCTATTATATGCATACGTAGCGATGTTAGATATATAATGAAACGCGCATGCGCCAGAAATTAATAAGAAACAATACATTAACAATGAATTGAAATTAAAACTAAGAAAATATATACATATAAACATTTGAAACATATATTTTAGTAATATAGAATTACACACTTAGCGTATTCAGATTGACAAATTCAATATGTTAGCCCGAATTATATTTAAATATTATGTTTTAGATTTATATATATATATTTTTTAAATGATTAATATGTGATAATACTCCAGACGTTAATATAAATAATCATTCTAGAAATAATATTCAAATTAGTTACAATTTCTCTCCATAGATGGCGTAACGTGTCTGCTAGAACTTAATGCGGGTTAAACCTTTTACATATATGATATAGAAATGGCATACAATAAAAAATTATTTATAAAACTTCAAATTATAAAATATATTGACCTTTTATTTATATATATAATATAAGCACATCTTTTTATACCAATATATAATTTAAAGATTGTAACAACGCTGTTACCGAGACGTCAAACGTTATTTATTCATTTGAATTTGGTCTCATTATCTTGTGTTTAACTTTTATTCTAAAAATACAATCCTATTAAGAAATTATAATCTGATTAAATAAAAGCGCGCATATCTGGATATTATATTATTTAATTAGTTTCCCAAAACACACTAATATTTTTACATATTATACATAAATAAATTAATATAATTTCTCCAACAGAAATATTAAATCTAATTAATAAGAAAATATTTGTTTGTTATATGTAAATATTTAAATATCATGATACATTTATGTTTTATTATTTATAATTTTCAACTATAATTATTTTTTATTTGATATTGGAATAATGTATTTAATTAATATATTCTTTGTATATATTTTTAGCAATATTTGCGTTAAAAATAATTATTATTTTCAAATTTATATATTTATATTGTTGAAACGTATTTATTATTTTATTAACAGAGTATTAATTTTGATATTTATATTTTGTTAATCTGCAAATTTCTCTCTTTGCTGATCTTGTATTATCAATTATAGTTTGTTCTTGCCTTAAATAAAATTACTGTGTCATCCTGAAGTTTGTATTTCCTAATTTTCTACGTGGCAAAATATAGTTTAGAAAATAAAATTGAAAAGTGTATTCATTCATATTTAGAATCATCAACAACAACAACAATAACCTTTATTGGGCACACGTGCCATACAGGATTCTCCCGGTAGGACAAAATAAATAAATAACAAATTTGCATCATAGTTATATACAAATATTGGGATTTGACATCGACCAATTATAGAGTTGGATCCGGTATCTGTGCTAAATTTAGAATCACATTATTTAGTTTTGAAAATAGAGCAATCCCTAAATAAATATTTAATTAAAAAGGCATATATTGGATCAAAATATCATTTATGTTACCAATATTTCAGTTGGCTGAACGCCAACCTTTATCATAGTGTTATTATTATCAAGTAACACCTTGATAAAGGTTGGCGTTCAGCCAACTGAAATGTTGGTAAAATAAATCATATTTTGATCCAATATATGCCTTTTTAATTAAATATTATTTAGTGGTTTATATTTATCTCTCTCTAACGTCTGAAACTGCAAACTATATTTACATAATACCCATATGTTAAAAGTTGTGTATTTACATACTTCTCTGTAAAAGAAACAGCTCCCATAGACAATTTCTATCATTCAATTCGAGAAATAGATCAAATTTAATATTGTAATTAGATTTAACAATATTACAGAATATATTTTATATATAATATTGACAATACTAAATTCTCCGGAACATATCATGCTCAGAACTGACAATATAATACCTATTTTCCAGGCTTATAACTACCATCGTAAAATTGGAGAGGAGTGGACATCAGGAATTGGTTTAACCATGGAGATAAGCACCACCAACCCACTATTAAATAATATGTTTATTTATACTTTGGTCATGTTAAAGAAGCTTATTCATACATAGTTGGATTTTTTAAAAGATAATATTATTAATTTTCTTAATATCCATTATTCTTGTCTTTGCAATATAATGTATAAAGATTTAGTTTTATCATATGCAATTCGAAAAATAGGGTTGTTAATTAGTATAAATTTCATTTTGTTGCATGTGTTAAAATTGGTAGCTATATATTTAAATATATATGAGAGAGTTAACTATTTGTTTATAATATGAAGTGTTAGTATGTAAAGATTATTGACCATATTATATATTCAAAATTATCATGATTATCTCTCCTTAGAGCTTTCCTATTTGAAACTATATTCACTTTTTTTTCTATATTTCGCATATATGACTTGCAATTGCCGAAGCCTTTGTTGAACTTCGTTTTGTCCCCTTAGATATTTTCATAAAATGAAATATTTTTTTATAATAATTCAAGGATTACCAATCCAAATCTTTATTGCCCCCAAAGATATGAGTTAGAATTTGTTTTAAAATAAAGGAATCTTCGTCTAGCTTTTTGATCGCTGAAAGGAGAAAATAAAAGGTACATTTTATGTACATTTTTGTAAGAACTTTATTTACATATTTACAATTATTCAGATTCTGATAAATGTATTAATTTTCAGTGTAACTGGTAATTTCAGATAAAAAGTACTCAAAACATCAAATAAAATTCAAAAATCTTCATTTTATTAATTGAAATTATAAATTACCATAATTCTATTATAATATTTATAAAAGTTTAAGTTGTGCTGAATTCAAATATTTGAAAAAATCATCCTTTTTTATTTTCATAAAACGTAGACATTTAATAACACCTGAGGCATATTTTAATATTTAATAAAATGAGAAAAACTAAACATTTTATTTTTAAATTTTAAAATAAAATATTTAATTGCTGTTAAATATTAGCAATGCAAATTCTCATTTTAGTTTTTTTGAAAAAATCATTAATTAAATGTAATTATATTAGGAAACTATGTGTTTTTTTTTTATTTTGATAATTATTAAAAATTCACTCCATGGAAAAGGTTTTTAAATGTTAGTTTTAATTAGTAAATGGCCGTTCATAAATAAAAAGATGTTAACATATGGTGTCCCAATAGAATATATTTCACACAGAATATTATAAAATAGTATAAAATCTCATTTTTTATAGAATAATATTTTGTTTTTATAGAATTTCTTTTTATAGAATTATTCTTTTAACTTGCCCTCTGACTAATCAAATTGTATGCAAATACTTTGAAACATTACCAAATTGTCTTTGTGTATATATTCAATCTCATGAGAACTTTGTTAAGTTTAGAACTATTTGTACAATAATTTACAAAACACTACTAATCCATCGTGTAAATAATTAATCATATATATGTAAATAATAGTGGCACAGCACAATAGTCCTTTGGACTTCGTGCTTTTGTAACAATAAATAATTATATAAATAGAATATACTTATATTATATAATTATATAACGTCCTGCTATGGTATGTTTGCGGAATATTAATAATATTTGAAAGTATATTTATATTATGATAAATTATATTTAATTTAAAAAGGTATCATTGAGATAAGAGTAGTGTGTGTTATTTGCTTATTTTAATTGAGCTTACGAAATAATTTAAGAATAAATACCTGATTTGAGGCATAAAGAAGAAAATATTACATATTTACATATCTACAGAAAGATTTGAGCCGGCCAACGAGAAACAACAACAATGATTTTATATAGTGTGAAGCCGCGACATCTCGCGGACGTCTTTACAGAGTAGTTTGTTCTAAAAAGTTATAATTTTAAAATAAAATAATATACATATAACATATACATATATAAATAAAAATTATAGTATTGATAATAAGGGTAATTTTAAAAGGTGGTTGGTATAATATGAAAAAGAAATGTATGTAAATATATATATATATATATATAACACAGAGAAGTATTTAATTAAAAAGGCATATATTAAATCAGAATATCATTTATTTTACCAATATTCCAGTTGGCTGAACGCCAACCTTTATCAAGGTATTATAACATATTTAATGTGTGTCAACAAACATCTTGATAAAAGTTGGCGTTCAGCCAACAGGAAAATTGGTAAAATAAATGATATTTTGATCCATTATATGCTTTTTTAATTATAGATTTATTTGTAAATAGACAAAAGAATTGCTATAAATTATTAAATAAAAACAAACGATAGCGTTTGTTTTTATTTAATTATAGATTTATTTATAGATTGCTCTATTTTCAAAACAGAGAAGTATACTTAATCTGATTGAATATAACTGAAAAATAATGAAGAATAAAATAAAAAAATAATGAGTAAGTTTATAATATTATTTTTCATATATATCCTCAGTTTGTCTCCTCTAATCTGCCCAGAATCTCCACCAAATATAACGTAGAAAATTAAGAAAGACAAACTTTAAAATGACACTGCAATTTATTTCTATAAAAATATATTGAAATCTTCGTATACGCAAAAAGATAATTCTTCAATTCAGAAATATAAGGATATATACATATCGGTTATTTGTTTAAATATCCCCTTATCTATTAGCCTTGCCTCTCAGACTTTAATGACCGATATGTCCTCACTTCTTTTTTCTAGATTTAATTCATTTTGTCTCCTCTCTAATTGTAAATACGCTGCTGTATCACCTCATAAGCATAAATAAATAAATAGATTTATTGATACCAATTTGTACGAATCGAATTAGTAAGATAAAGAAAATTAATTGTTTTGTTACACTTTTTAACTAGAGAAAATTTCTACAGAAGAAAACATTTCCCTTTTTCAGAATAATATGTAAATAGATATATAGATTGTTATATGCAGTTGAAAAACTGAAAACAGAGATATATATATGAAGTAGCTATCTCATGTATTAATGTTATATCTTTCTTTTGACATATATCCAACATTCAGAAACCTTTCTAACCTCCACTAGTAATGGCATTGACCACGTCTTATAACTTTTACCTCATCAGAAATGACATCTAAAAGAAATAAAAACTCGGGAAAATCGTTTTTGGGAGCCAAATTTACATGGATATATATGATGTATCTCGAAAAAGCCAGTCATCGTAAAATAAATGGTAAAAAATATTGGAAAAATTTACACTGAGGTATTCATATATAAGAAGAACTATTTAAAATAGAGAAGAAGATATTTCCAACGATGCATTTATAAATTAATGTTATAACTGAAGATATAAATATAAAAAGAAAACAATTATCAACATACATCAATAAATAGCCAGTTATTGGGGAAAGAAGCTAAATAAAGTAGAAGAAAATACTCCATATGATATATCCAGAAATAGTCATATAAAAATATTGAAATTGATGAAATTAATTGAAATAAAAATAATGAAATTTATTGAAAATAGTTAGTTATACCAAATTGAAGAATAAATAAAAAGAAAAGAATAATATATTTCTAATGATTTACCCATAATTAGTCAGTTATAGGTAAAAAATAGGAACAAAATGAAGAACACATTTCTAATAATGTATTCAGAAATAGAAAGCTATTAGATACACACATAATTGATGTATCAAGAAATAGCCAGTTATTGGATGAACTAAAATGAAAAATACAGAAGAAATAATTTCCCATGATGTAATCTAAGAATATCCTGTTAATGGATAGAGGTAAATGGTAAAAGAAAGAAGAAAATATGTTTCATGATGTTTTGAAAATAGAGCAATCGATAAATGAATCTTCAATTAAAAAGACATATATTGGATCAAAATATCATTTATTTTACCAATATTTCAGTTGGCTGAAAGCCAACCTTTATCAAGGTGTTATAACATTTTAAAGTTTGTCAACAACAAACACAGTTTCAAATAACGTCAACAGTTTATCCCATAACATGTATCCAAAAATTTCTAGTTGATTGATGAAAAAAGATAGTAAAAGAAGAAGTAAATATTTCTCATGATGTATCCAAAAACATTCAATTAACGATGAAAGAAGAAGAAAATATTTTCAATGAAATTCATAAATAGCCAGTCATAAGATGAAGAGAGTTGTAAATTAAAAAGATTAAAAGCTTTTATATGATGATCTATTCTAAGATATAAATTCACAGAATAAACATAAGAGAGTGTTATCCAAAGCTAGGTGAAATGTAATAAATCAAATTTACAAATCCCTCAGGTTACTGGACATTTATGGTGAAGTTGAACTAACTATCGGGACATTATTAATAATAGGCAAACATACTTAATTAACTTAATTGTTCGGTAAATGGAGGTAATTTATTAACATGCCTGGTGGTGGATATCTAATGACCAGTACGTTTTATCACCTTTCTGCCTTCTCCGCTAGTCATTTTCTACGTCTTCACATGATGACATCATATATCGCTAAACATTGAAATTGTTTCTTCAAATAAAAGACACTTCGGCCAGTGAATCTTTTTTATTGTCTCGACGTTTCGACAAAAATATTTTGTCCTCGTCAGGAGCGAACAAAAATTAAAACATTTGGCAAAGCGTTAGAAATTATTCTAATGCTGCAAGGGCGTTCTCACGCGATATTCGAAATTTTATACAGCATCTAAAGCATTGAAATTGTGTAATAAAATGTATTTATTTATAAAATAAGTTGTCAAATTTACCATATATATGCATATGGACAAACCTCAAGTAAATGGAAAGTCGCTTGTGATGAAGTGATATCGCCTGTCGTCTGTTTTTATTTTTTAAGGAGACAGAGGCAATTTTGTTCACACTTGGTTATCTCGTATGTCTTCAATAAAGGTCACTGCGTATTAAAAATATTTCAGAGTTATTGTCTGAATCCCGATATACATGCGTAAAGGTACAACCTTCTTTAGTATTGTCCATTAGAGGATATGGAAATTCTGCCTGAAGGATAAAAAAATCTATAAAATTGAAAGTCACCTTTCACTTCAAGAACTATGGTCCAGATAAATATATCTTTGGCAAATTGTGAAGATTTCATTTGATCCCTCATGGGTATAATAGAATTAGCCCACCCTGAATGGACAAGAACCATTATAACATTCATGCCCTTGGTAATATCAGCAAAGTTTCACTATATATTGTTGCACCAAGTTGCAGCTTTTCAGGGTCGTCGACCTTGGTTTCTTCCTTCCTGGTGTTATACACGTTTCCCGAGCGGGTTTCCATACTCAAAGCAAATAAATAAAAGTAAATAAAAAATTACCTTTTAAAGTTATTGTGTTTATTTATTCGTTGTCTTCGTCGTAGGTCGCGATCCGTAGTCTTCGTCTAGGTCCTCTCTCGCTCCAATAAGCAATCAAAATATATGTACAATAAAATATTACAAAAGTAATGAAACTATAAAAAGGAATGATGAAATTCTAAATAATCTGTTTTTAATCAATAATAAAAACCATAGAATATTTTGAATAAATGTAAGGCGCATTAAAATTAATGCAAAAATAATTAATAATTAAAAATATTCAGAACGATTTAATTTTACCTATGTAAAAGCTTTCTTTTTGGTATCCTTAACTTCTATTTAGGAATCACGAAATTGTGATGCGAAAGGTTTTTTAAACGGTTTTATACGTTTTCATTTTTTTCTTCTATAGAAGGTCAGAAATGTTGGGTGGATCGCAATTTAAACTCTCTTATATAATATAAATATACTTTGACACAAAGCAATAACGCGCCATCTATACACATAAAATGGAAGGATTTAAAAGCTCGAATGTTTCTTTAATACATAATACAAACTTCTACTGCCCTTCCACTCTTCAGTGCTGCGTATATAAGCAGAATCGTCCAATACAGTATTAGAGCTCTGAGAAGCGGTCTGGTGGATTAAATTGGCGAAACCGCAGGGAGGGTTCACTACTGATGAGCCAAGCCCTCCCAATATATTTTTCATCGCAGTAAGGACAGTAGAAGTTTGTATTATGTATAAAAGAAACATTGGTGCTTTTAAATCCTTTCATTTTATAAATATACTTAATTGATGGTAAAACTAAATAATTTAAATGAACATATTTTTCTATAAATATATCTAATTTAGCCTTACTCTCTCTCTCTCTGGGGGGGAAACCTACTTTTCTCAAACAATATATCTAACACCACACACCTCTCACACACTCTCTATATTAGCTTAAATCTATATATATATACATGCTCAACACCAAGGATTATTACGTAACAGATTAATATAATCATAGAATAAAAATTTATATTTTAATTATATAAAATCCAACAAGAAATACTCGAAAACTCGGCAAAATGATAAAACCTTAAACCCTACCAACGAAGTCAAGTAATTTACGGGGCTCTGGCAAATTTGTAAGTGCAAAGTCAAACTGCTTTTCACATGTGTAGACATGTGGTGCGCTTACAGTAAAAGCAGTCGCTAACTACCCACCATGATTATCATGTCCTGTACCACGTGTACTTAGGGATAAGTAATAATAAAATAATAATAATAAAACCTTAAAATTTTCACCCCACGATTTCTTATTTTTTTAATTATTATTTAACGATTATATAACCTATAACATCTATTTATATCTGTAAATCGAGGTTAAATATTTACATTTAAACTTGTAAAAAGGTTAGCGTAATAAAATAAATACATATCTAATCGAAAATATTGGTGTGTTCTTAATCAAATTATTGAACATTTACAATATTAATGATCCAATATAGATATTATTTCCAATAAATATAATTATGAATTTCACTTATTTCAAAACAATTTTTAAAGCCTTGCCAAATGCTTTGTTTCTATTTACCTCTCCTGACGAAGACAAAAGATTTTTGTCGAAACTGTGAGAAAAATAAAAAAACTCTAACTGGCCGAAGTGTCTATTTTTCATAGAAATATTTCAAAACTCTCAACAAATCTAATAATAATATATATTTCTTTTTTTATCTTCAATAAAAATTTATTTTTTTCTAAGACAGTAATATAAATGTAAAGTGCATCACTAGATTTATAATAATTATTATTTGATTCGAACTAAAAAAATCATTATATTCTAATATATACCTTATAATAGTATCAGATATTTAGTAGAATAATGTTTGTGATATATAAAATAATCTGTTAAAAATAAAGTTATAATAATATACTTTTAGGCTATAAACTAGTCATTTTACAAGGTATTTCTCTTTTATATATATATTAATGAAAGAATAAAGGTTGAGATAAAGGATAGATGAAAATTCAATTCAAATATATATATATAAATATAATACAAGGCATCTGACCAAACTAACCCGCTTTCTAAATTTCTAGATTTCAGAAGAGGAAATGAACTCAGCGCCTAGAGGATGAATTTGTTAGAATATAAAATATATTCATAGAATAGCAACAGCTCTAGGTGAGCTCCATTGTTGAAAAGGAATACTACTCTTAATATGCTCGCATTTACATTATGTTATTTTAGGGGTTGTGTAGGTTTGATTTATTATGACTCTCTTGAAGAGAATGAATAATTGTTACAGAAATGTACTGAAAATAAAGAAATTTCATCTTGACAATATTTTATTTGTTAAGGAAAAGGATTCTCTTCTGATTGTATAACTAAGGTTTACTGATAGCTTGTGCCATTTATCGGAATAAATCTAAACTAATCGTTGTTTTATTCGATAAACTACAATTAGTTGATATTCAATTCGACAGAAAGAGAGTACCATCAGCAACCTTTAGTTGCATATGATCAGGTAATAGCAATACCTGAAATTTTCCTTTATATATGTTTATTATATATATATATATGTTATATAAAGGTATTATATATATATATATATATATATAATAAAAATGTTATATTAAAATATTATTTTATATTGAGAGAGAGAAAATATATTTCATAGATACAAATATACTGTTAAATCTACCGCCAGAGGTCTTGCTTCCACTATAAAAACTCGTTGTTGTTCTTCCCCGTTGGCCGGCTCAAATCTTTGTACATTATGTAAATAATCTTTTGTTTTCCTTGTTCTATTCGCCTTAAGCCAGGCGGTACTTTTACAAAATTATGTTCTTCATATGTATTCCTCAGCTCAATAAAGAAATCTCTGATCAAGACTTTATATTTTCAAGATTATTATTCAACCACGACTGCACCACCATAGCTTAATCCTCAAGATAACCAAAATCAAGATAATCTCAACCATTCTAAATAAAAGCAGAAAATCTCATTCAATTTTATATAACATATATATATTATATTATATTATCTAAAATTAAAATATTTCATTTTTTAAAAACATGTATTTTATTTTCATCATTGACTATTTTTTTATTTTTGACCATAGATTTAGAATATTTTTTGAATATTGTTGTAAATATGTATAGTTAACCTACCTATTTTTTTAATTCACGAATATAGGATTCATTTTTATAAATTCTATATTACTGTGAAAAATATTTAATGTGTAATTATTTTCAAGTAATTGAAAATAAAAACTACTAGATAAGTAAATAACCATCTTTCCTTCAATTCTTTATCATTCTAACATCAGACCATTATAATCATAATATATATATATAGTATATATGTATAATTGATTTTTGTTTAACTAGATGGCGGTTTGCCATCTAAATTGCTCATTTGAGAGGTCAGGAAATGACAATTTTGTTTTTAATACATATATATATTAGATAATAAAAGGCATATATTGGATTTAATAAAATATTTATTTTGCCAATATTTCGGCTGGCTGAACGCCAACCTTTATCGAGGCTTTACATTTTTGTAATATTCTATTGTAATATACTATATACTATATGTAGTAGCAATTTTTTAGCAGGTAAAGTTGCTATTGATAAAATAGATGAGGATCAATACTCATTGTTGATTTTTAGTAGTTATTTTTAAGAATTAATAAGTATTGTTGAGTCATTGGTATTAATGTGAAAATTTAAGACTTTGCAGAGAAAGTTTTCTTTCCAAAATCTTTAAGACACAAATATTTTTAGTTCTCAGGATCGAGTTAAATACACCTTTCATTCAATTCCCAAAAAGGTAATATTATGAATTATATATCTTAATGTATAATATAACTTTATATAGTAAATAGATAATTCGTACAGATAAAAATTATTCTCTGTTTGAAAAAATGTTTATAAAAATCAAGAAAGTCTCCTAAAACCAAGTGGCAAATCGCTACTGAATGTGTTTAACCACAAGTAAAAAAAATATTGATATTTCCTATTTTTACAATGAATCATAATTGGGTGAATAATTATAAATCTAACTAATTAAAACATTTTATGAAGTATAAACTCTGAATAAATATATAACAAAATCTTTATATTGTTCATAAATTTTAGGGAAGAAGATATAAATGAAGGGTTTGACGATTTTTCTATGAAAAACAGATGACTAATCACTTGGTTACACTTAATGCTCACTTAAAGTCTAATGAATACACTTAATTCTGCTTTTTAAGAGCAAGTTTTCAATTAAAATTCACCAGGGAATAATTAAAAGATGGTGCCCAACTATATTTATGTCCTAGAATACTGAAAAAAAAACTGCCTTAAATTGACCAATTATTTTAAATACTCAATTTATTTTAAATTTTAATCGATAGACGTGTTGTGGAAAACCATTTTAACTATTAGAAAATTCTCTGGGGGTTATAATTAAGTTTTTTTTTCAGAGTATGTAATGTGTTTTGGTGATCTTCATAGTGATTTTGGTGTTAGGATATGTCATTTTAAGCTACTGAGTTAGTATTTTAGATAACCGTTTTGTATGTTATTTATTTTTCCAGTCATTATTCGCGCATATATACATTATAAAATAACTAAGATTATAAGTATTATCATTGTTAATTGTAGAACGACATTTGAAAATTATCCCGAATGTGTTTCTTTTAAACGAAAAATCGATATTTATTTAAAGGAGAAATAACGATTATTTCTAACCTTAGGGATGAAGTATGAAAGGATGGATTGTGAAGAGTAATGATAAATGGAAAAATAAAAGTGTCCACGGATGGGAATCGAACCCAGTGTTCCGCCTACAGGGCATATGCCATTTCCAATAGGCTACCCTGGATATATATTTTACGTTCGTAAATATTATATAAAGTAATTTATAATACAATATAATGCGGCTTATGATTGTAGAACGAGATTCGAAAATCATTGTTAATTGTTTGAATTTTGAAATAGAATTTAGACCATACACACAGCTAATTGTGCGATCGAAAATCTAAATGTTTATCTTAACTGTGGTAAAACTTTACAGCAGTTCACCAAATTTGGTATAACAGAACTTCAAAACTAATATCTTAACTGTTTTATCTACATGTATATTCTGCTGATATATTTATTTTATTTTGCTACCTGGACAATGTATTTTGTAATGCAAAATAAATTTTAATCTATATAAATGAATATTTAATGTATAATTAGAGAATTTATATACATAAGGTTGCTTCTGTTAAAGGGCCCAAAAGCTAGAGGAATAAAATTTCACAAAACACTTAACCCTGGATGCTTTCTTGATTATATTAAATTATTTACTATATGCGTCCTTTTTCCAATCTGTGAATTTGTCCAAAAACCTTTAATGAATATAAATCTGGTTCAAAATTAATTGAACATATATTTACTTGATTTCTGAACGAGTTATCAAGTAATATATAACAAAAGTAATGAACACACTCATAGACAAAATTTAAGAAATTTGTACTTTTAGTATGTTTAGCAATCTTTATATGTATTGCGCAGATAATTTTAGTTTTCAGAATTTTTCATTAATAAAAAAGAATGTTCCAGTGATTTCTATCATGTTTATACAATATAGAAACATTGGGTAGCGATGCTCAGTTAAAAGAAACATTCGAATATTTTATTTTGACCTGAAATATTTATTTTTTTCTAAATTTTAATAAAATACAGACCTAGCTAGTCTTCGCGGTTATATTGTCAAATATGTTTATAACAATTATATTATTGAACATAAAACAATAATCCGCCATCATACATAAGAAATAAAACTATAAATAACCAATGTTTCTTTAAAAATCAATTGGAACAAACTTTATACTGTCCTTACTGTGCTGAATTAATATTGAGAAGTCTTTTGACTATATATATATATTATATAATCTAAAAACTCAAATATTTCTATATTTAAAAAAAATATATATATTTTTTATTCATTGGGAATTTTATTTTGTTATCATCGTTTTAGAAAGACATTCAGTTTTGTTGTGAATATGCGTAGTTAACATATCTATCCATTTAAATCACTAATATGAGGTTAACTTTATAAATTCTATATAATGTGAAAATAACTAATGTGTAATATTTCCTCAAGTCATTGAAAATAAAAGCTACTTGACGGTAAATAATTAACTTTTTTTTATCACGACTGCACCTCAACCCTTTATCTTATCGATCCTTTGTCTTATCAACCCTTTATCTAACAACAAAGAAATTAATTCATAACATATATATTTATAAATATATTTCAATCTTGTTTTCGAGTTGTATTATACACTTTCATATGTTCTATTAACAGAGTAAACCATATTCAAATCTTTATATAATAAAATATATACAGGGTGATCCAAAAGTCCCGCACAACTTTAAAAATTAATAACTCCGCGAATATTTGCGCTAGAGCAATGCGGTAAACACCATTGTGTTCAGAATGCAATGGGATTTTTTATGGCAAATATTGAAAATTTCGAAATTGATTTTAGTTACAATTTCATTCCCTAGATGGCGCTGTACCAGAATCAGAAATTCAGCGGCCAAATTGTTTGATTAATTGAAAAATATAACTGATCGACACGTATTTTTCCTTTTTGTATACCAGGAAAGAATCCTAATAATATCAAATCGTTAATTAATAAAGCACCATTTCGCCAAAAGTTTGAAGAAATGGTTAACGATTTTTAAATACAATCTGAGATATGTAAAATAGGTATATGCAAATTAAAACATGTAGCAAAAAATATTTATATTTTTGATAGAGTTTTGTCAAATATATTGAATGTTTGAAAAACATAGCTGAATTCAATACACGATTTTTTGAAATGTTAATATAGTACCAAAAATTATGATGGTACTACTAATAAGATTTCTTGCTATAAGGAATGTGTAATTTCTTGAATAATTGGCGACACTCGACTATTTAACTGGAAATTTGTCATGATCCAACAAATGAAATATAGATGGGAGTGACAAAATACATTTGTCGTACTTTATTCCAAATATCCTATGGGCTTGTCAAATGTTATCATTGTTTATTATACTGTACACGATTTTTTAAAATGTATCCCCTCAAACAGATATAATTTTTAAATCAACCTTTTGCGTTGAAAAACGTGGTAGTAAAATCATTTCGTATTATTTTTTTTTGCCAAAAATTCTAAAGGTGGGGGGTTACAGAGAATATTCCTTATGCTATTTCTTTTAATGAGCGAAAAGCGATAAATTAAACATAAGGGGTAAAATTGTGTGTACAGTGTTATTCGAGAAGTTATAACACTTTGGTCTGCACGACATAATATAAGATGTGAGCAAATGACAAACAAACAAAAATTACTGTTCACAAATAAAAAAGAGACAAGATATGAGGACAGAATTTATTTACCCATAACCCAACACAAAGAGCTTCAACATATTGGTAGATTTTATTTATTGCGTATGATATTGTTTTTTACAGCACAATACAACAATGTTGGCAAGTTTAGTGCTGTAAAGACCAGGATATCCTAAAGGATATTTGGTCATCAGTTGGTGATATCTGTCGATCAAAAGATCTAGCCCGAGGGCGCATGCCGGCCATCACCTTCCTCGGAAGAAGCCGCTCCTAACATGGAGGACAGACGCTTCATCAGCCGTTCCTAACATGGATGCAGACGCTGGAGTAGTTGTTGTTGGCTACAGCCTTTGGTTGATTACATGGCGGGCTGGACTCGCAAGGCGTCAAGTCCGGTGATCTTGAAGGCCACTGGTGTATAAAGTGGCGACTTATCACACGATCTTCACCGAACGTATCCTTCAGCGGGAGATATGAGGAGGTCCTCCATCTTGCATGAATGTTATTTCGCTCAGTGCTTGTCTGTCCTGCATTGGTAGATAATATAATACATGGCAGCTTATATAATACATGAGGTAACTTGTCTCTTGGAGGCCTTGTCTCTTGTATTAGATCACAATCCTTGCTCATTGTGGCGCCCTTCATTCTCAAACACCGCCTGCAGACGATAGATGACAGATTGGACAGCATTAAATAACATATCTGTTGAAATTTATGAAACGTGCCGTCTGATAGAAGCCTTCAACATGGCCAATGTGGTAGGCCGGCATCGATAAACACGCGACTTAATGTACCCCCATAGCCAAAAATCGCAAGGCGTCAAGTCCGGTGATCTTGAAGGCCACTGGTGTATAAAGTGGCGACTTATCACACGATCTTCACCGAACGTATCCTTCAGCAATTGTTTGGCACCGCGGGAGATATGAGGAGGTCCTCCATCTTGCATGAATGTTATTTCGCTCAGTGCTTGTCTGTCCTGCAATATGGGGATAACCTTTTCTCTCAAAAGTTGAGCATAACGTTCACCAGTTACAGAAACGGTTTTAAAAGTTCTTCCATTTATTTCTTCAAAGAAAAATGGCCCAATAATAAAAGAAGAAGTGAACCCACACCAAACTGTAACTCTGGGCTGATGAAGTGGCATTTCTGTAAAAATCCTAGGGTTTTCTGTTGCCCAAATGCGGCTGTTTTGAGTGTTGACTTCTCCATTTAGAGAAAAGTGAGCTTCATCTGTCCACAGAACATTCGACAGCCAGTTTTCAACAATATCAATTTGCCGGAAAACCCATGCAGCAAATTCTTGACGCTTCTCAAAATCGCCGACTTTTAGCTCGTGAAATCTTTGAATTTTGTACGGGTATTTTTTAAGAAAAATTCTTAGAGCTCTCCAAACTGTTCCATACGAAATCCCCGTTTGTCGAGAAACTTGTCGAGCACTTACTTCTCCATACGTGGATAACGTTTCAATAGCTTCATCATTCTGCGAAACCGTAACAGCCACTGACTTGCGTGTCGATGGTCTTCCACTCCGAGGTTTAGCTTCCAGAGATCCAGTCTTCTCAAAATGTTTTATCATTCTCCTTAGAGAGTAGCAACTCATGGGTCCTTTACCTCTTCGAATACCTTTAAAGTTACGAAACGCTCGTAAAGCTTCAGTGGAAGATTCTGAATTGCAATAATAAAATTTCACCAAGAGTACTTTATCCTGTAGTGACGGCATCCCAGAGTAAAATAAATGATCAGGGATAGTTGAATTTTTCAAATGAATTAAAATAAACATAATCGATATATGGCTTCTGAAGCCAACTGTGCGGACGTGTTTGGCATCGCTTGTCTCGTACCGCGAATGGGATTTAACTCTGCATATCACAATATAGTATTAAAAGTAACTCCTAAAGTTTACCAAATTTTAAGAAAATGGGTAATGAGATATACACCGATTTTGAGCGATGTTCTACACAAGACAGAATATTTGTAAGACAATGCCAAAATTGTTTTGAATTTAATCCGAACCATAAAACAAAAGACTGCCAAAACATTAAAATATGTAAAATATGCGGTGTACAGGGTAGCCACAACTGTACTGAAGCGCCAAATTGTCACAATTTCTCTAAGCACCCTAAATTTAAAAACCTTTCTACAAACCATAAATCAAATTCAAGTGAATGCCCGATTTACAAATCACAAATAGACAAAATTATCCAAAGGACACAATATTCACAAATATACGAGGGAAATGATGTAGCAAATACAATTTAAAGCTTAATCTTAAATAGATTAATATCCTATATGATTGAAAATGTGAGATGTATTCAACAAAATGTAAGAAAAAGTTTTACTGCGATAAGTAAACTACAGGCCAACACTAGAGATGACCCACCTGACAAGGACGAGTGGGTAACACCCTCGTTTCCAGACAGTCATGAACCGGGATCGAATCCCGCGTTAACATTTTGTTTGATATGTGAATATCCTTCACCTGACATTCTTTTGATTCAAGAACCATATGCTTTACATGAAAATGTTATTTATGATATGGACTCTCAAATTATATGTTCGAATAAAACTGGGGAAAAATATACGGCAACTATAATTTTAAATAAAAATATAAAGTTCAGCAAAGAGGAAAAATTCACAAATTCTTTTTGTACAACAATATCTATTTCTACAGTTAAAGCAAAATTAATTATTTCTAATTTCTACATTCATCCGAATACATTTAACCCTGTTCATCAAACATTCATTAGAGATCTGCTCAAAACGTATATAAATCAACCTGTAATCCTTTGCGGTGATTTTAATTCAAGACCTACTATATGGTTTGTTATAAACTCTAATGGATATAGATTACAACCTATTATAGACGAATGTAACCTCTTTATACATAACCTGAAAAAACACCCACCTGCCGCGGAAAGTAAGTATAATCGATTTCACAATCTTGAATAAACACTTACTAAGTTTAATAAACAACTGGCATACCTCTGATTTGACTAATATTTCCGACCGTGTTGCTGTTAAATTTGATATCAGGTTAAAGAGAATGGTCATTTATTCAATAATCAAATTTCCACTTTGAAAAAAAATGCGAATTGGGCAAATTTTTCTAATAACATATCATTACAAGATACAAAAAACTGGGAATTGATATAAGCAGAGTGTAAGATGAGGAAGACATTGATGGGATAGTGAACGCACTCATTAATTTATTGAGAGAAGCAGCATATAAATCTTTGAAGGTTAAATCCCCCATTAATAAACATGTTTCCAGAATTGACTGGTGGACTAATGAACAGGAAATAATAAAAAATAATTTTCATTATATTAGAAACTTGTATTACCGTCATAAAACAATCAGTTACAATACATTTAAGTTGGCAAGAAACAAATACACTAATGCAATAAGAAAAGCTAAAAGAACTAACTGGAGAAACGTTATTGAAGAAAATTACACAGATAATCCATTTGGTAATGCTTATAAGTTCTTCAATAAATTAAGATCCTCAAATGTAAAGAATGGAATTCCCATAATTGACAATTCACCAGAATATCTAAAAGAGCAAACAATGACCATATTAATGGACGATTTAATTCCTGAAGACGATCCTAATTTGGACAATTTTCAACAACAAATAATTAGAAATTTTAAGCCACGATTGAATAATCCAAGCATAATTATTATCGAAGTAGAAGAAATAATGAATATCATTTCTAATTCTGATGTTTAAAAAGCTCCAGGTTTAGACAACATAAGTAACAATATTGTAGCGTAGAAATCAAGCCTTGAAATATCCTAAGATATAAAATAATTTATTGATGACGTCACAACGACGAGTCGACAATTATTAACAAGTCAGCAAAACTATCTACAGCTAGGGAATCTTAAGCAAGCAAGCAAAGAAATATTTTAAAGATGATTTCACAAATACAGAGTAATATATATTTTTTTATAATCTGTTGAGTATTTTCATTGAATTATATTAAATTAAATAATAAAATATTTCTTCGCCACAATATGATCAAATGTGCTTACCCAAAAATTAAGCATATGTTATGCAAACTATTTAATAAATGTATTCAAAAAGGGGTATTATCCGGAGAAATGGAAAATAGCAGCTCTAAAAATAATTCCTAAACCACATAAATCTAATTTAGAATCAACAAAAAGTTATCGACCTATCTCATTGATTTCAAATCTTTCAAAAATTTTCGAAAATATTTTGAAAAATCGAATTTATGAATTTTATGAAAGTAATAATCTTTTGAGCTCCAGACAACATGGATTTGTCAAATAAAAATCAACGACAACGTGCTTGAATAAAATATTTATCGATCGAGGATCAACAGCGATACTACTTGGATATTCCAGATATAATTGAAAATTTGATTAAATATAAAATTACACTATTGAAGAAAAATACTAACCAAACATTTCAAAGTTTCTTTCCCGCTAATATTCCGAATCATTTTCGGGCAAATTTCCACAACTCTCAATTTATTACAAATCACGGAAATTTTTGAAGCTTTTTAAAATTCATCAAAGCAGTGCAGGATTCAAGATGCTTCTGTGGATGTGAGGAACAAATTTCTATTCATCTGCTGCTAAATTGCCCCGTCTTCCAAGAGTATAGAGAGAGAAATAAGGATAACCCAGGCCCCTGGAGCGCAAGAAATGCCAACTGCCCGGGCTGTCAAGCTAACCAGTAGAAACCAGTTACTCTAGATTATATTTATATAGAGCCAATTGCAGAGCCGAACCAGCTGGTCAGGAAGTTCCATGCCAGCAGAGAACCCGGGAGTCCAGCCAACGAGACTGGGTCGAAGGAGGTCTTCCCAAGCAGCAGAGCTGTCTTCATTCTGTGTTGCATGAAAGCAGGGCATCTGAATAGAAGGTGGTCCACAGTCTGTTGTTCCTCCATACAATGTGGGCAAGATGGGTCTTCCCCAGGACGCCAGAGAACCAAGTCTGCCCGAACATGGCCATGTCCTGTAAGTAAGGTGGTGGTGACTTCTCCAGGACAGACCTTAGGGAGGAATGGGAGCAGCCGGTCTGGAGTATGGGCTATTCTCCTCAGGTGTCTGTTGTAGTGGTTCTGGCAATAAACCTCCGTCCATGCGTCTAGGGCTGCCGCGCGTGAGTGGTTACGGGCCAGGCTTCTAGGCAGAATGGAAAATGATGGCTCTAAGATCAAAACGGCCGCGTTCTTAGCAGCTCTGTCTGCTCTTTCCTTTCCGTCGATGCCGCAGTGTCCCGGCACCCAACACAGATTTACGTTTTGGTTGGTGTTCAGTGCGAGAATAATCTTAGCTACTAATGTCGATCGAACTGGACCTGACGTACATATGGCTGACAGAGCTTATCTGCAGTCCGACGCGATAGTGATCGCATTTCTTGAATAACCTTCCTTCACCAGACGGACCGCCCAGCGGATTCCCAGAAGTTCAGCCTGGAAGGCTGTGCAGTCGGGATGGAGCCGTAAGAGAACGGGCTGCTGATCTTCTGATGAGGGAACAATTGCAGCGCCCACCCCAGCCTCATTTTTTGATCCGTCTGTGAATATTATAGGTGTTGTTATCTCCTCGATGTTTAGACTGAAAGACAATTGACGTCTATCTGGAGGGTATGGCAAAGAAGCTGGGCCTGGTCTAGATTCAAAATTTCCTTCATTGATTTCCTTCAGGAACGCCGTACGAGACCTAACAATAATATCGAAAGGAGGGCTGCCGGTTATGGAGATGGCTGAGACTGTAGGTGTGTAAGGACCTCCTCTCAGTACACGATTCGCAAAATTGCAGTGAAGGCTCCTAAGTTGCCTAATGCCTTCGCTGGAGAGAGCACGACCTCCCCATGCTGACGCTCCGTCCAGCTGAAAAGAAGATTCCAAATTTACCCTGTATGGTGTGGGTGAGTCGTGGGATTATTGATCTGCATCTACGTGTGATCTTGCGTAGGTGGGCGACAAATCCGCGGGTCTGGTAAAACTCCACTCCTAAGATTGTGACGGTCTTCTTGATGTTTAAAGGTTGACCAAGGACTCTAAGCCCTGTCTCGGAGTTGGGGTGGACATTACGCCATTGGAACAGGCAAGCTTGAGTCTTAATGGGGTTTATATTAATACCATTTATCGTGCACCAAGATGTCAACCTCTCCAAGAAGGTGTTAGTGGCAGAGACCGGCAGGCGACTACGAACCTGAGTCATAAGGGTGAAGTCGTCCGCGTAAGCTATTAATCGGCTATCTATGATGGAGGGAAGGGTGAAGATGGTCCGAGCAACTATGTTCCACAGGAAAGGACTTAGCGCTGAACCCTGGGGAGTGCCGAGTTGGGAGGACGTACATTCTGTTGCTGTCCAAGCTGAGTAAGAAACCGTCCGGTCTTCCAAAAAACTTTTTACTAAACAGGTAATAGACTCTGAACAATTTAGACGTTCAAGATTTTGTATGATTGCCGGCCTCCAAACAGTGTCGAAGGCCTTACTGATGTCCGAGCTGATGAAAAGAGTTTTCCTCCAGTGAGCTTGTCTTTCTTCAATTAATTGAGTGATACTCGCCAGTGCATCTTCCGCTGAACGACCATTTACGGTACCCAATACGGTTTTGTATTGATCTTCAAAGAACCATCCATGACGATCCGCGAGCCTCTGAAGTCGGTCCAGGATACATCTCTCAAATACTTTGGCCATAGTGTTCAATAAAGTAATAGGTCTGTATTTCTCCAGCTGACTGGTGGCTGAATTGGAGGATTTAGGCAGAAGTATGAGGCGGCCTTCTTTCCATTGACGGGGGAAGTGGCCCATACGAAGGCATTTGGTGAACAATTCGGCCAGCAGGAATTGCAAGGAAGGGCCGCCCAGGTCTAGGCATTTTGAACCAAGACCGTCAGGGCCCAGGGCTTTCCTTTTTCCACAGCGATGAATGGCTCGCAAAACTTCCCAGGGTTTGAATTCAGGTTCGTCTGAGTGAGCAGAAATTGCATTCCTTTGCGGGTGAGGTCTGGTGTCAGGTAGGAAAAAGTGATTTAACAGGGTCTGGCAAGTCTCATGAGGATTGTAAAGAGAGCCGTTATCATGTTTGAGAAGTGGCGGACCTCGGGGGGAGCCGCGGCCCCGGGCGATAAATCGATGTATGTCACTCCAGTATGCGGATGACACCTCCTTGCAGAGATTAAACCAGGATTTACTTTTAGCTTTCCGCATAGCCGCCTTCAGTCGATTATGGCACGCTCGGTATAAACCGCGGAAGAAGTTCCTAATAGAACACCGGACTTTCTGACTATAACGGCGGAGGGAGATAACCAACCTTCTGATCCGACTCAGTTCGGGGGTCCACCACGGCTTTGACGGTCTTGTAGTATTGGAGCGTCTCCCCATGGAAGAGTCACAAGCTGATTGCAGGATGGAAGTCAGAAGGAGGACCACCCTGTCAATATCTTCTGGGCTAGAGGCCTCGTTTAATAAGGTAGTTACACCATCAAATTATAGGTGCATTGCCCTTATAAGCAACTTGTCAAAACATTTTACATCCATATTAAAAAATAGACTAAGTAATTGGATTGAAAATAGAAAACTCATAGCGGAAAACCAGGCAGTATTCAGAAAGGGCTACTCGTGCAAAGACCATATCTTCACGCTTACGTCACTAATTCAAATGACATTAAACCGCAAAAGGAGGAAACTTGACACATTCTTTGTTGATCTTAAAAAGCGTTTGATACAGTTACACATCTACTATTATGGAGAAAGCTTGCGCTTGTTGGTTTAAGTGGGCGATTTATCAAACTTATACAGAACTACTATGCTCAAATGATGGCAGCGGTCAGATGGAGCGGCTCTTTTACAGAATTTATCAAAATACAATCAGGTGTTCTTCAGGGTGAACCTCTTTCACCGTATTTATTTATTATTTTCAATAACGATCTGGTTGCTACGCTGGATGATTCTGACCTGCCAGGTATATACTTACCGGGCCATGGAACTATACACCTGCTCCTGTTCGCGGATGATATAGTCTTCCGTGGTGAATCCAAGATAAATATCCAAATAAAGATTAATTTAATAAAAAATATTTTGAGGAAAATAGTTTAACTCTGAACCAATTCCAGTCTAAAATCGTAGCGTTTCGAAATGGAGGCCGCTTGGCTAGATCTGACGTTTGGTTTTGGGGCCAACAACCTTTGACAGTTACCTCAAAATATACGTATCTTGGATACCCCTTAACAATCAAGAATCCAGCTGCTTACGTGGCGCAGCACTTTAAAAGCAAAGCATTGATTGCTACAAACGCAGTATGGTGAATACTATCTAAGTCAAGAACCATATCGTTCGGAGCAGTGATGAAATTACTTGACTCCATAGTTTTATCCACGTTATTATACTCGGCCCCACTGTGGGCGACGAATCAGATAGAAGTTTTAAACCAGATCCAGGATATTTTTCTTACGGCGATTTCTTGACCTTCGCAAATTTACACTCCGGGCTATATCTTACGAACAGAAACCGAAAGGGTGTCCCTTGAATTAAACATTACGAAATTGATTCTAAAGTTCTAGATACGGATTTTAAAAATGGACAGGACAAGATTACCTTATGTTTGCTTGTTCCAGCTCTAGGAAGTTTCAATTTTGGGAAAAGCGGGAAACAACTTTATTTATAACCTGAATAACATCATTGACTCTTGGGGTTTTTCTTTTCTTAAGAACTGTGAAGATTATATGGTTTTGCGAGGAGAAATGCCTAGAATAGTTCAAACCACAGTGGACCAGCTACTCCAATTTGACCGAGCTAAGATACAAAACTCAACTCATTGTATTCACTATCAATCTCTAAGTAG
Source organism: Cordylochernes scorpioides (assembly GCA_030710605.1). Lineage (NCBI taxonomy): Eukaryota > Metazoa > Arthropoda > Arachnida > Pseudoscorpiones > Chernetidae > Cordylochernes > Cordylochernes scorpioides. Next base: position 57,599,268 of record CP092885.1, on the reverse strand, counting down.
CTCCTTTATGACGGAGGACTACTTACTATCAAACCTCTCTTTGAAAATAGCCCGTCAAAGGATTCTATGGCTATTTTCCCCCGAGGATATCACGGGATTTTGGAACAGCGACCCTTTAAATTTCTACTTCTGCAATGCTGGCATCCAAAAAATTAGGTTCATTATCTATTCCATTGCCCATTCCTACAGGAAAAGAGACTGGAAATTCGCGAAATTTCGGGGCTAACTCACTATAATGAACAACATGTATATACAATTTTTACTACTCTCCAGCTGGATAAAACATTTGTTTATAAATATTTAAAATTTTTCAAGGCGATTGACAAAATGAGGGAAGAAGTGCTCAACTCCCCAGACAACGGCTGATTGCTCCACCTCCCCTCTAAATTGCTTTTCCTCCTCACTCATGTACATATATAACCTCTTAGGGGAATCCCCTTGTAAGACAATAGGGTGTTAATAAAGGTTTTTGTTGTTGTTGTAATAGGGTAGTTACCTGGTGGAGAGAAGAGTTGAGGAATGTAGTCCAGATATGTATATGGTCAGTGAAGACCATCTCATCTAATAAACCTCTAGTGGCATGGATCGCCAGTGAGCTGGAGGCCAGAGTGACATCTATAGAAGAAGATAAAGACCCATTTGACCAGGTAGAGATCACAGGGGGTCCCAAGAAATGAAGATCATTGAAGCTGGCGAACTCTTCAAGATTAGCACCCCGGAAGTCCAACCTCGCACCTATACCCCAGGTAGGAGAGTGGGCGTTAGTGTCCATACCCAGGATCACTGGAAGAGAGGCCCGTCTTATCGTATCTTCCAGAAGAGGGATGAAATCATCGGCAGCTCTAAGGCCGTGCCAGTAGGCCGAGTGCACCACGATGATGCTCTGCTCTAGACATATGGCTATGGAGGTTATGGCGGTGTCTGGGGAGGTTAGAGGGATGGGATGAAGGTTGCTACGTGCCACAATTCCCGAGGGGATGTAGGCGCCTGGGACAAAAACAAATGCCTGAAACCCACGTGTGGGCCAGAAGAAGTTAGTTGAGAGTTCTTGCAGGAGCACGATGTCGGCCTGTGTCGAATTTGCCAAATTTGCAATTTCAAGAATGACAGTTGGTGATTTTTTAGCGTTCACCTGCAGGACACGCAATGGCCTTGACATTGTTTCTTGTTCGGGCTATTCTCTCTTTTACAAAGGGACAGGTAAATAATGTGGCAAAGTGGTTGTGGGAGCTCCAGATTTTTTTTATGCAGCGGCAGCAGCGGCTTTGGCTTGGCTCGACCGAGCATCGGATGCCCTCATGCTCTGCAGAGCCGCAGCGATAGCAGATTGGATGGGCAGCTGGACAGGCAGAAGCGCGGTGGCCGAAGCCACAGCAACGGAAGCATTGCTTTAAAGTATGACTGCGCTCATACCTGTGCACTAGACCCGCCACAGGAATACGTCCATGTTGACCGAGGATTTCGGAGACTTGGTTGTCCACTTCGATGAACACTTTACTAGTGCTGTGTGCCGCATTATTCGATCGATGGACTACCCTGATTTCACGCGTTTCCAGGAGTGACTGCACGGAGTGGTTGGAGCGGAAGCTCTCGCATATCTCATCGTCCCGCACCTCCCCGTCCACTCTGAAGAGGCAGTATCTTGGTAGGATAACCGGGCACTCGGGGAAGCTTAGGCCCGTTGGCAGGGAGGTCAGCCCAGTGGAAGCTACTTTGCCATTTGGGTTGTTTTGGGGTGGAAAACCACCTCGCCGCTGGTGTTGATGGACGCCACCACGTGTTTTGATGACGCTAGGGAAGGATGAATTTTTTGAATTTCCCTCAAAAATTCCCTTGGGTTGCTTTGGGGTTAGCCGACCTGACGACGACATGCGATTCGAAGGAAGGAGCCAGATTCACTAATGTGTATTTCGCTTTGGGTTTCGGAGGTGAAGGCTTTACCGGCTTGTCTTTCTCTGCCACTACCGAGGCGAAAGAGGTGGAGGGAATCGGGACGTTGGCTGTGGGATTGGGTCATCCTAGACTGGCTCCCTTGAAGGCGTCCTTAAGAAGAAGTTCTGCCTCTTGGACGAGATTCAGTATCAGTCCTTTGGTGGCAATCTGTATTTTTTCGGGGGAGTCCAGGCTGGTGTCGGCAATGATCGCTTCGAAGGTTTGGCACTCAAAGTTGAACAAGTTCGCCGTGCTGTTGAATTTAAATTGGTGATGGGAAGACGGGAGGAGGTCTTCGTCCTCAGAACGCGGCCGCTTGTTGGCCTGCTGACTTCCTCCACCACCGCCATCATACTGGTTCAGCTCCATAAATAAAAACTATCAAAAAGCAAATCTACTCCAAAGAGAGTAAAAAAAGGCAGACCAGACAAAGAACATTATTCCGTTAACGAGATGAGGTGTGTATGGTTATCGGTTCGGCCAACAACAAATATCCAATTTATATACACATATATTTTTACATAATGAGGATTTGAAAAATGCAAATAATATTCATCTATTTACATGCACAACAATTTATTTTACCATCACTACAGCATAAATCACTCTTGGTGAATTTTTTTTATTGCAATTCAGAATCTGCCACTGAACCTTTACAAGCGTTTCGTACCTTTAAAGGTATTCGAAGCGGTAAAGGACCCATGAGTTGCTACTCTCTAAGGCGAATGATAAAAACTTTGGAGAAGACTGGATCTCTGGAAGCAAAATCTCGGAGTGGAAGACCATCGACATGCAAGTCAGGGGTTGCTACGGTTTCGCAGAATGTTGAAGCTATTGAAACGTTATCCACGTATGGAGAAGTAAGTGCTCGACAAACGGGGATTTGGTATGGAACAGTTTGGAGAGCACTAAGAATTTGTCTTAAAAAATACCCGTAAAAAAATTCAAAGACTTCACGAGCAAATTGATATTGATGAAAACTGGCTGTTGAATATTCTGTGGACAGATGAAGCTCAATTTTCTCTGAACGGAGAAGTTAACACTCAAAACAGCCGCATTTGGGCAACAGAAAACCCTAGGATTTTACAGAAATGCCACTTCATCAGCCCAGAGTTATAGTGTGGTGTGGGTTAACTTCTTATTTTATTATTGGGCCATTTTTCTTTGAAGAAATAAATGGAAGAACATTTAAAACCATTTCTGTAACTGGTGAACGTTATGTTCAACTTTTGAGAGAAAAGGTTATCCCCATATTGCAGGACAGACAAGCACTGAGCGAAATAACATTCATGCAAGATGGAGAACCTCCTCATATCTCCCGCGGTGCCAAACAATTGCTGAAGGATACGTTCCGTGAAGATGGTGTGATAAGTCGCCACTTTATACACCAGTGGCCTTCAAGATCACCAGACTTGACGCCTTGCGATTTTTGGATATGGGGGTACATTAAGTCGCGTGTTTATCGATGCCGGCCTACCACATTGGTCATGTAGAAGGCTTCTATCAGACGGCACGTTTCATCAATTTCAACAGATATGTTATTTAATGCTGTCCATTCTGTCATCTATCGTCTGCAGGCGGTGTTTGAGAATGAAGGTCGCCACATTGAACAAGGATTCTGACCTAATACAAGAGAGAAGGCAGTTACCTCATGTGTTATAAAAGCTTCCATGTATTATATTATCTACCAATGTTTTGCAGCTCTTTGTGTTGAGTTATGGGTAAATAAATTCTGTCCTCATATCTTGTCTCTTTTTTATTTGTGAAAAGTAATTTTTGTTTGTTTGTCATTTGCTCACATCTTATATTATGTCGTGCAGACCAAAGTGTTATAACTTCTCGAATAACACTGTTACACACAATTTTACCCCTTATGTTTAATTTATCGCTTTTCGCTCATTAAAAGAAATAGAATAAGGAATATTCTCTGTAACCCCCACCTTTAGAAATTTGGGCAAAAAAAATAATACAAAATGATTTTACTACCACGTTTATCAACGTAAAAGGTTGATTTAAAAATTATATTTATTTGAGGGGATACATTTTTAAAAATCGTGTACAGTATAATAAATAATGATAACATTTGACAAGCCCATAGGATATTTGGAATAAAGTACGACAAATGTATTTTGTCACTCCCATCTATATTTCATTTGTTGGATCATGACAAATTTCCAGTTAAATAGTCGAGTGTCGCCAATTATTCAAGAAATTACACATTCCTTATAGCAAGAAATCTTATTAGTGGTACCATCATAATTTTTGGTACTATATTAACATTTCAAAAAATCTTGTATTGAATTCAGCTATGTTTTTCAAACATTCAATATATTTGACAAAACTCTATCAAAAATATAAATATTTTTTGCTACATGTTCTAATTTGCATATACCTATTTTACATATCTCAGATGGTATTTAAAAATCGTTAAACATTTCTTCTAACTTTTGGCGAAATGGTGCTTTATTAATTAACGATTTGATATTATTAGGATTCTTTGCTGGTATACAAAAAGTAAAAATATGTGTCGATCAGTTATATTTTTCAATTAATCAAACAATTTGGCCGCTGAATTTCTGATTCTGGTACAGCGCCATCTAGGGAATGAAATTGTAACTAAAATCAATTTCGAAATTTTCAATATTTGCCATAAAAAATCCCATTGCATTCTGAACACAATGGTGTTTACCGCATTGCTCTAGCGCAAATATTCGCGGAGTTATTAATTTTTAAAGTTGTGCGGGACTTTTGGATCACCCTGTATTTTGGATTTGATAAATAGATTTATTTGCTAATATATCGGTTGGCTGAACGTTAATCTTTGTCAAGGCATTATAATTTGTATATTGTATCATTTTTTATGTTTATATGTCGTATTGAAACCTACATAACGATACAAAATACATAATATAATGTGTTTACAAAGGTTGGCATTCAGCCAACTGATATATTAGCAAATAAATATATTTATACAATTCAAAATATTTAATTAAAAAGGCAAATATTGGATCAAAATAACATTTATATCACCAATATTTCAGTTGGCTGATCGCCAACCTTTATCAAGGTGTTATTACATTTTAAAGTGTTTCAACAACAAACTAAGCGTCAAATAACGCCAACAGAATTAATTTTTAAAAAATAATTTGTTATTACAATGGAGAGAAAATTATTTTTTATATATTGGTATAATAAATGATATTTTGATCCAATATATGCCTTTTTAATTAAAGATTTATTTATGGATTGCTCTATTTTCAAAACATTTATAACCCAACAATACCTTTTATTACAATACAAAACAATATCTTTTATTAAAAAAATATTTGAATGTGGATTGCGAATTTGTCAGAACATATATAATAGTGTATAATACAACTATAAACCCAGATTGGAATAAAATATCGAGGATATACATTCATGGAGCAACCATATTTATGTATCGCTGTATTCGGAATGATAGATAAAGAACAAGGTGTTGTACCAATTGCCTCTTCTCGCCGTATTTTATTGAAGCTGTCCCAGTCGTGTTCTCTTCTCGTCGAAGGTCCATAAACCAACTTTATGTGCTTCACGTACACTACAACCTCTGCTTTACGACTGCCTCTTAAAGATTTTCTACGGGACCCGTCCAATTCATTTAATCCACCATTGTATCGTACCACGCTATAACTGGGCTATAACCATTCTTTACCTTTATATCGTTCTATATTGACTAATAAACTTATATATACAAAGTTAATTAAAGTATATGAAATTATTTATAATAATAAATTTATTATATTTATTCATTAAATAATCATTGAATGATTATATATAAAATGGAAGAATTTAAAAGCACGAATGTTTCTTTTATACATAATACAAACTTCTACTGCCCTTACTGCGAAGAAAAGAAATATTGGGAGGATTTGGCTCATCAGTGATGAACTCTCCCAGCGGTTTCGCCAATTTAAACCACCGCTGGGAGGGTTCACCACTGATGAGCCAAGCCCTCCCAATACAAATATTTTCATAGCAGTAAGGGCAGTAGAAGTTGGTATTATGTATAAAAGAAACATTCGTGCTTTTATATACTTTCATTTTATATGTATAGATGGCGCGTTATTGCTATGTGTTAATTGAATGATTAGGTTTGAAGTAATTTTATATATTCGATTTTATACTGATGGACAAAACTTTAAGAAGTGGAAAGTATTTATGTCGCCGGTTGTCTGTTTTTTATTTTAGGAGACGGATCTATATATCTGAATCTCGATAAGCATGCTAAAAGATACAACTACTTGAGGTTTGTCTATGAGTGTATGTATTTACCAGTAAAGGGCACTTATCCCTCTAAATGTATATTTAAACAATTTACAATGTTAACAGGCAAAGAAGCAAAGTTCTATTCCTACCTACAGGTGCCTTATAAGTCCCATCAACAGGAAACGCATCTAAATACTCCAATGAATTCTGCTCATCTCTCTAAAACATCGCAAAATTGGAGAGGAGTGGACTTCAGGAATTAATTTAACCATTTATTTTATTTAACAATTGCAGAATACACGCTATATCCACAAATCGGATATTTGCGTGTGAAATATATACATTTGAATGAAAGAAAAAGTAGTTTAAAGGGATATATACATATTTACATATCAGTATGTAAATTGATTACATTAGTAGTCACTTATTTAGTTAAGTACATTCTGCAGAATTTGTTGAATCTTTGGTGTATGTCCTTAGTGTAGACCACATGTTGCATATTTGTTATGGGAAGTTGATATAGTTCCCTAAGGTCAGCGGTCAGCGGGCAGTCATGGAGATAAGTACCACCACCACTTTTGAAATTCTCTCTGTGCAGAATATAATTTCGAATTCGAGGATACTTGTTCTCTTCTGATAAATACATACAATCCTTCCTCATATTTAAATTATATAAACATACAAATTTGTACGGACAGCCTTTGCCGGAAGGATATTGAGCTATATAGTAAAGAACGTTTCTCCCATTAAAATAATGTCGAATATAGGCGTCATCTATTCAACGTCTCTACAGACTATCTGCTTGAGATCAGTGACGAGGCCAAAACAACAACTAACCCAGAAACCATAGTTTCGTGCTAATGATCTTCGTCAGTCCATAGCGCGCTTTTATTCTATGAGATTCACAAATGATCATGTAATATACCTTATAATAATTTTATAAAATACTCTGTTTAACTAATTTATTTTTGAATGTTTGGATTTGGCAGCACTGTAATGATTATAAAATGAAAGGATTTTAAATCACGAATGTTTCTTTTATACACAATACAAACTTCTACTGTCCTTACTGCTATGAAAAAAATATTGGGAGGGCTTGGCTCATCAGTGGTGAACCCTTCCAGCGGTTTCGCCAATATAATCCACCAGACCGCTTATCAGAGCTCTAATACTGTATTGGACGATTCTGCTTATATACGGAGCATTGAAGGATGGAATCTCAGAAATGGTTTACAAGAAAACTATGGACATAAGCTTATAGGACAGTAGAATTACAATCAAATATATTAGAGCTCTGAGAAGCGGTCTGGTGGATTAAATTGGCGAAACTGCTGGGAGGGTTTACCACTGATGAGCCAAGCCCTCCCAATATATTTTTTCATAGCAGTAAGGACAGTAGAAGTTTGTATTATGTATAAAAGAAACATTCGTGATTTTAAATCCTTTCATTTTATATATATAGATGGCGCGTTATTGCTTTGTCTTCACTGTAATGATTGTTATTGTTATGAATATATTAAAAAGTGTATGTTTAAACATTATATAAAGAGATATAATTAAAAATTGTTTCTCAATTTGGTAAAGCATATTTATTTATTTATTCGAAGAGAGAGAGGAACATCACAGATCAAAATGATATCTTCACAATATGCCAGATAGGTGTTTAGATAGCAAAGTAGCTAGGTCAAATCTATACCTAAACTATTCGATGGATGTATTAAATTTCTGCAAATATATATTATACATATACTATATTTCTATAATAGCAATCATATATAAAATAGTGAGGGTGTGGGTTACTCCTTATAAATTGTCTAGTCCTTTTTCTCAATAACTTTTCATTATTTAGATATGATAACATTCAATTGAACTTGTAATAAGGGACGTGTAATAATGTGTGAACAAATTTGTCTTTGTTTCCTTAAAAAAAAAAAAGAAAATCAGACAACCGGCGTCATAAAATACGTTACACTTCCTCAAGTTTTGCCCATGAGTGTAACTTGAAAAAAAAGATTCGCAAATTTCATTTTTCGATCTGGAAAAATTCCACAACTAACACCGGACTGGGTTTCATCAAAACCTCTGAGCGCTCTATGGTAGGTCAATTGCTATTTAAGACATCTTTAAATATTTAATGTAATAACTGACAGAATCGTGTTGGAAAGGTCACTACTGATGAGTTAGGATCTCCCATAAATTAATTAAATCAATAGAGAGTCAGTAAGGAATTGTTCATTTATTTAAAAATCAAGATTTTTTTCTGTAAATAGTTCATAACTTTGAATATACGGATTAATTTTGTAATAAATGGTTTGAGAATTTAGGGATTGTTAAAAGTACACCTATCCCCAGATTTACACGGTAGATACGTTTCTGAGAAAAACGTGTAAATCGAAAATTAAAAATGTTCGCGAAATTTTATGCGAATAAATACAGACACAGTGTGCGTGTGCAGCAAGTCAGCACATAAGCTCGGGATTCCTCGTGAGATGTGTACACAGCACATGTGTTCAATCACAGTAACATTTAGTATAGTGCGATAAAAACAAAAAAAAAACTTATTTGGAAAACCGTGTAAAAGCGAAAACGTGTAAAACAAGTACAGTGTAAATCGGGGGATAGGTGTAATGTGAATCAGCATTAAATCATATATGGCGCTGGAGTGTCAATAAATCTTTAAATGGGGATGTATAGTGCTGTGTGAATGTACACGAGAAACTTGGTAGGAGGGCGGGAGTTTGAACAGAGACTTACAATTAAAGGGAAAAAGTTTAACTCAATTTGGTTCGACCGTATTAATAAAACCGTGGAGAAGTAATTGGGTAAGTGTAGAGGAAATCAAATTATTGTCAGCCTATTCTATTGTCTCCATTAACTGCTCCTCTCTTTAATTATGTTCATCATCGCTTCTATTAGGAATTGTTGATGAGTTAGTTGGTGGTTGTGACTTGACTAAATAGAGTTACGTTAATATACCGCTTTAGTCGAAAATGTTGATAAGTTTAGAGTTGTGGGTGTTTCTTGACTGAATAATTTTACCTTAATATATAGGGGTTTAGTCGAAAATGTTGATGAGTTGGAATCTGTGGGTGTGTCTTGACTAAATAGAGCTACGTTAATATACCGCTTTAGTAGTAGATGTTGATAAGTTTAGAGTTATGGGTGTTTTTTGACTGAATATTGTTACGTTAATATATAGGGGTTTAGTCGAAATTGTTGATGAGTTAGTTGGTGGTTGTGACTTGAATAAATAGAGTTACGTTAATATACCGCTTTAGTATAAAATGTTGATGAGTTTAGAGTTGTGGGTTTGCCTTGACTGAATAATGTTACGTTAGTATATAGGGGTTTAGTCGAAAATGTTGATGAGTTTGAGGTAGTGGGTGTGTCTTGACTAAATAGAGTTACGTTAATATACCGCTTTAGTAGAAAATGTTGATGAGTTTAGAGTTGTGGGTTTGTCTTGACTGAATAATTTTACGTTAATATATAGGGATTTAGTCAAAAATGTTGATGAGTTTGAGGTAGTGGGTGTGTCTTGATTAAATAGAGTTACGTTAATATACCGTTATAGTCGAAAATATGGATGAGTTGGAATCTGAGGTGTGTCTTGACTAAATAATGTTATGTTAGTATATAGGCGTTTAGTCGAAATTCCTGATGATTTGGTTGTTTTTGGTGTGTTTTCACTGAATAGAGCTATGTTGAAATACCGCTTTAGTCGAAAATGTTGATGAGTTTGTGGTTATGGGGGTGTGTCTTGACTAAATAGAGTTACGTTAATATACCGGTTTAGTATAAAATGTTGATGAGTTTGTGGTTATGGGTGTGTCTAGACTGAATACAACCATGATATAATGCGTTTTATGCGTGAATGTGGATAAGTTGGTGGTTTTGGGTGTATCTTGACAGAATAGAGCTCTGATAATAAACCGGTTTATTCGAAAACTTTGTTGAGATTGTATTTATGGACGTGTCTCTATGGATATAGTTACTTTAATATACCGGTTTATTCAAATATTCTGATAATAAGGTGATTGTGGATGTTTTTTTATGTAAGAAAAGCTATGTTAATATACCGTTTTATTAATAGATGTTGACGGAATGGTAATTATGGATGTATATTCACTGAATATAGTTAACCTTAATAAACAGTTTTTTTTAGAAAATGCTGATGTATCGGTTGTTGTATGTATATATTGAGCGTGAAGAGATACGTTTATAGACAAGTTTATTTATATATGTTGAAGAGTTGTTTGTTTTTGGTGTGTCTTGAATGAACATAGCTATGTTAATATGCCGGTTAATTTTTAAATTGTGGATGATTTGGTGGTTGTAAATGTATATTAGGTAAAATGAGCTATGTCAATATACCGGGGTATTCATTAGTGTTGATTTATAGGTAGTTGTGTATGTGCAAATTTAAGTAAAAAAGAGCTATGTTATTATACCGGTTTATTAATGAATGTTGATGAATTTGTTGTTATGGATGTGTAGAGAGTAAAATAAGCTATATTAAAAATAATGGTTTATTGATAAATGTTGATAATTGTTGGGTATGTCTTGACTGAATAGAGCCATGTTAATACATCGGTTTATTGATATATGTTGATAAGTTGGTTGTTGTGGATGTGTATAGAGTAAAATAAGCTATGTTAATATAACGGGTTATCAATAAATGATGATTTTTGGGTATGTCTTTACTGAATAGATTCATGTTAATACATCGGTTTATTAATAAATGTTGATGAGTTGGTTGTTATGGATATGTATTGAGTAAAAATAAGCTATGTTAATATAACGGTTTATTGATAAATGTTGATGATTGTTGGGTATGTCTTGACTGAATAGAGTCATGTTAATACATCGGTTTATTGATATATGTTGATAAGTTGGTTGTTGTGGATGTGTATAGAGTAAAATAAGCTATGTTAATATAACGGGTTATCAATAAATGATGATTTTTGGGTATGTATTTACTGAATAGAGTCATGTTAATACATCGGTTTATTAATAAATGTTGATGAGTTGGTTGTTATGGATATGTATTGAGTAAAAATAAGCTATGTTAATATAACGGTTTATTGATAAATGTTGATGATTGTTGGGTATGTCTTGACTGAATAGAGTCATGTTAATACATCGGTTTATTGATAATTGTTGATGAGTTGGTTGTTGTGGATTTATATTGAGTAAAAATAAGCTATGTTAATATACCGGTTTATTTATAAATGTTGATGAGTTTGTAATTGTAGATGTGTAAATTGAAGTATAAAAATATATTATTAATATACCAGTAATTTATAAATGGTGATGACTTGGTTGTTTTGAATATATCTTGACTAAAAAGAGCCATGTTAATATAACGTTTTATTAGAAAATGTTGTTAAATTGAATTGATAAATTGGTTTAGGTTTATACTGTATATATCTGTTTTTTTCTAAATTATTGTTAGTTTAATGATTATAGGCGTTTCTCGTGTTGTGTGTTGAGTGAATATATCTACTCTATCATACTGGTCTATTAAAAATGTTGATGATTCAATTGCTGTGTGCAGTCTTCAATTAAATATATATTTCGTGTATTTCATCTATTCTATTCCGATATGTTTTGGGTGTTACTTGACTGAATCGAGCTACTTTATTCAAAAATGTTGTTGACTTGTTTCTATGTTTAAGTTTTAACTGAATATATTTCACTTATCATCTGTTCTATTAGGATATTTTCATGAATTGGTTTTGTAACTGTGTGTTTACTAAATATAGAAAAATTTTAAAATAAAAATATATAAATAAAAACATATTTAACACAAAAAAATATATTATAATTTTTGTGTGAGTAATAGGTACCTATAAATTTTCCGAAAAAGAAAGAATAAATAATATTAAGGTAAAGGGTTTCTTTTAATTTTGATTTTCGCAAGTTTTCGAGCAAAATTTCTGCTCTTCAACGGGCATATACTTCTATATATAATATCAAGATGAACTTTGTACAGTAATAATTGAAAATGTGTTATTGGCATGTGCGGGCGTGCATCAAACTGTTTACAGCTAAAAATATTAGATATTATAATTGCGAAAATCAAAATTAAAAGAAACCTTCTTTACCTCAATATTGTTTTTTTTCCTTTTTCGTATAATTTTTGTAACAATTATTTTTAACAATGTGTTTCTTTTGCGATATTTTATCATATATAATGTTATATTTGACATAGAATAAAATACATAGAAACACATTCCTAAAATAAGTATTACAAATTTTATCTATAGAGAGATGGCAATAAAATTTATAAAGATATTTAAGTGAGGTGAAGAGCTGACGTAATAATAGAATCAAATTAGAAGGTTAAAGGTACAGAAAATTGTGGAAAATTAAAATATTTTTTCCTGATTCAAATTTAATTTATATACATTGGGGAAATTACGGGTTAATTAGGTTAATTCTAATAATGGTTTGAATGAATTTTTTTATTTTATTAAGAGGTACTATTGCTTTGAGAGTTGATTATACAAATATATACACTTATGGACAAAACCTAAGGAATTTGTACCTTTTAGCATGTATATTGGGATGTATGCAATAACTTTGAAAACTATTTGGTACACAGTGATCTTTATTGAAGATATACGGGATCATTAAGTGTGAACAAAATTTACCCTCACTCCTTAAAAAAGAAAAGACCCCCGACGATATCGAATTCTTTTTTTTTACTTAAGGTTTACTTTTCTATGAGTTTATTAGGATTTACTTATTTGGCAGTTGAATACATATATTTAAATAATTGAAATCATTTTGGTATCTATGGGCTCGTGTGCTAGCCTGGCTGTTTTGCCCTGTATAATATGGTGAATATGTATTCGAATATCAATATAATGTACCATCATTCACCATTACCTCTATTTGTAAATTGTTTATTAATTCTCTGATATACCAGTACGTTTTGAGGGATTATAGAAACGTCTCTCCATAATCATATATATATATTTGTTTTGAAAATAGAGAAATCCATATTTAATTCATTCGATAATAAAAAGACATATATTGGATTTAATAAAATATTTATTTTTGCCAATATTTCGGCTGGCTGAACGCCAACCTTTATCGAGACTTTACATTTTTGTACACCTATAATACATACAAAGATGTAAAGCCTCGATAAAGGTCGGCGTTCAGCCAGCCGAAATATTGGCAAAAATAAATATTTTATTAAATCCAATATATGCCTTTTTATTATCGAATATATATATGTAGTAATCCCGACCAAGCCGGCGTGGAATGTACTGGGCAGTCGTGGTCGTGGGTGCGTGATGGGATTCCCGCACGGGGACAGCAAGAGACAGAGGCAGGTCTAGATGGTAACTCCAAGAGGTAGAGGTAGACCACGGACGAAGGCAGTCGAACCACGGGCGCCGCGGATGCCTACATCGCGGATAGAAGGGGGGGTGAGAGACCCGACCGACAGTATAACGGCGTCACTCTGAAAACAACTGCTTTGTCTAATTTCTGGGTCTTTATATACTGGACTCCCGCATATGGTGGAGAGTCCTGATTGGTTCCTATAATCACGCCACCTGTCCGGCGCCTGGTTGTTTTCTTCGTCTGGCCTTTGTCGTCGTCTAGTCTACCTTTACCTCTTTGTTTTATTTGTCACTTCCATTGTTACAAGGTCGATACATATTTTTATATAGATATGGGGTTATAATAAATATTAGAAGAAGGTTGTGAATTATCTAACTCAAAATATACTACATATATATGTACGTAGAACTAACTTTATTAACTTTTTATTTCAAATTATAATAAAAAATGATTATGTTTTGTATACAGGATGGCCCATAAACCCGAAACCTATTATTATTTTTATTGATGATTGAAGGTTTCGGAACTTATGGGCCATCCTGTATATAGAGGCGTTCATAATTGATTATAAAGTATAGCGTTAATGGAAATATAATATCATGTGTGTGATTTTGTATGGAGCGAATAAAATAGATATAGATATCAATTGAAGAGCTAGGCTTATAATTGTATATATATATGTCGTAGCTGTCGTGGTCGAATGGATGACCGTTGTGCATGTATGCCTCTAAAAAGAACCTATTCCACACTCGTGAGCGCGCGCTGGCTCCCACCTTTATTTTGTACAGATTTATAGATGGATTAATTTGTATTTACATTTTAACGTACTATTTATGTCGTAAAGAAATTATACATTTTGGGCATTAATCATATTATGACATATATATACAAATATAAGCCCCCATGTCAAACAATATGAGAGGCACTACCTTCGATGATGAAGAGGACCTCAAACCCTGGCTCAACAACTTCTTCGACACCAGACCTGGCGAATTTTGGTGGAACGGCATTAACAAACTTGTCAAACGTTGGGAGGAGGTCGTAAATAATAACGGATAATACATAATTGATTAATTAATTGTTATAATTAATGTTTTTTTTTCTAAATGAAATTGTCGAATAAAACCGAACGAACTTTCTTTACAACCCAATATATAGAATCTTTATAATTTAACTTGCAATTATGCAATGATATATTTTTCTGAAAAGGAAAAATAGATATAATTATTTAAATTGGCTTTATATTTGTTACGAATTTGCTTATAATAATTCATAATAAGTATTCATTTTGTTCAATTTTCTCTCAGAAGGAAAACTATTACATTTTCCGGTTTAACTATTCTAGAATATATTTTTTATATGCGAGCTGGTAATGATCACAGGGGATAATATTTTTGTCACCTTTTCTTAAAAATAACACAAATGTAAAAACTCTTTTAAATCTCTTTGTTTGAGAATTACATTAAAAACTTTTAAAATCTAACAAATAACTAAAGTGTATTTCTAAAAAGATACTTACAAAACTTCAAGTTAAATATTATTTTTGAAAAGAGTTTTTAAAGAAATTTTCTTTTAAGGAATATATATATGAGATAAAACAAATATTGCACCGTTTAATGGCAAAACTTTGGGTTGAAAGATAAAGTTACTTTATATTTAAAACACACACACACATAGATTTTGTTAAACATGTTTTAAAATTAAATTTTTAAAACTACCCTTTGATATTATACAATTATAGCTGAATATTCTGATTTTTAATATAGTTGATTATTTTTTTTAAAATAGAGCAATCCATAAATAAATCTTTAATTAAAAAGGCATATATTGGATCAAAATGTTATTTATTTTACCAATATTTCAGTTGGCTGAACGATAAAAGCTTTAGTTCAGCCAACTGAAATATTGGTAAAATAAATGATATTTTGATCCAATATATGCCTTTTTAACTAAAGTTAATTATTTGAAATGAGAAAAATAGAAATTGGGTGATAGGTTTCTTTTAATTTAGGTATTTCAAGATTTCGAGCAAATTTTCTGCTCTTCAACGGGCAAATACTTTCAAGAAAAGAAATTTTGCTCGAAGGCTTGCAAAACTAAAATTAAAAGAATCTTTTAACTCGAATTCTATTTTTTCCCATATCAAATAATTTATTGGTAACTATTGTTAACATAGTCAATTGTATGAATGTTTGATAAAGAAAAATGTGAATATTTTGGCTTCCATCTACAAGTACCATCATTGTGCTGAGTTTGGTAATACCAACCATCACATCGACCTCTCCACTCTGTAGGACACTCAGTCCATCGGTGGCGAAGTCTTTCCCGGGATGGATGCTAGCAATGAAGACTTTGTATATATTTACATTATTTTGTCTATAATATAAATAAAAAAAAATTCTCCCCATTGATTATAAGCAAAATTATTTTTCAAACTTAATTATATTGACGTTATGTGGCGCTGAGTTTGTTGTTGACACACATTAAAATGTTATAATAACTTGATAAAGGTTGGCGTTCAGCCAACTAAAATATTGGTAAAATAAATGATTTTATTTAAATAATATATACTTTGAATTAAATGTATATAGGTTACAAAATTTGTGAAAAATAATTAATTTTCAGGAAGGTTTCTAACATAGTGCGGTCTTTGGGTTAAAATGTATTTACTATATATATTAAGTAGTTTATTTTTAACTATTGAGAGAAAAATAAACAATAAAATATCTCACAATTAATATAGAATTGTTCAAGTTAATCCTATACTATCAATAATAATAAAATAAGGACAATCATATACACGTATGGGTTCAAGAAATTGCTAAATTAAACACATATTTTTAAATGTTGTCTCAAAAATATTGTTCAAATTGTTTATATTTTTAATAAATGAAAACAGAATAGTTATTGATATTCTATAATATATTCATATATATACAATATATATATGTTATAAAACAAAAAAATAAAGAGATTTTCTGCTTGTATTCAATTATCTTGAGGATTATACTATATTAATACAGTTATTTGCTGGTTATTTTTAGTACTAAATGGTATTGGGGATGCAGTCGTGGCAAGAATCTTGAAAGTAAAATAATAAAAATAGTAAAGATTAGAAATTTCTTTAATTGTGAGCTCAGGAATATATATGAATAACATACTTTTATAAAAGTAATGCCTGGCTTAAGGCGAGTAGAATAAGGAAAACAAAAGATTATTTACATAATGTACAAAAGTTTTGAGCCGGCCATTGGGATAAAACAACAACGAGTTTTTATAGGGGAAGAGTGACCTCTGGCGGTCGATCTAGCAGAGTATTTGAATCCATGAAATTATAATTTTAAATAAAATAATACTTTAATATAACAATTTTAAATAAAATATTTTAAATTAACATATATATACAATATATGTGTATATATTTCTTAGTTTTCTCTGAAAGATAAAAAAAAATCGGGTATATATTTTCATTTTGAGTAGAGATTTGGTATTCAATTTTTCTTTCGCTTTAAATACAGAATGACGGAGATAAAATGGAACTTTTCAATAAAGTCTTAAGCCTAATATTAGAAGCCTGAGGCCATGAAAGTAAGATGGTTTGAAGAGAACCGACTGAGCGGAAACAGCCAAGAACTGAGCTATCTTAAATAACTGCCGTTGTTTACAAACGAAATCTCTATTTATCTCTATGTTAAAAAGTCAAAAAACATTAAATTATAAATTCACTCCTCATAGAATTATATATAAAATACAAATATTAATATCAATCGTTAGTTAGAACACGATATTTTGTAGAATAACATTGCTCTTTTTAAAATATAAACCTAAACATCTAATTTAAACAGAATGGAATACATGTTTAAATAAAAAATTGAAATATTTATATTAATATATTTTGCAATATTAATTTTTATGAATGTGTGAAATTTTCATAGTTATTTATTAAAAATAAAATGTTTATAATACAATATAATGCAGCTTATGATTGTAGAACGAAAATTGCAATTATACCGCGAATGTTTCTTTTGAACGAAAAATCGAAATTTATTTTAAGGAGAAATAGCAATTATTTCTAACCTTAGGGATGAGGTATGATAGGATGAATTATGAAGAGTATGTATGCATGTATATTTATTAAATATATTTTATTTATGTAGAATATTTCATTAAATTGAATATACGCTATTTTATTTATCTTTTATATTGGAGAATCTATCTCCATCTAATAAAATTGAGAAATATAAATTATTTTAAAAATATAAGAACATATAAACAATGTAACATAGTTTTAATACTTCTCGTTTTGCATAATATTATATAAACATTCTATAATTATAACACCTCTTTGAAAAATTTAAATTAAATCTAATTATAATATTATAATTAATATTAAATAAAACTCTAATGGGTATATTTCTAATCAAAATTAATAACCATTTCTAAAATAAATCATCATATAAAATAACAAAAAGATACACTTAGAAGGCAAATTTATATATATAAATATTTATAGTTAGAGTCATTTAAAAATTTATAAAAAAATAGTTAATAGAGGTAGTTTATTATTAATAATAAAGAAGAAAGGTAATTACGTGTTAAGTTTATAAGACATACCAATGGTTGTAGAAGTTAACGTTTTTGATGTTTTTTAATGTTTTGGGAGAAATTCTTGATTTTTCTTAGTTAACCTCAGCTTTTAAACTCTTGTAGCTGTTTATTCTTGAATATTTTCTTAGTGTTTAACTAACTAAATATTTCTTGTCATTCTTATTCTTTCTCAAATTCCACAAACTTATTTACACATTGTGTTTATTACCACATGTTTTTATTGTTATATCTCATTGGATATATATATATATATATATATATATATATATATATATATATATATATAGTGATTCTTAATTCACATTTTAAAAATTTCATTAAATTATTTATGTTTAATCATATACGAGAATATGTTATTTTTATCAATCTTTTAACCATTATATTACTTAATGCTCAATTAGTTATACTTTTAATAATCGAAATTTAACTTCTGAATACTTTTCATTCGGATAATCACCCAATCTATTCACATATTGCCTTTATTACCAAATGATCCGAATATTATATAGTATTTATTATAAAGAGAGACTCATGGACAAAACTTGAGGAAGTGGAATGTTTTTTATATTGCCGGTCTAGTCTGTTTAGAATATATATATATATAAAACATATATGTGGTAATTTGAATCATAAACCCTATATAGGGGTATAGTATAACAGGATTGTGCGATGTAAAACGTGTTGTATAATAGAAACACTTCTGTTAATATAATTATACGCATGTTATACATGTACCATTGCATGACAATATGTAGTGTACTCTGTACAAACTGGAGATAATAAAATAAAACTGTGTAATACAAGAAGAGTTGAGTCAAATAGCAAAGATTGAGATATAGAAGTCTAACAACGTTCAAGAACGAGGCTTAAAGATGTAGGAAGTTTCAAGAAAGTCATTAAGAAAGTACAATGGCCTCTCTTACTTGATTCACCCATTATTGCATCAGATTAATGCCCAGTACGTATGCATCGGAAAGGTATAAAAACCTCTGATAAGCGGGAAATGCATCGCCACTTCCTAGTCCGCGGAAGCCCTCGTCAGTTGTCTCCAAGGTTCGACCATGCCGCCATAGGCCAGTAAGAAACCTCTACTTAACCCTTTCCATATCTTGCTGCTTATATCAACTCTTTCTTTTCATGGAACCTTCCTAGTACAACTATGTTCTTTCGTTTGTTGTGTGTGGACAATCCCAAGTCTTCCACTCTGCCTCGACCACGACTACCAGTACTCTGTGAGAACTGTTAAAGGTATTCCAAGGTGCAGAGAGGTATTGGAAAACTCTCCATTCCCTGACTGTTCCTCTCGGTTAACACAGCTATAGCGAGAGTCGATAGGATTGACCATCTATAGTAATTTGTTGGATTAAATTGGCGAAATCGTTGTCTGGGTTCACTTTTGATGAATAAAGCCTTTTTCATCTTCTTTCAAACTAATTTTGACACCTATGATTCTATTTGTATTAATACAATTTTCTGCTATCCTAACTGCAAAGATAAATAATGGAAGGACCTGATTCATCAGTGGTAAAACCTCTAAGCGATGGATTAAACTTATGAAACCGTTGGGAAGGTTCACAACTGATGATTTAGTCCTTCCTATTATTTTAATATTGCAGAAAAGGCCGTAGAAACCCTTTTCAGAATTTAAAAATAATTTACGCCTCAAAAAATTCATGTTTCTTATAAATATATTGAATTGAATAAATCCATCTTTGAAATCGTGTGAGTAAGATATGAGTATTTACATGCCAAGAAGAAATTGATTTGTTGAAAAGTAAAAATAAAAGTTGCACAGTTCATTTCCCTTGAGCGACACACTTAGTAAACGACCAATTCTTCAACGACCACTTTTGTAAATCCAATAATAGATTAACTTAATCTAATCCAGCCTCTTTAGAAATACTTCATCCAGAAAATTGAAAAAAAAATGTTTTTTTTTATGTAGACTCTCATGGATAAATCCCTTCAGCTAAATAATATTTCAAGTTTCTCTCTCTCTCTCCTAATCAAATAATATTAAATCGCTTTCAAAAATTAAAAACAAAAAATAAATAAAATTAAGGTAAAAAAAAAGAGTTTTTTTTTTTAAATTTTGATTTCGCAAGTTTTCGAGCAAAATTTCTTTTCTTGAACGGGCAAATAATTCTATGTACAATATAAAGATGAACTTCGTACAGTATATGCTTGAAAAATGTGTTATTGGCATGTGCTCTCGTGGGCCAATAACACATTTTTCAATTATTTCTGTGCAAAGTTCATTCTTTATATTGTACATAGAAATATTTTCCCGTTGAAAAACTGAAATTTTGCTCGTAAGTTGCGAAATCAAATTAAAAGAAACTCTTTACCTTAATTTTATTTATTCTTTCTTTTTCAAATAATATTTAGGTAACTATTGTTTTTATATAGAATGACTTTAAAATATATAAAATACGTTAAACATAAGATATTAGTGCTATTTCTATATGCAAGGAATAACGATATTTTCCCATAATTTGTTATTTTACAAATAAAATACTAACAAAATGGAATCATATTGAAATAAAATGGAAATTATGGAAAAAATAATTTTATAAATAATATAGAGTAAAATTAAAGATATCGATAAATATGTAAAAGACTGACTACATTTATGCAACTTTCGTCTTTGAAATGTGTCACCTTTCAGAAATATTCTTCATAAGATTTATAGAGAAGTCATTACAAACATTTGAAAATATAATAAAATATTTCATATCATTTAGTATCGCACTAAATAAGAAAAATTAAGTATGAAGTAAAATGTTCAACAAAATTATTTACTTATTCAATATTTTATCAAAATAGAAGTTAACGCTATTTATCAATGCTTCAAAAATTTATAAATAGGATGAATACTTTATCGTATGGTTTTCAGATAGAGGTTTAAAATGAGGTAAATATGTAAATGAGTAGAATGGGCCCTCTAGGCAATAGTCCATATATGCAACTTTCTGGAGCAGACGACGGGTCGATGTGCACGGGCAGTTGATAAATAGGCAGGAGCTTGGCTCCATTTCTCAAAGTCACGACAGAGAGTAAAAACTTAACAACGGCTCCAAAGTCTTCCAATTTTTCTCAAATACCACACATTTTTGTGAACTTCCTTCACTTCACAGATATCGTTCTTCAACTAAATATATTTATCTCCCCATTACTTAAATATTGTATTCTATTTGCATATAAGATTCGGATAAAATTTATATTAATAGCATTAACTAAATATTTTGTTGATTAATAAATGACCATGGGAATTTATGCGGGAATTCGAATCTCCATTGTTTTCATTTCTTTTTATAAATATTTACACAACAATTAAACTTCATTATTGATTGATTTTCATTGGAAATAAAATAGAAACTTATGAGTATAAAAAATTGTTTGCCTTTTTAACAAATTAAAATGATTTGGCTATGTATTTGATCGATTTTTCTTTAGCGAAAGAATACAGTAATGGACAAAACTCAAGGAGGTGCCTTTCAGCATATAAATATAGTTTTATTTTATTATTATATTTTGTTATATATATATATATATATTATAATGGATAACTTTTGAATTTAAATGCATGGGAAATCCGCTTATACGCTTTTATATAAGCAAATAGGGAATGATTTTCGCATATAATAAGAATTTTCTTAAGTTTTATCCATGAGTATATATATATATAGGATATGTCGCATCGAACACTTTAGTAACATATTAATCATTTCAATTATATGCATTACTTACTTTATTTTATATAGAGAACATAAATTTTAGTTTAAGTTATCATTAGTATAGAAAATTTATATATATATTAAATTAAAGAAAATATACTTAACATTAAAAAATATATTGTTTCTTTTCAAGCTATATGTGTGAGAAAATAGAGTACTAACCAAATTTAAATTATTGTATATAATTACGCGTCACACAGAATTATTTATTATATCAAAATGAAAATAATATAAAATATTAGATATAATAATAAAAATAAAATAATTTATATTTAAATTATATGAAAATACATATTTTATTAAATTTTTAATGCTACATAAAAAAAAAATTCGACCAAATTTCAATAGAAGCGTTTTAGAATTCTAAAAATTATTTCTAACAATAATGATAAAAAAAATAAGTTATTCCATCCACTCAGAGTTCAAAAACTTTACAAATTCAAACACTTAAGACTTTTTATAATAAATAAAAAAAAAGTAATATTCCTAATAAATTATTTTACCATTGTGTGTTTATGCCATAACCACTTAGCAAGCCTTTCTACACAATCGGTACTAATAAATCTTCCATTGTTAGATGAGGAGAATAGATATTTATACCATTGGCATTTGTTTTTCAAGTCTTTGTAGCCCTTTTTTTATTTCTGCTTGTTTAAATATTATTTATTCGATTGATTAATGTTCAAAGCCGTTTTTTAAATATTTTTTTCTTAGTGATACACACTGTAAAGGATTTCTAACTCTTTTTTTTCAATTGCATATAGAAATATTTCTAGATATGTATATTAGTATTGTTATTTAATTGAAATAAATGAGATATTTTGTGGAGGATAAATATAAATGTGAAATAATTAAGGAAATATTTTTAAGAGGTCAGGTTTTGATAATAAAAATAAAAAAATACCAATTCTAACCTCTCACATGAAGATTTTTATATGGCAAAGCCCCATATATTTGAATTAAAATTCTAATAGAGATTGATGCAGGTTATTCTTGTAATAGTTTTCCAATATATGCTCTGATAAGACAAGCCAATCACGTACGAGTTTTGGGCCGTTATCCCTCGTCATTTATATATATGTTATATAAATATATTATTTTATTTTAAATTATAATTTGATAGATTAAAATACTCTGCTAAATCGACCGCCAGAGGTCACTCTTCCCCTATAAAAACCCGTTGTTGTTTTATCCCAATGGCCGGCTCAAAACCATTGTGTATTATGTAAATAATATTTTGTTTTTCCTTGTTCTACTCGCCTTAAGCCAGGCATTACTTTTTTTCAAATTATGTCTTTTTTATATATCCCTTTAACTCAATTAAATTACTGATCAAAATGTTTTTCCTTATCATACTTTAAGGATATCAACTACGACTGCATTACCATACCATAATCCTCAACATGATCTAAATTCAAGCAGAAAATCTCTTTTCTATTTATAATATATATATATATACATATTGTAATGTATTACGACATTTGAAAATTATCCCGCATGTGTTTCTTTTGAACGAAAAATTGAAATTTATTTTAAGAAGAAATAACGATTATTTCTAACCTTAGGTATGAAGTACGAAAGAACAAATTGTGAAGAGTAATGATAAACGGAAAAATAAAGTGTCCAGGGATGGGAATCGAACCCACAGTATTCCGCTTGGCCTTTATCCGGTAAGCGGAATACTGTGGGTTCGATTCCCATCCCTGGACACTTTATTTTTCCGTTTATCATTACTCTTCACAATTTGTTCTTTCATACTTCATCCCTAAGGTTAGAAATAATCGTTATTTCTTCTTAAAATAAATTTCAATTTTTCGCTCAAAAGAAACACATGTGAGATAATTTTCAAATGTCGTAATACAATGATAAGCCGCATTATATTGTACTATACATATTGTATATTAATGATTTTGTCAGTTTATTGTTATATTAAATATTTCAAAATAAGAAATAAGTATTTGCTGGTTTTTAAAACAAAAACATAAAAAAGGTTTTAATCATAATTTGGTGTAATTGATATGATATCCTAATTGAGGATGACACCTGAATTAGGGCGAGTAGAATGAAGAAAATGAAAATTTACATATTTACATATCTACATAAATATTTGAGCCGGCTAACGGGAAATTACAACAATGAGTTTATATAGGGAAAGCGGCGACATCTGGCGCTTGTCTTTACAGAGTTTTGTTAGTTTGTTCTAAAAGTTATAATTTTAAAATAGAATACATTTTATATAACATATAAATATTTATTTTTCTATCTATTCAAATAAAAATAGGATTAAGAATTAATAATTTGAAGACTTTACCGAGTATTGATTGTTTGTTCTAAAAGTTATAATTTTAAAATATATTAAATTAATTATAACATATATATATATTTTACACAAATACATTTACTGGCAATGTGTTTCTTTTAAATATCATCAAATATTATCTCTACAGACCTTACTGCAATGATACGATTTATAGAATGAGAGGGCTTGGCTCATCAGTAGTGAACCCTCTCAGCGGTTTCGCCAAATTAATCTCTAGACCGCTCTACTATTGTATTGGATTGGTTCAAATCACATTAATAGGTACCGCTCAGCAAGAGCAACCTAGTTCATGATAATTGAACAATGAATAATATGTGAAGGTTATTCACATATTAAACAAAATTTAAACGCGGGATTCAATCCCGGTTCATGACTGTCGGGAATCGAGGGGGTTACCCACTCGTCCACTATTGTATTGGACTGGTTTTGTTATATACCCTGCATTTTCTATGGAAGGCAGCTTAGGGGTGTTTAGTGAACTATGGACATAAGCTTATAGGTCTGTAGAGGTACATACATATAATTTCAAGGTATTGCATCGAGCAAAACTCTTCCGCAAAATATGTTTTCATAACCAATATATATTAGTAAATTAAATTTTATTGCCATCTATCGTTAAGATTTTACACAAATACATTTACTGGCAATGCGTTTCTTTTAAATATCATCAAATATTATCTCTACAGACCTTACTGCAATGATATGATTTATTGAATGAGAGGGCTTGGCTCATCAGTAGTGAACCCTCTCAGCGGTTTCGCCAAACTAATAATATAATATATATTGGTTATGAAAACATATTTTGCGGAAGAGTTTTGCTCGATGCAATACCTTGAAATTATATGTATGTACCTCTACAGACCTATAAGCTTATGTCCATAGTTCACTAAACACCCCTAAGCTGCCTTCCATAGAAAATGCAGGGTATATAACAAAACCAGTCCAATACAATAGTAGAGCGGTCTAGAGATTAATTTGGCGAAACCGCTGAGAGGGTTCACTACTGATGAGCCAAGCCCTCTCATTCAATAAATCATATCATTGCAGTAAGGTCAGTAGAGATAATATTTGATGATATTTAAAAGAAACGCATTGCCAGTAAATGTATTTATGTAAAATTTTAACGATAGATGGCAATAAAATTTAATTTACTAATATATATATATATGAGTAGTTTTATATATATATTTTTTTATATATATATTCAAATAAAAATAGGATTAAGAATTAATAATTTGAAGAAAACTAGTTAGACTTAAGATTTCATGAAGAGTTTTATTTTTGTAAAATACGTAATTTTAAGGCTATAATAGGTTTACACTGAATTTTCAGCATGTATGCGTAATATAAGCGGAACACAATAAAAAAAACTGAAATAATTAAAGATAGAAAAAGTAGAAAAAGGTCACTGTAATATCTTTCAGAGTTATTGTCTGAATCCCGATATATATGATGAGAAGTAAACCTTTGTTAAGTTTTTTTCCATTCGTTTATATATATGAATAAGAAAATATTTTCAATTTTTCCATTTTGTCCATTAATATATTTTAAGATTCTCGTTTATTGGATCTTCTTCAAACAAATGGAATGTTTTATAAACAATAGAAATAGATCTAATTAATTTTAATTAATTTCTTGTTCACACATAATTATTATTCCGGAAAAAGTGTGTCTTGAATTACATATGGGATAAAAAAAGAAATAGTAGCCATATATAATTAGGGAATGTATGTTTTTTAAAGAAAGGGGGTGACAATTTAGACAAGTAAGCCTACCAATTACCAAAGTTGACAGAGAATGGGGTCACTCAGAATTCAAGACAAGTTTCCTAATTAATATTAACCTCGTCGTCTGGTATTTTTTTCAAAAAATCAAATTACAAAATCGATAGTCGTCTGCTCCTTCTTTCAAACCGTCCTGGAATAATGAAGATGCCACTGAAGCTAATGATAAGTTCATGATAAAAATCAACATCGTGATATTTATCGTTTGGTTTTAATTATACACTTCAATCTGTATCAACATTAACGCTAATAGTATATATATATATATATCTTATATAAAGAAAAAGATATTTGATGCTTGAATTTTAGATCATGTTGAGTGTAGAATAGTGTGAAATATATAAGTGATGTGAATTTAAGAAAATGGAATTAAGAACAATACACTGACTGTGTTTTGTAAATATATAATTAATCTTTACTAAATTTAAATGTGTGTGATAAATAAATAATTATAATTAAATAATAAATATATAGGTTGTAGTTTATAAAAGATAAACAACACAACATTGAGGAATATAGTAATGCAGTTATTTGTTGGTTCTTTTTAGTACTAAATAATATTGGTAATGCAGTCGTGGCTATAATAATAATAATAATAATAGTCTTGATCAGAGGTTTCTTTAATTGAGCTAAGTGATATATATGAAAAACATAATTTGATTAAAGTACTACCTGGCTTTAGGCGTAAGAATAAAAAAATAAAAGCTTATTTACATAATGTACAAAGGTTTTGGGTCGGCCATTGGGATAAAACAACAATGAGTATATATAGTGGAAGCGTGACCTCTGGTGGTCGATTCAGCAGAGTATTTGTATCTATGAAATATATAATTTTAAATAAAATAATATTCCCCCCAATATAACAATTTAAATAATATCTTAATATAACATATATATATTTATATTATTTAGAAGAAATATAAACTATTTCTGACTTTTATGATTATTTTTGAATTAAAACAATTTTCTACTGCCTTTAGTGTGATAATAAAATTAGAGATGGGCTTGGCTCATCAATGGTGAATAATCAAACCTTTTTCAAATTGTCCTAGAATAAGGAAAATGCCACCAAATTAATAATATATATCCATGATAAAAATCAACTTTGTGGTAGTTATCTTTTAGTTTTAATTATACATATCTGTTCATACTGTACATATCTGCACATTTTCCGTTCGCCATTACTCTTCATATTTTCACCCTTTCATACTTCATCCAAAAAAGTTAGAAATAGTAAATATTTCTCTTTGAAATAAATATTGATTTATCACAGAAAAGAATCTTATGCGGTGAAACTTTAAGTGTTGTTTTATAATCATACGCCGCAGTCCTTTATAATGGAATACATATCTGTGTCAACATTAATGATTGTTTAGTATATATTTTTTCCATTTAGAATGAATATAAACTATATTTTAAATGAAACAACTTCGTACTGCCCTTACTGCTTGATAAAATAATAAGACGGCTTGGCTCATCACCCATATGAATCTTTTGAGCGCTTTTCTATTGTATTATATTTCTATTGTATTTCTTTTGTATTGTGTTTTTACGTTCACTTCTCATAGATTGCAAAATAAAAACAATAGTGTAGTTTATTTATTTCTGCATATATTGACAAAATGACAATAGGATTTTGTTAATTGTCAATGTTTATTATCAGAAATTTAAACTATCTTTGACGTAAATATTGAGGCTGCCTGGCCGGCGGTATTCATATTTCTTGAAAATAAAGATACTTCGGCCAGTAAATCCTTTTATTATCTCGTCGTTTCGACAAAATAAGCAAAATTGGGGAACATGCATTATATTCAGGACATAGGCCAAATTGGAATGATATTGAGATATTTCATAGGAATATAACATTTAAAAAGGAAAGATTATTTTTAGAGGGATGGGTATCACGGGAAATGGGGGCAAGAAATATAAATGTATTTGAAGATATACCATTACAATACAATTCGTTTTTAAATTCAATAAATTAGTTAAAAAAGGGTTGGTATAAATTGTAAGTAATAGATATCGATTTATATATACTATTGGAAAACCTTTGTAAATATTATTATTATTTTTTAAATATATTTTTGTTTATAATTTCTCATTATATATATGTATATTATAATTTATTTCAAAGATCATAGTCTTTTGTGAGTTAAATATTTATTTTTGACTCGCGTGCTTTAGATGTTGTACAAAAATTTTGAATATCGCGTGAGAACGCCCTTGGAACTTTAGAAAGATTTTTAACGCCTTGCTAAATGTTTAATTTTTGTTTGCTCCTGACGAGGACAAAATAATTTTGTCGAAACGTCGAGGTAATAAAAAGATTTACTGGCCGAAGTATCTTTATTTTCAAGAAATATCTTTGACGTGTATGATTCTTTTTGAATTAAAGCTCTACTGTCCTTACTGCATTTATAAAATAATAGGACCCCTGGCTCATCAGTGGTGAACCCTCTCAGCAGTAAAGGCGGTAGATAATTGTGTTAATTAAAAAATACTCTATATACTATACAAGAAGACCCTGTTTGTTTTTCGAACAAAATGATACAAAAAACGATATTCTCGAATATTTTAGATTTCAAATATTATGTAAAATTGATAGCAACGTTTCATAAAAGCATTCCATTCACAAACGATGACAGAATTGATGACTCTGATATGTATTTATATAATATTTCCGAGAAATATAGTTTATATTTCATATAACAGATGGCACGCTTATGCATTATATTTTATATATGCAAATATGAATTGTATTTAAAATGTTTTGTATATGGATAGAAATATTTACAGACAATATTCATAATATTATGTTATTATTTTCATAATATCATTATACAGTCGAACTTGGATAATTCGAACCCCAAGGGACCATAAAAAAATTCGAATTATCCAAAAATTCGAATTAAAGATGTTAAATTATTTATATAGGAAATTCTAGGGACCAAGATAAATATTCGAATTAAAGAGGTTTTCGAATTAAAGAAGTTCGAATTATCCAAGTTCTACTGTATTTATTTTAATACATAAAAAATCATTAATAATAATTTGAAATTATTAAAAACTTTCTAACACATAATAACAATATATTGTTTGCGATTTAGAAAAAAAAAATCGATTTTCTCAATAATAATATAATAAATATACATAGAGAAATACGTTATTTTTAATAAAGAACCAAAAATATTTGAATCATGGTTCAATAAACAAAACTTAGCAATCTTAAATATGACTATAAATATATCGATAAATAAATTCCAATAAAAAAGAATTCCTCAAGATATTGTTCAAATTAGACCTTGTTAAAGGTAATATTTATATTGGAAAATAGCTATCGATCATTTCCGATAAAATCCCAATAAATACTGATAAATTCTCTCAAGCTTAAACTTTGTTTGGTACCGATATATGTCGTCTGTTGTTTTAGTGGTCATCGAGGAAGAACTTGGGTGATTCTGTTGACAGAGTAGAGAAATAAGCCTTTTCCACTCACTCACTTCTTCAATACAATTAAATCCCTTTTTTCTTTTTGTGAAATATATCCTTTTTTATATTTTAATCCTAATAGAATATAGATATTATATATATATGAGAGAAATCAATAAAAAGGATATGCCTTCATTATTTTCAATATATATATATATTAATAGTATTTTTTTTATATTTGGAGAATAAAGGAAAAGTAAACTATTAAGAACTACAGATTTTGAATTCTGTATCAAATAGCATAGTTATGAAAATTTTAAGATTAATAAGTTTTTTTTTTATCAATTTGAATGTGTGAGGTTTTTTTTTTTTTTGTAATAAATAAATATATTCTCTTCGCTTATTCATTTTTTCACCCAGCCTATGACGGGTAACTGCCGGTGCCTTGCTGGTGTTACTTTTTTTTTCTTTTTAAAAAATATAATCTAACTAATTATTTATTACAAAAAAAAATAAAAAAAACAAACCTCACACATTTAAATTAAATAAAAAAACTTATTAATCTTAAAATATTCATAACTAAACTATATATATATATAAATGAAGATTGAAAAATCCATAATTAAAATTATATCCGAAAAAGATGCATATATTGGATTTATAATTATTTTATTGTTCCAAAATTTCGAGAGTGGTGTACGCGTGCTCGCATTGTCTAGTAAAAAACACAAACATCCTCGATAAAGAGAGGCGAGTTGCCCCTCGAAATATTAGAAACAATAAAATAATTATAAATATATATATTAAAAATAAAGAAGGCATCTCCTGACCACGAAGCACATCATATTTAAAAGAAAATTATTTCAAAATTATAATTTATAGATCAATTTACTTTGTAAAATCCAATGCAAGATGTAACGACTTTCCCTATATATACCTATTGTTGTTGTTTCCTGTTGGCCGGTTCAAATCTTTCCGTAGTTATGTAAATACATCTTTCATTTTCTTTATTCTTACGCCTTGAATCAGGCAATACTTTCTAATATTATGTATTTATATTTTATAAGCTAATTAAAAAACAAACTAGCAAATAATGATTAAAACAGTTTTTATGATTTTTACCACGACTGCAATATCACAAACATACTCATGTATCTAAAATTATCAGCAAGTAATAATTCTATAAATCTAAGTCCAAAATCAACAGAAGAAAAACATTATTGTAATATATATAATATTAATATAAATATTTCAAATATATTCGATAGACCTCTTTTTTTCCTTCTTTAATATTTTAAGATATTTAACTTTATAGTAACTTTTATGATAATTTTTAAATGCACAAATTTCCCCCACATACCTTTTTTATATTATATCAACTGTGATATGATAACACTGTGCGGCGCTGAGTGTTTTTATACAAAAATGTAATGCTTCGATAAAGGTTGTCGTTCAGCTAGCCGAAATATTGGCAAATCAATTTTTTTTTTCAAATTCAATATATGACTTTTTATTATATAATATATATGATGCACTAGCGCGCCATCTGTTATCAAAATTCGAAATTATTTTAAAGGCGTAATATTCTTTTTGAAAATAAACAATTTCTACTGCCCTTACTGCAATGGAAAAATTAATGGAAGGGCCTGGCTCACCCTCCCAGCGGTTTCGCCAGTTTAATCTAAACTATATATATATATCTATATATATATATATATATATGTTATATTGAAATATTTTATTTTGAAATGTTATATAAGATATTATTTAAAATGTTATATTAAGATATTGTTTTATTTAAAAATATACATCATAGATAAAAAATACTCTGTTAAATCGGCCGCCAGAGGTCATGCTTCCATATATAAACTGATTGTTGTTCTTCCCCGCTGGTCGGCTCAAAACATTTGTACATTATGTAAATAAGCTAATTTTTGTTTTTCTTGTTCTTACGCCTTAAGCCAGGAAGTACTTTAATCAAATTATGTTTTTCATATATCACTTAACTCAATTAAAGCAATCTCTCCGATCAAAACTGTTTTAATTATTATTCTTTCAATATTTATGCCACGACTGCACCACCGTGGCATAAACCTCAACATGATCAAAAAACTACAACAATATATATATTTTTTTAATATAATATTGTTGCACCAGGTTGCGGCTTGGCAGACTCTTCAGCCTGGATTCTCTCCTGTGCTGGGTCTTGCATCTTACCAGAGCGTGTTTCAACCATCCTGCAAATTTATAAAAGGGAATAACGAGATAAGTCTTCTTTAAGTAGCCACCAGAATTCTTTATTTATTTTCTCACATCAAAGAGAGCAGTGAAGTCACGTGTACCTAAATACAAATGATGACAATCTAAATAATCTGTGTTTTAAATAAATATCATAGAATATAAAAATAAATAAATATATAATTTAAATTTCAAATATATTAAAAATAATATAAGAAATACGCCATTAATCATGATGTAACACTTCCCCCTCTCCAGAGGTCGTCACGTCCTCGTGAGTTACCTCATCAATTCTCTCAAAATAGGGTTTGAGTCTTGAGACATGGACAATCAATGGGTCTTGGCCAGGATTATCTTTTGGCTCAATTAAGTAATTTACGTTAGACAGCTTCTTTAATATTCTATATGGGCCAAAATATTTTCTCAGTAGTTTCTCACACTTTCCTATTTTCCTAATTGGTGTCCAAACTGCTACTAATTCTCCTGGTTCGTAGCTTCTTTCCATGTGTTTCTTGTCATAGTTCTTTTTCATTCTTTCTTGAGTCTTTATTGTGTTGTTAATAACTAATTTTCTTGTTCTGTTTATTTTGTCTAAGTGATGTTTTATGTATTCATCATAATCATCTTTGTCAATGTCCACCGAGATATTCCTGTCGTCCAAAAGAGACGTGGGTTCTCTTCCAAACATCAGGAAAAAGGGAGAATATCCTGTGGTTTCCTGAATTGTAGTATTGTAAGCGTGAGTGATGAATGGGAGTATCTCGTCCCAATTTTTCTGATCAGTGTTCACATACATACTGAGCATATTGATCAATGTTCTATTTAACCGCTCTGTCAATCCATTAGTCTGGGGATGATAGCTCGTTGTAAGGCAATGTTTAATCTTGCACGTTTTCATCACCTCTTTCATTAAATTACTGGTAAATTGAGAGCCTCTGTCACTAATAAGATATTGTGGGGCTCCGTGCCGAAGAAAAATATCCTCTACTAGAAATTTAGAAACTTCTTTCACTGTTGCTTCCGAGACTGCTCTTGTTTCTGCATATCTAGTGTAGTAGTTCGTCAGCACGATTATCCATTTTTTCCTGTTTTTCGTAGATGGTAGTGGACCAACAAAGTCAATTCCAATTCTTTCGAAAGGAAAGTTGGCTGGGGGGATGGGCTGTAGTAGTCCAGAAGGTAATTGGTTTGAGCCTTTCCTACTTTGGCAAAGGTGACACGTCTTAACGAATTCTGAGACATCCTTTAGCATGGATGGCCAAAAGTATTTACTCTTTATTCGGTACATGGTTCTGGCGACGCCCAGATGGCCATTCGACATATGATTGTGATATTCTTTCATAATTTCTCTCTTTTTATTCTCTGGAACCACAAGCAACCACGCCCTGCCTTCAGGGTTCGGGTTTTTCTTAAAGAGGCATCCATCTTCTTCTTTAAAGTTTTGCGCAATTGATCGCCTGCTTCCATTAAGGTTTTTCTTAACACTTTCGATAAATTTATCCTCTTCGTCTGTTATTTGATTTAAAAATAGCCTTTCAAAATCCTCATCCCAATCAGTTTCTGGTAAGGGCCCCCTAGATAAGCCATCGGCGTCCAGATGCTTCTTTCCCGATTTATGTATTATATCGAAGTCATATTCTTGAATTTTCAATGCCCATCTTGCCAATCGACCTGTTGGATCCTTCAAGTTTTTGAGCCAGCATAAGGCGTGATGGTCTGTTACTATTTTAAAGTGTCTTCCATAAAGGTAGGGTCGTAATTTTGACATTGACCAGACAACGGCCAGACATTCTTTTTCAGTGGTTGAATAATTTTGCTCCGCTTTACTTAGGGTACGACTCAAATATGAGATCACCTTCTCTTCACCACCGATGTCTTGGACAAGTGTTGCACCTATGCCGATGTTGGACGCATCAGTATGAACATAGGTAGGTGCATTTGGATTGAAGTGACCTAAAATTGGTGGACTTAATAGTGCTGTTTTTAGGGTTTGAAACGCTTCCTCTTGTCTTTCTGTCCAGGTAAATGATACACTTTTTTTTATAAGGTTGGTCAAAGGGTCAGCAATTTTTGAAAAGTCTTTGATAAATTTTCTATAATATGAACACATTCCCAAAAAGGATTGTACTTCTTTGACCTTTTTGGGCCGAGGAAAATTTCTGACAGCTTTGATGTTATGTTCCGCGGGTTTTATACCATGTTTGCTCGTTATATAGCCGAGAATCTCCAATTCTTCAAAAGCAAATCGGCATTTTTTGTCGTTTAACCTTAAATTAGATTCACGAAAACATCTAAAAACAGCTTCAAGTCTTTTGAGGTGCGTTGGAAAATCCGGGCTATATATGATAACATCATCCAGATAACACAAACAAATTTGCCATCTCAGATTTCCAAGCATATTCTCCATATTTCTCTCAAAGGTAGCAGGCGCGTTACAAAGTCCAAAAGGCATCACGTTGAATTCATATAATCCATGCGCTGTAGTGAAAGCTATTTTCTCTTTGTCTCTTTCTTCGACTTCAACTTGCCAATATCCAGATCTGAGGTCTATTGCTGAGAAGTGTGTAGATCCTTGGAGAGTATCCATAACTTCGTCTATTCTAGGGATCGGATAGACATCTTTTACTGTCACATTATTCAGTTTTCTGTAGTCCACACAAAATCTGTATTTACCATCTCGCTTCTTGACCAATATTACTGGAAAAGACCAGGGGCTAGAAGATGGCCTAATTATGCCTTCTGTAAGCATCTCGTCAATTTGCTCTTTTATAATATCTCGTTCTTTAGCACTTACCCGGTAAGGCTTGTGTTTAATTGGCTTCGCGTCTTCTGTGTCTATCCGATGTTTTGCCAAATTGGTTCTCCCTAATCTCGATGAAAAAAGATCTCCATACCTTTCTAAAACTTGTTTTAACTCCTTCTGTTCCTTTGGTGAAAGATTTTCGTTTATTTGGAATCTAGGTTCTTCGTTCTTTTCTACCTCTCTTTCTCGACTCACATTTATTTTCGCTGGACAACTTCCAAAAGCCAATGTTTGGTTTTTCATTATTTTTAACGGTCGAGGATACGGATTAGTTATCCAGATGTGTGTTTCCCTATTTATAACATTGATCAAGCTTCTTGCTAGACGAAGTCCATTTGTTTGAAACATTTTGCTGCTCTCCTCGATAATATATTCTCCATCCTCTGTTTCTACCAATGCCTTGATCAATTTCATGGAACATTCCGGTACAATGGAATCCTTGGCACTCTTTATTTTCAACATTTCAAAATTGATTTCGTCATGATTATTCGTCAAATCATATTTTATAGTTTCTTGCTTACAATCTATTTTTGCGTTCATTTTCTTAAGGAAATCTCTCCCAAGAATTAATGTCCGTAAATGCGTTTTCAATATCACAAAGTTGTGTGATAATGTTTCGTCATCAATTTTTATATTTAAAAATATACTTCCTACCATGTCCAATTTTTTTCCATCGGGTCCTGCACAAATTTTTGCGAGTTTACTTATACCATGGCCTGTATCGAGGGCCGTTCTGAGGTCGACCACTGAGAGGTCAGCACCTGTATCAACCAAAGCTTCAAAAGTCCCTATCTTGTCCACATTAATTTTTAATTTGTATTTAGGGTCCAACTTCTTGATTCCGTTTATGGTCGACTTGCTTTGATTGACAGATTCAGGCGCGACGCTTAGTTTAAATCTTCCAACACGGAATATCTATTCCGGGTAGGAATATTTGTCTGTGTGCTATGACATACATCAGCATAAAGCCGAGGTCCTGATTTCTCTGATATTTCATTCATTTGGCATTTTTCTTCGACCTTCTCTTGGGTATCTGCTGGATCCTCTTCTAGGATTCTTATAAACTTGACCCTACAATAACGGGCCACGTGCCCTGGCTTGTTACATTTAAAGCAGATTGGTCTTCCATCTTCCGTCCTATTTTTGCTCACTTCTTGGCTTTTATTGTAAGTGTTTCTCTGAAGGTTTGGTTTCGGCACAAAGTTAGGATTATAAGGACGTCTAGGGGTAGAGGGCTGGGGAATCGTTCTTGTAATTATTGGAAACAGGGGCTTGGGGCCTGGAAGTGGTCTGGTAGTTTCGTGCGGCAGTCGGCGGCACGTACCTCAATTGTTGTTGGGGTCTAGAATAGCGTGGACCGTTATATAGGTTTCTGGATTTCTCCACACGTTCCCGATACTTCTTTTCAAAAAAATCCATTTTCTTGCACACGACAAGAAGGTCATCGGTCGTTTTAGGAGGGTTCAGGTAGAGCGCGAATGAGTACTCTTTTTTCAGTCCTCCAATAACATGTTCAATTTTTGTTTCTTCTTCCATTGCGGGGTCAACCTTGTTGCACAACACTAGAATGTCTTCCGCGAACCTGATTGCTGGTTCATTCCAGTGTTGCATTCTGTTGAGCTTCATTCTAAGTTCTTCTTTATTCGCGTCCAAAGAAAAATCCTGAATGAGGCGGATTTTAATATTTTCCCAGCTCGTGAAACTAGCCTTGTGTAAATTCAACCAGGTTTTAGCGCTTCCCGTCATGTTCATGGCGGCATAACGAGAGATAATGTAGTCTGCCCAATGGTACAAGAAGCCAATTTCTTCAAGAGATTCAATCCATGGGCGAGGGTCTTCCGTTCCATCATACTTGGGGATGTCGATGTTGGGATTCAGGACAACTGGGTCGGAACTAGCATCTCTACCAATTGTTGCACCAGGTTGCGGCTTGGCAGACTCTTCAGCCTGGATTCTCTCCTGTGCTGGGTCTTGCATCTTACCAGAGCGTGTTTCAACCATCCTGCAAATTTATAAAAGGGAATAACGAGATAAGTCTTCTTTAAGTAGCCACCAGAATTCTTTATTTATTTTCTCACATCAAAGAGAGCAGTGAAGTCACGTGTACCTAAATACAAATGATGACAATCTAAATAATCTGTGTTTTAAATAAATATCATAGAATATAAAAATAAATAAATATATAATTTAAATTTCAAATATATTAAAAATAATATAAGAAATACGCCATTAATCATGATGTAACAATATATATATATATAAGAAATTTGACTAATTTGAAGTTTATGATTAATTTTTTAATGGAACTATTTTATACTGCGCGCGCGCCTTCACTTCAATGATAAAATAATAAGAGGGTCTGGCTTTATATATATTTATTATATATGCATTGAAAAAGTTAGTAATATATCAATAGAATTTTATTTTTATTTCAAATTATTTATTTTCCGAATTTTTAATTCCAAAATATGCAAATCAATTTGGGCTGACTAATGTGCATATAGTTCAATGTAGTACGATTCATTGAAGGTTATTCCGATGAATGATGCATGTCATCAGTAACATAGAGTTGTGTGATAAAGATATTTTTACTTAATTTTACTACCCTCTTTTGTTTACAATAAAAATTTATTTTTTTACAATTTTTCATATATATTGTATAATTTTCGAATGAATTATCGATTAATCTGTGTTTCTTTCCACAGTTATAATTTTATACGATTTCCTGAAAATTTACTCAGTAGTTTTAAAATAAAATGGTAAAAATTAACAATATAGCATTTTTATTTTATCAAAATAAAGACTTAAAATTGTACCCGCAATCATTTCGAAAATCAAATAGCTCATTTAAATACTATGATTGGAAATTTATTAATATTAATTTCTGAATAAATGTCAAAATATTTAATACAATTACATTACAATAATATTTACAACACATATGTCTATATATTAAAAAAGGCATATCCTGACCAGGAGCACATGTGCTTTACAGAAGGCAGAGCGCCATCTGGTGGAACAGAAATCAATCAAACATTGATTTAACCTGTTCCCTGATATTTGGCCAATCCAATTTCTTGAAAAATAAAAATAGCCATCCATGAACGCGTTCGCGCTTTTTGGCGCTCGTCAGCGTGTAGTAGGCTGTAACCACTGCTACCAAAAAATATTTTTTTAGTCCCAGTGGCTTCTTGAAAATATCAGTGAATAGGCTAAATCAATGTTTAGTTGATTTCTGTTCCACCAGATGGCGCACTGCCTTCTGTAAAGTACATGTTCTCCTAGTCATAATATGCCTTTTTTAATATTGATTTCAACACCTAATCTTTTTATATTTTATTTTATCTTTCGTTTTTTCATATATCTATATATATATAGAGAAATGTGTTGTAAATGAGATACGCTAATCAAATGATTATCAAATCCTATATGATACCCTAAAGACTACACAGAAATATTAGTCATTGAGTTATAGCTTGCACCAATCTGATGAGGACAAATAGTCTGAAACGCGTACGTGTGATCAACTTTCTTTATGCATCAAGAAAAGGTATTTGGGCCCATTATGGAATAATTAAAAAATTAACGTTTTATTTATATTCCGACAAATAGCGTAGTCCATCATCAATTTTTAGTTGAACAGTTAAAAAATGCTTTTTTATTGATTTATCCACTTAATACATAAGTACAATTTCAAATTTGTACTATTTTATATTCCCTGTACAGAGAAACAAGAAGAGTTCTTGAGCTTCTTTACGAGCACGGCCTCCAAGATCTTGTCTAATTTAGACTAAAACGATAAGTACAAATTTTTACTATTTTATATAATTATATTTTATATTATGATGCATTGGCGCGCTATCTGTTATGAAAATTCGAAACTATTATAGACGCGTATGATTCTTTTAAAAAT
Source organism: Cordylochernes scorpioides (assembly GCA_030710605.1). Lineage (NCBI taxonomy): Eukaryota > Metazoa > Arthropoda > Arachnida > Pseudoscorpiones > Chernetidae > Cordylochernes > Cordylochernes scorpioides. The sequence goes on along the minus strand of CP092885.1, from coordinate 57,560,897 downwards.
TAAACAATTTCTACTGTCCTTACTGCAATGGAAATAATAATGGGATGGCCTGGCTAATCAGTGGTGAACCCTTTCAGCGGTTTCCTCAGTTTTTTTATTTATATTTTATATTTTTTATATATTTAAAAATAATTATTTATATACACCATGAAAATGAATACAGATTTAAAAGTACACTTATCCCCGATTTACACGGTAGATACGTTCCTGAGAAAAACGTGTAAATCGAGGGATAGGTGTATCTTAAACTGTCAAATCTGAATAGGTGTTCGCCCCCTCATGAATCAGAGCCTCCCAATATTCTTTTCAACATAGATAGTATAAAGTAGAATATCGCATTTTAGTATAGTGCTATAAAAACAAAAAAAAAACTTATTTGGAAAACCGTGTAAAAGCGAAAACGTGTAAAACAAGTACCGTGTAAATCGGGGGATAGGTGTATTATTCTCTTAAATATAGTTTTGTATATATATGTATTATATATAGAATGAAAATTCCCAATTAAATTTATAGAAGGTATTTAATTCTTTAGAAAAAAAAATTCAAATTACCAACAAATGTAATCAAGGTGATTAACATTTTTAAATCAGCAACAATAGCACATTTTTATATGAGCATGAATTAAATGAGGCTTTAATGCTATAATAGGCGGCTAAAGAAGGGGATATAGAATAGCTAAAAAGAGCTTGTTGTTTTTTATTATTAAATTTCTAAATGGGGGAATATAAAACGCGGGAAGGGAAATAAAGCGTCCCATTACACTTTTATGACATCGTGGCTTGGATGGAATGAATCGCCTCTATGAAATAATAAATGTTTCTTGTTAAAATGGACCAAGGACCATAATAACATTAGTGGAGAATGGAGAGCTTTTCGCCTTTAATGTTTCATCTAAACTTGCCCTTTGTCTGACCCATGTCAAAACTGAAAATTCATATATCACGTCTATATATATTTGTTTTTAAAATAGAGCAATCCATAAATGATTCTTCAATTAAAAAGGCAAATATTGTATCAAAATATCATTTATTTTATCAATATTTCAGTTGGCTGAACGCCAACCTTTATCAAAGTAATATAACACACACATTAAATATGTTATAACACCTTGATAGAGGTTGGCGTTCAGCTAACTGAAATATTGGTATATTAAATGATATTTTGATCCAATATATGTCTTTTTAATTAAATATATATATATATATATATATGTTGTGATCAGTTGTACGCTTCACCATATAGAATTATTTTATATTACCTATATAACTATATAAATTATTATATACTCTTTATATATATAATGTTTATATGTTGGTTGTAATAAAGTCTATTTTATATGGTTTTGATTGGATATTTACTGTCAGGTGGTGTTTAATAGCCAATCAGCTTTGTGGCCATTAACCAATCAGCGTATAGAGTTACTCTTAATTGTCAATTTCAATCAGAATCTAGATTCAATTTTAAATATAAAATCACGAGTTCGATTCAAGGAAGTCACAACTTTCTTTTCACTAATATTAAAATATTTTAATTGAGGTCGTTCTATATATGCTTGTTAAAAACAAGATTATGTTTTATTATTGTATCTATGAATTATTTATAATATATAAATTTATGTGTTTATATATATAATGGACCTGTCGTTTTATCTGTTTATTTCCCTTATAAAATATTTATGGAGTGTGAATATTCGGATTTTATAACGTTGAAGAATTTAAGGGTTTGATTATTCTTGTAATTTTGTGTTCCTAAAGAGATGGTTCAATGTAATATAGTTTGTAACACAATGTACGCTTACATAAGTTTCTGAAATTTTTTCAAAACTTCTCTTTAAACGCGTTTATATTCTACTTTATTTATTATTAATATAACATACTAAAATCAAAGATGAAAAAAATAATTCAGTAAGTACAAGCTATAATTCAAACATAATCAGAGATTAATGTAAGATAGTTATAACTATAGGGTTAAGTTTTTAAAATAAATATTGGCACTAGTGTTTTAAAAATTATATTTATTTAAATTGATAAAATAAATTAATTAATTTAGCGAAATTTCTGAAAGGGTTCGCTATAGATGTGCAAAGTTCTATAATCAAAAGGTTTTTCTTATTTTTCTTTTACCAAGGTAGTTTATTTATATATATATTGAAACATTTTTAATTAAAAAGGCATATATTGGATAAGAAAATCATTTATTTAGCCAATATTTCAGTTGGCTGAACGTCAACCTTTATCAAGGTGTTATAACATTTTAATGTTTGTCAACAACAAACTCAGCGCCACTATTTTTTGCTGACACATATTAATATGTTATAACACCTTGATAAAAGTTGGAGTTCATCCAACTTAAATATTGATCAAATAAATTAGCTTTTGATCCAATATATGCCTTTTTAATTAAAGATTTATTCATGGATTGCTCTATTTTAAAAATGATGAAACATGAGTGTCAAAATATATGAAACCTTTGAAAGATTTGGATTGATTTGTTTAAATGAATATATATTTTTTGTGAGAATCAAAGCGATTTCCTTTATAACGTTTACAAGAAATAAGTTAGGTGCTTGTGTTCAATAAGTTTTAGAACAGTAAAATTCTTTGCAATACATATAAATAATAAACAAAACGGCTTACAATGGTTCGTTTCTTGTTCTATTGTATATTTATCCGGAACCATTGAGTATTACAAACCTGTATATGAATACAACGTATATGAAACCTCAGTATATAAATATAGATACAAGAATATACCTTGTATATACCTCTTTGGACAAATTGACAATTTAAATAATTTTATTGATTCTTCTAATCAATTGTTTATTTTATTTCAACACACAAAAAGCGATATCCCGGCTAGGGATAATTGCGTCGATTTACATTTTCTTTAAACAGAAACAGTTATAAACATCTAATCAATTGTTACAAAGTTGAAAAAATATATAATAAGATAGTAAATAAAAGGTAGATAAAATGTAGGGGAATATATATAGCTGTGTATGTGTACAAATTTCTTCAACAAGGAAGACTTCCCCATCTTGAGAGAGTTCTCCTCCAGACAAGGTCTTCACTCCTCAGTTCCAAACCAAGGAAGTACTCATAGAAGTATGTCTTTGAAATAAAATAAAAAGAAAACTCACCTTCGGAAGCCGTTTTGTTTAATATTTATAATATCATAAATTATAATATTCATAATATATAAATTTGTGAGTATTTTACTCTCTTTGCATTATTGTCTTAAATTTATTTTACTTAAAGCATTTTAATACCTTTTATGTAAGATAAATATGAAACAATATTATAGAATACCTTTTTATATAGGAGTCACTAATGTTTATATATTACATGCTCGCAAAAATCTTATATAATAGTTACTTTATTAATATATGAATATATTTCGCTATATTCTAGATGTGTATTTTGAATCAGGATATCAAATAATTGACATTTAGAATGGTATTTAAAATTGTATCTTTATTCATTAAAAAGTTATGAAAAAGTTTTAAAATTACAAATATATTCTCACAATGAGTATCTTTTTTATTAAAAAATATATATACATATATATATTTTTTATATATAATACATATATATATATTAAATTAAAATAGACATATTTCATATATATATATATATATATATAAAATAGTTAAATTACAAACCAATTTAAAATTTTCAGTTATAAAAAAAAAATTCAATTATAAATATCCACGCTGCGCGCGTTTGTTTTGGTAAATATTTCTGGTGGGATAAAGTCGATATTATAGTAAGCCCGTTGAAGAGCGATTAACGCTTGAAAGCTAGCGTTTTTTAAATTAAAAGATACTCATTGTGAGAATATATTTGTAATTTTGAAAATTTTATCTTGATAAACATACTAAAATTTACAACATTCTTAAGTTTGGTTTATGAGTGCAAATAAAGAAACTTGGGTTTAGTTACTCAAATTGACAATGCAAATCAAAATGTCTTTCCTTTCAGATAAATATATTCATTTGAGTGAGAAAATATAAAAACAAGAATAATAAATAATTTCTAAACCTGATACATATATATATATATGTATGCCTAACTGGCCTTGTCTTTATTGTTTGCGGAAGAGCATTGCTCGATGCAAATATATGAATGTAATTTTACTGTCCTATAAGCTTATGTCCATAGTTTTCTTGAAAACCATTTCTGAGATTCCATCCTTCAGTGTAGCATATATAAGCAGAATCGTCCAATACAGTATTAGAGCTCTGAGAAGCGGTCTGGTGGATTAAATTGGCGAAACCGCTGGGAGGGTTCTCCACTGATGAGCCAAGCCCTCCTAATATATTTTTTCATCGCAGTAAGGGCAGTAAAAGTTTGTATTATGTATAAAAGAAACATTCGTGCTTTTAATTCCTTTTTCATTATATAAACATAGTTATATTATAATTAATAAACATATTTTAAAATCAAAACAATATATATTCATATATAAATAAAGATAACATATATATATATATATATATATATATATATATATTTATATATATGAGATAAAATATCCCCAAAGAGGATATAAAGGAATAGATAAATCTTTAACAGAATATAAATCCCTTACAGAAAATATTTACTTTTTCGTCTTCAGCAAGAAATTTCTAACATTATTTTTGTCACATCAGATCATTAATGTGTCAGATAAGTTTTTAGAAGCTAATGATATCATGGAGGACATGCATTTCCTCTAAGTCATCCATCCCATAGAATGTATGGCATTAATTTTCTAAATCCACTTAAATTCCTGGTGCCTTTTCTAATTTCCCCCTGTCACTTGAGTTAGTTTTCTATGGCCACATTTCTTTGGATTTAGGTTTGACAGAGCCATATTTTATGGTAATTTATAGTCTCTATTTCTAAAGCGATTTTTCGTTTAAAATATAGTTTTTTTAGATTATTTCTAACAAATTGTATGTTATATACATATAGTACTAGGAATATCTTAAAATAGATTTTTTTAAAGTTTTGTCTAATACGCCTTATAGATTTTCAAATATTTTAAATCTTCCTTAAAAATACCTTCATAGAAAATATATTAAGTATTAAATAATCCAATTATTATGATATTTTAAAGAAATACAATGATTCTTGATACAATGAAAATATATTTAGTATTAAATAATCCAATTATTATGATATTTAAATAAAATACAATAAACCTTGTTATAGGGAATCCTAATGGTATTGAAAACTTAAGATCACTATAGAGAGAAGGTTATATATATATAGTTATTGTTTACTATATTATTGTTGATATTTTATTCGATGCATCAGCGCACCATATACATAATATACAAGTGTATAATAGAAAATGTATTTATTTTTAAAAATAATCATAAGCGTCAAAATAGTTCAAATTTCATTATTTTGTTGAAAGTGTGGCAATTCTATGATATTTCGACGATTCATTAATTTGTTTTAATTTGTTTATATTTGTTTTGTTGTCTATGATAATTTGCATCTTTAGCATATATGTAGATATATATATATATGTAGTAATCCCGATGTGGAATGTACTGGGCAGTCGTGGTCGTGGGTGTGTGATGGGATTCCCGCACTGGGACAGCAAGAGACAGAGGCAGGTCTAGATGGTAACTCCAAGAAGGTAGAGGTAGACCACGGACGAAGGCAGCGGACCACGGGCGCCGCGGATAGAAGGGGGGTGAGAGGTCCAACTGACCGTATAACGGCGTCGCTCTGAAAACAACTAACTGAACAACTAACTTTGTCCCATTTCTGGGCTCTTTTATATTGGATGCCCGCATATGGCGGAGAGTCCTGATTGGTTCCTGTAAAATCACGCCACCTGTCAGGCGCCGGGTTGTTTATCACGTCTGGCCACCTGTTGACGGGGTAATTGAACTCATTATCATAAACACCTGTTCGTCTGGGTTATGGCGTCGTCTGGTCTTTGTCCCCGTCTAGACTACCTTTACCTCTTTGTTTATTTGTCACTTTGTTACAAGGTCGATACATATTTTTATATAGATATGGGGTTATAATAAATATTATAAGAAGGTTGTGATCTAACTAACTCAAAATATACTACATATATATATATATATATGTTATAAATAAAGATGAATGAGATTTTCTATTGTATTTAGATCATGTTGAGGATTTGGTAATGTAATGCAGTCAGGGTTAAATCTTGAAAGTATGATAATAAAAATAATTTTGATTAGTAATTTATTTGAACTTATGGAATATAAATAAAAAAAGACATAATTTGATAAAAGTAATGCCTGGCTTAAGGCGAGTAGAATAAGAAAAACAAAATATTATTTACATAATGTACAAAGGTTTTGAGCCGGCCATTGGGATAAAGCAACAATGAGTTTTTATAGGGGAAGATTGACCTCTGGCGGTCAATCTAGCAGAGTATTTGAATCTATGAAATTATAATTTAAAATAAATTGATATTTTTATATAACATATATATATATATATATAATGTAGGGTTTTATTTTAATAGTTAGAGTCTTGGATAGGTCAGTCCGCTGATAGACGGGAGCTGCTAGTGTAGATATATAATTTTATCTAGTTTGATTCATTCAATCATTTCTCTTTTTATTGTTTATATAATATGTTTTAAATAATAAAGCATATATTCCTTATTATCAATGTTCTCTCTGACTGCAATATAAATATTTTCCTCACAAATTCATCACAATTCAATTAGAGTAATATTCATCTTTCGTTATAAATCAAAATATACTATAACACGTTTCATTATAACAAGGTTTTACTGTATTTATATTTGAAGAGTCTAATTAAAAATACCCTGAATTAATCTGAATTAATAACTCTGAAATTAAGTATAAATAATAAAGATACATCACCATTTCAAAAGATTTAATTTAATCTTTCTTAGAGGAATAGGTTTCTTGAATTATATTTTCTAATAATACGCAAGATTGCGATTCCAAAATTTAGTTTTTTATTATTATTATATTTAATTTTTGTATTTAATATTTTGAATAAATATAGAAACGTCCTCTTTTATTCTCAAAATATATTTTAATGAATCACAGTTATTTTTCAACTCTAATATTTTTAATAGACGATAAATTAGCAGATATTCGTAAATTTGAAATTACGGCTTTATAAAAAAGGATAACCTAATATAAATTCGAGCGGTATGGTTGTTTGTTCTGGCGAAACCGCTGGTATAGCTCTTTGCTGATTACCCAGGACCCTTATAATCTTTTACCAATGCATTATTATCAGTAGGAAACTTCTTTTCTTTGATATCATAGAATGTCTTGAATTGTTTGCTTCTATACAAAACTATTATTTAAAACGAGGTATCTTTCCCATCAAATGTTTTTTGACATTATTCAGTTAAAAGTTTTTTTTATTTCACGTTTATTAAAAGGTATTCATTATTGTGATCAGGGTGCACGGATCGATCTGATCTGCTCCATGGACAAGACACCTCAGTTGGCCGGTATTGTGATCAGGGTGCACCGACCGATCTGATCTGCTCCACGGACAAGACACCTCAGTTGGCCGGTATTGTGATCAGGGTGCACGGATCTATCTGATATGCTCCACGGACAAGACACCTCAGTTGGCCGGTATTGTGATCAGGGTGCACGGAACGATCTGATCTGCTCCATAGACAAGACACCTCAAGGTATTCATAGAATTATTAGCTTTGAGACCTAAACATTTTAGGTATAATTTCAAATCTGATGTAGCCTTTATTGAAGACACACAAGATAATCAAATATGAACAAAATTTCCCCCTGTCTTCTTCTTAAAAATATAAAAAACAGACGACCACTCTACTCCCTCAGTGTAAGTTTACTTAACCCTTTAAAGCTGGTGTTACAACAAAATATCTAAGAGTTCCAACGGGAGCTCGCGAAAGATATTAGCCAGACTTTTGATCTCTGATGATCCCCTATTTTTGAAACCTTGGGTGCCTTGGAGCTCTAGGTGTGTTTGGTGCTGCCTTGGTTCCCTCGCAGGCGGCGCGCTGTTACCAGATGCAGCGGGCTGTTTGCATGTGTTGTCCTGCGTTCAATTGTGCCTTAAAATGCTTCCAGACTAGCATGTAGAAGGCAGATTAATTGATACTACAACAAAATATCTACATTACCAAACACTATACAAATGCAAGTTTAACCAAACATATTCGAATTAATATAATTATAAGCCATTATATTATATAAATTAAATCAGTTATATACATCTTGGGCACAATATTGAAGTATAACAATATACCAAGATTTATATTAAAGATAAGAGAGACCTCTCGAGAAATATTTTCAATAACTGTTTATATTACCAGACGAAGGTACACAAATTTTAATTTAAAATGTAATTTAGAAATCGGTGGGGGTTGTCAGAAGGTATAATTGGGTGAAGTAATTGAATAGTTAAATGAGGTTTGTGATATCATTCCATCTAATTATTATGATTGAGATCTATGGCGATCTAATTGATTCCATTGTCAATATGTTACAGAAGAGAATTATATTTGTATATAATTACATATACTGCTTTATGTAATATATGTAAATATTTATTGTCAATATGTAAATTTGAAGTTTTAGTCGTTATTTAGATTCGAAATGAACGGTGCTTTCCTATATACAAACTGTCAAAAAGGAAAACCAAAATACAGGCTGATATGATACATTAGCGCTCCATCTGTTATTAGAATCAGAAAAAATTATAGACGTGTATGATTCTTTTAAAAATAAAACAATTTCTACTGCTCTTACTGTAATGGAAAAATTAATGGGAGGACTGGCTCATCAGTGGTGAACTCTCCCAGCGGTTTCGCCAGTTTAATCTACCATACCGCTGTTATATTGCATATTTCGAACTTCCTTTTATAGTGATAGTGATGCTAGACTCTTGGAATGGGTATTTTAGAATAACTATGGACATATGCTTTGAGGAATGTAGAATCACATTTAATTGAAAAAATATTTTATATGCATAACAGATGGCTCGCTAATGCATCATAATATAAGTTAAATATGTAGAATTCAATCGAAAGAATTATTTTTATTTATATACGATTGTTTTTATTTGAATTATTCTATTTGTGTGTGCGCTTATTTTGCACTATCAGAATATATTTTGTTTGTGTATAAAAAGTCTTTCAGACAAAAACGTTTTTTCGAAATATTGATATAAACTCATGGGGAGAACCTGATGGTGTTCCTTTTTGCATGTATATCAGGATTCTGACAATAACTCTGAAAGATACACTCATGGACAATATTAAAGGAAGTTGTACCTTTCAGCATGTATATCAGGATTCAGACAATAACTCTGAAAGATACACTCATGGACAAAACTTAAGGAAGTTGTACCTTTCAGCATGTATATCAGGATTCAGACAATAACTCTGAAAGATATTACAGTGACCTTTGTTGAAGACCCACGAGATAACCAGTGTGAACAAAAATGCTGTAAACATTATCCTGATTTAATATAACTTCCGATAAGAAACTACCTTCAAGAAAGACCGAAGGTATCAATATTTGAATGATCTATCAAAGAACCCTCAATTGTATTCTTTCATAAATAATAAAAATAAGTGGAAAAAGAGTACGAAAATGGTAAATTATATTAGGATTCTGGTGAATAAATTTAGAAATAAAATCCTGATCGTGCACCTAAAGGTTACTGATGGCTAGCCCCATCTGTCGGAATAAATAAAACAAATTATTAATTTTCAACGATTCCAAAATTAATCAAATACCTTTTCTTGATTAATCAATTTTACTGATTCTGGGGAAGGGTCGGTGGAAGGCTAGTTAAACCGTTTGGTTTTCGACCACTACGACCTGGGTTCGATTCCCGCATTGGACACCTTTTTTCTGTTAAAAAATGTTCCAATGGCTCCCTATTCTTGCAAAACTCCAACTCCACCAGCGAGTGCAAGTACCCAAACGGGGCTCTGGCACATTTGTAAGTGCAAACTCGAACTGCTTTTCACTTGTGTAGACATGTGGTGCGCTTAGAGTAAAAGCAGTCGATAACTACCCACCATGATTATCATGGCCTGTACCACGTGTACTAGGGATAAGCAAAAAAAAAAAAAACTGATTCTGGAATAATTAAAAATAAGCGTTTACTTGATAGTCATTCTGAAAGATAGCGAAAACCATCAGTAACATTTAATTGCATGATCAATAGATACTTTTTTTCTTAATAAAAATTAGTCATTTTTCCGAAATATATATATGTAAATATTATTATTATTCAGGAAAAAAAATCAAACTCAATCTCTATAGAAGTTCAAATGTATTCTTTAAAGATTTAGGTTAGATTTAGATTGGTTCTACACGGATAAAACAACCTCTTAAATTCAACTCTGTGAATAAATTTGAAGGAATCTCGAGAGATCTGGTAACACTGCCAACGAAACGGTACCGAATTATTTCTCAACTTTAAAAATATATTATAATAAAATATCAAATATATTATTACTATGTGTTATTTTATATATAGAACAAAATTTATATTATCTAACGTAATATATTAAAATATTTTATACATGGCGAAATTTAATAAATTATAATTTTTGTTGTTACTTAAAAAATATTTTTCAAAAAGAATCTTTTATTATTCTGTTATTTTACCCTAGGGAAATTTGTATATGTACATTTAATATAACGCAGTTTTAATAATAAATCTTCAATAGTTTAAAATATTATATTATATATTTAAATTTATATTTATACATATAATAAAATATAAACATATATAATGAAAATTATTATTTTTTAGATATAGAATTAGTCAAATTTGATTTTATATATTATATTATATATTTCCTTTTTTTAATGCGCTCTCAGACACATTCTTTTTAAATAGGAAAATTTAATTGAATATATTTTATTTAACAGACTTGATGTATATTTCTTTTATGGAAAAATATTATAAATTAACAACAATAGTTCAATAACCAGATTACAATTAAATATTTAATTTTTAAAAATAGTATAAATATAACTATTTTAGAACATGGATACATAATTGAAATATATATTATATAAAATGAAAAATTAAAATATAATATTCTATAACAGAACACACACACACACAAAAACCTTTATTAAGACACTCAGGTCTTACAGAGGATTCTTCTTGGGGTTACAAGACGAAGAAACCTATGAAAGTGGTAAATATACAAAGGGGTAAAAATGGAGAAAGATTATATACACATGATAAATATATACAGAATATTATTTGAATGATCCTATGGAAAATAATAATATGGATTTAGAAAAAAATATTTTGGAAATATGGATGGAAGAAATGGCCATATAACAAAACACTATTACTATATTTAAAAAACACGGTGGTGCTTATCTCCATGGTTAAACCAATTCCTGAAGTCCACTCCTCTCCAATTTTGTGATGGTAGTTATAGGCCTGAAAAATAGGTCCTCTATTGTCAGTTCTAAGCATTAATGTTCCGGAGAAGCTTCCGTACTATTGCATTTCAAATAATTTATTCACCAATATTTCAGTTGGCTGAATGCCAACCTTTTTCAAAGTATTATAAAATATTTATGTCAACAACAAACTCGGCAAATTACTTAATAAAATATTCCAAAAAAGATTATTATAATGATAATAAAAACCTAAGTAGAATTAAATATAAGGAAATTCATATGTCTCTGAAGGTTCTATAACAGAATTTATTATACTTAATGTTTATAGGGATGAAAAAAGAGATCTTCAGAACAAATAATTTCTTTAAATTGTAAAATTAATTACAAAATATTACAAGTTTATATATTAAAAAAAATTAATATATAAAGTGACAATACTATTTATAAAAATTATAATTATCTTTTTGATATTTTCTAAATATATTTAAATTAATTTATTTTTCATTACATCAAATTAGTGAGTTTTTCAAATAAAGAAAACTTCTAAAATGTAATTTGGAATAAAATTATTTTTTAGAAAATATATTCTCTTAAATATTATAATATATTAATTATGTTATATTACATGAGCAAACATATGTTAATTATTCCTGTTAATTATAAAAACCAAAAGCAATTCTAGTTAAAACAAAAGTAAATAAAAATCTAAGAGAGTAAATGGTTAAAAATGATAATTTACAATCTTCCTTTAAAGTAAATTGGTTTTGGCACAGAATATTTTTACTCAAGCTATTAAGTGAAAATATAATTAATTAACCAAAGTATGTTATTTTCTAATTACAATTTAAAATTTAAAATAGTGAAGGATATCGTTGAGAGAGAAAGACAGACGAAAAAAAGATTTCTTCTGCAATAAAAAACGGTAAAATGTCATATTTTGACGTTATGTCTAAATTATGAAGTTTTAATATGGAAACTTACTCCATATGTTTTGTGTCATTAATCATCCATAGAGCTCATCAATTTGTTATTAAGGCAAATATGTTTTTAAAACAGACGAACTCAAAAGCTAAAAAAAAAACTAGAATTTAAAATATATAAAAAAAATTCCCTTTTTGGTTTGTTCAATTACTCCCGAGGTTTTTATATTTCGTTTGGTAATCAATTAGCCAATAGGAATCTTCTGCTTTATTTAAAATTGATCAGCCGATAATTTTAATTAGTTTCTAAGGTCACGTGACCTACAATTAATAAATCAGGTCCAGTTAGACCAAGGCAAATTACAAAAGACTTTTTTGGAAAATTACTTGAAGATTAGGGACTTTTTTTTTCTTTTATTTTTCTTGCTAGCCCTTTTAGTAAAATTAATTATTTTCTATGTTTAAAATAATCCTTGTCTTGATTTAATTTGCACAAATGAGAAAGATTTAATATATAATTATTTTTCTAGCATTCAATTTAAGTTTTATTTGAGAAATTGTAATATATATTTAATTGTGAAATGTAAATATATTTAGATATAATTCTAAATTATATATAAATTATTTATTCCACAAATGTATTTATTTCACTTGAATTAATTATAAATTAAATATATTTGAATAGAGGAATGTTCCAAATAATGCCTTGATAGTGCATCTAGACTAGATTGCATGTAGAGTATGTATTTTTAACAATTAAATATCAAATGAGTTGATTGAAATTTGAGTTACCAATTTATAATTATTACGATAGTAATAACTCCACCATTGCCGGTCCCAAGTCCGGATGTAAAAATAAAGGGAGAGCAGTAAAAAGAATGTATAAAAAACCAGGGTTCAGTTGGCCCGACTGATAGCACCCTGTAAGGGCTCATGTCCTTGGGTTACAGGATAATCAGCAGTGTCTGTTCTCCATGTTAGGAGAGGCTGCACAAGGCGTCTGTTCCTCATGTTAGAGGCGGCCATTTAATATCAGGTCAAAGTTCAAGTTACACTTCTCTGTAGGTGACCTCGGGGAAATGCTGGATAAAACCAGCGCTTTAACGTAACTAGCATATAACCAATATGGAGTCGTGCATAATAAAATCTCATACTGCATCGGTTGTCGCACAGGATCTGAACCGCGTTTTGGACTTAGGTAGAGGATCCAACTCGAAAAATATACTACAGTCTCCACGAAAAACAAAAATCACACAGTCTTAAAATAATTCAATGTAATCTAAACGGAATTGGAACAAGGGGAAGCAGAATCAAACTTGAAGAGATGTTACACAGAGCAGAGGAAAGGAAGGTGGATGTGATTTGCATCCAAGAGACAAAACTAAGACCAGAAAAGGCGCTCAAATTGAATGGCTATAAGCTAATCAGGAAGGACAGGGCACAGGGTCGAGGAGGCGGAGGACTCCTAACCTTGGTAAAGGAACTAAACTTCGAACAAATAATCATCCCCCCAACAAACTAGACAGAAATACAGGGAATAAAATTATACCAGGAAACAGGAGAACCAATTCTACTATTCAATATTTACCATCCTCCAGATGAGGATAAGTTAAAAAAAAAACGCGATACTAAATTTCTCTCCACATAAACAATCAACCAAAGAAATCTACTTCATATATATTTCCAGGAGAATAATTTCAAAATTGATAAAAATATTAATATTTTAAATATCATTTTCACTCCTATAGAGAGAATAGATAGATAGAGTTTGATTAAACTTTTATTACATAAATATAAGATTATATAGTTTATAATATAAAGTAATAATTAAAGCCTCCCCGCATAAGTGTCTTTTTTTGTGAAAATCAATATTAATTTCAAAGAGAAATATGTACTATTTATACATAAATAGTACATATTTCTCTTTGAAATTAATATTGATTTTCACAAAAAAAGAAACTTATGCGGGGAGGCTTTAAGTATTACTTTATAATCATACACCGCAGTCCTTTATATTGTATTAAAATAGTTTATAATATATAGATTAAAAAACATAAAATTAAATATTATTTACATCATATGAATCCAATTGAGAGTCGTTTGGTTCGAAATCACATTCGGACAGACGTAGATCTCTATACCGACTATTGCCATGTCTAGAAATTCCCTCACATCAGGTACTCGTCCTCCCTCGAGAACTTGATACTATTTTATTTAAATGTTCACATAAGATTATATAAGGTTAAATATAAAATGAAAATGAGAGTAAAGGGCAATGCTCGAAAGGTCAGCTTAATAATAAGAAAAAAAACATACAAGAAACTTTTCGACTCACGATTTCGTACTTTTGCTTATTTACATATCATATTAATTAGCATATTTGCCTTTTGTTTATATATGTAAATATGTTTTTGTTGAAATTGACAATTATCTCGCATTTCTATGAATATAAATAATTATCATTGCTACTCTGTGGTGTTGCTCTAGATATATATAGCTGTTGGTTAGATAGAGTATGTGCATTTCTTCCAGTTGTTATTGTGTTGTTTGCCTGTATTAGTGACTTTAAGTTTAAGTTCAATAAATATCCTTCAGATATATCATATTGTCCTCTTCATTTTATCAGGGTTATGGGGCCAGCACGCTTTTTAACGCATCAGTTTTTAATATTTTTTGATCAATTTATTTA
Organism: Cordylochernes scorpioides; assembly: GCA_030710605.1. Classification (NCBI taxonomy): domain Eukaryota; kingdom Metazoa; phylum Arthropoda; class Arachnida; order Pseudoscorpiones; family Chernetidae; genus Cordylochernes; species Cordylochernes scorpioides. The sequence goes on along the minus strand of CP092885.1, from coordinate 57,545,893 downwards.
TTTTTCTATCCTAAAATTAATCTTCTTTCATTTCTTCTAAGTGGCATTATAGAGAGAGATATATTTATAGATATGTTCGTTCTACGAATATAATTTTAAGCGGATCTTCAAACACAAGTAACAAAATGTTTTTAATTAAAAACATTTTCAATCGAAATTTGAAGGTTTGCGCTATCTAACGGAATAAATCTGAACTAATCGTCGATAGGATTGGGAAAATTACTAAAAATTAAGTTAAAATGAATCAGCAATTAGTTGATATGCACTCATGGACATAAGGAAATTTTACCTTTCAGTATGTATATCAGGATTCAGACAATAACTCTGATAATTACAGTGACCTTTATTGAAGACACATGAGATAACCAAGTGTGAACAAAACTTTAGGAAGTTGTACCTTTTAACATGTATATCGGGATTCAGACAATAACTCTGTAAGATATTACATTGACCTTTATTGAAGATACATGAGATAACCAAGTGTGAACAAAACTTAAGGAAGTTGTACCTTTTATCATGTATATCGGGTTAGAGACAATAACTCTGAAATATATTACAGTGACCTTTATTGAAGACACATGAGATAACCAAGTGTGAGCAAAACTTAAGGAAGTTGTACCTTTTAGCATGTATATCGGAATTCATACAATAACTCTGTAAGATATTACATTGACCTTTATTGAAGACACATGAGATAATCAAGTTTGAACAACCTCTGTCTCATTCTTCAAAAATTTGATTACCGACCACATCAAAATATGAAAATTCCTAAAGTTTTTTCTATGGCTGTATATCAGCAGATACAATCATATGATTTTAAATTTGGTCTCTATTAGTGTTCTAATTTATATGTTTCCATATGGCATAGCGACCCTCGCAAATTTGTACTCAAATACCTCTTTTTCTTGATTTATGAAATGTTCAAAGGACACCAGCATGTTTGGTCATGGCGTAGAGCACGTTGACAATAACTAAAAGTTTGAAACGCGCACATAATTGACTTTTCAAATTTATATAGAAATTCATATGATATTTTTTAATGAAATTTCAAAATATCATCGTTTATTTGATATTTATTCTGATAGATGGCAAAGCTAATCAGATAATTCACTATTCTCTTATAAGAAATGTTTTTATTTTGTATTTTAGAATTCAAACTGGAGTTTTACCTTTTAATTCCATTTATAATTCAATATTCGTTTTTAGAATGTTTTTAACGCAACCTTGAGAGGTTCTTATACATTTATAACTTTTTTGCATATATTTATAAAAATTGCAAAAATTTATGTATTTATTAACAATAATTATTTCTGATGGCAATAAAATAATTATAAATTTAATGAAAATTGAGAAAACTGTGAAAACCAATAAATGAATATTAATTCTAATTATTCATCATTATGATAAAAAATATTTTTTTAAAATAATTATTCTTCGTATAAATATTTGATACTAGTCTATAAAGTAGAAAGATATATATATATATTATGAAGTTAGAATTTATTGAATAAAAACAATTAGAGTATTTATAGAATAAATAGAAGTTAATGGATGAGATACATGTAGAAATAAAATAGGAAATAAATGAAGTTGTGTCTAAGCCTATACTATCTAGGTATAGGATACCTCTCTCATTATACTCCGAGAGTGTATTCAGAGCTGTACGCCCCAGTGCTTTCGCTCAAAGAAATCCTTCATCTCCCAATTATACGCTTCAAAGGAACCTAGCCGCGTTTTTTTCCCTTTTTTTTTTCTCTTTCCCGAGCTTGACAAAGCGTATCACAAGGTTGATAATGTGATATTATTGATAATCATGCGTTTGATTGGATCATTCAACTAGTTCTATTTGGATTCCTTTTAAAGTTTGGTGTGTTCCTTTTTAAATTGAACTTTTTCCTTTTTTATATAGAAAAATATTTATTTGATTGTGTGTTTCGATAAAAAAAAAAAAGATTGTTTAGGTGAGTGCTTTTTTTTCAAACTTATATTTGGGAATTTTATAAGTGCTTGATATGTTTTATATATTGAGAAATACAAAAACACTTGTTAATATTAACTTTTATAATTTAATAAATATATAATTTATATGTAATGTATTGATTTATTACTTTTACCTATTATTTTTAATGTCTTTTATTACAAATATTTATTTTAGAGTGAACGCGATACTCACAATATTTTGTGAATTCCACTACCTCTCTATACTTATTATTAATATAACTTTTTTAAAATATATTTACTCATAAAAAAGCTAGAGTATGCGCGCGTTCTTTTTTTTTTATGGCGCCACCAATGACGACTTGTATATAATTTTATCTATTTATTTCTATATTTATCATTATATAATCTTTTTTATTCGTATTTATTCAATTTTGTATCTTATATGGACTTTGAAATAAAGTAGTTTAAATCTCAAATATATTTTTATATTGTTTTATTGTTAAACCCTTATGATAAAGATCATATGTCTTTTTTTGAAAATATATCTTTCTTTGAAATTTGTTTCAGACTATATACTCAGTATACTCAGTACATGGATCGCCAATTGAAGGTATCACTCGATATTCCAATAAGTGAAAAATATATTCATTACGTAATAAAACAATGGAAATAGTGTGTTTCTCTTTTAATTCTTATTTTATCTAGCTTTCTAATTCAGAAGCCTTCCAACGGGCTTTAAAACAATGTAAATCTTATAAAATATACTGATATTTCATCTTGAATATTTACATAATAATGATTTGCATATAATTGCCTAAATTATTTTTGCATAAATAATCGCACTATCTATACATATAAAATGAAAGGATTTAAAAGCACGAATGTTTCTTTTATACATAATACAAACTTCTACTGTCCTTTCTGCGATTAAAAAATATATTGGGAAGGCTTGGCTCATCAGTGGTGAACCCTCATAGCTGTTTGCGGAAGAGCATTGCTCGATGCAAATATTTGAATGTAATTCTACTGTCCTATACACTTATGTCCATAGTTTACTTGAAAACCAATTCTAAGATTCGATCCTTCAGTGCTGCGTATATAAGCAGAATCGTCCAATACAGTATTAGAGATCTTAGAAGCGGTCTGGTGGATCAAATTGGCGAAACCGCTGGGAGGGTTCGCCACTGATGAGCCAAGCCCTCCCAATATATTTTTCATCGCAGTAAGGACAGTAGAAGTTTGTTTTATGTATAAAAGAAACATTCGTGATTCTAAATCCTTTCATTTTATAAATAATCGTATTAGCATATTTTAAATACTATCAAATCGATTTGAGAATGAAATTAATGATAGTGAAACTTAAGATATATATTAAATATATAAAAAGTATTATCTGATCGCTCACATGGGTGTTTTAGATGGCAGAGCGCAAAGCGGAACGTATATCAATTAAGCGTTTATTTAACTTGTTCAAATATATTTTGATAACCAAATTCGTTGTTAAATCAAGGAAATCCAACCATGAAAGCTTCTCGGGCTGTTATCTCTTGTCAGCCTGGTGCAGGCTGTACCTCTACAAATAAATATCAAAACTAGACCGATTATATATATATATATATATATTATATTTAAAATAAAAAATAGATAAGATTTCTGTTGTTTTGGATCATCTTGATGATTATGCTATGGTGGTGCAGTCGTGGTTGAATATTCTTGAAATAAAAATAATAATGGTTTTGATCAGTAATTGCTTTAATTGTGCTAAAGGAATATATAAAACATAATTTGGTAAAAGGTAATGCCTGTCTTAAGGCGAGTAGAATAAGGAAACAAAAGAATATTTACATAATGTACAAAAGTTTTGGGTCGGCCCCTATTTTCATTATTTTACTTTTCAAGATTGTAGCCATGACTGCACCACCATTACAATAATCCTCAACATGATCAAATATCAAGCAGAAACTCACTCAACTTTTTTTAAATTAAAATATAATATATATATATATATATATATAAATCTGAAGAGACAAAGGTAGCCTCTCCCGTCAAAATAGACGACAAAACTAGACGCTATCTATTGACCGTCGCCGCAAACTAGCGGCCTCGATTTGGTGACAAAGCCACAACACCAGCTTTGGAAAACTGAAAAGCGTCCACCTAGAGACCATGGTTTCGGGCTAATGGCCCTCGTCAGCCTAGGGCGGACTTTATTCCATGAGATCCACACGGAATCCAATGGAATCTTCACAATCTACCAAAGAGGTGTTTAGCTGGCAAAGTGGATGGGCCTAGGTGGGTCTCTAGGTGGACGCTTTTCAGTTTGCCAAAGCTGGTGTTGTGGCTTTGTCACCGACCCGAGGCCGCTAGTTTGCGGCGACGGTCAATAGATGGCGTCTAGTTTTGACGTCTATTTTGACGGAAGAGGCGATCTTTGTCTCTTTAGATCAATATCCTCCCGGCAAATTTCCATATACATATATTAAAAATGGCATATCCTATTCAACACCTGATCTTTTTATCTTTTATATTTTCTTTCGTTTTTTCATATATATAGAGGCATATCCTGACCTCGTTCGCATGAACCTATTAGATAGCAGAGCGCCATCTAGTGGGACAGAAATAAACTAAACGTTGATTTATCCTGTTTCCTGATATTTGGCCAACCCATTTTCTTGAGTATATATATATATAGAAATATACATATCCTCGAGCCAGAAATTATATCTAAAACTCTGTACTTCCCAAAATCCAGTTATACAAGAATTGTTCCAATTTGATGGAGACCTCAATCCAAGACATAAAAGACCTGGACTTCGCTCTACCTGAACTGTGACCTTCCAGTCAGTTCTGAAGGCCATTTATTCAGAAATTCTTGATGCCTAGCATCCACGACAAAGTGACTCGTGAGCTTTATGCTCGAATGGTACACTGTAAATTTGAGAGGAAATAAATAAATATATAAATGTACTTTTTATATATATACTGAATGACTCACAATTAGATATCGTGTCGTATATTCATTAATTTTCGGTCAATTAACGTACAAGTTGTGATTCCCTTAACGATATTATAGAATATTTTATTATCAATTTTCGAAGTAGAAAATTGTCTTTGGAATCTATGTCAACCTCTCCACGATGGGGGAAATTCGGGAAAACAATATTATCTCTGTGGTAAGAGGATAAATGTCCATTGGAACTCAAAGATAAACTTCTTTACCAACCAATATGTCAGGATTCGTCAAATATCTTTTATAAATGTGCAATTTATTGATATAATAATGCAAATAAAACATAATTAAATATATTAACATATACTTTGGTAGAAATATAAGAGTTTTCTATAATTAATATTATTCAAATATATAAATAATATTCAAAAAATACTAAAGGTATTTTCTGACAATGAGTTTCTTTTTATTTTAAAACACCAGCTTTCAAGTGATAATCGCTCTTAAACGGGCTTATTAAAAAAAAACATCGACTATATCTTACAAGAAATATTTACTTTTTTAAACGTTTTTCACAATTTTATAATGAATAGAGATATTGAAAATATACTTTTTTAAATAAGAAGAGACATTTTTTTGTATATCCGTTATATCAAATATTTGATTTTTGTAAGATATTTACAATTTGGAATTTATTTTTGTCAATCAAAATATTCTTTATACAGTAATGTATCGTCGAAATAGAGGAACCGATGATATTATATATTTCACCTTATAGAGATCCTGAATTAATCTTCAATTATAATGTGTAATAGTCTAGATCATAAGTATATAATGAAGCATAGATAATAGTTACTAAAGATTAAGTTTATTTAGAATGGTATTGTAATGATTAGCAAACATCTAAACATCGAATGAAGACTTTAATACGCGAATGTTTATTTTACAAATAAATCAAGCTTCTACAGTCCTTACTGCGATGGTAAAGCTTAGCTCATCAGTGGTGAACCCTCCCAGCGGTTTCGCCAATTTAATCTACCAGACCGCCTCTTTAGAGTTCTGATGCTTTATTGGATAATTCAGCTTTTATATGCTACACTGAATGATGAAATCTTAGAAATAGTATTTTAGAAAACTATGGATATAAGCTATTAGGACAGTATAATTATATTTCAATATTTGCATCGAGTAATGCTCTTCCGCAAACAAAAAGGACAAGTTAATAAATTAATACAAAGCAATAACGGCCATCTTTGATATATTTGTAGAAGAAACATTGGCGTATTAATGTCTTCAATCGATGTATATAGATGGTGCGTTACTCTTTGTATTAAATCTCTAAACAGTAGAAATTTAGATTGAAGTTTACTCAAAACTATAATAAACTTTGTTTTCCCTTGAGGTAGTTGCTCTAGACGTTGGATTTGATTAGAGAAAATCATTGTTTATTTCATATATTTAGTCGTTTTTCAGATTAATCTCTAATGGGAAGTTTAATTGTATTCATAATGAATAATATACCTTCATTGATGAAACTTAAGGAAGTGGAAAGTCTTTGAAATCGCCGTTTGTCTTATTTATTTTTTGTAGTAGACAGAGATTGTTCACACACACAAACACACTTGGTTATCTCGTGTGTCTTCAATAAAGATCACTGTGTATCAAATATCTTTCAGAGTTATTGTCTGAATATTGATATAACAGAAACATAATATATAGAAAAGCATTTATTTGGTTTATACTTTTCTTGTGAACTTTCTAAATCAATATATACTTTTAAAAAAACCAAAGGTTTGTTAATCAATATAAGCAAGATGCAAATAACCATTGTTTGAACAGAATTTTTTTTCCAGAATTTTAGCGGTGAATCGTCACTGTAAATAAAGGATTTGTTTGTAGTACTTTGCATGGAAATTATTTTGTTAAAGGTTCGTCTTTAATCAATTCCACCTTTCTTCTTCAAGCAAAGTGTAAAATTCCGTCTTTAAAGAAATCTCCAATTTGCAAGTAAAGGAACAACTTAACAGGAATTTCTTCCCTTTTTAGTTCTTTGATTAAATAGAAAAGCCTTGCTTAAAACATCTTTTTTCTCTAACTGTGTAAAAAATATCCTTTACAAGTTTTAGCACATATATTAAAAGTGTGAAAGAATGGTTTTCATGTGGAAAGGGACTTTCCTTTTAATAAGTGCAAAATTACACAAATTAATTATACATATATTTAATTTTACAAGGTGTAACACAAAGATTCGAATAACTTAAAAGATAATAATAATAGTATTATCACTATCCCCATGCCTGTGGAAGGACGTCTAGTCCGAAAGCTTGCGCATTAAAATTTATAAAAGAAGCTCCTCTTATCTTTTTATTCTTATACGTTTAACCAATTACATTGATAGACAAAGCTTAAGGAAGTTGTACCTTATAGCATATATATATCGGGATTCAGAAAATAACTCTGAGAGATATTTGATGCACAGTGATATATATCACTGTGCATCAAATATTTCTCAGAGTTATTGTCTGAATCCCGATATATATATGCTATAAGGTACAACTTCCTTAAGTTTTGTCTATCAGTGTTATTAATAGTTCCTAATCGTTTAATAACGGTTTTGTTACATATTTTAAACAAAGGCTCAGCCTCTATAACATTGTATTCGACTATGGCCCTCAACAATAAAGAAATGTATATGATTTCATAACTCCCTATGGCATGAGATTTACATTGTTAGTAAAAAGTGTATTTTTAATACATTTGAAGAAAATAATATTTACTATATAGAAAATTGATCAAGGACTTTTATGGAATAATATTTACAAATGTCAATCCTAATCATACAGTTGTTGTTTATATTTTTATTGTATATGTTTATTCAATACTCTTTTTCTTAATTGTTTATTTTCTTTTTGACAATTCTGTTACCTAATCTACTAATATATGAATTATTGTAAATAGTTTCACGCGCAATTATCTAGATCGGATATAGCGTGTCTTGTTTGCAACTGGTAATAAATTAATAATCATGTAGATTGTCGGGAAATCTTCGATTTTCTGTATCATCGTTGACCACAGTCTGTAACTACTGATTGTTATTATATCAATTTATATACCATTGACCCACAGTGTTGTTACCGATTCACCTATTCTCTTGGTTTATTTACAAAAACAGCCGTACAAAATATACAGTATAAAGTTCCAAATTGCATACATACCTAACGATTTGTATATTGACAAATGTTGGTGTCAGCTAACTGAAATATTGATAAATACCTTTTACACTCCAATATATCTAAAGAGACAAGGGTCGCCTCTCCCGTCAAAACAGACGTCTAATGCCAAACGACATCTATTGACCGTCGCCGCAACTAGAGGCCTCGGGTCGGTGACAAAGCCACAACGCCAGCTTTGGCATCTTGAAATAGATGTGGTCTGGTTTTAGACGTCTCTTTTGACGGGAGAGACGACCCATGTCTCTTTAGATCAATTTCCTACCGGCAAAATTTGCATCTATATTCCAATATATACCAGGTCTATTAGTATGAAACGCGAATATTTTCATTGAATTCAAAAGTTCACCAATTCCATACAACAAAAGATTTTTTATTCAAAGTAACTGCCCTGATTAGCTATACACTCGGACCACTTTTCAGGCAATTTTCGAATTTCTTGTCTGAAAATTTAAATTCCTTTTGAGTCGAACCAGTCAACAAATCATTTTCGGAGTATGTCTGAGTTCGAAAATTCCTGGTTTTTTAGGGCTTGTCCTAAAGATGTGAAAAGGTGGTAGTCCGACGGCGCTAAGTCTGGTGAGTACGGCGGGTGGGGTTAGAGTTCCCAGCCCAAGTCTTTTATGGTGTTTTTGTCCAGCGTAGCATTGTGGGCTGGAGCGTTGTCATGCTGCAGTATCAGCTTGTTGTGCTTTTCACGCCATTCCGGTCTTTTTATATTCAACGCCTCTCTCAAACTATTCATTTGTTGTTCGTAGCGACTAGTATTGACCATTTTGCCAGGTTTCAGGAGCTCGAAATATACTACGCCGGTCTGGTCCCACCATATGCAAAGCATTGCCTTTTTTCTGAAGCGATTGGGCCTAGGCGTCTGTTTTGGAAATTGGCCGGGCAGGCCCCACGACTTTTGGCGCGTAGGATTGCTGAAGTGGATCCATTTCTCATCAGAAGTTACGATTCGGTGCAAAAATGACTTCTTTTCATGCCTGGCGAGCAGCCCTTCGCAGGTTACCAGACGCCGTTATTGTTGCCTTTCGCTCAACTCGTGGGGGACCCATCTGGAAAGCTTTGGAGTCATTCCGAGGCTGTTTAAACGTAGAGAAACAGCACCTTGAGACACCTGGAGCTGTTTTGCGAGTTTCTCCTGCATTTGGGTACTGTCCTCATCCAACAAAGCTTGCAGTTCAGCGTCCTCGAACTTTTGGGGCGGTTTTCCATGTGGTTCATTATCAAGTTCAAAATCGCCACTTTGGAATTTTTAAAACCACCTGTAACACTGCGATTTGCTCAGAGCGTGGTCGCCGTAAACTTCCTCGAGCATTCGGTGGGCTTCAGTGGCACTTTTCTTCCAGTTGAAGGCGAACAACAAAACTTCCCGCAAATGGGCACTTTTTGGCTCGGAAATCGCCATTTTCCACGGGCTCCAGAAAATTTTCACGATTTGAATTTTTCTAAAACTGCACGCATGCTGATGCCACGTGAGTCAAAGAACAAAACGCCTACAACAGCGCCACCGTCGGCTCAAATAAAGTTACACAGCGGCCTCTGGCGCCCATTTTCGCGTTTCATACTAATAGACCTGGTATATCATTTTTTAAATTATATTTGTATATATTCCTTCAATATAAAAGGCATATATTGAATCAAAACCTAATTTATTCAGCAATATTTCAGTTGGATATATGCCAACCTTTGTCAAGATACAAAACAAAAAAAAAAAAAAAACAAATAAATTCCTTGTTATACCTTTGAATAGATTGGCTTTCAGCCAATAGAAATATTGGTGAATAAATATATTTTGATCTAATATATATGCCTTTTTAAATAAAGATATATTTATGGATTACTCTATTTTAATATATATATATATATTTATTTATAAATATTTACAATAAAATATTTTTATTGGTACTAAAGCAAGATTTCTAGCCATCTTCAAAAAACTAGCTTATCAAAGCTATTAGCTATAAAACCACCTCAGGATTTGTTAAACAATTTAACCTGATAGAAATATGATAAAATTTATGAATAATCCCTATCTAATTTCTTAACTATTGTGAGGATATCATAAAACGGCTTCTAAAATGTAGCTCATTTTTGCTAATTCATATGAAATATTATGATGATTAGCGTGCCATCTGTTATGAAAATTCGAAACTATTTTAGACGCGTAAGATTCTTTTTACAATTAAACAATATCTACTGTCCTTAATGCAATGAAAAAATTAATTGAGGGCCTGGCTCAGTAAGGGAACAGCAGATATTATATTACATTTAAAAAAATTCTTACGCGTCTGAAATAGTTTCAAATTCTCATATGAAATATGTTTTTTCTTTAATGACCTATATATTTAAGCTAATCAATCTTTTCCATAATAAAGACTTCTGTGAAGTACTATTTACTGCATACTTCACAATCCATTACATATTAGGAAATAGTTTAAATTAGTAGTTTCACAAACAAATTCCACATAGTTTACATTCATAATTTTTGCAATATTAATTTGAAAACTAATATATTCTAGAATATATTAATCATTTAATTTTAGATGGGCAAATATCTTTTGATATTAAACGAATCCTCAATCAAATAAAATGTTATTAATTTCAAATGTTTTTTGTGTATGTTGTGAAAAATATTCAATAAATCTTCACGTGACTTAATAAAATGACGAAATATGATCTGACAATTTATTTATTTTCTCAATTATTTAGTTCATACAAACCACCGGCTGCCAGAAAATTTGCAGGGTGTCCCGACGTTAAATTTAATTAAGAAATTTGTGCAATCTCAACGCAGAAGATCGATTTAGAGCTAAGATTAATTATACAGACGATCCTCTAGCTGAATTTCATATTTAGGATGGGTGCAGACTCTCTCTATTTCAAAGACATTATCAAATTTATAGAATATTTACCCATTTTTATTCTTTTAATTAAAATTATTTCAAATAGTAACGTTCTTATACCTTTAACATATAAAAAAGGTTGATTGTTGTTAAATCATTCGAAATTTTGGAATATATTAAACACAATTTAGATTCTATTTAGTCATTCTTCAAATGTTTCCATCCAGTTATTGCTGTGACACTAAGGAATGTGCATTGTCTCACATAAGTCAGTATAATAAATAAATTGGGAAAATTTTGAATAAAAAGTGTGAATTTATTTTTAAAAATTAAAAGGATAAGTGATTAATATGTTTAATAAATGGAAGTATCAAGGTACAAATGTTATTTTTAAAATAAAACATACTAAATTGAATATATATTGAATATAATGCTACTGTCCTATAAGCTTATGTCCATAGTTTATTTGAAAACCATTTCTAAGATTCCATCCTTCAGTGTAGCATATAAAAGCAGAATGATCCAATACAGTATTAGAGCTCTAAGAAGCGGTCTGGTGGATTAAATTGGCGAAACCGCTGGGAGGGTTCACCACTGATGAGCCAAGCCCTCCCAATATATTTTTTCATCGCAGTAAGGACAGTAGAAGTTCGTATTATGTATATAAGAAACATTCGCGCTTTAAATCCTTTTATTTTATACTTCTACTCTCCTTACATTTTTTCATCACACTAAGGACAGTAGAAGTTTGTTTTATGTTTGAAAGAAACATTCGTGCTTCAATTCTTTCATTTATTTTATATAGATGGAGGGTTTTATCGCTTTATAATAAATGCTATGTTTGAATAAATCGAAGATATATTTTTATGCTTTTAATTCTGGAATTATAATAATTCAGTTGTTTTACAAAAGTCGGTGGGGTCGGTGGAAGGCTGGTTAAACCCTTTGGTTTTCGACCACTACGATCCGGGTTCGATTCCCGCATTGGACACTTTTTTTCTGTTTGAAAAAATTAAAAAATAAATGCTCCAATGGCCCCCCGATTCTTGCAAAGGTCAAACCCCACCAGCGAGTGCAAGTAAACAAACAGGGCTCTGGCACATTTATAAGTGCAAAGTCGAACTGCTTTCATATGTGTAGACATGTGGTGCGCTTACAGTAAAAAAGCAGTCGCTAACTACCCACCATGATTATCATGGCCTGTACCACGTGTACTAGGGATAAGCAAAAAAAATCATTGTAAAATATATGTAAAGACAAAACGGTAAGAATATATGTATAATATATTTCGATTTCTATGTGGAATATAACATATCCTAGATATAGGTAGCCGTTTATATATCAACAAATATTATATGCTTCTATATCAAACCATTTACTATTAATTTGTCTCCTTCAAAAACGGACGACTGGCAAACTCAAAGTTTTTTTTGAATTTTGTCTATGAGTGTATATTATTTTTCTCTGTTGTTTCCTTTGCAATTAAAACAATTTCATTATTGCCTATATATACTGCATTAAATAATATATAATCTTATGTTATATTAGATTTTTATGTATATAGATTTATATATATTTTTTTGCTATTAAGTTTAGACTCTTTATGAATTTATATTTTTAATACAGTAATAGAGCTATAAGGAGGTTAAACTGGCGAAACCTCTGGAAGGAACCACTACCAGAAAACTATATTGTATCGTTGCAATTATGTCTAGAGATAAATATCTACCTAATTAATGGAAAAATAACGTTAAAGATATTATGAAAAAAGACATCTCCTCATTGTGTAACTCAAAGTTGCTGATGGCTTGCCCCATCTATCGGAATAAATATCAACTATTCACATTTATTTTTAATTATTCAAGAATTGGCCAAATACCCATTCTTGATTAATCAAGAAAATCTAACCACGGACGGGTTTCGGGCTGTTGGCCCTCATCAGCGTGGTGCAAGCTGTACCTCAACGACCAAAAACACTATTCATTTAGGCATCCTGAAAAATCATGAAACGGGTAGTTAAGGCCAGGATTGCGTGAGACCGCGACACAATGTGAAAAAGTAATACAAATGTGATATTATACTGGGATAAGGTACATAAATTATGAAAATATATATTGTTACAATTCTTTTAACTTTCAATATTATATAAAACAACTATGCGTAATAAAAAAAATGGGTGAAAATTAATTCTATTTTATCCACGTTGAACAATAAATATAGGTACAAATGCCAATGGCAATTTCTATTATTTTTATTGGAACCTAACTCACATTGATACACCGTTGTGAATTTTAAACAGAGCTGGAGGCATTGCTATTTGACTTGCAAATATAACAGTTCAAACATCTACCTTGATAATAGTTTTGATAATTAGGTTAGGTTACCTTATAGATAACGTAGCCTCTAATTATTAATATAATCGCATTAAAATAGATTTATTATCTTTATTTCAATTTCTCTAAATAGCCTTTACATTTTAATAAGTATGCTTTAAATGTACATTAGCTTTTAAATTTATTAATATTATATTAGAATATCTGATGCACTAGCATGCCCTCTGTTATCAAAATTCGAAACTATTTTAAAGGCGTAAGATTATTTTTGAAATTATTTTAGAATATCTGTTGGATCGTGTTTGAAGACAACTCTCAGATTTATAAAATTATTTTATTAAAAACATTTTTAGATATATATAGAAACAAGTTAATTATCTCATATTTAAGGCAACAAAAGATTCATCTAATTTTTATATATTTTCTAACCAGATTCAACTTGTGAAAACAGACGACAAATAAAAGAATAAACAAAATTAATAATAGAGGGTAAGTTCCTATTTTTTGCAAGCTTTCACACTCAAAGAATATTCAACTTCGTGCTTCAATATCTAACAATTATTTTTACTGGCAATTTGTTTCTTTTAATAATATCTTCAAATATTATCTCTACCTTTAATGCAATAATAAAAGTTATTGAATGAGAGGGCTTGGCTCATCAGTGGCGAACCTGCTCCTTGCATATTCGTCAAATTAATATCTATAGTTGCATATATTTTCAATTTGTACATGATTAGCAGTATATAATCAATTCAGTTTACAGTAATGTACCTTTAAATGATAGTGAGTTGAGCACCATGTATATAATTTCCTGCTACACAATGTCTAAATTATCTCTAATATTTTACCTACCATATATATCATACCTTTTATATATTTTATATGTTTTTAAAAGAAACCTGTTTTATCCTTGAAGGTTGGGAGGTAACCAAGAATGAGGTGTCACTTCACTGAAGCAAACGGACTCCAGTAATCTAGTTTATTGACATAAATTGACTGACTACTGCTAGCTAAAAACTGTCGCTATTTATATACAAAATTCTATGAAAACCATTATGCAAAACAGGATATTTGCATATCCATAATTCAATATGCAAATACACTACAAAACCAATATATTTATGACTCTCTTGAAATCACCCTATGATATACAAGATATAGTATTTTATTATAAACCTATTTTATATAGATATACATATATACTATTTAGTATATTATAAAGTTATGTTAATAAACCCCTTATAAAATGAAAGAACTCTGGCATTTTATATACATTCTAATATGATGCACTAGCGCGCCATCTGTTATCAAAATTCGAAACTATTTTAAAGGCGTAAGATTATTTTGATATTAAACAATTCCAAAAATGCAAAATAACAGCAGTATTGTAGATTAAACTGGCGAAACCGCTGGGAGAGTTTATCACTGATGAGCCAGGCCCTACCATTAATTTTTCCATTGCAGTAAGGGCAGTAGAAATTGTTTAATTTCAAAAAAAATCTTCGCCTTTAAAATAGTTTCGAATTTTGACATTCTAATATGAAAAGACCAATATTTGGGTCAACAAAATATCGGGTAATACATTTCTAAGGTTGTTGTGTGATCTCATTCTACAAATTATCTTCAAATATCAACCACAAATAGTGTGATAACCTCTTTATGCAAATCAATAAATGTATTGTCTTCATATATTTATATAAAACACACTTCAACTATAGTATCAATAAGGATAGAGGTTGTCTGGCCGGCATTCATAGTTCTATAAACAATAGATACTTCGGCCAGTTGGAGTTTTTTTATTTTCTAAACGCATAAACAAAAATGTATTGACTTCTCCTGACGAAGACAACATATTTCTGTCGAAACGTTGAGAAAATAATAAGCTCTAACTGGCCAAAGTATCTATTTTTCATAGAAATATTGTATCAATGTATATTTTTTATAATATATCATATTGGTTAATATTCAAAGTGATAAAAATCGATCAATTTCACACTCTATTATTTTCTTCAAAATTCAACAAGAGCTTTCAGGTATTAATTCTATTTCAGGCCTGAAAAAGTAAACCCTCGAAAGCTTGTCATGTATTAATAAAGAAGCAGGTTACAAAAATCATAGTTTTATTTTTATTTCTTCTAAAATTCAAGCATATTTATATTATATAATCCAAAATACAAATATTTTATTTTTTTCAACCCATTTACTTTACTTTCATCATTGACTATTCCTTTATCTTTGACCATAGATTTATAATATAACATCTTGAATATTTGTTGTAAATTTGTATAGCTAAAACCTACCTATTTTTTAATTCACGAATATAGAATTCATTTTATAAATTATATTTTATTGTGAAAAATAAATAATGTGTATTTCTTTTCAAGTAATTGAAAATAAAAGCTACTTGAAAAGTAAATAACTATATTTCCTTTATCACGACTGCACCTCCAATTCTTTATCTTTTTCAACAACAAAACAAAATTTTTATAACATTTATATATTGATAATAGAGGCTATACTTAAGCTGAAAGGTATTCTATATAAATTCCACTAACTTTATTGTTAATAATTTATATAGTTAAGGAATGGTATGAAGGAAGGTCAATAAATCTTGCTATGACATGAGGAACAAGCGCCAATGACTCCGTAAATTAAGCTAGGCGCCCAAATGAACATGTCGTCTTGAAAGAAAAATTGGCCTCGGATTCACCGCCAAATTGTTCCCTCGGGGTTTTTTCTTCGCCCAGAATATAAATAAAGCAATTGTAAATGGAGCGTATGTAATTGGTACCTATTTATTTGTGATATATCCTATATTTATTTACTTAGCTTCACTCAATGTATGTTTGTAATTGCGTACAAATTCTGTGAGTGATTTTGTTTCTCTTATACCATATACTCGTTTGTTAAAATAGAGATTTAAGCTCTGTTTTAAATGACGATTAAAAAAAAATTATATTATCAAATTTCGAAACTATTATAGACGTGTATGATTATTTTTGAAATCAAACAATTCCTACTGCCTTTATTTCAATGGAAATATTAATTGGAGGGCCTGTTTTCCATTGCAGTAAGGGCAGTATAAATTGTTTGATTTCAAAAAGAATCATACGCGTCTATAATAGTTTCGAATTTTCATAACAGATGGCACGCTAATATATCATAATATAAATTTATATTATAATTACTCTCAAATCCCATGTCAGCAAACCTCCCTAAATATATATTTTTTAATTTATTACAAAACACACGCTATATGGATATTGTATATGGATATTTGCGTGTAAATATTTAATTTATTTTACGTACATAGTTTTTAATATATATACAGGGTCCATTATGAAAGTAATGAGCATAATGTTATTGTGACGCGACGATAGATGGCAGCACGGTAAAACCGTAAGAAATGTGGTGGAGGGATATGCCCTTTCAATCCATCCGGTCGTCAGTTGAATTCGAGCAGTTTGAGGGGAGATACATGCCTCTGCTTGAAGTGTGTTTACAACTTTTGTAACCTTACGCGATGGAGCGTTCGCTTGAACAACGATACGCCATAAAGTTTTGTGTGAGGCTTGGAAAAAATGCAACCGAAACATTCCAGATGCTGCAAAAAGCCTTCAAGGACGATTGCATTTCAAGATCACAGTCTGGGAAGTGGCACAAGGCGTTCAAGGAGGGCCGGGAGGAGGTCGCCGACGAACCCCGTTCAGGACGCCCAACAACGGCCAGAACTGACGAGAACGTGGATCGTGTACTCGAAGTTTTACGTACCGACCGTCGATTAAGCATCCAGCAAATTGCTGACACATTACACATGTCCACATTTGTGGTACATGGGATAGTGACCGAGGATCTGCAAATGCGTAAGGTCTGTGCGAAGCTTTTCCCGAAAGTGTTGACGCAAGACCAGAAAGAACTTAGAGTTTTGCGCTGTCAAGAATTGTTGGATTTGATTAAAAATGAACCGGACTTTCTGAACTCTGTAGTAACCGGAGACGAATCCTGGATGTTTGAATACGACCCAGAGTCGAAAAGGCAGATCTGTGCATGGCACACAAAATCATCCCCACGCCCCAAGAAAGCGCGAATGAGAAAGTCGCGCATCAAAACGATGATCATTGTCTTCTTTGACATCCGAGGAATAGTCCATTGTGAGTTTGTACCGCAGGGAGAAACTGTAAATTCAGCCTTTTACCTGGAGGTGCTCAGGAGATTGAAACGCCGGATCGCACGCGTGAGGACTGACATTAAAGACACGGTCAAGCTCCACCATGACAATGCCACCAGCCACACAGCCTTCATCATTACCAACTTCCTGGCCCGGAGCAACACCCCGGTGAACCCTCACCCCCCTTACAGTCCCGACTTAGCTCCATGTGACTTATTTTTGTTTCCGCCACTCAAGAGAGAGATGAAAGGAAAACATTGGGAAACCGTGGAAAACATCCAACACCATGTTACAACGTTCCTGAGAAGCATTCCTGTCTAGGAGTTTCAGGGTGCCTTTCAGGCGTGGCAAACGCGTCTCCGTAAGTGTATTTATGCAGGAGGAATGTATTTTGAAGAATATTCCACATTTGCACAAATTACGATCAATAAAAGTATTTTGCCAGTAAATGCTCATTTCTTTCATAATGGACCCTGTATATAAATTATTTATAGTTTTAGAGAGATAAAGTGAAATTTATTTATATTTAGATTTTAGAGCAATAAATTATACAAGAAACAAAGATTATTTACACACATATTATCAAAAGTTGAATATATCTTTAGACTTAAACCACTAAACCAATGGCACAAAAATAGAACATTCCAAAACAATGACAGCAATAAAAAAACTATACTAATTAAAACTATAAATTTCAATTCTTGATGTAATTCAGATCCACGGCATCTCTAAATATTATTATCATGGATTTGTAAAATGTACACTTAAGATAAATTATATCACCATAAAAAAATACTATTTACAACTAATCACATTTCAATGAACAATATTCAAATCTCCAATTTGTCAAAATCCTTCAAAGTAGAAAATAATCCAACCTCAATATTTATAATTTACATGGTGAAGAAAGGAAATATCAATTTAAATTCCAAATCCAATTAATTTCATTTATTCAGTTAAAAATCTCTTTTAAGTTTTCTGAACGATAATATGTTCGCACAGACCACATAACATATATTCTAATTATTTCAATTTGAATATATATAGCTTGTTTGGTAGCTTATTATATATACGTAACTGTATATATATGTCTAATTAAAATTAATTAAATAGTTAAAGGATCAAAGTATGCAAACTCACTTGAAAACTCTATATATAAGGAGATCTTAATATATATTTCGCGGTTGTTAAAATTAACTGAATTTCACAGTACAGTGTTCATATTTAATTTTGCAACTTTATAATTGAGTTTTCGGAATTTAATTATAATAAAATTATATTAATTGCATATGTTATCTCATTTCAGCGTATATTATGTTGGGAGATAACCATCTATCATTTAATTAAATTGTTAATTAGTAAAAATGTGTGGTTACATGTTTTCATATTCTTTAATTTCTTTGTTCTCCGGTCGATTCTGTTCATCATTGTCGCCATGATTCTCTATTTTGAGGAGGTTCTGTTCAACATTATAGCCTTACTTCTCTTTATAGAGGAGTTATGAGAAAACTTCATAAACGCTATTATCATATTTTATTCGAATTATTATTCATATTGTAAGAACGTATTTATTAATTTTATTATTTTTATTAACAGAATGGTCATTTTTATGTTTATATATTTGCTACTCTGTAAATTTCCCTCGTGGCTTATCTTTTGGTTACCATTCATAGTTTGTTCTTGAAGTTGGTCTTCCCTAATTTTCCACGTGGCAATATATATATCATTATTTATATTTTTTGAAATAAGACCAACACTCGATTTCAAAGTATATTTGTTGATCATTCTGTAGCATATATGTGATTAGCTAATGTCCTAAATCTATATCTATATTTATTTACTCACTTATTCTCAAAATTTAATCATAAAAACACACACACAATACGAATAAGTTGAATTAAAATTTGATTTATTTTTATAACAAAACTACTTCTCTATATTAATTATTTATTGAAAAACATCATAAAACTCTTTATAAAAATATACCTTAAATTCATTTGATGATTATATACAATTTTTATACAATATCTATCTACTCCTTTTGATTAATATTAAAGAAAAGAAAAAGTAAATTTATAACTTACAATTTTCCAGTTTGAACAAAAAGGTGATAGAGGAAAATAGTATCTGCTAGAAATCTGAGAAGTTTCCTTGTATTTTTTTGTTGTTTCTGGCGCTAGCGATAAAAACAAAAGTTTAATTGCAATGTAGGGTAAAAGACTAAATGCCCAAATACTTTAGTTAAAAAATCTAAGATCCTTTTCCTTCACTTTTCTCTTGGGAGAGAAACAAGAGAAATCTCATTTTCGTATATTGTGGATCTAATATTATTTCTTAGTAATTATTAAGCTCCGTCTAAATAATTTGAAAATATAGTTTTTTTTTTCAAAAATAGACCCATTGTTATACTAAACAATAGTAAATTGAAATTGTATTGTGTATTTGCAAGTTTAAAAAAAAGAATCTATTGTTCGAATATCTCTTAGTTATTTTTATATTTTTCTCGTAGGGATTTATTAAATGGTTTTCAAATCAATTTTTCAGTTTATTTTATGCATCTATTTTTTCATTCAAAATTAACGATAGTTTATTTAAATGGTGATTTATTTTATCTTAAGGTTTTTTTCTTCTAATTTCTAAATGATACACTCTAAAAATAGCTTATATTTTTTATTTATAATTTGAAAACCTAATATCTTACCAATTCTATTTTTTTTAAGATTTGTGTTAAATAATTAAAAGCACTCTTCTTGATCGTAGTTTCTGATACCTTACGTTTTCTATAGGATAAATATAAATTAAATAAACGTTAATTTTTATTTATTCCAATAGATGGTGAAAACTATCAAAAACTTTCAGTTTCAAGATCGATGTACACATTTATATTAATTTAATCATATGTTTTTAATTCAATTTTTAATACATATTTCTCACATAGACTTATATTATAACCTATAATGAATTTGTATTATTACAAACTAATATTCACAAACGGTTGAATCTAAAAAATAATTATTTTAAGAAATATATGTGGAAACTGAGTAAATCTACTACTCACAAGAGAAGAAATCGCCAAACATCATCTTGAAGAAGGAATAAAAGTTAACGACGACATTTTTCTTTTATTAATGCTGTAAATTCGGCAAGCTTTCGAACTTTGACGTCCTTCGACAGGCGACTATACAAGAAACTGAAAGATAATATTTATATACAGGTAAATATTTACATAATTAGAACATAGTGAAATAAATGATTATATACTATACAAAATTATTTTCCCTTTATCTATGTAAACAAATTTGTTCTAAGAAAAGGATGACTACCTTGGGATGAAGGCATTAATAAAATAAACTCGTCGCCATTAACTTTTGTCCCTTCTTCTAAATCTACTATCTATTAGATTGGTTTGTTTTACCTGTAAACCTCCTTTTAGCTTCAAATAAAACCTGTATTGGGTATACACCAATACCTCGCTTTGCGTCGTTTCGTTTTGCGTTTTTTTTTTTTCGGAGTTGCGTCGCTGCTTAATTTTTACTGATTTTCACTGTGCCTCGTTAGATTTTAGAAGTTGCGTTGTTTTGGATTCGAGTCTTTAATTTTTTATTTTCCCTAAAATATGGCAACACCTTTGTTTTTGATTGCGCTTTCACATATTTTCACTTTGCGTCGTTTCGATTTGCGTCGTGTTTTTTTGGAACGTAACCCCGATGCAAAGCGAGGTATGGGTGTAATTAATTCTGTATAAATGTATATCCATGAACAAAACTTACCACAACACACCATCTGGAATCTCTATCAGTCCTTTAACACGCCGGGTATCAGCCTACATCCAGGCCAGTCCAACGACATATTGACTCTCTATATTTTTGACGATCAATCTCTGTAGAATAAAACAATTAATTGTTCTGTAATTATAATCGTTTTTCCTCATTTTCGTCACATACACTAATTTATGTTCAAATCTGACAACTATTTCTTGGTATGTCGATATTTTGTTATGAAAAGAATGTTATTAATATTATAATATATATATTTTTTGAAATTATTATTATATATAGATATTCATATATATATCGAAATAAAAAAAATGGATTAAGAAACCAAGAAAATTATAGGAAAATAGATTAGGACTATATTTTAAGGTAACAAAACCAACTTTCAACTTTCTTTGCCTGTTAATTCTATTTCATTTTTCCTTTCTGTATATATTATATATATATCCGTATATGCCCAATTATATATAATAATTCTTCAAAATATATATTATTTGCCATTAATTGCATTCTATAATGAGACATTATTTTTTCAATCAATATCTCTCTCTTTCAATTTATTATAAAACTTTAATTAACCAGTTTGATAACAATTATATATTTAGGAAGTATCCAAATATAATATCAGGAATGAAGACATTATTAATATAAAATAATTTTATTTATATTAAAAACGAAACATACGAGCGCCAAATATAGTTAAAATTTATTATATAAATACATTTATACTTATATTAGAACTAAGAATAAGACAAAAAGATAAGAATGAAAATTCAGTAAAACTTATAGATTTTACCGAACAACATTTTATCAACTTATTATAAAACCGTAAAAGAATAACTTCCAAAAATTTCATTGTATTCTTGAATTGATTGTAACCAACTAAGAGTCTGACTAAGCCCAAAGGTAATGAGTCAATAGCCAATTACAAGCAGATCAGCTATAATTCCAATTTGTTAAATGGTACAAAGTGTTCATACCTGGAACAAGACAAACTTCTCCTAATGGAAGAAGAATCCTGTGGATTAAGATATATACTCTAGTAATGGATTTAAACCGGCCATTACAGAGGGTTTGGACTAATGGCCCTTCAGGAGAACTTTCTATTATATCTTTATCCTTTTAGATCTCTTGATAAACATAGTTTTCCGCTAAATTTATACCTATTTACTGGACCCTGCAAATTATGGCTGATTAGATTGGCGAATTTTTTGTATCCATCTTTATTACATGTTTATTTCGAGTTTAATAAATGATGGTTAATTTATTTGAAAATAAAATGAATACTATTGTTCTATACAATATTTGTACAGTAAACTCACCTATAACGCGATTAATGTGTTCCGTGTTGTATGAAATCGCGTTATAGGAATTCGCGTTGTACGAAATAAAACGTGTATAACGCGAATGTTGTTAGGATAAATTGTTTCATTTTATAACGCGTTATACGAAAATTCGCGTTGTATAAATAAATTTGTCGCATTTTTTTTTATCTCGTTGTACGAAATCGCGTTGTAAAAACTCGCGTTATAGGAGAGTATACTGTATTACAATTCATTTTGTTATAATTTCAAGTGTCATCCATTGATTGAGTTTGTAATAATTTGCAATGTGTCTCACTCTTTTGATATATATTATCATATACCAACACTATATAAGCGCCTTACTGGAATGAATTTTATTATAATATATATTATTTTTAATATAATATATTTCTGTAGGAAGAATAGTCTGAAAATATCGTATAAGATCAAGTGTTGATATTAAAAACCAAAGATGTATATCCTGACTGCTTACATTAGTATTTTAAATCACAGATTTTAAATGATGGCGCGCTATGTTATCTAAAAATTCTCGTTAGAGTGGTCAGGATATGTATATTTTGTTTTTAACATGTATGTACATATATATGTATATATAAAAGCAATGGGCGCTTCTCCCGTCAAAATAAACGTCAGAATCTCTGGCGCCATCTATTGACCGTCGCCGCAACTAGCGGCATCGGGTCGAGGACAAAGCCACAACACCAACTTTGGCAAACTGATAAGCGTCCACCTAGAGACCATGGTTTCGGGCTAATGGCCCTCGTCAGTCTAGGGCGGACTTTATTCCATGAGATCCACACGGGATCTAATGGAATCCTCACAATCTACCAAAGAGGTGTTTTGTTGGCAATGTGGCTGGGCCAAATCTATTGGCAAAACATAGATGGAAATTTGCTGGGAGGAAATTAATCCATGGAAGCAATGGTCGCCTCTCCCGTCAAAATTAACGTCAGAATCAGACGCCATCTAGGAGAGGCGACCATTGCTTCCATGGATTAATTTCCCCCCGGCAAATTTTCCATCTATATATATGTATATATTTACATATATATAAACAAATTATACATAAAAACAATAGTATAAAAGTTAAGTTGTATAGGTAGGTAATCAGGTGGATAAATTGATTAAATGTCAGTTTTCTGATCGTGCAACTAAAATTTTCTAATACCTTGTTACATTTTCCGGATTAAGTATCAAAATAGTTCATTCTTAACTAATTCATAATACGCGTACATGGTTGGACTTCCTTGTTAATCGAAAAAAGTGTATTTTACATAGCGTAGTGCAAGCTCTACCTAAACGACCTGAAATTCTACTCTCAGAAACAACCTGAAAAAGTGAAATGCTGACTAAAAATAGAAAACAATCACTCGGTTTATTAATTCTACTAGATCTCATATTAAGTAATAATTACACACAAATACACTCATAGACAAAACATAAGGAAGTAGTACCTTTTACAATATATATCGGGATTGAGACAATAACTCTGAAAGATACATTCATAGGCAAAACCTAAGAAAGTTGTACCTTTTAGCATGTATATCGGAATTGAGACAATAACTCTGAAAGATACACTCATAGACAAAACATAAGGAAGTTGTACCTTTTAGCATGATCGGGATTCATACAATAACTCTGAAAGATATTACAGTGACCTTTATGAAGACACACGAGATTACCAAGTGTGTATACACTCATGGACAAAACTTAAGGAAGTTTCACCTTTTAGCATGTATATCGGGATTGAGACAATAACTCTGAAAGATATTACAGTGACCTTTATTGAAGACACACGAGATAACCAAGTGTGTATACACTCATGGACAAACTTAAGGAAGTTGTACCTTTTACAATTTATATCGGGATTCAGACAATAACTCTGGTAGTTATTTCAGTGACCTTTATTGAAGACACACGAGATAACCAAGTGTGTATACACTCATGGACAAACTTAAGGAAGTTGTACCTTTTACAATTTATATCGGGATTCAGACAATAACTCTGGAAGTTATTTCAGTGACCTTTATTGGAGACACACGAGATAACTAAGTGTGACCAAAAGTGTGTCTCTATCTCCCTATAAAGATACGACCTTAAATTTTGTCTATGGGTATAGTTATTAGAATTCAATCCAAAATTTCATTTTACAAACAATTTATGAATATTCCTGTATTTTTATTTCCATCTATTATGCGTCAATATAAAGTTAAGTGAGGCTGATATTCATGATCCTAAAAAGGCACCTCTCCCTTTATTTATGCATCATAACTAAGAACTGTACATTTCTGCCTAAAATTGCCAAAACTGGTGTAGTGACCCATTCTTTATCATCAATAATGAGTTATTTTCTAAGCTGATAAACTCAATACTTTATTCTTATGTATAATTAAAGATATAGTTGCTCTTTTATTGCAAATTTATTTAATTGTACATTATATTTTATTCTTTTTGAAAATAGAGCAATCCATAAATAAATCTTTAATTAAAAAGGCATATATTGGATCAAAATATAATTTATTTTACCAATATTTCAGTTGGCTGAACGCCAACCTTTATCAAAGTGTTATAACATTTTAAAGTGTGTCAACAACAAACTCAGCGTCACAATCAATAAAACATTATTTTTATTGTATATGTATTTATTTCATATGAATATTCATTAATATATGTCGTAGCTCTCGTGGTCGAATGGAAGGGAGCAGCCAGTGTGCATGTATGCGTTAAAAAAGAAATTGTTCCACACTCGTGAGCGCGCGCACTGGCTTCCAGATTTATTTTGTACAGATTTATAAATGGATGAATTTGTATTTACAATTTAACATGATAATTATGGTGAAAATAAATTATACATTTTGGGTTTTATACAAATTATGACATATATATTTACATATTATTAATATAAAACATTTCTAATATATATTTCAATTGTAATAATAATAAAAATCACGATGAAACAAAGAACGTTTATTAAATAAATCCTCCTATTTAAAGAGTAAATTTGGTGTATCTATTGTTGAACAATATTCTAGCTGGCGTATTTTTCCAGCCTAATTCGAGTCGGTCGATGGTCGTCTGTTTAAATTGCGGATTAGGAGGGTATTGGAGGAGGATTGTGGCCCGATAGAATTTGATTGCGGATTATATTCATTTTTCTGTCTCGATATTTCATTTCTTTTCCCATCCCCATATATTTTATGGGAAAATGTTTTTGTTTTATCGTGTATTTATTCCACTTTTTTTATATATACACACATACATTTGTTTTTCTTTAATGTACTCATAGATATATTTAAGAAGGTTGTACATTTTACCATGTATATCGATATTTGAATAATATCTTTGAAATATATTTGAT
The DNA here is from genome assembly GCA_030710605.1 of Cordylochernes scorpioides. Taxonomy (NCBI): domain Eukaryota; kingdom Metazoa; phylum Arthropoda; class Arachnida; order Pseudoscorpiones; family Chernetidae; genus Cordylochernes; species Cordylochernes scorpioides. Next base: position 57,519,966 of record CP092885.1, on the reverse strand, counting down.
ACAGAGTGATCTTTATTGAAGATAGATGAGATATTAAAGTGTAAACAAAATTGTATCTGTGTCAATAAATAAATAGACACCAAGCAATAACGCGCCATCTATACATATAAAATAAAAGGATTTAAAAGCGCGAATGTTTCTTTTATACATAAAACAAACTTCTTCTGTCCTTAAAGAGTAAGGACAGGCGCGTTATTGCTTGATGTTAATTTATGCCTAACTGGCCTTGTCTTTATAGTTTGCTGAAGAGCATTGCTCGAAGCAAATATTTGAATGTAATTCTACTGTCCTATAAGCTTATGTCCATAGTTTACTTGAAGACCATTTCTAAGATTCCATCCTTCAGTGTAGCATATAAAAGCAGTATGATCCAATACAATATTAGAGCTCTGAGAAGCGGTCTGGTGAATTAAATTGGCGAAACCGCTGGGAGGGTTCACCACTGATGAGCCAAGCCCTCCCGAAATATTTTTTCATCGCAGTAAGGACAGAAGAAGTTCGTTTTATGTATAAAAGAAACATTCGTGCTTTTAAATCCTTTTATTTTATAAATAAATAGACGTTTGTAGACATCAAATAATTTCCTCTTACTCATGTTTTTTCTATGTTTGTGAGTAAATAATAAAGGTAAAAGTTTTATTTTGTTTATGATAATATCAAAATTATTCCATCGGTAAACTATTTAAAATATTAATAATAGTAAACTATATTTACATATAAATACACCCATTCCTCGCTTTGCGTCGGGGTTACGTTCCAAAAAAACACGACGCAAATTGAATCGACGCAAAGTGAAAATATGTGAAGGCGTAATCAAAAACAAAGGTGTTGCCATATTTTGGGAAAAAAATTCCAAAAAAAAAAATAAAGACTCGAATCCAAAACAACGCAACTTCGAAAATCTAACGACGCACAGTGAAAATCAGTAAAAATTAAGCAGCGACGCAACTTCGAAAAAAACGCAAATTGAAACGACGCAAAGTGAAAATATGTGAAGGCGTAATCAAAAACAAAGGTGTTACTATATTTTAGGAAAAAAAATTAAAAAATTAAAGACTCGAATCCAAAATAACGCAACTTCGAAAATCTAACGACGCACAGTGAAAATCAGTAAAAATTAGGCAGCGACGCAACTTCGAAAAAAACGCAAAACGAAACGACGCAAAGCGAGGTATTGGTGTATATTGAAGTTCATAGTTTAGTCCATGATAAATAATCATAGTAACTAGTTAATAACTGTTTTTAACTATATCTACAATACATATTCACACATTTAGAAATCTGTTCGACTTTTGAAGTTGCAAGTGTGTCAGAGCATTTTTGTACCCCCGTGTTAGGTTGTACTTTTGCAATATTCATCAGCCTTTTATTCATGGAGCATTTTTTTATTCAGAAAGGCTATAATGCGGCTTTCAATCTCATGTTTAGGCTGTCGAAATTGACTGTTGATATCTTTACATCACCTATCTCTTAAAATTTGTTTTATTCACATACATGAACTTAGTGTTATATATAAATTATAAAACATTTCTAATTTTATATTCAATAAAGCCGTTTAATTGAAAAAAAGAACAATTTGATACCTGTATGGTATATATAAATATATATATATATATATATGAAAAAACGAAAGAAAAAATAAAAGATAAAAAGATCAGGGGTTGAAATCAAAAATAAAAATGGCATATCCTGACCAGGAGCACATGTGCTTTACAGATGGCGCTCTGCCATCTAAAAACACATGTGCTCGTGGTCAGAAGATGCATTCTTTATGTTTAATATATATATATATATATATATATATATATATATATATATATATATATACATTTATCTATTTTAAAGAAACAGGAAAAATGCGTGTACTGAAAATATTCATTTACACAAAATATTTAAACGAACAAGTTGAAACTTGTTCTACAAAATAATGACACGTGCGCGTAAGGAGGAAACGTAATATTTTTCCAATTGGAATGTTATCTTTGGGTCTGTCAGAGAACCTTTCATCTTACCCTGGTATATACAAATAGCAATATTCCGCATAGCCTTAGTTAAAAAAAAATTATTTTGGATATATGAATTTTATGCTTTTTAAAACTATATTTATGCAAATTTGTGGTACTTTTTTACATATAGACGCTTCATCCTATAGCTTCTTTTTATCTATAGAAGAAATAAATTATGAAAATTTCCCAAATTCAGTGATTAATAAAAGATAAATTTCTTATCATACTAATCTTTAGCGTATGTTATAGATTAATAGGTATTGCAAGCCATCTAGCAATATTCAGTCAGTTAATTGTTACATTTTTAACTTTGGAGAAGAAAAGTTTGAATGAGAAATAATGGAATAGATAGCGTGCAGATACTCCTTGAGTCAGCCCTCCAAACGAGATGTTAATAATTAAGACCTCTAAGATTTCACGATTGTGTTAGGTCTGATCTATAATTCAGATGCCTCTCAGCCGATCCAAATTTGCAACACTAGATAAATTCTAATCACAAGATTACCAACTCTTGAGTGCTATTAAGAGTTCTTTTGCCTCATTTTTATTCTTTGGAGTTTTTTTCTCTTATGTTATCAACATTCATGGTCTAAATAGAATATGTAAAATATCTATTATGTTTATAATTATGATTATTAGTTTGTGATACAGAAATTCTTGTTTAGCTATAAAATTTAAAAGTTATATTTAATCCAAATTATATATATTATGCAATAAAAGATGCATATCTTTGTATAGCGATGAAAGTCTTTTTAAAGGTCATCTCATCGAGAAAGTTCAAATAATTCGATAAAATTAATATAATACACATGAAAAAGAACCAAAATAACTTCGAAAGCACTCAGAGATTTTTTTACATTTTGAATAAACAAAATTTAAATATCTATTTCAATCACAAATATTACCAAAAAATAATTATATGGAACGTTATTGAATAATAATTAATTTATAAATTTGAACTTTACTATATAGAAAGGATTGTATTAATATGTATGGTAACAATAAAATATGATTATATACTTTTGTTTAAAAGTAAAAGTACTTTTTCTGTTGAGTATTATTATCCAAAATCCATTTTTTATGTATAATCCTTTTTTAAATATTATGAATTCCATGTTACTAAAAATACTTTTAAAAAGCCTACTCCACGCTGACGAGTGCCAAAAGCGCGAAACGCGTTCTTGAATGGCTTTTCTTGATTTATCAAGAAATTGGGTTGACCAAATATAAGGGAACAGGATAAATCAATGTTTAGTTGATTTCTGTTCCACCAGATGGCGCTCTGCCTTCTGTAAAGCACATGTGCTCCTGGTCAGGATATGCCATTTTTATTTTTGATTTCAACACCTGACCTTTTTATCTTTTATTTTTTTCTTTCATATTTTCACAAAAAATACTTTGTAATGCCTAGCCAAATGTTTTAATTTTTGTTTGCTCTTTGCGAGAACAAGATATCTTTGAATCAAAATATTTGAAAATAAAATCATATTTTACTAATTTATAAATAAAGAATCAGGTATATAATCTTTGTATTACCTTTTACTCATTTTCCTTTTTTTGGATTTTCTTCAAATTTTTGAATTAAAAAGATCGTAAAGTATAAATACAAAATTAACTTCCAAATTGATTTTTTTTAAATCTCAAAACAATCAAAAATTTAGTGAAAAAAATAAACGAATGAGAAAGATATTTTTGTCTTTATATCAACTGTTATATTTGTTTATATATTTATAATATCAAATATATATTTGTTATTAAAGGTTATAAATAGAGGGATATTTTTATAAAAAGTTAATTTATATCCGCTGTTAATGTTGCTGTTAAACAGACAAGCTAGTTTATTAAAGTAAACAGGGAAGAATCAATCAAGCCAAATTTATAGAGATCAAGGAAAAATGGAGTGCCTCTCTCCTGGTAATATAGAATCAATACTTGCTTTGTATTTTTCCATCTTTCACTTTTCCTTTTTTCTCTGAGACAAAGTCTATTGATGGTCTATGATCTTCATTTGAAATATAAAATTTTCTCTTTTATATATTTTTTAAAATTACAAAATATTTCCACATAATATATATATTTTTATTATAATAAAAATAAAGAGAAACTCATTGTGAGGAAATAATTTGTAATTTTAAAATGTTTTCACAATTTCAACATAAATATATTCTTTTATTTTGAAGAATGAGCAATCCATAATTAAAAATATATTCAAAAATATGTATATATTGGAAAAATTGGAATATCTATAAATCCAATATATACATCATTTTAAATATTTTTAAATATATTTATTACATTAAATCTATGTGAATATTACTATATTTAATATATTTAATTGTTATGTATACAAATTGTTTTCTGATTAGATAACTAATTAGTAATTTTATCCACAGAATATTTGTCGAACATATAAATGTGTATATAAAAATATTATTTATCATTAATTTATTAAAGTGATAATCCTGTTGAAGGACTGACAAGTCCGAAAGCTTGAAAATAAATTGTACAAGAAACTTAGCTCTGGAAGATTCATTTATTTTATAATACTTTATAATTGCATATTTGTCAATTGTAAAAATAAAAAAAATATATTTAAATGAAGTAGAAAATATTTATATATTTATTAAAAATAAATATGCGCCTACGACGTGTCAAATTAAATATTTACATAAATATAGATAAATAGATTTGGGAAATAAGAAATATGTATTGACATTTATTTATGTAAAAAATAGTACAAATATGATATTATACTGGGATAAGGTTCATATTCTCCTTATTGTGCAACTGAGTGTTACTGATAACTTGCGCCATATATCGGAACTTTTCGTTGATCATCAATTATTCCTGAATAAGGCCAATTCTGGAATAATTGACTATCAACGAATATCTGATATTTATTCCGATATATGGCGCAAGTTATCAGTAACTTTCAGTTGCACGATAAGATGTATTTTTCTTAATTCATATGTGTTATTAATAATTTAATTAGGTTTTTATAATTGATATTTTACTAAATATTATGAAATATATTAAATTCTTATGCTCAATTTACTTAGGTAGGTTTATATCTCCAGTGGGCTATACTTCTGTATCTTAAGATATTCTTTTTATTTCTTTATAAATTTATTTCAGACGATCCTATCTTTCCTTCTTATACAGATATCTTTTTCCTTTATTTGACGCTCCAGAACTATAATATTTGAGAAATAAAATAATTAATGTACTAATGTATATTTTAGGTGTAAAAGAAACATTCGTTCTCTTTCATGTTTTATTTTCCTATATATAGTTTTTTTTGCTTATCCCTAGTACACCTGGTACTGGCCATGATAATCATGGTGGAGATACGATGGCGGGCATCATAATAATTGTGGTGGATAGAAGTAGCCGACAGCTTTTACTGTAAGTGTACCACATGTCTACACATGTGAAAAGCATTTCGACTTTGTACTTACCAATGTGCCGAGCCTTGTTTGGTTACTTGCACTCGCTGGTGGGGTTGGACTTTTGCGAGAATAGAGGGACATTGGAGCATTTTTTTAAATCATAAAAAGTTCCCAAGGCGGGAATCGAACCCGGGTTGTAGCGGTCGAAAATCAACGGTTTAGACCTTCCTTCCCCCTATATATAGTGATGACACGTTATTAATTTATATTAATATATTATATTTGCAAGTGAACCTGCATAAAATTTGGTATTTTATATAAAATTAATAATTATTATTTTATTAACAGTATATCCCTTTTAAAATACAATATTTTAGTATATCCCTTTAATATTTAGATTTAAATATAAATAATATAATATCATATAAAATATATCTTATTTTATATATCCAAATGTATATATATATCTATATAAATTTTCAAATTCCCACTACATAAATATCGAATTTTTCAATATTAAAAAGTTAGATTTTTATTTCCAAAATATTTTAAGATTAAATATTTATTTTTTTCTGAAAATCTGGCAAATATATTTCTTCAAGAATATGTAGAAAAAATATTTGTCGGAAATATTGCAATGGCACCAAATCAGCAAACTCAATTCCAATATTTCACCCTATGCTATGGAAACATCAAGGGTTATCAATTTGAAAGATAAGCCAGGATGATAAGTAAACCAACATGGGGTGTTCTTATCTTCGAACGAAAGTAGCTTCGTATCCACCATTCCACTTATCAGGAAACAAGAATTCGACCCGAGTGGAAATTTCTTTGTGGTGATTCCTACCATTGAAGTTACATCCGTGGAAGGATGTTATCACCAGGATTTGCATCTAGTTTATTTTATTCCACTAAAGTATATTTACACACATCATTCCTGAATATATTTTATATTTTCTGAAAATAGTTCAACACTTATATGTTGGAGATTGAGATTGAAACTGATTAATTAAAACGCCCACATAAGATTATATAAGGTCAAATACATAAAATAAATAAGATTAATAAAGATAGATATATGAATAAATAGATATAAATAGATAAAATAATTGATAAATATACATATATATATTATATAAAGAAAATATATTTTCTGCTTGAATTTTAGATCATGTTGAGGATTATGACATGAAGTTATTTGTTGGTTCTTTTTAGTACTAAATGGTATTGGTGATGCAGTCGTGGCCAGAATCTTGAAAGTAAAACAATAAAATAGTTTTGATAAGAGATTGCTTTAATTGAGCTTTAGGATAAACATAATTTGGTAAAAGTAATGCCTGGCTTAAGGCGAGTAAACAAAGAAAACAAAATATTATTTACATAATGTACAAGTTTTGAGCCGGCCAACGGGGAAGAACAACAAGGGGTTTTTATATGCAAAGCGTGACCTCTGGCGGTCGATTCAACAGAATATTTATATCTATGAAATATATTTTCAAATAAAATAATATTTTAATAACATTTCAAATAATACCTTTATATAATATATATATACAAGGTCTTCATTGGTGGCGCCCACCGCGAGAAAGACTCCGCCACCGATGGACTGCGAGAGTTCTCTCCCACAGAGTGGGCAGGTCGATGTGATAGCTGGTGTTACCCAACTCAAGACCAAGATGGTACTTGTAGATGGTAGCCTTATATGTTGGAGAGGTTTTAAGCTACATTTTATGATATATTTAACGATATCGGTAAAATATCTTTCAGAAAGTTGTTTTATTTCGGGGATGATATGCATATATAGGCACTAATAAAAGCATCTCCAATTTTAATTGAAAATTAAAACATTGCATTATGTTTATAATAATATTAAACAACTTTACCGATATGATGAAGAATGAGTTACAACACATATTTTGGTAAATTCAGATAAAAGGCCAATCTCTTAGCAACGCAACTTATTATTGTTTTTCTTCTTGACAAGGGTGTCAGTGGGTCACCGAAACATAGAAATATTAATAAAATAAAAAGAAGTTATTTAAAATAACTTTTAAACCTTATATACATAAAATTCAGGAGTTGTGACTAATTCCTCATCACATCTGTAGAGTTTTTCATTGGGGTGATATAAAGTTTTCATGTGAAAAGAAGGAATTGTTTGCTCGTTGGTCTTATATTAAATATTTTATTTTATTGTTTTTGTTTCCATCTGCATATTCTTTTTAAGCTCTATTTTTTACATATTAATGATGATATAATGAATACTATAATCAGTGATGATGCTACTCTGCTTATATTTAGACAATGAAATTAAGAATATTTATATTAACTTTATGAATACATAATAGGTGATAAACTCAATGTATTATTCAAATACATAATTGAAGGGAGAGGTACCTCTTCTTTCGCTTTTATATCATACATGTATTTATATATATATTTTTTCTCTTGAATATATACATATTATATAATCTAAAATACAATTATTTTATTTTTTTCAAAAACATATATTTTATTTTCATTCAATGACTGTTTTACATATTTGACCATAGATTCAAAACATACCACTTTAATTATTATTGTTGTAAATATGTATAGTTAACCCTACCGTTTTTAATTAAAATCACGATTATAGAATTCATTGTATAAATTCTATATTGCTGTGATAAATAATTTTATGTGTATTTTTACTTCAAGTAATTCAAAATAAAATCTACTTGAAAGGTAAATAATTATCTTTACTTTTCCACGACTGCACCTCTTTTCAACAATCAAACACACAAAAAATTATAATCTTAATATACATATATTCATAGTAATTTGCTTTATAAACGCCTTGATAATTCAGTATAGATAGAGGCTGCTAGGCCGGCATTCATAGCTCTTAAAATTAAAGATAATTCGGTCAGTAAATCTTTGTTGTACAAAATTTGAAATATCACGTGAGAACGCCCTTGAAGCTTTAGAATTATTTTTAACTCCTTACCAAATGTTTTACTTTTTGCTCACTTCTGACAAGGACAAAATACTTTTGTCAAAACGTCGAGATAATAAGAATATTTATTTGCCGAAGTATCTTTAATTTTAAGAGTTGATATATAAGTTTTTAAAATTTCTCTCTCTCTCTCTCATTTAATTTAAATGATCCCACTCCCATAGTAATTAAATAGGTAATTAATCTTGGTGAAGGTATCATAGTAATATCTAAAATTTCCAATTTCCAGTAATTTAATGCGCTTTTAGAAGTTATTGTTGAAATTTTTCGAAGAATTAGAAGTATACGAAAATATTTCAGGTGTTGATTGTTTATCTTTGAATGCCTTTTTCGATAGCAATATAAAAAAAAACAACAACCTGATCTCCCATAGTAGCAGAAATAATGTGAAATAACTAAATATGATATTGGCAAAATATTTTACAATCTACATTCAGAATAAATTAAATGTCAACCTTTCAAGATTTAGCTCATCATCAGACTTGATAATGAGCTCGAAAACTTGACATTTCAGATTAATAAGGAAACTTGTTACAAGAGAGAGAACATTCTTATTTACATATTGCGTTTATACTTTTGCATTTTTACATAGAAATTTGAATATAAATATTTTTGTCTCACATTTAAAAATATATTACAACATTTAAAGATATATTTTATATGGAAATTTTGCCGGGAGGAATACAGGGTACTTCTCCCGTTAAATAGAGGACGTCACTAGGATGTCGTCTAGTTTTGACGTTTATTTTGACGGGAGAGGCGCCCTGTGCTTTTATTGAAAAACTAGCGGATGTGCCCGGCTTCGCCCGGGTTTTACCCGAGTGAATGTTTGTCTAACGAACATTTGTTAAAACAATTCTCTTTAAACTTATAAAACGTACTCGGCTTCGCCCGGGGTTTTACCCGAGTAAAGGTTTGTCTAGTGAACATTTGTTAAAACAATTCTCTAAAAACTTATTAAAAAATAAAAAAGATATATTTTGATAATTTGAAATTCGTAAATTTGAATCTCTCGATAAAGTGAACATTTTTTCTCGGTCCCTGTGTGCCTTGTCATCCTGAATTTTGTCTTTCCTAATTTTCTACATTAGAAAATCATAGTTTTATCTAGTGAACATTTTTTCCCGGTCCCTTGAGAAATACTCGATAAGTTGAATAAAATCAATATTAATTGGTTCCCTCGGTAATTGGAAGTTAAAGGAATAGTATCTTCGCCTTGGAATTGTATCATTATTCTTGTCGCAAATAAATTGCCGTGTCATCCTGAGATAATCTTACTTTTGATAAATAATATTTAAGATAACAAACTTAGTGATAAGAAAACTTGTTATCATCGTCACAATGGGGGCGCTGCTTGCGAGTTAAATCTACAAATCTGCAAATAACTCTAAGGATATTTAAGATATTCATGATATTATTTTTCAAAAACCTTCCCGGTGATATACCTAATAATATCCCAAAATTTCACGGCGATTGGATGTATGGTGTTTGAATCTATAGAGTACAGACAGACAGACAGACATTCAATTTTATATATATAAGATAATATAAATGAGTTTTAAAAATTGTAAAAAAAAATGCATCGGCCGGGAATCGAACCCGGGCCGCCCGCGTGGCAGGCGAGCATTCTACCACTGAACCACCGATGCTTAAAAAAATGGACATATTTTGGTATTCATTCCATTCCGGATTAGTCCGCGTAAAAAAAGTTCTTCAAATGAAAAAAAAAGAAATAGTCAAAAATACTAATCAAAATGCAGCCGAAAATTTTCCTCAGGTTTATAAAAAGCGACATGCAAAATTTGGTACCAATTGGTTCAGTAGTTTTTGAGTTTATCGCGAAACAGACAGACAGACAGAAATTGGCTTTTATATATATATAGAGATTTACTCTTCATTGTTGGCTTTTTAACTTACATTCATTCTTCCTTGTTGGCTTTTTATATTACATTCACTCTTCATTGTTGGCTTTTTATCTTACATTCACTCTGTTGGCTTTTTATATTACATTTACTCCTCATTGTTGGCTTTTTATTTTACATTCACTCTTCATTGTTGGCTTTTTATATTATATTTACTCTTCATTGTTGGCTTTTTATCTTACATTCATTCTTCATTGTTGGCTTTTTATATTACATTTACTCTTCATTGTTGGCTTTTTATCTTACATTCACTCTTCATTGTTAGCTTTTTATCTTACATTCATTCTTCATTGTTGGCTTTTTATATTACATTCACTCTTCATTGTTGGCTTTTTATCTTACATTCATTCTTCATTGTTGGCTTTTTATATTACATTTACTCTTCATTGTTGGCTTTTTATCTTACATTCACTCTTCATTGTTGGCTTTTTATATTATATTTACTCTTCTTTGTTGGCTTTTTATCTTACATTCATTCTTCATTGTTGGCTTTTTATATTACATTTACTCTTCATTGTTGGCTTTTTATCTTACATTCACTCTTCATTGTTGGCTTTTTATCTTACATTCATTCTTCATTGTTGGCTTTTTATATTACATTCACTATTCATTGTTGGCTTTTTATCTTACATTCATTCTTCATTGTTGGCTTTTTATATTACATTCACTCTTCATTGTTGGCTTTTTATCTTACATTCACTCTGTTGGCTTTTATATTACATTTACTCTTCATTGTTGGCTTTTTATCTTACATTCACTCTTCATTGTTGGCTTTTTATATTATATTTACTCTTCATTGTTGGCTTTTTATCTTACATTCATTCTTCATTGTTGGCTTTTTATATTATATTTACTCTTCATTGTTGGTTTTTTATCTTACATTCATTCTTCATTGTTGGCTTTTTATATTACATTTACTATTCATTGTTGGCTTTTTATCTTACATTCACTCTTCATTGTTGGCTTTTTATCATTACATTCATTCTTCATTGTTGGCTTTTTATCTTACATTCACTCTTCATTGTTGGCTTTTTATCTTACATTCATTCTTCATTGTTGGCTTTTTATATTACATTCACTCTTCATTGTTGGCTTTTTATATCATATAGAAAATCATAGTTTTATCTAGTGAACATTTTTTCCCGTGTCACATTGCCGTGTCATCCTGAGATAATCTTACTTTTGATAAATAATATTTAAGATAACAAACTTAGTGATAAGAAAACTTGTTATAAACATAAATTAAAAGGATATAAAAGCGCGAATGTTTCTTTTATACATAAAACGAACTTCTACTGTCCTTACTGCGATGAAAAAATATATTGGGAGGGCTTGGCTCATCAGTGGTGAACCCTCCCAGCGGTTTCGCCAATTTAATCCACCAGACCGCTTCTCAGAGCTCTAATATTGTATTGGATCATTCTGCTTTTATATGCTACACTGAAGGATGGAATCTTAGAAATGGTTTTCAAGTAAACTATGGACATAAGCTTATAGGACAGTAGAATTATATTCAAATATTTGCTTCGAGCAATGCTCTTCAGCAAACTATAAAGACAAGGCCAGTTAGGAATAAATTAACACAAAGCAATAACGCGCCATCTATACACATAAAATAAAAGGATTTAAAAGCGCGAATGTTTCTTTTTTACATAAAACGAACTTCCACTGTTGAGCCAAGCCCTCCCAATATATTTTTCATCGCAGTAAATCCTTTTATTTTATGTGTATAGATGGCGCGTAATTGCTTTGTGTTAATTTAAAACTTGTTATCATCGTCACAATGGGGGCGCTGCTTGCGAGTTAAATTTACAAATCTGCAAATAACTCTAAGGATATTCAAGATATTCATGAAATTATTTTTCAAAAACCTTCCCGGTGATATACCTAATAATATCCCAAAATTTCACGGCGATTGGATGTATGGTTTTTGAATCTATAGAGTACAAACAAACAAACAGACAGACAGACATTCAATTTTATATATATAGATAATTTGGCCATAGGTTCGGCCAAGCCAAACTATTGACAAAACTGAATACCTTTTCGGCAGATTGTGAAGATTCCATTAGATACCTTGTGAATCTCATGGAATAAAGTCCGTCCTAAGCTGACGAAGGCCATTAGCCCGAAACCATGGTCTCCGGATGGACGCTTCTCATTTTGCCAAACCTGGTGTTGTGGCTTTGTCACCGACCTGAGGCCGCTAGTTTGTAGCGACGGTCAATAGATGGCTTCTAGGTTTGACGGGAGTGCTTTTATAGAAATATTTTAGTCAAATTTGACATTAATGAGCTTTTTTCTTTTTTTTACACCACCCTGAAATCCGTATTAAATAGGTATTATGTAAAAACCAATATACAATAAGGTTTTTATTATGGTTTTTGTGGGGTTTATGTACTTAGACTATGTCCTGGAAGTCCACTCTTGTCTATATTTGATTGGTAAGTGTAGAATTCATCCGGAGTAATTGGGTGTTGTTGATGGGAACATCACACAAAGGTAGGAATAAACGGTTAACATTTATCTGGCCTAGTGGGACAGCCTTTATGCCTAGGATACCAGGAGTAAAAGACTCCAGACATATCGTCCTGCCAGGCTGAGGCATTGACAGAATTTGGAAAAGAGGTTTTAATTATAAATTATGTAATTATTCTATGAAATATCCAGTGTGTCTAAGCGTCGAATTTGCTAAGAGACTATTTTTTATGACGACTATTTTCTTATAACAAAATTTATTATATAAAACCTCTACTAATGAACGAGAAACAATTGAAGAGTAAAGTAGAATCCATCTTTTTTTGGAATGTCTCGTGAGAGAAATATGAAGCTATAATTGAAACCTATCACACAAATCTATATAAAACATAAAATAAAAATATATATACCTTTTTTAAATATAAATATTTTTATGCTAGGAAAAGAGAGATAAATATTCACTCGGTAAATTCCAGAAAGCAGAAGAATTAGATAATATATAAACTTTTATTTTTCAAGTTTTTCAAGCTTTCTTGCACATTTGCCCTTTTTTATGCTGATAGTTACAATAAGATGAGAAATATCGTCGTATTGTAATCATAAGTCTGAAGATCAACTTTGTTCGAAAATTTGCATAACTTCAAAATAAAAAAAATAAAAAAAGATTCACTCGACATTCATCTTTTTTTTACATATAAATTTCTCAATAAAATGATATATTATTTTAATATAAAGGTGTAAATAACAGGCATAACATCAGTTTTATAAAATACAAACCAAATCAAACCTGTATTCCATAGTTTCGGTCTTCAGCCCTCATCAGGAAAGGAACAGTTTCAATATATTAAAATCAACGAGAGGGATTATAAAATCGGTTGAATTAGCCTGAAATTCCATCTCTATTTTTTAAGTTTATAGACTGAATATCGGCCTTTGCGACTACACCAGAACTATGCACTATGCATTACCCTAGAATAAACCTTTTCTTGTGACGATAAAGAATGATCCACAACACCAAATAAAACGAAAATTGCAATTATACCGCGAATGTTTCTTTTAAATAAAAATCGAAATTTATTTTAAAGAGAAATAGCTATTATTTCTAACTTTAATATATTGTATTTTGAATATAGCCCATTGTCAATTTATATTGACAAATATTTGCACTCTTATAATATCTTATTTCAGGTTTTAGTGGAAAGAATTTTGTTTTCGTTTGTTTGTGAACCAATCTCTCCCGCTTTCTCATTGGACGAATGTGGCCATGTTTGTATATAAAGGTGGCTATGGTATTGCGAGCTGAGTGTGGAGGATATTTGGTGTGGAGACGCTTAAAGTGTTCTCTGCGTGCTTTATCCGTGTCTGGCTATCTCCTCGCATACCTGTGTAACCCCGTTCCGATTCCTACTAACACAAAAATAAAGATAAGTACTGTGTGTGTGTTTTTATTTTATTTAACAAATTGTGAGTTATTATTTACTTTTTTTTTGTTTTACTCTTGAGTGAAGGTTTTATTCTGGGTTTAAGTTACTCTTACTGTAGGCCCTAGTTTATTGCATTTTGTGTTAACCCGTACTAAGTAAGTTTTGTCACATTAACCATAGTATATAGGTTGGTGTTTTGTCTGAATTTTCCCAAACTGGTTTTGTGACTCCATATTTATCATCAATAGTAAGTTACTTTTACTGAGGTGATGCATAGTTCATCGATTTAATGCACAATGTAAGGGAGGGATGCCTCCATTTGTTACATGAAAATTATCCTTCCGCGACTTTATATTGTATACTATTGAATAATGATAAATAATCATAGAAATCATCGATATTATATTGATTGAATATATTTATCGAATTTTGTTATATTACATATTGGGGTCGTTGGAAGGATGGTCTAAACCGTTGGTTTACGACCGCTAAGACCCGGGTTCGATTCCCGCATTGGGCACTTTTTTCTGATTTAAAAAAATACTTCAATGGCTTCCGTTTCTTGCAAAAGTCCTACCCCACCAGCGAGTGTAAGTAACCAAACGGGGCTCTGGCAAATTTATAAGTGCAAATTCGAACTGCTTTTCACATGTGTAGACATGTGGTGCACTTAGAGTAAAAGCAGTCGCCTGCTTCTACCCACCATGATTATCATGGCCTGTACCACGTATAATAGGCATAAGCAAACAAATAAACATATTTGGCATGATAATTATTTGCAGTGTTTGGTACAGGAACAATATGCCAATTGTTTTCAGTCATGAAAGGAATAATAGAAACAGTTTAAAAATGACATTTTTTCTTAATAATTGTGCTGATAAAAATAAATAAGGAAAAAATACCTGACTTAGGGCATGAAGAGTAAAAAAAGACTACGTATCTACATATTTACAAAAATATTTGTGCCGACCGAAGTAAAACAAAACAATAACAAGTTTATATAGAGAAAATCGAGATATCTTTGCGGTCGACCTTACAGAGTAATTTGTTCTAGAATATATATTTCAAAATAGAATATTTTTAATATATAACATATATATTAATATAATAAATATATTTACATAAATTATATATATATATATATGTAGTAGAAATTTGCACTTTATAATTGAAAGGAAATGGCGGCCAACTAATGATTATGAAAATAAAGGAATTCAAACAATTAGCAAACAAGGTGATTGGGCGATTTTGGCTACGATTCCTTCCATTTACCGACTTGGCTTCATAATTAGCATGTTTGTTTGAAACAAGCTCGATTGGAAGCTAATTAGCAAGGAAGCAATAATTAATAAGCTCTCTTAACAACCTTTTTTTTCTAATTTTGTAAATTCCATCCGGATTTCCTGTTAAAAACATGACTTTGGTTTAGTTTGTAAAGTTCTAATTCCCACTCATTATCATTTTTTTAACCTTTAGAAAGAGATGTTAAAGATTTTTAACTTTTTATTATTTGTTTGAAGTTTGAAAGGAGAGATTGACTTATACTCGCTAATTAATTAAAAGATAATTTTGAATTTTTTATTTAACAAATTATTTATTTAATTTACAAATTGTGTGTGGTTATATTAATAAATATAGACTTATTTTTAAAAATATTTTTCTGGCCATTTCTTATTTATTAAAATATATATTTACACATTCCTCGTTTGATAATTTTTGAAATATGTATATTTCTATTATATTTATAATTATTATTTTATGAATAATAAATATTTATATTAGAAAAATGTTAATTCCTATTATTTTTCTATTTTTATATGAATAAATCGAATTGTTTTTTTTTCTGAAAGGGTTCTTTATTATTTTTCATAATTTTGAATATTTTTTTTTGTAGCTCTTTATACTTAATCTCCTCTGTGTGTGAAAATTGTTTTTGCCATTTCATATTTCAAGCTTGTATGCATGCCTAAATGTACAATAACCAACTAGCATTAACGGATGTTTTCTAAAAGTCATCAAAGTGTAAGTATAATTCGAACTTTCACATTGTTTCAAAAGTGATTTGTAGATAATCTTTGATATTTACTATATGAAATTCTTTTTAGGTAAAATTGGTTATCACATAACATTTTATATTTTGACAATCTCCAAAATTATTAATGTGAATTCAAGTTATTTTAGTTAAAAATACACTGAGAAATAAAAAAAATATTAATATTTCTGTAAATTGTGAATTTCAACACAATCCTTTTTCCCTTCGTTGATAGACCCGCGTTCTCTCCAAAGTTAGCATTCCTTCGTCTTCAACAGATAGAAAAATATTTCTTTTAGAAACGTTTCGTGGGATATTACCAACATTCATGTAAGGATTTATAAATTTAAAGTAAAATAGAACCTCTTTATTATCCTATTGTACTTTTAACTTATTTATATTCCTTAAGCGAATAAATATTATTATCCAAAAGTTGTGAAAAAAAACGAATTTGCATATTTCAGATAGGTAATGCTTTAATATTAAATATGAATGCTCTTCTTCGCTGGCTTGTTCGCTAAAGGTGATCTTCATATTTCAACGTCGTTGGCCGTCCTGTACGGATTTGATCTGCAAGACTGTAGTCACCTGATTTAAGGTGTTTGTACCAATTTGGTACATTCACATGTATCACTGTTCCCTCGCCTTCACAAATTTCTATTTCGGCATCTCTTGTTGAGAGATTTCGCCTCTAACAGTAGCGTTATTAGGACCCGGTGTTCCCGTTTGTCCAATGGCATCCTTCCAGTAAAACGTGTTTTGTTTGAAACTGAGTACTACTATTAGTATATATGCAAAATAGTTTATAATACAATATAATACGGATTGTGATTGTTAAACGACATTTGAAAATTATTCCGCTTGAGTTTATTTTCAACGAAAAATAAAAAAATATTTAAAGAAGAAATAACGATTATATCTAACCTTAGGGATGAGGTATGAAAGGAACACGGTGGGTTCGATTCCCATCCCTGGACACTTTTTCTTTTACGTTCATCATTACTCTTCACAATACATCCTTTCATACCTCATCCCTAAGGTTAGAAATAATCGTTATTTCTCCTTAAAAAAATTTTGATTTTTCGTTGAAAAGAAACTCATGCAGGATGATTTTCAAATGTCGTTCTACAATGTAAAGTAGTATTATTTCATTCGCGATCAAACGTTGTGGCCCACTGTATATATTAAATCTCAAACACGATGCGACGCCAACCATCTCTGTCTTGAGTTATATGTACCATCTCGGCCACCGTTAAGCCAGTAAGTTCCTTTAATTAGTCCACGAAGCGTGTCGGCGGGCGTCCAGGTATATGCAAAGTAGACGCATCAAATAGACCATCCGCTTTGCATATTTCACAAGTGTTAAGGAGCCTTTTGCCCAACCATATATTTCTTCAAATTTACAAAAATGTAGTGTTCATATTATTTAAAAATAAATAAACAAATGTTTAAATCGCATTAATATGATCTTGTTTTAATATTTATATAATAAAAATATACATTACAATTTGATTATAACAATTCAAAATTATTTTGATACATTTCCAATTTAAACGATATATTTGCTAATTTAATATATATGGTCGTAAAAGGGATATTATAATTCATATTCTATTATATCGTCTATCTCTCTCTCTATATATATATAATAAGATATAAGAGAATAAGAGAAATAATCTCGAATGTGATATAAGAAAATTAAATTTAGCTTCATGAAATTCCTGTCTATATAAACATTGGATGACTCTAATAATTGTAAAATAGCATATTGAATTTACTATCGTAATATCAAATATATATGCATATATATAGAGAATAAATTGCATATCTTAATAATCTAATAGAAGAAGGTCACAAATAGTCTAAAATAAATTATATATATATATATAAACATTGGATGACTTTAATAATTGTATAATAGCATATTAAATTTACTATCGTAATATCAAATATATATGCATATATAGAAAGAATAAATGGCATATCTTAATTATCTAATAGAAGAAGGTCCCAAATAGTCTAAAATAAATTTGTAAAACCTAATATATCACATAATATAGAATATATACATATATTTATTTAGGTAGTTAAGTAAATAGATAACCTGGAAAAAGTTTTCTGAAGTTTTCACCCTGAATTATTAGACTTCTGGATAACGCTGAGTTTGAAAGATTTTTCATATCCATGTATTTATCAACCAAACAGATTGTTACAAATATTCATTTTTAAATCATTTATTTCAACACACAAAACGCGATATCCCGGCTTGGGATAATTGCGTCGATTTACTTTTTTTTTTCTAAACCGAAATAATTATACACATATTATACAAGAAAAAGTAATCAAAATAAAAATATAAACAATAATGTACAATGTGGGATTAATAAATGAGGTGAATTATAATTTATTAAAAGAAATAAGAACGCGATATTAAAAATTAGGACTTGATTTATTCAAAATAAACAACTTGGCTTTCTATACATCGTCTCCATTGTTCTGGCAACTTGTAAATACCCTCTTTATAGGCACTCTTAGGAAGCGTGTGAAAAAATTCTTGCACCACTTTCTGGAAATCTTCATCCGAGTCAAATCGCTTACCTTTTAACTCCTTCTTTAGTAGTCCAAAAAGGAAATAGTCAGAGGGGGCTATGTCTGACTTAATATGCAGGTTATTCTAAAACTTCAAAACCTAATTTAATGATTGTAGATACAATTTTACATGATGTATGCGGCCTTGCATTATCATGAAGGAAGAGAACACCTTTACTAAGCTTCCCTCTTCTTTTGTTTCTTATACGGGCTTTAGCTTATTTACAAGAATGTCACAATAAAGGTCGCTGTTCATACGTTGTCGGCTATGGTAAAAATGGATATTTTTCTATCCTCCAAAATTAAGTTTTCAACCGCATTTATCGTGCTTGGCGTCGCTGTAACACTTGGTCGTCCAGGTCGCTCTATATCGGTACATGTAATTCGTCCATATTTGAACTCGTTAACCCATTTATAAATGTTTTTTGAGACGAACAAGACTCACCATAGATATTATTCATTCTTTGGCATATTTGAGATGTTTGAATACCTTCTCCATACAAGAAACGAATAACTGCACGTTGTTCAAGCGTGGTGCAATCCTTCAAGGGAGCTTACATTTTAGTTTATTTATAAGTCTTGCGCCGCGCGTGGGAAAAAAGAACAGAACACCTTAAATAGTCTCTCGATGTTATATTTTAATATTCTGTGGTTTATATTATTTTTACTTTTTTAATTTTCAAGAAATAAGATAATTCACCTTATTTATTGATCCCCCTTGTATTTTAGGAACCTGAGCCTTTCAGGTTACAAATATGGTATGGAAAAACCTTAAAATTGTAATCATAATTTAAAATTACTCTTTATTCATTTATTTCTTGAATAAATAAACATATATTACTCATAGACAAAACTTTAAGAAGTGAAAATATAAGAAATAAGTAAATTTAAACAGATAACATTCTGAAAAGATAAGAATATCTTCTTCTATAATATTTTTAATATAAAGCATAGTATAATGTAAGGTGCACAGTACATATATCCAGAATGATAGATAAGTAATAATCTCTAAGATTCACTTACTGGTACTCAAGACAAAGTATGAATACCAAGAAGACCATCTGTCAGAAAGGAAGATCACATGAACAGTACTTGCTGCTAAATAAGGATAACGAAATACTGTAAAAACCTTGTGACCATCAGAATTTTAAAACACAATTTGAAATCACAGGTCCATGATTGTTTTCAATGTAATATTATCTGTATTATATCAACAAAATATATAAATTCTAAATACAACTATCAGAGTCATCAAAAATCAGTTCTGTCATCGTTTGCTTTTGTGAATGGAATAAATACCCAAATATGGCCATTTCTTATAAGTATCGGTGGTTCAGTGGTAGAATGCTCGCCTGCCACGCGAGCTCGTTTCCCGGCCGATGCATTTTTTTTGCAATTTTTAAAACTCATTTATATTTTTATCTTATATATAAAGTCAATGTCTGTTGTCTGTTTCGCGATAAACTCAAAAACTATTGAACCAATTGGTACTAAATTTTGCATGTCGCTTTTTATAAACCCGTATTGCTATTCTATGGCACTTCTACCATTTATTATTGATGTTATTTCAGTATGAAGGAAATTGCATTCGGGGGGAATTCTCAGGCGAAGCCGGGTCATTCGTCTAGTATTTATATAACCATATAGTCGAATATTTAGAATTGATATAAAAGGGTGCTTCTTTATATACAAACTGTTAAAAAGGAAAACCTAAATACAGGCTGATATGATACATAAGCGCGCCATCTGTCATGAGTATTAGAAACTATTATAGACGTGTATGATTCTTTTTAAAATTTTAAACAATTTTCTATTCTCCTTACTGCAATGAAAACTTAATGGGAGGCTCTAGGTTATTACTGTTATAAGAATTCGAAACTATTACAGACGCGTATATTTCTTTTTAAAAAATAAACAAATTTCTCTCTCTTTCTCTCTCTCTCTCTCTCTCTCTATACTGCCCTTACTGCAATGAAAGATTAATGGGAGAACCTCAATGAGCCAGGCCTCTCATTAATTCTTCATTACATTGAAGGCAGTAGAAAATTTATTAATTTTCAAAAAGAAACATACGCTTCTGAAATAGTTTCGAATTCTCACATGCTGATATATTGAAAAAAAAAAAATTATTCCTTTCTGGACATGATAACGCGTTTATATAATAATAAACAAGTATATTTTTCATTGGAAATAAACGTGTAAGCAGACAGAGAATTTAGATATCTATCAGCGTAATGATATTACGGTCTTTAACAAGCCCCATGTTCTATTTATAACCTGGGTGTTTACAAACGAGGTCAAAGTTCGGATTTTGAAGTTCCGTTTTGTAAATTTTATTTGGGGTCAGGTTGTCACGTATATTTATGTTGTCGTTAGTATTCCTTTAATATTACTGTTACTATAGTTATACTATAATGAGGGGTAGTTTGATTTTTAAAATTATATATTTCAGGTATTTTTCGATTTCTCAATAAATGGTATTGTTTTGAATTATATGATCATATAAATCGTGTCAGTTTAGGAATAAATGAGAAGAAAAATATTATTGATAGTTTAACTGTATATTAAACTGGCGAAAACGCTGGGAGGTTTACTCACTGATGAGCTAGAACCTCTCATTAATTTTATCATTGTAGTAAGAGGGCAGAAGGGGAAAAATATTTTATTTTGAAAAGAAATCATACAAGTCAAAAATAGTTTTAATTTCTTACAAGAGATGGCGCTATGATGCATCATATTAACATATATTGAAAAAATAGATTATTGATGGATATTCTGTAGCTAGAAATGATTATAAAGATAGTGATTGATAATGAAAGGCCTCTCATCTGGGAGACATTTACCATCATCGGGCGGCCCCCTGACCTGCAGGGCTGGTTGTTCTTTGGACGAGGCCTGGATTACCACACCTTGACCATCCTGGCGTTTGTGAAGACATGTCTCTATAAGTATCATCTCAAAATTGAACTGAAAGCGGTTCAAATTGATCCTGTCCTTGTCTGGAGGAAGACTCTCTCAAGATGGAGGATCTTCCCTTCCTGAGAACAGATTTTATATATTTTTATCACCAAATTGTAAATAATCACATTTATCTTCGTTTAAATCATCTTTGATTTTTATAACAATTGACTCAGAGTGTCAATAAAATATATTGAATTGTCAGATAATTTCAAGATTATCAATTATTTTATTTTCAAAGTGCTATATCCCGCAAGGGATATTTGCGCCAAACAAGGATAAAAGTTTATTTACATAAGTTATTTACATTATTCAACGCATGAAAAAACTAGACATCTAGATTTTGTAGATTATTGTCAGATAATAATGGAGGAATTCAAATAATACGGATTAGGAATCTAAACAAAATAAAGAGTAAAAGAAAGAAAAGCTGGGTGAAGTTGAAAACTAGGCTCTTCTTAACAAGAAGCTGTAAGTAAGAATCTTTTGGTCTTCTAAAGAACTCTTGCTATCTAAAAATACTTTTTAAATCATCACTCATCTATGAAATACAATATCAAAAATTTCCTTGATTTGAATCAAGTTTATAACTCTGAGTAAATTGTTTCAGTAAACTTTTTCGTGAAAAAAAACCCTGAAAATTGAAATATTAAATATATATTATTCATGATTTAAGCGATAGCTCTAAATTTAAATGGAATCTAATAAGATAACTTATATTTTAAAGAGAAAATTTCCTTAAAATTATATTTAATAGAATCATTTTTAATGGCGAAAGTTAAAAAAAAAGTGTCAAGGCATCTGTCAAAAATGATAAAGTGCTTAGAGTTTACAAACTTAAGTTGGACGCAGCTCTATTTTTTACATAAATAAGAAATAAACATAAAAAGCTGAGTCAAAATGATTTCTCTCGTTTTAAAAAAAAATCTTGCTAATTATTAATCGTTAATTATTATTTTTTTTATAATTCAATATTCTTTCTTTTTTTGTTTCTTTTAATATCAATAGAAATCTAGAAATTAGTTTTTTTTTCAAATTTTGTTTAAATAATTATTTCAAAATTTGGATGTCAGAAAACTAAAATGCATTAAAGTTAATTTAATTAACAAAAAGGGCACTTAACATTAGTAAAATATTTATATAATTAGACAAAAAAAAAACTGAATTTAAACTATTTTAAACTGTAGATAAGGTCATATATATATTTTATCTCCCTTTAATTTTTTTTCATCTAATTCAAATAAAATTTCTGCTATCATTTTTATCTTTGTTAAAAATCCCGTCACATAGTAATTAGTATATTAAATAGTTTTTTTTTATAACATTTGAATTTAATTTCAAAACATATATGTTTTTCTAATTTTTACTCGTTTTTTTTTCTATAGATACTGGTGTTCTAAAATTTGCACTTTTTATTAATTTTAATTTAAGTCGATAAAAACAACGCGCCATCTATATTTTGTAAATGGAATTATTCAACCCGATTTGATTCAAATAGAGATAATGAATCTATATAATTAGTTAATTGAATAAAAAATATATAATTGGGAAGGCTTGTAGCATTCGGAGAATATTTTTCCGACGATTATGCAGATTTAAACGCTCAGATAACCACAAATATTCATGTTTACATTGTTGCGCCGTAGCTATATGAAGATAGTCAAATCAGCGCATAAGATACCTCAATGTCGAACCCTTTGTTTGATCATGATTGCTACATAGAGAAAAAGACCATGAAAGAAACCCTGGCAAAATACACTAATTCGAACAACGATATAGACCGTTTAGAATATGTTAAAACACAAGGAATAAATATACGTCGATTATCAATATTAAAAAAAAACGAAAAATACACTAACCTATACATGGTATGGCCATTGGACATACGTCAGACCTGAAGGCTGTTGGGCTCTGTGCTGCCTGGAGTATGATTTCTTCCTATGGTGAATCTGTATAAGACCGGTGGTCGTATCAAAGGTGTATATATGTGTTTGTGCATAGGTTTGATCATAATATATCTTCTCGAGTTAATAACTTGATTTATTAAACGAATAAGCATAAACGTAAACAGAGTAAGAAGTTAGAAGCCGGTGAAATCGACGGAGACACCTTGATGACTGCCTCCATCCGTAACGCGCATCCTCTTACTTCTTAAGTCTTGTTTAGTCAAAACGGCCAACGCCTCTAAGCTCAAACCTAGTCTACGTCTATTACCCCGTCGTTATCAATTCTTTCATCTTCATATCAATATTATTGTACATTGGGTTAATATGATAATAAATAAATATATGTTTTTCGCCGAATTAATCTTTTTTCATCATCCCTACTACACATTATACAGGTCATGATAGTCATGCTGGATAGTAATAATTACTGATTTTAATGTGAGTGCATGTCTGAATAATTGGAAAGCAGTTCGATCTTTTCACTTACAAGTATGAGAGAGCAACGCTTCGGTATCTGCCCCTACAGGTGGGGTATACCGTTGAAAAATTCGAAGGCCACTGAAGTCATTTTTTTTTTCTTCTTAAAAAAAAAAGTGCCCAAATCAGGATTCGATTTCGTGTCTGTTGGATTTCGTTGGTTCATACTACTTGTTTACAAACCTTCTCAAAATAGCATGTCAAGCCTTTTTACTATCAATAATAATTACTATATATAATATAATACTTTTTTCTCAAGAGTTTACTTATCCAATTCTATCAGGTAATAGCATATTGAGGTTTTGTATTTATGACAATTAGTTTTTTTTCATATCTAAATGCTCATTGTGGCAAGATTACCATTGCATGGGACATATATTTACATGTATCTTTCATCTTCATTTATATGCATTTTGTGTAATTACGTTTTAATTTCTTTTCACCTCTTGATTAAATTTGAGACGTTGTCAACTCAAATATTGACCAATAACGACAACGAGATGTATTTTCATGAAAATACTTTAGATATCCTTCTATTTACAAATAAATCAAGAATGCATATTTTTGAGATATTTTGTGATGACTATTTGGGGAGTTGGGATAAAACTTCCAAAGTACCTTTTAACAAAATTTTATTAGAAACTTATTTGTTGGAAAATAACTAAAATGATTGTCTTTTAAATAGGGGAAGAATTTTTATAATACAATATGCTAAAATAGATTATTCAAAATAGGTTATTTGTTACAATGTAAGATGTCGAAAAAACCAACAAAATTATTCTTATGATAATTGGTGTTAACAAAACAAGTAAGTTATAAAGGTAATAAAAATAAAAGTAACAAATTTAGTTAATTATATATATGGGAATGTGTGTGATATATAAAAGATATTTTATTGTATTTAGAATCATATTTTCTAGAGGTGTTCTGTGAGGTTGACCGCCAGATGGCTTGGATTTATTGTTTTTGTTTACCTTTGGCCGGCACGAATCCTTTTGTAAATATGTAAATATGTAATCTTTCATTTTCTTTATTCTTCACGTTTCAAGTCAGGTATTTCTTCTTTAATTATTTTATTAGGTCAAATAAATCAAATAGTGAAAAAAAGTTGTTTCATTATATTTTCCAAGGTTTCACGTCGGCATAATATTGGCTAAATATTCTTGTATTCAAAATATTCAATATTATATAATATATATTATCAGTTATATGAAACATATTTGTAATTAAGTAAATACTACAAAGCCGGATTCTTTCTTTTCTTTATGCATTTGATAATATATGAAATGGAAAATTGGACACTAAATTAGAATATAGAATTATTCATCGTTAAAATTATTCAATGCATTTATTAGAGGTATATTATGTAATTTATATTAAATATAAAGTAAATATATTTAAACAATAAAATACACACAATTTCAAATAGAGTAAGGTATTTCTTTCTCAATTATTTTATCAGGTCGAATTAAGCAAATAGTGAAAAAAAGTTGTTTCATTATATTTTCCAAGGTGTCACGTGGGGATAATATTTTTATTTTTATTCTTGTTCTTTCAATTGTTAAACCTTTTTCAACAGTATTTTTATGAAATATATTTATATAGTTTTATACAATAGAGGTTTGTGTATCATTATTATTAGAATAGAGAAATGAACTATATATATATAATTTGCAATATAATATATATAAATTAATATAACTATAGTTATAGGGGGAATGTGAAAATGCTGAGTATGAATTAAATGAGCCGGCCTATTAATTTTCAGATACTGCGGTAAAATTTAATTTTCTGCGAGCGCAGATGGTGAAAAGACAGAAATCAAATTATCTCACCAGAGGATATCGACGGATAAACTTTCGTCTGTCTACATTTATTCTTGCTTTCTATTGGTTGTTTTCATCATATATACCACATATATATATATATATTTATATATATATATATGCCAAGTTACCTTTTCTCTATATTTACACTTTTATATATAAGTTGTATTTTCTTTGAATATATGTATTATATTTTTCCCCATCAATATACAGTGCTATATATTCTATATCAATTCTTTTTTAAATTTAATATTGGATAACTTAACTTATTTTTAATTTTTTAATATACGAGTTAAAGCATGAATTATCAAAAGAAAATAAATATATATATACTATTACAGTCCAAATTTGTATTTTTCAGAGAAAATAATTTTAATTATATTGAAATTCGCATATTGTAGAAGGGCTACAAAATAGGTTACTTATAATTTTCTTTTAATTTGATAAAGATATATCAAATTCCAATTTTCTAAGTTGTTTTTTAATTATAGATAGCTAATAAAATCTTCTAAGGTTCACACTTATGTTCATGTTAATACCGATTTCATTAAAATTATATAAATATTTATATATGTCATAGTTTGCATAATATCCAAGATGTATAATTTATTTTCGCCAAAATAAGTATGTAAATATGTTAAGCTTGTGTTAAAATGTAAATATACAAATTCATTCATCGATTAAAAACTGTACAAAAATAAACGTGGCAGACATCGCGGGCGAATGCTACGGCACGTTGCGGGTGCGCTGCTCATTGGCTGGAAATAATTCTTGGGAATTGTAAGCATAACGGTTGCACCCTTCCATTCGATCACGACACTCTCTGGTTTCATAAAGAGATCGAATTAATATATTTAAAATCAACGTTTATCAGAATTTTATTACACTAGATGACACACTCTGCCATCAAAAATGCTCAGGAAAGCGGTCATAATATTCCCTTTTATTTTTAAAATCACCAACTTACCTGTTTTCTCTTTTTTTACTTGTATATATATCTATTCTTTTCAGACTTGAAGATTAACCTATATTTCATTCGTTTCATAAAAGAGAATAATTTCCCTTGACAAAACAAAAAATGTATTATATTGTGAAAAACATATTATTATAAATTTATAGTTTTAATATTTAGAGTTATATAACGGTTTATATTCATGTACCTAGAGAGGTATTTTTTTCTTTAATTAGGCATCAGAAAAATTGCACTGTGCATCGTCACTAGTAATGTCTTTTTACAAGGCTAATGCACAATACAATCGTTCAGATGCACAATTAAAGGGATTAGTGCCTCTCTATCTACATATATGGGTTTGCTATATGAAAAAATGACCTTTCGAGTTCCTTTAAACTTTATGATAAAAGGTTTTTCTGGAAATCTTAAATCACCTTTTATCAAGAAAGATAAATACTTCAACACCAAACCTTCTCTGCCTCCTAATTTACTGTTAGGGATCAGAAAGACTCACTCCAGAACAATACAATATCATAACAAGATACCAACTCAACTGATATCAAAATGGAATCTACTGACGCCCTATCATCAGAAGCTGTGAACCCATGTATATATAGAAAAATATAGATTTATAAGAGGTTAACTAGAATATATATCTATTACTATATTTACTAAATAGCCAGCAGGGATTCCCATGACATTGCAATTTGTAAATGAGCCTCCAAATTAATAAGCAGCTCCCTACATTGAAATGATACAATCGGCTTGTCAGTGGATCAATTGGCTATCAATATCTATGCAAATTAATCTATTATCGCGTCAGGAATATGTAGAGATACAGAGAAATGTACCCTAATAATACGATATATATATATATACACCAATACCTCGCTTTGCATCGTTTCGTTTAGCGTTTTTTTTTCGAAGTTGCGTCGCTGCTTAATTTTTACTGATTTTCACTGTGCGTCGTTAGATTTTCGAAGTTGCGTTGTTTTGGATTCGAGTCTTTAATTTTTTTTTTTTTTCTAAAATATGGCAACACCTTTGTTTTTGATTTCGCCTTCACATATTTTTCACTTTGCGTCGTTTCAATTTGCGTCGTGTTTTTTTGGAACGTAACCCCGACGCAAAGCGAGGTATGGGTGTATCTCTATTACTATATTTACTGATTAAGCAAGCAGAGATTCCAATGTCACTGCAATTTGTAAATGAGCCTCCAAATTAATAAGCAGCTCCCTACATTGAAATGATGCAATCGGCTTGTCAGTGGATCAATTGGCTATCAATATCTATGCAAATTATTCCATTATCGCGTCAGGAATATGTAGAAATACAGAAATATCTACGCTATTAATATGGTTTATCTATTACAGCCCTGGCCAACCTAAATTTCGACACGGGCCGCACGGAATCGTAAAATATGTATAAAAACTTTAACTTTATCAAATTTTTAACTTTAAAATGTATTTTTAAAAATGCTTAATACTTCCTTGATGCTTAATGTTTTTATTTATTATTTTTCGGCTGCTTTTTCAAAATAAAAATAATAATAACAATTTAAAATAAAAAATATTTCTTTATTAATTACCATTATTACCTAACTTTTTACTTACTTTTTATAGAATCAAATATGTATTTTAAAATTGTGAGACATATTTTAAATAAAAAATTATAATTATTTCAATATATTTTCTGCTTTTTTGAATATACAGAGGAGAAATGAAAGTTACAAAAGAAATATAAAGTTAAATGGCGAGCCGCAATTTTTTTTACGGCGGGCCGCGGGTTGGCCAGGCCTGTTCTAGATGGAATAATACCTATTTTGGTTATTGAAACACTTTCCTATTATGAAATAAGAATATAAATAGTAGTAAGGGGTTTCTTTATTTGTGAGCGCAAATAAGGAAATGCATTGCTACTATACATTCTTATTTCATACTATATAGAATTTTTTTCTTCTAATGGAATATTAAATTCCTACTATCTTTATCTTTCTTATTATTCTAACCGAAGTGTCATTATTTAAGAAATATGAATACTTTGATATTTTTATTACAATCATAGTATTTTTCTATCTCTAAATTGTCAATTTAGAACAAAACCTGGTTAAAATTGCTTTGATAGAAAATATAGAAATCCATATTTAAATATTTAAATAATATAATACCTTATTAATTTAAAAGGAATATATTGAATCAAAATATCATTTATTTTACCAATATTTCAGTTGGCTGAACTATTGGTATAATACATGATATTTTGATCCAATATATTGCCCTTTTAATTAAAGATTTATTTATGGATTGCTCTATTTTCAAAATTTGGATTGAGTAAAAATTGTATTTGCAAATTCCGGTTATATTTATATAGTATATTGGCTTGTCTTGATTTATCAAGAAAATTAGTTAGATAAATATCAGAAAACAGACTTAATCAACGTTTAGTTGATTTCTGTTCTAGTAGATGGCGCTCTGCCTTCTAAAAATCTCATGAAAACGTTAACATAATATACCTTTTTCGATTTTAATAATATATAGTGTACAACATTGTGAAAAGAAACCACTCAAATGGTAGCTTCTGGAAGTGGTCTTTCATTGAAGGTTAGGTTAATACAGGGCAATTAATAAATGTGTGTGATAAAAGAAAATAAGACCCAATCCAAATAATTTATTAGTGTGTTGAATAACTTCTTAGGTGTCCATTGAAGTCTATCAAAAACGATAAGGCACAATTTGGATTAGGTCTTTTTTTCTTTTATTATAATCTATAATCCAAATTGTGCCTTATTACAAATGTGTGTGATTTTACAAATATAATATTCAAATAAGGTAATTTTAAATTAAAAATGTCAATCATATAGATGGTTTTCTATATAAACTAAATCAAATTAAATTTATAATATTCAAATATAAATAAATATCACAACATAGTTACACAAAATATTGATGTTTTAAAATATTTCAATATTTAAATATTTGAAAAATTGATTTGTCGATATAAATCAACGAAAATAAAAACCGAGTTAATGATAATTTTAACATTTCCCGAACCTTAATTTCAATTTAATAGATTTTCAAAGAATAAAAATCCAATTTTTCCTTTTTTTTTTGCTAAAAATGAATTTTTACAAAAATGTGTGTGTTTTTTGCCTCTGATTATATAAGCTCAATGAATTAACTTGAGTTTAAAATTTGAAAGTTAATTTATTTGACAAAGAACCATGTTTATTATACATTTTAAATTAGGTTAAACTATTGGTATATATGAAACCCTTTTAACAAATATTAATATTAATTGATATACAAATTAAAAGGCATTATACTCGTATAATATATTTTATTCTCTAATTAGTTTCAACTAAAAGTCATTGATTGAGAAAATTAATAATTTTAAACACCTTTTATCATTATAAACGAATTTTACAGGTATCTTATATTGTCCTTTATTGGTGTACAATTTACAAGCTTTCGGGAAACCTGCTTTTCAACTGACTGAAAAGAAAAACAGAAACCACAGATTACTTTAATTAATATAATTAAATTAAGTAGTTTATTAACTCATATAATGAAATTTTTGGGATAAATATCTAATAGAATGAATTTATAAATTTACAATGTACAGGATATTGTAATTAAAAATATTTAACTTGGTTATATTAGAAATAAACTTATGGACAAAACTTAAGTAAGTTGTACCTTTTAACATGTATATCGGTATTCAGACAATAACTCTGAAAGATATTACAGTGACCTTTAAAGATAAAAATTGTGAAAAATGTTTAAAAACTACAGAAATTGTCTCACAACGAGTTTATTTTCATGATACTAGAATATTATTAGGTTATTATTTCTATTATTACTTTTTCACATTTGGGGCATAAAAAAAAATATATAAAATGTTACTCTTTAAAAAAGGATAAAAATATTGAACTTTTAAACTTGATCATTGATTATTACTCACTTAAACTATTATTTCAAACCTTTTTTTTATAATTTAAAACTGTAGATAAAGAATTCTTCCTGAATTGAAATTAGACGAAAAACCTGGTGAAGGAAGACGAGTTTCTTTTATTGATGCTTAGATGCAAGGTTTCGGGTAAAAACCCTATATTCATTACTCGCCTGTTGAAGGGTTTTTACCCGAAAGCTTGCACCTATGCATCAATAACAGAAACTCGTCTTCCTTCATCATGTTTTTCGTCTAATTTAAAACTGTATACTGCGATGGTAATAATAATGGGAGGGCCTGGCTCATCAATGGTGAAACCTTCCAGCAGTTTCGCCTGTTTAATCTCCCCTATCTCTATAATATTACAATGGTCTGTTTTGTTAAAACATTGAACACTGAAGAGTAATTTTGGTTGAGGTGTTTAGACGTATAATGGATATGAGTGTAATTAAGGCGTACTTAACTATCTGTATTTATTAACCAATTATTAACTATAAATAAACACAAATTAAACCATAAAACTATATCTCAATCCACGATACTAATTATTACAGATAACTTCATTAAATCAACTTCCATCATTGCTTAACATATTGTAAATAACTACCTTGCGATTTCTTCTATCTGCTTATGTTGTTGCTTATTTGTTTAATGGATATGTTTATTCAATGCTCTTTTTTCTTAATTGTTTATTTTATTTTTGACAATTCTGTTACCTATTCTGCTGCAAAAATTGTAAATAGTTTCACGCGCAATTATCCAGATCGGATATAGCGTGTCTTGTTTGAAACTGGCAATAAATAAATATCAATTTTATTTGAAATTTTATATTTAAAGTTAAAAATTATTATTTTTTAAATTAATCTGAAAAAATATTAAGATTTTTGAGATAAATGTTCTCACAGAAATTCTATAAGATTCATACAGAAACTATTCTATATTTTATTGTTTTATAAAAAATTATATTTGTAAAAAGAACAAAAATCTCAAAGAAGATTTTATATAATAGTTAATAATAAATTGTATCCGATTCTCTCTAATGGATTAGTGTTCAACAATTAGAGATTTTTAACTAATGATAACCAATAACAATCACTTGCTTGTGTGAATTTTTGTCCTTTCGTTTCTTTATTGTGTGTAAAAAGTATTTATCTTCTTGATGACTTTTAGAAAAGAAAAGAAGAGAGCATCTCTGAAAGTTTCCTTTTCTTTTTGAACTTTACTAACTTTAGCAATAGATCAGCTGGTGTTTGTTTTCTGTTATTGTTCGTATACAATTACTAGCCGAATGACCCGGGCAACGCCCGTGTTTTATCCGATTGAATGGTTTTATTCAAATACTATTTGTTACAATTATAAATTGGCGCCTCAAATAAATGCATATATTAGTTAATAACTATAGCCTATGTGCTTTATCTGTCTATGTACTGTTGGCTTCCGTAGGCGTCTCTTACTGGGAAAAAGAAAGAGAGAATTCCATTTAGTTATTAACTAATATATGCATTTATTTAAGGAGCGACCCGCTCCAACACAATAGTTACAAAAACGAAAAAGCGAGTGGGGGGGGGGGGCAAAGGTGGCGTGATCGTAGCCAACCAATAGGAGGGCGCCATTCCAAAAAAAAAGCAAACGGTGACAGAGATGACAAATGATTAGGAGATGAAGAATTAAGAACGGATGACGCTAGTAACTGTATATAGAATGCTGGAGAAAAATGATTTAAAATATTCTTTTAAACTATAAGTATATTCTATATATCGTCTCATTTATATGAGAAATAGATACCTAGAAATAATTCAAAAAAAAAAAAAAAAGAATAAGCAATATTAAGGTAAAAGGTTTCTTTTAATTTTGATTTTCGCAAGTTTTCGAGCAAAATTTCTGTTCTTCAACGGACATACTCTTCTATATACAATATCAATATGAACTGTACAAAGTCTCATTTATATTGAAAGATAATATAAAGTGTATAATAATCGCTACAATTGAATATTTTATGTATAATATACTAATTGACATTCAGCTTTTAAAATGCAAATGAAAATGTCTATATTTATATACGAATTAATATTTAAGTGATAACTTATAAGGTAGATAGTGGATATTGCTGCTGTGATGGAGATGCATGGAGACATCTGAGACTCTTCTTTGGACACGACAACAACAACAACATAACTTATAAGAATTTAACATTTACCCAATAACATACAGATGAATATTTTTGTGATAACAAATATAATAGTTAACATTTAAATGATATACACTTAATGTTTTTATATGATAACATGCAATTTTACATTTATTTGATAAAATACAAGGGAAGATTTACTTGTACACATTACTTGTACAAGTGAAGATTTATATGATAGACTACAAGGGAAGATTTACTTGTACACATTACTTGTACAAGTGAAGATTTATATGATAAATCACAAGTGAAGATTTATATGATAAACTAATAGTGAAGATTTATATGATAAATTACAAGTAAACAGTTTAATGATAGCATACAAATGAACATTTATTTGCCGATATACAAGTGAATATTTCTATGATAACACACATACAAGTGAACATCACATGTATAAACAAAGAACTTAACATTTATGTGTGATCATACAAGTTATAGAAGTATGAATATCGATATCTAAAACCCGGGATCGAATCCCGCATTTAACATCATTTTTCTGAATGAAAAAAATACCTAATAGCCCACGATTCTTTAAAAAGCCCAACCCCATCAGAAAATGTAGGTAATCAAATAGGAATTTAGTACATTTGTAATATCGAAATTCTAACCTGCTTTCTAAATGTGTAGACATGTGAGATAATTGGAGTTAAAGCAGTTGTCAGCTACTACCCATCATTAATATCATAGTCTGTATCACTTATACTAAAGATAACAACAAACAAGGTGTTTCTGTTTTCATATAAATGCAGTGAATCAACAGTTACCTTCCCAGAAGTCCAACCTCTCCTCTGCCTGGCGGGCGGGAGAAGCATAACAAGTAAAGGAGTGCCCTGTAGGGTGAAGTGCGGTGTCGTGAGCCCCGAGCCGCTACGGTAACTGTGAACAGGAAACTCTGAAATGTGGCTGACTAACGGGGCAATGGCACCTCCCTTTCCATGGAGCAACAAGATACAGTTGCCAGGCCATCCTTGCAGCCCTCTATATGGCAGACCTCAATCCAGAAGAGGAAATCCTTACGAACAAGGCACCTCAGTTGGTCGGTATTGTGATCAGGGTGCACGGACCGTTCTGATCTGCCCCATGGAACAGACACCACCACTAAATCAACAGTTTGAATCAATTTCAATACAATTTTGAAATCTCTTCTATTTCAACTTGATTTGTATCCTTATGAAACCATTAACTGAGTGCATATGCTATAAATCCCAATATAGCTTTTATTTCATCACTTTACTACGTTTGTACATGTGATTGAAGAAATATTATGTGTTTGTGTCTGAAAGCTTCAACTATTAATAAAGAAAAGTTACGATCAAAATATTTCACTTATTTTGATATTGTAGTGTTTTCTTCTTTTTAGTTGCCACAAATCACAGACACCTCAAAGGATAAGCCTTTATTTAGACATTATAACCAAACTTCAGCGCATATATACCTTATACTCCGTATATATCCTTTTTATATTTACATAATCTTTCTTCTCTCTGATTTTAAATATACATATTTACATATTTTTCAGAATTTTTCTTAAAAAAAAAAAAGAAAAAAAAAACAGCATATATATTACTACAGATATATTTTTATATCAAATAAAATATCGTTATAGTATTCATTTGTATTAAATAATAAATGAAATTTCTCTAGATTTATTAAAATAAAATATCATAAATTAATTATAATATGATAAATAATATGGAATAAACAAAAGAACCCAAAATAAAAAACAAACTATTTATTTCTACTTATAAAAACATGAAAACATTAAAACAAACAAATATTTGAAACGCCTTATCAAAATAAAATAAAAACAAACAACAATCACATTAAATATAACTACAAAAAAAAAACAAATATTTTTAATGCTTTACGAATTCGAAAAAAAAAAGATAAATATGAAAAAAAAAACGTAGGTTACCAAAAATGTTTTATATATAATATTTTATACGTGGAAAAACACAGAAAAAAAATTACTTATTTGTTATTCGATAAATTAGCGATAAAATTGCAGTAATTCTGAAAACAAGGGTATTGGAAGCTTGCCAAGGAAGTCGGCATTGCCAAATGGGTTTTGTGTTTTTGTCTCTTATATATCTTCAATCCGTTTAAGCCAAAAAATAATCTACCTAATAGTTTTACTGGGAGTCCACGTTAAAACATTTCAAATCCTTTTTTCCACTTGTTTTTTTTAAGAAGAGTTTGATAAAAAAAATCCTATTTAAAATGAAAACAAAACTTGAAAGCAAATACGTAAGGAAGTGAATTTCTGTCTGAATATTTTAAGCCCTTTTTTTCGAAACAATAACTCATTATTATTGAAAATAAATATACAATTTTAGAGTTCCGTGTTTGATCCTATGCTCTTAGTGATCCAAATGAGGATTAATTAGTATGTAAATTTGGTGAAATGAAAGAAACAAGGCTATGCAAATATAATAAAAATTCCTATGAAAGCGATCATATCTTCGATATTAAAAAAATTGTAAATTCATAAATGAAACTATGATGAATGTAAAGTAGAAGAAAATGACAGATAAAATCAAATTTATAATATATTCCTAGATTGTTCTCTGCCCTGAAACATGTCCTTTCTTGTCAGATAGAAAATTCATCTTCATTTTACTAACTTAGAATCTTGGAAAGGATTTGATTGAATATATTTATTTTTGACCTGTTACCTTTGTGAGGTATGTTGTTAAATTGAAGTACAGTGGAGAGAAAATGTTAATATCGTGAATAAAATTCATTATAAAATCCTCATAACCCAGAGAGAGAAACCTGAAAATAGGTCATCAGTTTAATTTAGAAAAGAAGGAATGCCACTTGAGAAAAGTAGAGTCAAAACAGTGAGGATATAATTGAAATATTTTATAAAATCTAAAACTAATGATATGAAAGGAAATAAGCATGTTATTTATATTTATAATCATTTATATACAACATAAATATATATATGAAAAAACAATAGAAAAAAAATTAAAGATAGGTGGGTCAGGTGTTGATATTAAAATAAAGGAGGCATCTGCTGACCACAAGCACATGTGTTTTTTAGATGGCAGAGCGCCATCTAGTGGAGAAAAAATAAACTAAATATAGAAGCATAGGGCGCCTCTCCCGTCAAAATAAACGTCAAAACCTAACGTCAAAACACCAGCTTTGGAAAATTGAGAAGCGTCCACCTAGAGACCATGGTTTATTTTGACGGGAGAGGCGCCCTATGTTTCAATGGATTAATTTCCTCCCGGCAAAAATATCCATCTATATATATATATAAAGTTGCGGGTGTTTTTATTCATGTATCTAGAGAGGAATCACTTCATCTAATTATGCATCCGAACGATGTATTATGTTTTGATCCTAGTAAAAACTCACTAGTGGCGCTATGAGATATATAAACAATAATATTTACAATATATCATGGCTATTTACATATTCGTTCACTACTAGATGTAATTCTATAGAAATATATCTACGCTCTATGTCACTACAGAATATTCTCTATTGATAAACACCATATTCGAAAAATAAAACGGATATTGAAGAGGAGTTCCTTGTACGAACTTTATTACCAAGCTTTCGGACGTCCTTTTAAAGGCTTTACAATGAGTAGAAGGACTTCGAAAGCTTGCTAATAAAGTTCGTACAAGGCACTCCTTTTCAATCTCCGTTTTATTTTTCTATGTTAACTCGAAGAGTTTCATTTAGTCAAAGACCATCTCTCAAGTCGCCAAAAATTTTAGATAATATTTAGAGTGGATTCACGATATATTTTTCTTGATTAACGTTTACCTACATAGAGCAAAACATCGTGAAATAACAAACAGGGAGTACAAATATATATAACGTTTATATTCTTTATAACAAAATTATACCAAGATAGAGGATATTGCTGCTGTGCTGTGATGGAGATGCACGGAGACATCTGAGTCTCTTCTTTGGACACGACAACAACAAAAACAAAAGTATAATATTATTAAATGTTATGAAATCGAATCCTAACTGTACTGATGAAGTCATTATCTTGAACCAATAGTATAGGCCTTGTCTAAATTTGTCAAAACTTGAATTGGGTCTCATGTTTATTATCATCATTACGTTTTATAATAGGGTGCTAAACCAAATTCCTTGCTTTGATGCATTTTTG
This sequence comes from Cordylochernes scorpioides, assembly GCA_030710605.1. Taxonomy (NCBI): domain Eukaryota; kingdom Metazoa; phylum Arthropoda; class Arachnida; order Pseudoscorpiones; family Chernetidae; genus Cordylochernes; species Cordylochernes scorpioides. Next base: position 57,482,692 of record CP092885.1, on the reverse strand, counting down.
AAGGGAGACGCGACCTTTTAGGGTCATGAATATAATCCTTCCGCAGATTTATATTCCAATACATGTATATATATATAGATGTCGCAGCTTCCCCTATATAAACTCATTGTTGTTTTTCCCGTTAGCCGGCTCAAATCTTTCTGTAGATATGTAAATACCTATTTTATTTTCTTCATTCTACTCACCTTAAGTCAGGCAGTACTTTTCTTAAATTATGTATTCAATACTTTAAAATCTCAAATAAAGCTAATTCTAAACTATATTTTCAAAATAACACGGCTACAAAACAGTATCATAATACTTACGAACTCAAAATAATTAGCATCAGCAAGTAATAATTCTATACATCAATAATTCCAAAAGAGCTGTAATCATTTTAAATATATATACATATAGTAATACCCGAGTTTATTAATATAATAATCCATTTTTATAGTGAAACATATATAACTGAAATGAACCAAAGTTACGGTCTAAAAAGGATTATTTATTGCGAAGTTCACAGTCTATACAATATATTTATAAGCATGTTGCATTAGCTCACGACATCTATTGTAAAAATATTTAAACTTTTTTATGACACGTAAGATTCCTTTTTGCATAGATTTATATACAATAATAAAAATATTTAATATTAAAATGAATAATTAAGATAATTTAGTATATGTACATATGTGTAAAAAAATCCTTTTGCAAACAAAGGTTCAAGTGCACATGGGGAAAGGGAGAAAACATTGCTGTGTTGTTTTGTTGTTGTATGGCGAGTCCATACAGGGCAATGGACCATAATAAAAGCCTTTTTGTTGTTGTTATTGTAATTTAGTACGAATAATTTATCGATATATGATCTCTATTTAACATATATATTAATACAATATAATATAATGCGGCTTGTGATTGTAAAACGACATTTGAAAACTATCCCGCATGTGTTTCTTTTCAACGAAAATTCAAAATTTATTTCAAGGAGAAACAGCGATTCTTTCTAACCTTTGGGATGAGGTATGGAAGAGTAAATTGTGAAGAGTAATGATAAACGGTATAATAAAAGTATCCAGGGATGGGATTTCGTTGAAAAGAAAAAATTTTCAAATGTCATTTTACAATATATATGTGGTGACTACACTTTGCTTCAGCTGTTTTGTTTCTTCATAAGGGATCGGGATACGATGGTGAACACTTCTTTATTTAAGAACGGAACTTTCCTAACTAAACTGACAACATTCATTTGTCTCTATTTATAACCTAACTCGAGCGTCTATATGCAAAACCATATTTACATATTTACATCTGAATATGTACAATTACATCACATCTCCCCTCTTGGAGATTAGCTCTAGTCCTCTCCAAAACGTCTGGGCGGACGAACTGTTCTTCCAGGAGATGTTGATGATCCGGCCACATCCGCAGCAGCATCCGAAGTGTGTGGGTTGGCCTCTGGGTAATTTACATATGGCTCCCCGTTAAGGTCCGTCAGCCAAACTCGATCATTTACTTCCAATGGAGGCAGTTCTCGTACTCCTGCGCCCTTAGGCTTCTCTTCAGAATCCTTTAATCCGTCGCCCTTTGGTTTCGCTTCAGAATCCTTTACTCCTTTTCATCAATAGCATTCACAACACCTATTATAGAGGGAGCAGAACAAGCTTCCCTTGATTTGCCATAGTGATCCGAATTGTCACTCCGCACCTTCAAAGGAATCCCACAGGAACCACAATTTTACCTTTGTACTATTTCACTTTTGTACAATTTTACTTTTGTACAATTTTACTTTTGTACAATTTTACTTTTGTACTATTTCACTTTTGTACAATTTTACTTTTGTACAATTACACTTTTGTACAATTACACTTTTGTACAATTACACTTTTGTACAATTTTACTTTTGTACTATTTCACTTTTGTACAATTTTACTTTTGTACAATTTTACTTTTGTACAATTTTACTTTTGTACTATTTCACTTTTGTACAATTTTACTTTTGTACGATTTTACTTTTGTACAATTTTACTTTTGTACTATTTCACTTTTGTACAATTACACTTTTGTACAATTACACTTTTGTACAATTTTACTTTTGTACAATTACACTTTTGTACAATTACACTTTTGTACAATTACACTTTTGTACAATTACACTTTTGTACAATTTTACTTTTGTACTATTTCACTTTTGTACAATTTTACTTTTGTACTATTTCACTTTTGTACAATTACACTTTTGTACAATTACACTTTTGTACAATTACACTTTTGTACAATTACACTTTTGTACAATTTTACTTTTGTACAATTACACTTTTGTACAATTACTTTGTTCAGAATTCAAAGTTTCTTTGCATTCTTCATTTGGACACGTTATAGGATCTTCAAGTTTCTCAGAAGATAGATGTTCACTCACATGACCGATCCAGCAGGTCTTACATAGCCTGTGACATGGCAAACCAATTTCTTCCTTGTTTAACCTGCATTTTCTACAATATTTCGTATCCTTGTATTTCACCTTTCCTACTTCAATATTGAGTAATTCAAGAATTCCATTTGAAACGTCTTCAAATTTAAATCCTTCTAAGCTATATGCTGCATACAAATAGGATGCATACTTATTTGCATCATTTTTAGCCACCATTACAAATTTGCATACCTCCGTATCAGAGATTTTGTAACAATTACTTAAACGGCCACGTCCTTTCAATTCAATTTTATCATACTTATCTTCCAAAATAGATCGAAAAGTAAATAGAATTTTAACCGTGCTTAATTCTAAACAGCTTTCTAAATAAGTTAGATCGAGCTCCACTTGGTTTTCCATTTCAATAATTTCAGGCATTTCTTCGATAGTTTCCTGGTCTGTAAAAGGCCTTAGTATAATATTAGAATAGTCTGGTGTATACACGTACTGCTTGTTAACTTGAGTATTTCCATCAGATCCTTCGGCCAACTCTTTTTCGAAACTTGCTGGATTATCAGACTCTGCAGCTACTAAGTTGGATTCAATAGGATCTTCCCAAGTTTTTAAATCAGCTTTTATGCACGAGCCTTGTTTGTTCGATTCCTCTAAATGTCTTTTGGAGAGTTGTTGACTTTCTGCCGCCTTCTCAGAATCTTCCAGATTGACTGCCTTTTCTAAAGCTTCGGTTCTTAAGACTTCTTTCTTCAAGATTTCTGGCCATTCCATATATGCCGATGAACTGTACTTTCCATCGTCGTCTTCGGATTCCTTGAAGTCTTCTAACCCCAGAGAATCGATAGGCTTCCAACGGGATAATTTAGCCTTTTCACCGCTCTGTAGATAATCCTTTGTTGATGGATCCACAATTTCAACAGGTACAGCTTTCTCTTTGCTTGCCGCAGCAACTTGCCTATAATCAGCCATTTTTTTTCCTTTTCTTAAAAAAAAAATTCTTATATTTCAACTTTATAATTGCTTTTACGCTTTTACCGCTTTTACCGTTTTTACGCTGCCACCATGTTTTGTTTCTTCATAAGGGATCGGGATACGATGGTGAACACTTCTTTATTTAAGAACGGAACTTTCCTAACTAAACTGACAACATTCATTTGTCTCTATTTATAACCTAACTCGAGCGTCTATATGCAAAACCATATTTACATATTTACATCTGAATATGTACAATTACATCACATCAGCGAGCCGACCTAAGACGGCCTCGGCATCCGCGGGCGTCAACCTGACTACGCATGCGCGCGGGACGTCATCAGGGACTCTGCCCACTGACGCGGTAAACAAGTAGGCTAAAGCCGACGGCCGTTACTTCAACCGTTGTTTCTTTTCTCTCTATAATTTCTTGCTTTAAATAAATTAATTTTAATTATAATTTTATCAGCAGCCTTTCCACAAGCCACACCAGCACACATCACACAACAACCATCCTACATATATTAATGAAAAAAAAAATTCAGAATTCAAAATTTTATCAAGACTTTATCATCTGTTTACTCTAAAGAAACTAGAATGTCCAGAGATAGAGAAAGGTTGGTGGACTTTAGATGGAGTTCGAAAAGTCCATCTCTCGTAGACCAAGACCATCGAAGCGATGGTAATGCCAAGTCCCAAACACAGATAGGCTCCTTGTAGATGTTCCAACATTAGCGGCTGGACATCTCTGGACTCTCTCTGGTGACATCTTGCAGAGGCGAACACCATCTTCTGCAGGATGTGTTCTACGATACCAGTCTGAACCAGCTTCGCTATTCTGCACAAATCATAAAATAGGTATGTTAGATATGTCTTCTTCTTTCTTATCTACACTTAATCATATTAAGGTATCAAACTTGTAAAGCTTGAGACTTTTGATGGTGTCTGCCGGGGAAGAGTAGAGCTCATCAATGGATGAGTCAATACAGTCAATAATGTGTTTTGGGGTTGCAGGTTGAAAATTGCATGTTAGATATGTAACAGCTGGGAATAACGCCTGTAATTATTATAATCTAATTTATTTCAAAGATAGAGGTTCCCTGGTCGGAATTCATAGATCTTCAAATTAAAGATATTTCGGCCAGTAAATCTTTTTTATTGTCTCGACGTTTCGACAAAAATTTTTTAGACTCGTTAGGAGCGAACAAAAATTAAAACATTTGGCAAAACCACATATCTATATATATAAAAAATCAATGTTTGTATGTTTGTTTGTTTGTATGTCTGGTATACAAATTCGCAGTAGTTCACTAATTCAAAACAAAATTTCCATACATAGGTAAATAAATACGGGGAAGACGATAGGCTATTTTAAAAAATATACAAATCAATTATTAAAACTATATATTCAAATTATTCTACTTAGCTCACGAACAGCGCCCTCTATCAAAGATTAGATTAAATTATGCTGATGCCAACAAATAGATAATGCTAATAACAAACAATTATTTAAAAAAATCTTATCTAAATATATATCACTCGGGTAGATATGCACACGGGTCAATCCCGGTGCGAAGCCCGGGTCACCCGTCTAGTTATTCTATATATTATTTTTAACGCTCTGCCAAATGTTTTAATTTTTGTTCGCTCCTGACGAGGACAAAATATTTTTGTTGAAACGCTGAGAAAACAAAAAAGATTAACTAGCCGAAGTATCTCTAATTTAATGAATTAATTTATGGCATATATATTAATTTTTCTTTATCTAAATGAAAACCTTAATTACTCTATGAATTGTATATATATAAAGGGGGAGTGAAAAGGTTTAGAATAGGAGTGATATTCAATATGTTCTAGCATGCAATAGATATTTGCATGGCGCTGTAAAAAATAATATAATATACATGTCTTTAAAAATAAAACTTTTCTTTTAACCAAAGGTGGTGAATAAATTCTGATCAATGGATCCCTGATGAAACTTACCGATATTTCACACTCCCTTTTTCATATATATACATATATCTCTATATATATAAAAGTCAATTTCTGTCTGTCTGTTTCGCGATAAACTCAAAAACTACTGACCAATTGGTAACAAATTTTACATGTCGCTTTTTATAAACCTGAGGAAAATTTTCGGCTGCATTTTGATTAGTATTTTTGGCTATTTATTTTTTTCATTTGAATAACTTTTTTTACGCGGACTAATCCGGAATGGAATGAATACCTAAATATGGCCATTATTTTTAAGCATCGGTGGTTCAGTGGTAGAATGCTCACCTGCCACGCGGGCGGCCCGGGTTCGATTCCCGGCCTATGCATTTTTTTTTTAAACAATTTTTAAAACTCATTTATATTAATTAATTCAAATACCTAAACACTAATATAATACAATTTTTGCCATCACACACACTTTTTTCCTGTAGTTTATGTGTTACTTCTGTATTGCTATTCTATGGCACTTATAATAGTTATTATAGATATACTTTTAGTATGAAGGAAATTGCACCCAAGGGATTTCTCGGGCGAAGCCGGGTCATTCGCCTAGTATATATTGTATAGTTATCATAGTTTTTATCGAAAAGATAGAGGCTGCCTGGCCGGCATTTATATTTATATGAAAAATAGACACTTCGGCCATTTAGTTTTTTTTTCTCAACGTTTCGACAAAATCTTTTGTCTTCGTCAGAACAATTTTTAACGCCTTGCCAAATGCTTTATTTTATTTACTTCTTTTGACGAAGACAAAAGATTTTTTTCGAAACGTTGAGAAAAATAAAAAAACTCTAACTGGCCGAAGTGTCTATTTTTCATTGAAATAGTTTTTATCATTATTGATATTTTATTTATCTTAATTTTTGGATATATTTATATATTCTTAAATATTGAGCAATCCATATGAAATTATTAATTGAATAGCATATTTATATCTATAATATCAATTTACTTTCATTTAAATTTCTTATGGAAGTTGTACCTGTTAGCATGTATATTTGCATTCAGGCAATTAACACGATTCACACATGAGAACCAAGTATGAAGATAAATGCATCTGTCTCCTTAAAAAAAAAAAGACAACATTAGACATCAAAATATGAAACTTTTTTGAGATTTGTTCAGTAGTAGTTTTGAGTTATATTTCCGAAAAGAACATGACAAATCGGCAGCCTTTGAGATATGGTACTATATGAGGATACCTTTGAGATATGGTACTTAATGAGGATACCTTTAACTGACAAATTGTGTAATGAATATGTTCTAAACATGATTGAGAGAAAGAGATATGACCCATTGAAACCTATTGAGAGATTGTGAACCAGAATGATTTGATAGACAGAATTTAAGGAAGTGTAAATTATTTGATGTCTTCAGGAAGACACAAAGGCAATTTTGTTCCATATAATATATATATATATTCATACATAAAACCTATGATGGACTATTTCTGGTGTTCAGACAAATTAAAAATGCAATAGAAAGAATGACTTACTGTAGGGGGAAAACCACCGATCAAAAAAAAAAGTATTATTTTAATATTCTCTGCTTAAATATTTCAGATTAATAAATAGGCATTCAACAATTTTGAAGAGTAAGATGTACCGTATTTCATAAATATAGCAACCCCACACAAAATGGTGATATATTCAATTAGAAATCATATATATGTTTATCGATATATTTTATAAATATAATAAACATATAGAAACAATTATTTATAATACGATATTACAATATATTTTAAAATATAAATCAATATCATCAATTTTATTTTACCATTTCAAATAATGAAAAATTCGAAGTTTGATTAAATATACATTTACCATTATTTTCCATTTGAAAAATTTCCAAAATGATTGCACAATTTTAAAAGAAAGCCAATTTGTAGAAGGGAAACATTTATTATTTTTCTAAATATAGAACCATCGCTTGTGGTTTTTTTTTTTCATTTAAAAAAAAAGTTTTCTTTGCGTGTTTGTAGTAATAAGCTATATGGAAAAAAACTTTAGGGGAAATACATCAATCCATTAGAAAACAATTTTCCAATCATTGTAACGGAGGTTTTATTAATTCTCCTAAATACGTCAGAGTTAACAGATTTCACTTATTCCTAACCTAACCTGTTAACCAAACATAGCATTTATTTTCATTTTATAATATAAGCTCAATTTTAAAAATCACTATTTGTATAACATACCAATTTTAAAAAACAATTTATAAACTGAAATAATGAAATATATTTTTCTCTGAATAGATAATAAGTATTTAAATTATGTATAGAATAATATGTATATAAAATATTTTGTATTTATTATTAAATATTTTTAACGTGATATTCCTGTTGAAGGACTGACAAATCCGAAAGCTTGAACAATGAAAAGTTGCAAAAGAAACTTAACCCTGGAAGCTTCATTTATTTTATAATTTATAAAGTATTAACCATATCTTTGTATTATGATTAAATATATATATATATTCCAAATATTTCGAAAATAATATATATATTTTTATATTTTTTATATTTTCATTCAGCATTTTTCTCAGATATCTTAACAGGTTAATTACAAAAGATTTTAATGAAAACCCGAAAATATTTTAAAATTAAAATATATAACTGAGATATCTTTATATGTATATAATGTCCCGATTTACACGGTACTTGTTTCACACGTTTTCGCTTTTACACGGTTTTCCAAATAAGTTTTTTTTTGTTGTTTTTATCGCACTATACTAAATGCTACTGTGATTGAACAAATGCCCTGTGTACACATCTCACGAGGAATCCCGAGCTTATGTGCTGACTACATATTTTAACCTGTCAATGCATGTACACCTATCCCCCGATTTACACGTTTTTCTCAGGAACGTAACTACCGTGTAATTCGGGGGATAGGTGTATTATGATTATATACATATAACATAATGATATGAGAATATAGAATTCATGTACCAAAAAGAGGCATCTCTTCCTTTAAAAATGCCTGAAACAACAAATATTTTGATGCATTAGCCAGCCAACTGTTATGAAAATTCGAAACTATTATAGACGCGTATTATTATTTAAAAAATTAAACAATTTCTACTTACTTTACTGCAATGGAAAAATTATTGGGAGGGCCTGGCTCATCAGAGGTGAATCCTCCCAGCGGTTTCGCCAGTTAAATATTTCCTTTATCATTCTATAACGTAATATTAACGATAAATATAGGGAAACAACTTTAATTGATTTTTCGATGATATATATATATATTTTTTAAAATAAATTTTCAATAGTTATTTACATATATCACTTTTTTCTTTTGATTATATTTACTCTGTTTAGAATGTATATATTAGATGGTTTATCGCCCAATAAGCTTGGAAGACGTCTAGTGGCTCACCTGGGGCACGCGACCTGCTGCGTGCTTCACAGCAAAACACCTTGTAAAAGATGGAAGATTGATCCATCGAAATATCGGATTAATAAATAATCGTATTAAAATCCTAAATAGGCCTTATTTTTAAAATATAAATGTACTATGGATTGCTCTATATTCAGAATATATATATATATATATATATATATATATATATATATATATATATCAAAATTAAAAATGGCATATCCTGACCAGGAGCACATGTGCTTTACAGAAGGCAGAGCGCCATCTAGTAACAGAAATCAACTAAACATTGATTTAACCTGTTCCCTGATATTTGGCCAACCCAATTTCTTGATAAATCAAGAAAAGCCTCCACGAACGCATTTCGCGCTGTTGGCGCTCGTCAGCGTGGAGTAGGTTGTAACCACTGCGACCAAAAATAATTTTGGTCCCTGAGGCTTCTTTAAAAAAAAACAAGAAATGGGTATTTAAGGCCAAACTTGCGTAAATACGCTTATTTTTTATCTTTTATTTTTTCTTTCATTTTTTTCATATATATGCGCGAAACACGTTCGTGGATGGCTTTTCTTGATTTATCAAGAAATTGGGTTGGCCAAATATCAGGGAACGGACTTGTGGGCATTTCTTGAGGCTCAATTATTACAACTTTGAATAATTAAACAATTTATTTTTCTTCACACATATTAATTTAATATTTTATATCTAAAATGTCTTTATATACAAAGTTTGTTTACAATTCGAAGGCAACCATATAATTGATGATGATAACAAATATTTTTTACAAAAAGATTATAATTTCTAAACTATCAATTATAACCAAAAATAAAATATACAATTTGAATTTACATTTTCTAGAATAATTATTGAGAATGAGTGGTGTCCCTACATCACTCCCTCCCAAGTAACTAAGTTACGAGATGAGGACCATGTAGGACAACAACTCCTAACCTGGGTAACATTCCACCTTATCTCTGAAACGTACAGGGGTTCTTATTGTCCTTCCAGATCTTGACATCTTGGGGGCAGCACTGGCGGAAGGTTCTTTATCCTCTCCAGGTGGGGCGAGTCTTGGGTCCCCAGCTACTCCAGGTGTGGTGGCTATGTCCTCTTCCTCTTTTAGTATGTAGGCTGGTTTGAGTCTATCGATGGAAACATTTATTTCCTTTCCTTTAATTTCGATTGAAAAGTATTTGTCGGTCCTAGAAGTAACTTTGAATGGGCCCTCATAGGCAGGCTCCAATGATTTTCTCACTCTGCATGTCTTCAAGAAGACATGAGAACACGTCTCTAAGTCCTTGAAAACAAATATTTTGGGGGACGTATTGTGTCGTGTTAACTTGGGCTTGAGTGATTCCATCTGCTTTTGCAGTTTGTGGAGAAATGTCTCCGGGGTGGTTGAAATTCTAGGGGCGTCGAAAAACTCTCCTGGAAGTTTAATTGTTTTTCCATAGACCATTTGTTTCATTGAGTAGTCCGAGTCTTTTCTCAAGGCTGCTCTTAGTCCTAGCAGTACCGTGGGAATTGACTCTGTCCATTTATTTGAGTTGTGCGCCCTTATTGCTGCTTTTAGTGTTCTATGGAATCTTTCAATTTTTCCGTTACTTTGTGGGTGATATGAGGTGGTGTGCTTAAGTTTCACTCCACATAAAGTCGCCAAGGTTTTAAACAATTCCGAAGTGAACTGCCTTCCTTGGTCGGTGATCACTTCATATGGGACTCCAAATCTGGTGATCCATCCTTCGTAAAATGCTTTTGCTACTGTTTCGGCAGTTTCGTTTCGTATGGGTATTGCTTCAATCCAACCAGTGAAACGGTCTATGCACGTGAGGCAATAAACATACTCGTTGGAGGGTGGAAATGGGCCGATTAAGTCTATGTGAACCGTGCTGAAACGATCATCAGGTTCTTTAAATTGCTTAATTTCTGATTTTGTATGGCGAGAAGTTTTATTTCTTTGGCATTGAATACAAGTTTGCGCCCATTCTTTTATATTTCTTTTTATGTCTGGCCATATAAATCTCGATGTCATGTCTTTCACAGATGTTTTAATTCCAGGGTGTGATAATCCATGTATTTGTTGGAAAATTTTCATTCTGAATTGTTTGGGAACGAATGGTCTAATATTTTCAGTAGATGTGTCGCACCACAAACTTTTACCAGATGGTAATGGATAGCGTTTGAATTTTAGAGATTTATTCGAATTGATAAGTTCTATAAGTTCCTTATCTTTATCTTGTTCTTTTGCTATCTCATCATAATCGATTATCTTGGTGATGTCTTCTATTCTCGATAAGTTATCAGCAACTATGTTTTGTTCTCCTTTGATGTAGATGATATCTGTAGAGAATTGTGAAATGTATTGTAGTTGTCTAACTTGCCTCGGAGATGCCTTATCATTTCTTTGCTTGAAGGCAAAGACTAGGGGCTTATGATCAGTAAATATTTTAAATGTTCTTCCTTCCAGCATAAATTTGAAATGTTTGATTGACATGTATATGCTTAGTAATTCTCGATCATAAGTACTATAATTTTTTTGACTTTCATTTAGCTTCTTCGAGAAGAATGCAATTGGCTTCCATGCTTCGTTCTCGTATTGTTGCAAAACTGCGCCTATCGCCCAATTTGAAGCATCTGTGCAAAGCGACAGAGGTAGTTCTGAATTGGGATAGCTTAACAGTGTTGCTTTTGCTAGGTCATTCTTGCATTTATTGAATATTTCTTTTGCTTCTTCGGTCCAATTAATTAATCTTTTATCTTTCTTTTTTGAACCTTTGAGGTAATCGTGCAAAATGGATTGTGTTTCCGCAGCATCTTTCAAAAATGGACGGTAGAAATTTAACATGCCTAAAAAGGCTCGTAATTCCTGAATCGTAGTAGGCAATTTATATTCTTGGATAACTTCTACGCGTTCTGGAAGTGGGCTAAATCCTTCAGGCGTAATTAAATAACCCAAGAATTCTATTTCTTTAACTCCAAAGACAGATTTTTCCATATTTATTCTCAATCCGTATTTGCTAAATCTTTCAAATACTATCTTCAGATGGTTTTGGTGTTCCTCTTCTGACTCGGAAGCTATTAGGATATCATCTAGATATGGGAATGTAAAATCAAGGTTTTAAAGAGTTTGGTGGATGCATCTCTGGAATGTTGATGGTGCATTCCTTAGTCCAAAGCTCATAACATTAAACTCAAACAATCCAAAAGGTGTGGTAATAGCAGTTTTTGGCTTATCTTCTTCGGCTATTGGAATTTGAAAATATGCCTTAAAAAGATCGACCTTTGAAAATATTTTCTTTTTGTTCAGTATGTGACTAAAATCGTTTAATCTCGGAATTGGGTATCTATCTGGAACTGTACAGTCATTTAACCTTCTGTAATCACCACAAGGTCTAAACGTCCCATTTTTCTTCAAGACCATGTGCAGTGGACTTGACCATTGTGAACTTGATCGGCGGATTATATCATTATCAAGCATTAACTGGAATTCCTCTTTTGCTAATTTCAGTTTCATTGGGTCCAATGGTCTTGGTTTCGAGAAAACTGGTTGTCCCTTTGTAATAATGTGATGTTCGACGTCATGTTTGACTTTATTTATTAAAAAATTGGGCTTAGTTATTTCGGGGAACTGTGCCAATAGATTGTAATATTTTTCGTTCTTGTTTATGGTGCTGGTGATACTTGTGCTGTCGATGGACATGACATCACCTCGAATTGAGAGGTTAGTTATGTCATCAATTAGCCTTTTATTGCTAATGTCAAGTATCAACTTGAAATTATTTAAAAAGTCAGCTCCAATAATTCCCTTGTTCACTTTGGCGATGATGAAACACCACTGAAAGGTCGCCTTAGGCCCAAATCTATTTTGATCACCTTAGTGCCAAATGTTACTATTTTGGAACCATTTGCAGCATATAACAAGAGTTCGTTGCTTGGCACATCCTTATCAGTTGGCGGAATTACGCTGACGTCAGCACCACTGTCTATCAGGAACTGCAGACCCGTTTCTTTGTCCTTAACAAATAGACGATGTTTGCGACTATCCTGTATTTGGTCAGCAACAAACCTAGTCGCTAGTTTTGCCGCTGGTTCCCGTTTCCCGACTCCTTCCAGCTACATGGAGGCTTGCACTTGTTTGGTAAACATTTGGCGCCAAAACGGAAGTGGTAAAAGCAATATTTACCATCAGGGTTGAAGCGTTTCCGAGAATTGCTTCGTGGTCTTGAATAGGTCCTATTTTCAGATCGAGATCTCGACCTCTCCAGTCGCAATTCAGACACCTGTTTTTCGAGGTCTTCCATTTTAGCGAGCAACTGTTCCATTGGGGATGATGCTTCCTTTACCTGGTATAGTTCCTTTGAGGGATTTATTTCATTTATCTTATCAGCCATTATGGCCAACTTGCTTATATCCTCGTCGCTTACTATTAAGATGTTTTTGATTGAGACTGGCAATTTGTCCAGCCATAAGGTTTTAACCAAATTTTCAGGAACATCTGGGGTAGCGAGGGATCTTAATTTTTGTAGTAATTGGCTTGGCTTCATGTCTCCTAGGTCAATACCGGAAATAAGTTGTTTTATTCTCTGACCTTCACTTTGTCTGAACGATTCTAGCAGCCGCAACTTAGAGTCAGAGTATTTGGTGTCGCTTCTGCTATTTATTATATCCCAAATACTTTCCATGTATTTCGGTTCTAGCTGGGAGATCAAATAATTGAACTTCGTTTCTTCCTGAACAAGGCCATTTATTTTAAACTGAGCTTCAACCTGATGAAACCATAATTCGGGCTTTTCAACCCAGAAAGGTGGGATCTTAATGCTTAACTTTGCATAATTCTGTAGCAATTTCGCTAGGCTTATTTTCTGATTCCATTTTTTTGTTAAAATAATATTTTGATAAGAAAATCTAATTGAAATAATAGGCAAAAATTTGAAAAATATTAGACGAAATTATCTAAAGGTAATTAAAAGAAAAATTAGCAATAATATAAATGGGTAATATGTAAAATAAAATCTGGATCTTGAACAGGAATCGCTAATTCAAAGTTGTTCTTTTTTTTTAGGCTTGGCTTACCTTCATATTTTGGCTTTATTTGGATCACGTCCGGCTCACCAATATATGTGTGGGCATTTCTTGAGGCTCAATTATTACAACTTTGAATAATTAAACAATTTATTTTTCTTCACACATATTAATTTAATATATTATATCTAAAATGTCTTTATATACAAAGTTTGTTTACAATTCGAAGGCAACCATATAATTGATGATGATAACAAATATTTTTTACAAAAAGATTATAATTTCTAAACTATCAATTATAACCAAAAATAAAATATACAATTTGAATTTACATTTTCTAGAATAATTATTGAGAATGAGTGGTGTCCCTACAGACTAAATCAATGTTTAGTTGATTTCTGTTCCACCAGATGGCGCTCTGCCTTCTGTAAAGCACATGTGCTCCTGGTCAGGATATGCCATTTTTATTTTTGATTTCAACACCTGATCTTTTAATATTTTTTTTTTCTTTCATTTTTTCATATATATGGCAAATCTTAGAAAATACTAAAACGCGAAATACAAATATCTACTTTAAAACAACACTAAAAATAACTATAAAAAGAGCATGCGATGTGTTTTCTTTTTATTTTTCACGCAAATCTATGCAAATTAGATAAATTGCACATTGATAAAGAAATAACGCTAAATTTTATATAGAAAAGAGACAATTGGACAAACACATGGATATCCTTTAAACCAGTTTAGGAGTATATATTGGTCTTTAAAAGATATGTATTTGGGTATTTTTATTAATAAAACCAATGTTTGTGTGTATTGGGGGTTATGTAGTATTGATAAAAACATTAATACATTAGTATTAAGGAGTTTTAATTGAAGAATCAGATGTTGGAAGGTTGTAATAATGCACGAGCACAATGGATAACTTAGTTAGTTAATAGTTGTCAGCTCCAGTTTCCCAACCAATTAGTTAAGGTTGAGGAAAATGTCCTCACTTATATAAACCATTATCTATGGGTAAGATGTACTGGAAACAGAATATATATCCTTAAATTTGCTTATATTGTCTTTAAAACATATCATATATTGATTATTTCTTTAAGATATACTATTCAATATATTGAAAAAAGGGGTATAAATCAATTCTCAAATATATATATTTAAAATAATGAAGGCATATCCTGACTAAAAGCACATGTGCGGCAAAGCGCCATCTAGTGGAGCAAAAATAAACTAAACGTTTATTCAATGTGCTCCCTGATATTTGGCTAACCCAATTTTTTTATAAATCAAGATAAACCATCCGCGAACGCGTTTCTCGCTGTTGGCGCTCGTCATCGTGGAGCAGGCTGTACCATTTTTTTTCTAATGTTTTCTCATATATATAGATAAATTTATACCGTCTGGAATATTTATCAACCTCTAGAGAATTATAATTTTTAATAGAAGAAATAAATTGTAAGGTGGAATCCTCTGGTGTATAATTAGCAGCAACACATAAAATTCCGAGGATAAGTTTCTTTTATTTCAAAAATAATAATATTTTGAGCTTTCGGGCGTAAACAGCCCTTCTTCAGGAATATTCTAGGGGCAAAAACGCATCTCTTTATAAAAGCTTTTTAGATTTAAACTAAATCACGTGGGCATGGGATTCACTCACGCTATACAAGACCAAAGAAGGATACCATCCATTTGTGTACAAACATTTCTACTTGAAATTGTTTTCAAAAAAAAAAAATGTTTTCAAATATTCCTGAAGAAGGGCTGTTTACGCCCGAAAGCTCAAAATATTATTATTTTTGAAATAAAAGAAACTTATCCGTGGAATTTTATGTGTTGCTGCTAAAAAAATAAATTGTTTTTTTTAAAGAAAATTTTTCTTTTTAATAAAAGATTTGTGCTCCAAAGAAGTATGTTACACAAAATTGATCTAGATGTATATATATATAAACATTAAACTGGAAAACCTGCTGGGAGGATTCACAAATGATGATCCAGGCACTTCCATTAATTTTTTCATTGCAGTAAGGGGCAGTATGAATTGTTTAATTTATAAAAAGAATCATACGCGTCTAAAATAGTTTCTAATTTTCATAACAGATGGCGCGCTAATGCCTCTTAATATTATTCAAGGAGTTATACCATTAATAAACATAAATAGTGTAAAATAACTCTCAAATAATAATATTATTAATTGAGGAAACTTGATAATTGTTATTCATACAGATAGATGAGAGAAAGATTTAAGCCACCAGCAACTTTCAGTAGTACAATCAATGATTTTTTTCCCATATGTAAATTTTGTTAAAATTTATTATTTTATAAATAGAGAGAACGAAGATCAAAATGAGAAATATAATATACTAGCCGAATGACCCGGGCAACGCCTGTGTTTTAACCGACTGTAGATGTTACAACGGTGATCCTTAGGTCGCTGGTTCAAATCCGGCTCGAGGGAGCCGGCGAGCACGTGACCTCCCTGTGCGCGCGCATCCGTGACAGAGGCCGATGAGGAAAGACGGTCGTGACTATATATAGATATAATAATAATAATATAATATAATATAATATATGTATGAGTACATTTTGTGTAGAAATAGGATTAGTTGACTTTATAAGGTAAACTTATTCATACAGTTTGTATCCCTCGATAGCTCAGTTGGCAGAGCGGAGGACTGTAGATGTTACAACGGTGATCCTTAGGTCGCTGGTTCAAATCCGGCTCGAGAGTGTTTTTTTTTTTTTTAATTTTATTGGCTGCCGGCGAGCACGTGACGTCCCTGTGCCCTGTGCGCGCGCATCCGTGACAGAGGCCGATGAGGAAAGACGGTCGTGACTATATATAGGGATTTTAAAAAAATAAATTTCAATTTTTCCAGAGGTTTCATTCCAATCTTTATCTCGGTCTCTTTGTTTTTAAAGTGGATTTATTATACACTGTTTTATTATCATTAATAAATATATATTTGAAAATGTTTTACTGGAATATAGACCTTCTTTCAAAAACAAATAATATATTATTACATATTACACATTACAAAATTATAGAAAGAAATAACAAACCTATAGATCCAACCAATGAATATCATGGGCTCTTCTAGAGGAAGTTGCCAATTGTAGATTGTATTAGAAAATTCTAGTTATTTTTCATTACTTAAAATGTTCTTTTAGTAAGATGCTTGTCACCCAGATCGGTTACTAGAAGTAATTATTTTCAAAGTTGTGTGTTTTGGTAAATAAATAAATTATCCAATATAAAGATTCTACTTCTACTGTCCTATAAGCTTATGTCCATAGTTTTCTTGAAAACCATTTCTGAGAATCCACCCTTCAGTGCTGTGTATATAAGCAGAAACGTCCAATACAGTAATAGAGCTCTGAGAAGCGGTCTGGTAGATTAAATTGGCGAAACCGCTGGGAGGGTTCACCACTGATGAGCCAAGCCCTCTAATATATTTTTTCATCGTAGTAAGGGCAGTATAAGTTTGTATTATGTGTATAAAAGAAACATTCGTGTTTTTAAATCCTTTCATTTTATATATAAAAATAGTAGAGCATTGATCATTATTATTGGGAATATCATGGATGCATTATCTATTATGTTAAATCATTGAATAGTATCATCATATCATTGACATATCTGTTTATTCATATCTGTAATTCAAATTAGGGATAAATGGTAACATAGCAACAATGGGGATATAGGGAAAGGTAGCTGGTATCTTGTTCTGTCCTATGGAAGCCTTAAATAGACATGGGATGCTATTTGATGGTGGTGGAAGTTTCAGAACAGCATGGCGTGAAGAGCTAAGACCTCTTCTAGCTAAAGGCGCAAGAAACAAATTTTCCTACCTCAAACAGCCAATATATAACGATAAAACCTCAAACGATTCTTTGTTTGGTCAAAAGGAACGTCAAATTATCATCACTAAATGTGAATACTGTTTACTATCCGGATTTACATATCAGGAACTTGAAATTCACAAGAAGATATGTTCAAAGGCTCCTAAAATAGTTGATAATCAGAATATAGAAAACATTTGTGAAGATAAGAAATTTTATGATGAAAAGGATTATAAAATTGATAGCCAGGAAGATATTCTATTCGAAGATCCTATATTGAAAAATGCGAAAGAAAATTTAGTGTTTGGACTTGAAACTATATGGGAAGAAGAATCTGAAGAAGATTTTGAAAAAGGTTCAAAATTTCTGGAAACAAAATGTTTTAAGAAAGAAATTGAGAAACCAATTTTTGGGGATGTTGAAATTATTAAGACTGATCAACAATCCAAAGCAGATATACCGATAACCGAAGAAAGTGAAAATATTCATTATGTTAGTGAAATGGTAAATTTGATCAATACCTCACTGAACTCTATCTGCAACAGAATGTTGAAAGCAGAAGAAAGAGTCAACAGACTTGGTACACAATTGGATATGCAATTAAATCGTATACGTGATAAACGTGAAGAACAAAATTCAAAGATGATTGATATTGAAACAAGAATTCGAATAAAAAACGAAACAATTCTTTATAAATTTTCACTATTTGAATCCTACATAAATGGTATTAACGAAGAATCAAACAAATTTCCATCTTTAGAATTCAATTCATCAATCCCACAATCAACAATCTATCCAGTTAAAACTAACCCAAATGATAATCAATGGCAATATCTTCTAAAGAAACTATTCCCAGGTGAAACCTATGGATGTTATAAACGTCTGAAATGGTGTACGGATAGTTATTCGAAAAGAAAAACTCGAGGATTCTGGTTAGAAAAATGGTTTCATTGTAAAGCAGACGAATATGACTATCGTTGTTATCTTATCCCAAACGAAGATAGTGAATATATCGATGCAAGAATTTGGATAGATAAGGATAAGAAGCCGCATATGGTTTGGCCTCCAGAATTGCGAGTGATTCTTGGTATTTTGGATTCAAATTTTGAAGAAGAGGATCGTCTGCTATATTTCAAGACTTTGGAATATCCAGAAGGATTTCGAGAAGTTTACCCTAATTGGTCTGGCGTTTATGTCTTCTCCCAATTCATATCATTCTGGGAATTAGAAGATCCTTTCACAGGATATACCAAGAATGATAAACTTCATCTTGTCATCTATTTCTTGAGTTAAAGAGATGATACAAAAAAATAATTCTTTTATAGCTAATAAAGCTTAGATTGCTTATGGTGTTTTATAAATAAAAATTAACTGTTATATTATAATCAAAAGACTATGCTAAAACAAACCGTAAACATTACACATTTTCCCTTAATAACAGACCAATTATAATTTATAGATAGTTTCAGTATTATTAAAATGTTTTGTTTAACCACGCTATGCCTTTACGAGAAAGCAAATAGAGATTCACAAAAAAAAACGCTCTGTAGCAAACATATCAAATAATAAACACAACATAATATAAGTATAAATATTACACAATGTACATTTATAATATATATAATATATCTAACATATTTGTTTGTCAAATTACAAAACTATTTTAGAGGCGTAGTATTCTTTTTAAAATAAAACAATTTCTACTGTCCTTACTGCAATGGAAAAATTAAAGGGAGGGCCCCTAAACTGGCGAAACCGCTGGGAGGTTTCACCACTGATGAGCCAGGCCCTCCCTTTAATTTTTCCATTACAGTAAAGACAGTAGGAATTGTTTTATTTTAAAAAGAATACTACGCCTCTAAAATAGTTTTGTAATTTGATAACAGATGGCGCGCTAGTGCATCGTAATATTTGTTTGTAATATAAAATATTTATATGAAAGTAATAAAAGAAAATTCTCAAAGAAAGCAAATTGTTTCTCAGTTAGACGAACTTATAATCTTACTAGGTTTAATAGAAAGTTTGGTTTCCTGAGCAAAAAGATACAAAGTTTATTCATCGTCTCAAATATCTTGGCAAACTCTTAGTTGTTACTGAAATAACTAACATGGAAGGAGAGATAAAAATACTGAAGTCACCCTAGTTCATTTCCTTTCTGAAGTAATAATTTCTTTCATTGGTTTTAATCAACAGAAACTAATTATGAAAATCGTAAAGATATAAAAGTTTCTTGGCCGATAATTAATTCTTCAGAATAAAGGATATTTACCAATATTACAACTTGTTCTATTAATTTGTTCAATGAAATCACTTAGATATTGGATCATGACTGTCGTATATTAGATTTATTTAAGTAATAGTAAATAAGTAAGTGCAAAGTCGAACTGCTTTTCACATGTGTAGACAGTAAAAGCAGTCGCCTACTTCTACCCACCATGATTATCATGGCCTGTACCACGTGTACTAGGGATAAGCAATAAAAAAACAATTATATTTGTTTTACCAATATTATTACTTACATTATATTGACTTGTTCTATAAAATCTCTTGGCATTCCTTTCCTGAAAGTTAACGACCGGAACAAGGTGATGATATTCTGTGGGGCAACGTAGAAATAACAACGGGATGTCTTGGTATTCTCCACATGTTTGGCAAGTCCATAGTGGAAAGCAGCGTTCGATTGAACAACCACATATTCTCTGTCCCCAATCCCTTCATACACCTGTCTCGTCTGCAGAGTTCGGAATGCCACCAGATTTATCTTCTGCTTCATCATTTTCTTGTAGACCTTCTGGGTAGCTGGGGCTTTTGACTCCTGCAATATCAATGTTGATCATTCTAACATGGTAGAGCATAGGTTTTGATAAATAAGTAAGAAATAAATATCATATATCTCTTAATTATTATTATTTTTAAAAAATATATATTATAAATCGTTTAGAAAATAGAGCAATCCATACTTAATTCATTAGATAATAAAAGGCATATATTGGATTTAATAAAATATTTATTTTGCCAATATTTCGGCTGGCTGAACGCCCACCTTTATCGAGGCATTACATTCTTGTATACAATTAATTGTATTAATTATGGATTAATGGATTATGTGGATAATTATGTGGATTAATTTTATTAAATCCAATATATGCCTTTATTATCTAATATATTATAAATATATTTGATTATTATAAATAGAACCTCAAATAAAAGGCATTTATTATATGTAAAATTAATGTAATATATATTTTACCAATATTGTAGTTGGCTGAATGCCAATCTTTTTCCAAGGTACAACAATGTATTTATGAATAAAGAAAAATCAGCGCCTATATATATATATATATATATATATATATATATATATATATATATGTGATGATTTAAGACCATGGAATTGTTGTAAATAGTCTAAATATCCACTACCACATGTTCCACCCCATGACTGTATATAACTTCTTATGTACTGCACATAGAAAACCTCAACTAACATCAATCTGTACCGCGTAAGAATCTAATAAAGTATTGCAACTGTACAGATAGAAGGAATGGAGAGAGACAGGAGAAAGTTAAGGTTAAAACAAATCAGGTTTAGGACAGAAGTCGAAGCAAGGCCTAGCAAAAGAGGCTTAAAACCAGCCCAACTATAAATAAGTTACAAGTCAATACTTCCTGACAGGACAGGGCGTATCTGATATCGAGGAAACCATAAAATCTAAGAGTGACGCCCAATTTCCGGGCCAAGACAGGACGGATTTTCTATCAAAGAAAGCCGCCAGAAGACATCACCTAAGTAGGTCAACCAATAGCCTACGGCCACGTGAAAAAGTCCCACCAATTAGGAAAGAATCACCTAAATAGGTCAGCCAATCAGAAAGAAGCAAGGTCGTGGTGTTAAACCAAGGACCTAGAATTGGCAGTCTTCGCTTGGATCCCAACGGTAACACTTGCTCTTAAGCTCTCTCTCTCTCCTCATCCCATTCCTTCTTGACGTCAGACGCTTTTAGTGGAATCTCTGTTTGTTTATTTCACCTTTGGCCCAGCTGTGTCGCCTTCCACCACGACTGCACGGTAGAGTTGACATCGAGGGTCGTCTAGCATCAGGTAACACTGGTCCCAGAGGTCCCAAGATATCACAGACTCCCCCGTAACGAAGAGTCGACAGGATAGTGGACGCCAAGGTACAAGTAAGCAAATAGACCACTGTCTGTACAGAAAGATGGAACAGGGAAGAGAGGAGGAGCCAAAGGAACCAATAGAGTCCGATCCCGACTCCGAAAGTGGCGGAAGCCCCACTTTTCCGAAGAAAGAAACAACCTTCGGTAAGACGCAGGAAATTGTCCCCGGCCAGGAAGACGTCACACCCCCGCCGCCGGTGTCAGATGTCCGAGGGAGGTTGACGACGACGCTACCTCAGCTCTCTGCCGTGACCGGACATCGCGAGAGGTGGAATCGCTACGATGGTTCGTACGAGGCGCAGAGCTTCTTCACCAACTACGACGCCCAAGCAGATCGGGCCCAACTACAATACTCTACAAGCCTGAGAAAGCCAGCAAACCTCCTGCAAGCGCCCCTCCGAGTTATCAACACGCGAGCGTATGTTACCTGCTCCCCCGACCTTCTCTAAACCACGAGCCCAGCGCAAACAATGAACTCTGACTGTCCCAAGGAACCTCCAACTATGACAACAGACCAGGCCTGTCCCGACATACAAGACAGCACAACAGTAGGTTCCTCCTTCTATACCTTATGTTGAACAATTGCTCGTTCGAGCGGAACTGTCCAATAATGTAAACCTACTCTACTACTTAATACAGGAGCATCTATCGATATAATTAGTCGGAATACTTTTAAAATAATAGAAACCAATTTGCAAAAGAAAATACCTGTTCACCCATTTAAATTAACTATTAACGCCATAGCTAACAATATTGTCACCATAGATTATATCTTTTTGATCTTAAAAATAAGTAACATAACGCAGAATCTAAAATTCCATATAATCGATACACCATTGCCTTTTGTCATTTTATTCCTTAATTCTATAAAACGATTTCTACTAATTATAAACTGTTCTCAACTACTCCTGTATCAAGATAATGTACCTCTACCAACTACCTTGTACAAATTCACCTCGTGCAAGCAACACGTGTCCCATGGACAGGTTAATACAACTGTCCCATTTTCTAAATTTTCCCCTCCTGGAACGAGTTGCTCACACGTGGTGAACTCCAACACTCTTATTTAATCTCATTATAATGTTCCTAATCCCATTTTCAACGCCCCTATGTCTTTTTCTTTCCTAGCTTTGGACAGAAGTAACTAAGTCACAGCCTTCCAAAACTATTACAATCGTTAAATTCCCACATAACTACACTCCTTCCTTTTACATGCATATTTAAATATCGACAAATCGCTCTCAACAAAATAAACAACACCCTCTCACATCACTTTTTCTAATTGGCAACAAACTTTTAGCGCGCGACTTCACACCCAAATCTAATTTCGAGCCACACAAGCTTTATTACGTCGCCCTACTAAGCACACACACAAAATTATTTTTTTCACATTAAACGTGTCATATCCACTAATAATATAAAAATTCTAGATATGTTCGTACAACCAACAACCATGACTTTAGTAAATTTGTTATTCTTAGTAAAACAGGTTAGATTTTGTACAAAACAGAGACTTCACGCGACACCTTTTCATTTACAATTTTTTCGCTTCGTGTCACAGCGCCACACCACTAAACTCTTTCAATTTTCAGGCCAAAGACGCCTTCACCACGCCTGTGACACCTTTATTTAACCACACATTGTCCACGTCGATAGTCGCAATTTCATTCAATTCTAACCCGATATCCATGAATAACATTTTTACTAAGTCCGCCAAAAACCATTCGATTTAATAACAGATACAATATCCGAATTTTCGAAATACAAACACAAATCTAACAAATGCTTGAACACACAGGATAATTACAACCTCTGTATCTCCCTATGTCAATCCCATAACGCTTGTCACCAAACGTGACAAATCAAAACGCTTTTGTGTTTACAATTTTAGAAATAATATCTCCGAACGTAGTTCGAATTAACTTCCAATAAGTTGAAAGAAAGCAAGCAAGCCCCCTCGCTCCCCCCCTTGACCTAAATCCGGAATCGCAGTAAAAATAGCTTCGCTCCCTCCTCTCCCGCTGGACACGAGCAAACAAAAAGCCGACATTTTGTTACGGCCCGTCACCAGGTCTAGATTCTCTCGCCCTCAATTAACTTGTCAACTTAACATCGACACTTAGATCCAAGGACAACATTTTACTTACAAAAATCACACACACCCACATAAGTTTAAAAAAAAAAAAAATCGACAACATTAGGACTCAGTGAGTTTCACAGTTGGAAACAATGTGATCCACGAGTCGCATCAAACTTTAAACAAATTCGATAAGTTAGAACAACTTAGGCCAACAAGACCAAAGATATCGATCGAGGACAATTTAAAGCTCTCTCCACCCATCCTAAAAAAAAAAAAAAAAAAAAAAAAGGAACATTACATTTGGCCTACAACTTTCCATTCTTTCACGATATATAATTTCTATATATAATCTTACTTGCTCTTCTTTCTCGATGAACATTTTTTTAAAATTTTTCATTTTAATATCCTTTATATAATCATTATATAGCTCTTATAATTGTTTTTTTTACGTCAACCAATTAGTTTAGATTATTGTCTTTTTTTTTATTATTTTTCTTTACCAAAACTTATTTACTTTTGCTTCATGACTCTATTTTATAATCAACTTTATATTTTATCTTTCATATCATATCTAATAATCTCAAGTTTATATTTCATGTTTATATCACTAATTTGCATTTATCATTTTATATTTTTTCTCACTTTATAAATTAGATGTTATTTACATTGTTTCACCTTCCGCTACCATGTCAATGCTATCGAGTATATTATTGCTCATTATTTTTTTTTTTTTCATTTAATATTTTCACTTTCTATTACCCCTTATATACTGCTGTAGTGTGTAAATCTTTGTATCATATCATCACTATTTTTACTTTTTTTTTTAAGATTACTTTGCATTTAACTTCGCAATTCTATTTTCGATTTTTCAAATCCTTTAACGCTATATGCAAAGCCGTAATTTCGCAATTTCATATCTCAATGATATATTCTTTTATAATCAAACTAAAAATCATGATCTAAAAACAGGGCAATCTTCAATAACCTCTTAAGCAACCACTTTAAAGGTTACTTCTTAAGAATTACTAACATTCCTTTTCCGCAGGAACTTTTAACTCCTTCGCAGGCTAGACTTGACCTACTTTGATTTCGTAATTAACAATCTTGACACATCGTCCCCCAGATTTACCTTCTCCCAACTTCTGGCTTGGATACGTGCAAATTGTATTTTTTTTTTATTCCAGGGCACATCTTTTTTTTTATTTTACTCTTTTTCGCGCTAAGCCCCTGACGACTCTAATTAAAACTTTGATTTCTGGTCACTGATCTTCGCCCTCATTTATCCTGCATGCGTACGTCTTAACGACTAATTACTAAAACCCATAACAATCCCCTTATCTTACTTTTCGATTGTGGTACTGTAACTTTATTCGGTCCTTAAATTTACATGTGAAACATGGCCTAGGTTTTCCGCGCCGTGCACATTAAATGGTTTGGGACTTGAGTCAAAGTGACCTTGCCTCAACCAAGTATTAACTAACCCCTCAACCCTTTCTAACGCCCATCACGAAAAGATCATGATTTACCCATCCAATCATTTATATTTTTACCTATAATCATTATATGTTCCCTATTAAATATTTTATTCATATTTTTATTTTTACTTGTA
Organism: Cordylochernes scorpioides; assembly: GCA_030710605.1. NCBI lineage: Eukaryota > Metazoa > Arthropoda > Arachnida > Pseudoscorpiones > Chernetidae > Cordylochernes > Cordylochernes scorpioides. The sequence continues at coordinate 57,457,209 of CP092885.1, read as the reverse complement.
TGTTTAATATTAGTTGTTTATGTTTTATTATCTCTTATGGATATACAGAAATCAACCCCATGTTATATACCAACTCACTTTAATTAATTTTTAAAAAAATTACTTCCTTAATAACAGTCTTCCTATTCCGCTCTCTTAAATCCCTCCATATGAACCCTCTCACATCCGGGGCCATCTGTGATGATTTAAGACCATGGAATTGTTGTAAATAGTCTAAATATCCACTACCACATGTTCCACCCCATGACTGTATATAACTTCTTATGTACTGCACATAGAAAACCTCAACTAACATCAATCTGTACCGCGTAAGAATCTAATAAAGTATTGCAACTGTACAGATAGAAGGAATGGAGAGAGACAGGAGAAAGTTAAGGTTAAAACAAATCAGGTTTAGGACAGAAGTCGAAGCAAGGCCTAGCAAAAGAGGCTTAAAACCAGCCCAACTATAAATAAGTTACAAGTCAATACTTCCTGACAGGACAGGGCGTATCTGATATCGAGGAAACCATAAAATCTAAGAGTGACGCCCAATTTCCGGGCCAAGACAGGACGGATTTTCTATCAAAGAAAGCCGCCAGAAGACATCACCTAAGTAGGTCAACCAATAGCCTACGGCCACGTGAAAAAGTCCCACCAATTAGGAAAGAATCACCTAAATAGGTCAGCCAATCAGAAAGAAGCAAGTTCGTGGTGTTAAACCAAGGACCTAGAATTGGCAGTCTTCGCTTGGATCCCAACGGTAACACTTGCTCTTAAGCTCTCTCTCTCTCCTCATCCCATTCCTTCTTGACGTCAGACGCTTTTAGTGGAATCTCTGTTTGTTTATTTCACCTTTGGCCCAGCTGTGTCGCCTTCCACCACGACTGCACGGTAGAGTTGACATCGAGGGTCGTCTAGCATCAGGTAACACTGGTCCCAGAGGTCCCAAGATATCACATATATATATATATGTGAATTATTAGAGAGTAAGAAAGAAACTATATTATTTTTAGGTGAATATTCTGAATATATTTATAATATTTAACGGCAAGAATTAACATAGGAATAAAGCTTAAATATCGGCTTTTACACGTCATACACGTGAATATATATATATATATATATATCACTCTAATGAAAATATTATCAGGGTATAATATGTTATATATAATTAAGGACACAAGAAAATATCTAACAAATAATATTTATAAAATAAAATATTTATCTAATTAAAATATAGCAATAATATATTAATATTTGAGAGATAGAGAGAGATAATATATAATTAAAATAGTAAAAATATATATTCATATATCACAAAAAAAATGTATAAATTCTCCTTCTATTGTTTTGCAGACGACTAAAAGGTTTTCTCTTTTGTATTCAAAGGATAAAGTGTTCGTCGGTGTTTTTTATGGTTGGGTGCTGGTAGGTAAATAGACGTATTTTGATGACTACAGATTCCTTTTTACATTTATCTTTACCTCTTATTTTTATTTGTTTCTTTAGAATTAACAACTTAATTCAGCATTTCAGAAATTTCTTTGCCATTTATACACTTTTTATTTAATGTAATATATTATATATATTGTAACATGGAAAATTACGAAAGAGAAACTTTAGGATGATATGGCAATTTATTTAAGACAAAAAAATCAAGTTTTATGGATACACGATTAATAAAATGAGGGAAATTTCCGTAGTAGCAAAATCTAAATAATTTAAATATCATATAAAATATAATGAATACTTTGCTACAAATAGGTTGAAATGTCACACATATATTACAATCCTCTTACAGCATTCTTACATAAGACTTTCTTAGTTAAATATTAGTGATTTCACAATATATATGTCATATAAAAATATTATTTTAAATTTATAATTTCATAGATTCAAATACTCTGCTAAATCGACCGCCTGAGGTCACTCTTCCCCTATAAAAACTCGTTGTTGATTTATCCCAATGGCCGGCTCAAAACTTTTGTACATTATGTAAATAATCTTTTGTTTTCCTTATTCTACTCGCCTTAAGCCAGGCATTACCTTTATCAAATTATGTTCTTTTATATATTCCTTTAGTTCAATTTAATTACTGATTAAAATTATTTTAATTATCATACTTTCAAGATTTAACCATGACTGCATCACCATTGCCATAATCCTCAACATGATCAAAAATCAAGCAGAAAATCTTATCTTTTTTATTTATAACATATATAAATATTTTTTTAGAATGAATTTCAAATATTTACTTAATTATATAAATTTCAAAGAAAAATATTTAATCAGACATGACGTAGCCACGCAATAATATTTGAAATGAAGGCGATAAAAACGTGGTGATTTTCTTTTAATGGTAAAACACAAGCTTTCAAGCAAGAAAAAGGGCATTCTTGCCTGAAAGCTTGTGTTTTACCATTAAAAGAAAGTCACCACGTTTTTATCGCCTTCATTTCAAAAATATTGAATGATTGATTTTTAATATTTATATGTAAACATGAGAGAATCCTTAAGAAAATTTCTTTGACCACACACATATAAACCTTGTGTAATGGCTAGTTGAAATACAGCCTGCACCACACTTATCAGGTTCAACAGCCTGAAATGTGTATATGATTGAATATATTTATCCCCACATATTACCCAATATTAAGTTTATATTAATTTTTAATTACCAATTGAAAATAATTTTGACTGTCTCAATGTACACTCAAGGAAAAGAAACTTAAGGAAATTGTATATTTTAACATGCATATCGATAGTCAGACAATATTTATATATATCAATTAAGAAGGTTCAGAAGATGAGTTTCTTTAATTGTAAAAACGCTACAAGCTTTCGGGCAAAAGCCCTTCGACAGGCAAAATATAAGTATAGTTATATTTTGCCTGTCGAAGGGCATTTGCCCGAAAGCTTGTAACGTTTTTACAATTAAAGAAACTCATCTTCTGAACCTTCTTAATTGATATACCTTACTAGAAGAGTCTTTACCTTTAATATTTATATATGAAAATAAAATAGCATCAAAATCAATTCTAATTTTAAGCAATAAATAGAAGGCGGTAAGGTGATGATGATAAACAAAAAGACAGAAGAAAAAGAATAAATACCTTAACGGTAGAGACGATAATGGCGCCTCGAGGCATTAGAACCTGGACTTTGGGGAAGTTTAAGATGTCCTTGAAAGTGTTAATGCGAATTTCCGTTGAAATGGTGAGTTGGGAAATGATGGCTCCTTTCAGACTCTGCATCAAAATGACGCTCACCAGGAACAGCCATAGGACCTGGATGATGAGAATGGATCGTCTCCCTGCACGAAGGTTGATCTGAGGACCTGGAACAAAGATTACTGTAAGACAGAACAGTTACAGAAATACACATTAAAGCGTATCTAGGTTCTACTTATCGTTTACCGCTTCTTATAGAAAATACGATATTCCTAATTTGTTATTGTATATAAAATAAACATTCGTGCCTTTTTTTTTTTCATTTTATGTGTATAGATGGTGCATTATTCTTTGTGTTAATTTATGCCTAACTGGCTTCGTACTTATTGTTTGCGGAAGAGTTTTGCTCGATGCAAATATGTATATGTAATTATACTGCATATAAACTTATGTCCAAAGTTTTCTTGAAAATCATTTCTGATATTTCATCCTTCAGTGCTGCGTATATAAGCAGAATCATCCATTACAGTATTGGAGCTCTAAGAAGCGATCTGGTGGATTAAATTGGTGCAAATCAGTAAGGGTTCACCATACCCTCGCAATATATTTTTCATTGCAGTGGAGACAGTATAAGTTTGAAGAAACATTCGTGTTCAAGTCTTCTCCATTTATGTGTAAAATTACTGATACAATATTAATTCCCCTAAATTGATTCATCTTTCAGTGATAAGTTTGAATGTTATTCGGTGTGCCAAGTTCAGAAGTCATTATAGCTAATATAGTGTTTTAATGTCCGTTCATACAGAGTTCAAAATAACAACTGACTCACCCGTGCAGCCGAGGTCACGCTCCGCTGCGTCACGTGGGAAAACATAGGTAGATGTTTTCTTACATGTTCTCAGCACATATAGATTATACCTATTGTTTAATACACCATTTAGCTTCTAAGATCAATTCTAAGTTTTTCATATATTTTTATGTGTATGATTTTGACTCGATTTTAATTGAACTATAAATATCCAAACACTTTTCATCAATAACTTTCACTCATCCTCCTCTTTCAGTGCCTTCCTCTACTGAGGTATATATCATATAATTTAGATATTTAAATATAATATAATATAAAAAATAAATATTCTATTTCTATTCACTGACAAACATATATTTTAAGTATAATTTTAAGAAATGCGCTATTTTGAGTTATTGTAAATATGGAAATAATATATCACCAATTTTATTAATTCACTAAATATCAGTGTGTAGAAATGTAGTGTACTTACAGTAAAATTAGTCGCCTACTTCTAACCACCATGATTAACATGGCCTGTGCCACGTGTACTAGGGATAAGCAAAAACATAAACATAAATATCAGGGTTATTATTTTAAAAATCCTATATAACTGTAAAAAGAAATATATTTTATTTCAATTTTCATTATAAGTATTTAAAAATATACTTCTTGATGGTTAATATTATTTTTCATTTAATATTTAAATAACATGGTTGTACTCTTAAAATCTCCGAAAAACATATACAATAAGAGGACATATATTTATTTTAGCTATTGTAATATTATAGGTATAAAAAAGGCGTCTAGCTAATATTCTAGTATTTTATAGACACTCCGTATTGTGAACAATAAATTGAAAGAGGCGACAAAGAAAATAAAATAAATGAAAAACCTAGAACCCGAAGTAAACAGGTTGGTATAAAGAAAATATATTTCTCTCGTCTTGGCTTTTTACCTTTTTTTGCCGCTTGGGTTTTGAATTCTGGAGATGAGAAAGACTGTTGGTTAAGAATACAAATGCTTATACAGAAGATACTGTAAAATTTTACGTCCAGCTATACCATATTTTATGGTTGAAAGAAGGTAAAAAGATTTCTTTTTTACTTTTTTATCTCTCTCCATATCTCCCTTTTTTTAAGTCTGAAAGCTTAATACTTAGAGTATAGAGGTTATGGTCTATAATACTAGATAGTATCGTATCTATTAATTTTAAATTGATACTCTGTTTATTTGTTGTAGGACTCCGTTTGGAATTACAAACCAACCAGCAATGAAACCAGTCCATTGTAGAGCGGTGTCCTCTATTATCCTCTCATGGAGGTTCTACTGCATATTGTAAAATTGCCTTAAATCTCTCTCTCCATGAATTGTGATTGTAAATACAATAGAAGAACCTCTCTGTAAAGGACAACAACAACACCTAGTTACAGAGTTAGTGTTCTTTAGAAAGAGGTGTTCTCTTATCGGAGAATTGCTAATTAGTTTTTTTTTTTACTTATCCCTAGTACACGTGGTACAAGCCATGATAATCATGGTGGGTAGAAGTAGGTGACTGCTTTTACTGTAAGTGCACCACATGCCTACACATGTGAAAAGCAGTTCGACTTTGCACTTACAAATGTGCCAGAGCTCCGTTTGGTTACTTGCACTCGCTTGTGGGGTTGGACTTTTGCAAGAATCGGGGGCCCTTGGAGCATTTTTTTTTTTTTTAAATCAGAAAAAATTGTCCAATGCGGGAATCAAACCCGGGTCATGGCGGTCGAAAACCAACGGTTTAGACCATCCTTCCACCGACTCCCGAATTATTAGTATTTAAATTAGTAAAAATGGAAATTTTTGCAATGAAATCTGTCCATTCTATCCCCTCCTCTACCATCTAACAAGAAGATGACTTACTTATATTACTGTTTATATTGCGTATTTCTTTATTTATTAATATTATTCTAAGAACACAATAGAAAAATAAAAATTAAAAGTTCAGGTGTTGATATTAAAATTAAAAAAAACATATCCTGACCAGAAACACCTGTGCTTTTTAGATGTGCTCCTGGTCAGAATATTCCTTTTTTTATTTTTAATATCAACACCTGAACTTTTTATTTTAAATATTATTCTATTGATATGTGTTATTTTTATAATTATATGTTATTTTATATATATTTTAATAACAATTGGTAGTAACATCATTAACAAGATAGTGTATCGCGTATCAACGTTTAGTTGATTTTTCTTTCACTAGATGGCGCTCTGCTATCAAAAAATGCTTATATGAGAGAGCGGTCATAATATGCATATATAATATACATAAATTAATATAGAATTAGAAATAAAATTATTTATCTAAAAATGCTTACCATGGTATGTGAGAGAGGTCATAATATGCATATATTATTATTATATATATGTTAATAAAGAATAGTAATAAGACTATTTTAGGTTTGTTATAAAAGTATAGTTCAATATAAACACTTTTAGGTTTATCGAGATTTTACCGTACACATGTATTTAAATATATTAAAATTTTTTACACAAATAAATTTACTGGCAATGCGTTTCTTTTTTAAATCTCTACAGACCTTACTGCAATGATATGATTTAATGAATGAGAGGGCTTGGCTCATCAGTAGTGAACCCTCTCAGCGGTTTCGCCAAATTAATCTCTAGACCGCTCTACTATTGTATTGGACTGGTTTTGTTATATACCCTGCATTTTCTATGGAAGGCAGCTAAATGGTGTTTAGTGAACTATGGACATAAGCTTATAGGTCTGTAGAGGTACATACATATAAATTTCAAGGTATTGCATCGAGCAAAGCTCTTCCGCGCAAAACATGTTTTCATAACCATTATATATTAGTAAATTAAATTTTATTGCCCTCTATCGTTAAAATTTTACATTTTATTTAAATATATACACCTCACTTTGTATCAGGTAATCTTTTACAGATTTATTGCCGCTAGCTTATAGCAATAAAATCTTATTTCATACGCTGAAGACATTTTGCTGCTCGATCATAAAAAATTTAAAACTTCAAATCCACATAATATTTGAGTGACCCTAAATCAGTCGCTATCGGCATATAAATGTATATTGAGCGTTGAAATATGGATGTTCAATAAAGTTATGAGCTATCAACTATCTGGGTCACGGGGAAATGAGGAAGACCTTTAATGGAAGACTCGAAATTTGAGAATCTTAATTCCTCATATGAAATGTGAAAATATTACATATCAATTTATACATTTCCATTTCACATTAGCAAATTAGATACTCTCTCTATTCATCTTTGATATTAGAATTTGCATATATATATATATATGACATAATAAAAATATGATTTTTATTATTCATTAATATAATTCTATCTTAAATAATCATAGAACCAAACACAGAGTTAATTTTTAAAATCCTTAACAAAAGGAGTACAACCATATGTTTTTCTTTTGTTTATAGATAGATAATAACGTTATTAAATTGAATGTATGCAAACTGTTGGTTTTAGAAATATAATCAAAAAATAAATACAATTTTGGAAAAAAAAGGTTATCATTCATTTCCACCCACGACTGCATGAATGAATTGGTAACGTACCTAGAATACGTCTTTTTTATGACATATATATATATTTACACTAATGGGTAAAACCTAAGTAAGTTTAGTCTTTAATGTCGTCTATGGTCTGTATTTCTTTCTTGCTTTTCTTTTTTTTTTGTGAGAGATATAAACAATTTTGTTCACACTTGGTTATCTTGTGTGTCTTCACAATAAAGGTTACTGTATATCGAATTTCTTTCAGAGTTATTATCTAAATACTGATATACATGTTAAAGGTACAATATTATTTTGTTTGGTTCCCATGTGGGTGTATATACGGTATAAAAGAATTAGGTATGCAACCTTAGTAAACTAATAAAAAAAGGTACTAAACCTATATTCCTTTGCTTTAATGTGGTAAATATAACTAGCCACTCAATTTTCTAATGATTTAGTAAAATAATAATAGATAGGCACACATACTAAACTCCTTTCGATTGAATATATATAAAATAACTGGGCGTTTTTTAAACATTCCCTTGCTTATGTGAGTAATAAACTATTTTGGCCACTGGACATGCATCGGACCTGATGGCTGTTGTTGGGTTCTGTGCTGCCTGGAGTATAGGAGCTCCATATATGTTCCTTTCCAGTATTGAATCTGTATAAGACCGGTGGTCTTAATGTGTCATCTGTGTAGATGTTGAATGAATTTGAATGATATTATCTGGTAGTAAATGCGTAGATGTTAAATAATTGAACATGATGTTACCTTAATCTAAATTCGAAACTTTTTTAAAGGCGTAAGATTCTTTTTTTTTTATATTAAGCTATTTTGGTAACTGGACATGCTTCGGACCTGTTGCCTGTTGTTGGGTTCTGTGTTGCCTGGTGTATAGGAACTCCATCTATGTTCCCTTCCTGTGTTGAATCTGTATAAGACCTTGAATCTGTATTATAAATGATGTTACTTTGTTCCCGTGAGATGAGTAGATGTTATTAGAATGATGCTAATGTTAATTTATTGTAACAGATCCGTAGATGTTAATTTAATTATGTCAATGTTACACCTTATTGCAGTAGATATGTAGATGTTAAATGATTGAGAATGCTCTGTTACCTTGTTGTGCATCAGATCTGTAGTTGCTAATTTATGATGTTAATATTACCTTACTATAGAAGATATGTTTATATGTTGATTTAATTTAAATGGTATCACCTTGTTGCAGCAGATGAGAGATGAAGATCCAGAAGAAAGAAGAAGCTGCTCGAAGAGAAGCCGGTTTAGCATCAAGATAAGCACAGGCAGCGCTAACCAGAAATAAAATACCAATCAAATTAAGCCAGACCTGCACAGAACAAAATATAAACATCAATAAACACAATATAAATAACATAATCTAAATGCATTAAAAAAACTAGTAAAAATCAACCGATGAGATAGAGAGCCTGAAATATTCTTTTCATATAAAATATATTGATAAATTTAGTGAATCCTGGATATATTGAACCATGGCTAGAGTGAATTGTACCACTGAGGCACATTACAGTGAGATATTGGCGTATTAAATATAACAATATTATAGATTCCGTGGGAAAGAATTCTTACAGTCCATCGCTGGTGGAGTCTTAACCGCGGTGAACATTAACAATGAAGACTATAAAATAAAAGGACTTAAAAGCGCGAATGTTTCTTTTAAACATAATACGAATTTCTACTGTCCTTACTGCGATGAAAAAATATATTGGGAGGGCTTGGCTCATCAGTGGTGAACCCTCCCAGCGGTTTCGCCAATTTAATCCACCAGACCGCTTCTCAGAGCTCTAATACTGTATTGGATCATTCTGCTTTTATATGCTACACTGAAGGATGGAATCTTAGAAATGGTTTTCAAGTAAACTATGGACATAAGCTTATAGGACAGTAGAATTACATTCAAATATTTGCTTCGAGCAATGCTCTTCAGCAAACAATAAAGACAAGGCCAGCTAGGCATAAATTAACACAAGGCAATAAAGCCGGTATGGTGGATTAAATTGGCGAAACCGCTGGGAGGGTTCACCACTTATGAGCCAAGCCCTCCCAATATATTTTTTCATCGCAGTAAGGACAGTAGAAATTTGTATTATGTTTAAAAGAAACATTCGCGCTTTTAAGTCCTTTTATTTTATATGTATAGATGGCGCGTTATTGCCTTGTGTTAATGAAGACTATGTTTATATATTTATAAATGAAAAAACAATAGAAAAAAAGAGTGGGTCAGGCGTTGATATTAAAAATAAAAAAGACATATCCTGACCAATTCCACCATTCGTGGATGACTTTTCTTGATTTAACAAGAAATTGGGTTGGCCAAATATCGAGGAACAGGTTAAATCAATGAATAGTTGATTTCTGTTCCATCAGATTGCTCTCTGCCTTCTAAAAAGCACATGTGCTCTTGGTCAGGATATGCCTTTTTTATTTTTAATATTTATAAATATATGTCATAATATATACTCTTCCTGGAATAATAAAACAAACCTACAGTCAACCCAGAGAGAGATGGGCAACTAAAGGGTGTCACTTTAGACATCAGGACATTCCAAGGGGCTCCTGGGGTCCGTCACTTAACACCTCGGGACTTTGGGGACAGTTGGTGATTGTGTTCGACGCGAGCGGATGCCCGGCGGTTGCCGGGCCCGTCACCCTCTCTCTGGTTGGCTTCCAAATTCCTCTACCAAATCGTGGTGTGATTATTTCTCTTTCCTCACATTATTATTATATTATCACATTAAAAAGTCGACAGGATCATATCACATATACATATTTATTGATTTTTTTTATATTTATTCATATATATATATATATATATATATCCTTATTCCAATTTATTCATCCATATTTATTTACCAATTATATATTTAACCTTATATAACTTTATATGAACGATGTTATAAAGAAGTTTCAATCTCATCTGACCGCTCACATGCTCATTTCAAATGGCAGAGCGCCATCTAGTTGAACAAAATTAAACTAAACGTTGATTTAGCTTTCATGATATTTGGCCAACCCATTTTCTTGATAAATAAAGAAAAATCAAGCCAGAACGTGTTTAGTATTGATTAATCAACTTCATATAGTTTACAGTGAAAAAACTAAAACCTCTTTTTTACATCAGTTTTCAGAGCCTCACGAAGACGATCGATGTTGGTTTCATGATTAGTAAAACTTCTACACCGCCGTTAATTCAAATAATATCAAACAAATTCTATGACAGTCTAAATCAGCTTCAGATGAGGTCGCTCCTAACTTGACGCACAGACATTTTTTCTGCCGATCCTAACATGGGTTCAGTCCCAACTGTTATTTAATATTATGAAAAAAGGCATCTCCTTATCGTGCAACTGAAAGTTGATAATGGCTTGCGCCATCTATCGGAATAAATATCAACTATTCTCGTTGATTTTTAATTATTACACGATAAGGATATGCCTTTTTTTAAATAATATTAAATAACATCAGTACATCACTTTTTTTACCATTTTTTTCCATGTGTAAATTAATAGGTTTAAATTATTATTATTATTATTATCTATTTGTATAAATATACAAGGTAATGGAGAATTAATTCATGGATCTAATCTACAATATTTCTAAGGTTGAAATATAGATTCTGTAGTGAGGCTCCCATATATTCTAAGAAGTGGTCTGGTAAGGCCTCTTGATACAGATGGTGCATTGTGAAAAAAGTCTTGTCGCCATCATGATAAAGGAGTCGTATTGTATATTTTGTGGTTGATAATGTTCTCGCCTTTTTTAATTAGCGAATATAATTTCACTAGTTATCCAGTATCATGATTGAGTGTTGTGGCTTTATATAGATCTAACTTTTCCACAGGCTAGCTCACCCCACAATCTGTTTATAACTATTCATTTGGAACGGTTCTTATTGTTTATTGTTAGCCGATGAAGCTGAGCACAGATTTATTTAGCGAGCTTGTTAATTCTCTTCCTCTTTCTCAGGGCTTGGAACCCGCAAAGGCGAATTGGTGTAATTCCTGGTTATGGTGTTCATAACGAAACTATGGGAAATATGCTTCTATAAATATATGCATTTAAACATAAGATATGATTAACATTTCCCTGTCCATCAGCTTGAGAGCCAACTTGTAATATTCACAGACATCTCTACCACAAGAACTAAAAACTAATTTTGAAGAATATGAAACAACGAGATACATTTCGACTTTAGAGTCATAAGAAAGTAGAAAAGGTTCTGGGCAAATTTCAAAGAGCGAAAATCCCGACAACCCAAAACCTAAAGCCGAAATAGCAAAAGACCAAAATCTCTTTAGTTCAAATCCCAAAAACCCAAAATCCCGAAAGGATAGAAAAATATTGACATCCCAAAATCCCCTACAGGAACAAAACATTCCGACAAACCAATATTCTTCTTATGAAAAAAAATCCAACAAATTGAAAAAATAAACAAATTCCAGCTCTTGAGTAAATAATTTTACTTTATTTGAGGTAGAATGTTTATAAAAAATTGTATTTTACACAAACTTAATAGAACATTTTTATTCTCTCTCTAATTTGATTTGTCCGGATTTGAGTCTTTTGGGATTTTGACCCAAACCCAAATAAAATATATATAAATATATTATCTATTCTACATATATGTATTTGTGTCTGTGGTTTATGTGTACACAAAATACATTACTATCCATTAATTAAACAAAAATAGCATATTTCAAATGAATTAAAAACAGTGAATATTTTAATTCTATTCAATAAATACGCCATAACCCCAGCTTTGATAAATTCGAACAAAAACCAGAGAGATCCTTTCTCGAGACAAAATAGAACCAAAACCAATCCTTCATCCATTGAACGGCTCTGGAAGCTAACAAACTTGGGTCGGTGCCAACGCAATATAGCTGTCAAAAAAGGTAAAAACAGAGCATCAACCTTAAAGCCATGGTCTCTGTCTATGGTTCTCGTCAATCCAGGTTGGATTCTTTTCATATATATCGCAAATTAGATTCATGAAATCATATATTTTACCAATTATATTTAGATAACAATATATCTAATACAGTTCCATCGCCAAAGTATGGATATATATTTTGCTCGAAGGAATTCTATTCTTGAATCTTGGATAATCTCAAATCTTAGAAAGCACACAATTTCTCCCAGAAAAATATACGCAAAATATTTCCAAGTAGAATTAGAAAATTTTCTATGCTTGTTTTGAATCGTCTTTACCAGTATAAGTTCTGGATTCCAGCAATAGTCAATAGATGATTCAACATATTTGTCTTAATTTTGACGGGAAGTTTATATTTTTCTCAATGAAAGAGTTTGCATATTTCAATTAAGATCTAATATTATATAATACTTAAGAAAGGTATACCTTTTAGCATGTATTTTAAGATTCAGACAATAACTTTGAGAAATGTTTGATATACACGAGAAAACCAAGGGTGAACAAAATTGACTCTGTCTCCTTCGAAAAAGAAAACAGACAAACAGCGACATCGAAGACTTTCTACCTTCTTAAATTTTATATACAAAATAAAAGAGAAGCAACAAGTTAATAGAGCATATTATTACTATAAAATATTATGTACTATAAAACATTTGTATTTTGATACACTGAATATACCACCTGCTTTAAACCTTGATGTGATTAATAAAGAGATATTCTAGGTGCTACCTAAATGATATAGTTGTCTTATTATTGACTGGTTTAACCTTGTAGGATGGTTGAGACACGTTCTGGAAAGATGCAAGACGCGTCTGAGGAGAGAATCAAGGCTGAAGAATCTGCCAAACCGCAGCTTGGTGCATCAATTGGTAAGTGGTAGAGTAACAAAATATAAATATCAAAATTATAAATCTGTTCATAAAAATAATAATTAAAAAATATTAATTTATCAATCAACCAAGCGCGATATTGGAATATTTGCGCCTAATACAAAGGAAACAAAACAGCAAACAAATTAGAACTTAGAATTAAATATTTACAAATTTACATGTATTATTCTGCAGAGTTCATAATATTTATATAGACAAAGTGGCTGAGGCGAAAGAGTTAGTTGAAAATATATATTTTGCTAAAATTACATATAATTCATATGTATATGCATATATAAAATGTATATAAATAAATCTTTAAATATATATATGTTGTATTGAAATATTTTATTTTGAAATGTTATATAAAAGTATTATTTTATTTAAAAATATATATTATTTCATAGATATAAATACTGTTTTAATCGACCGCCAGAGGTCACGCTTCTACTATATAAACTGATTGTTGTTGTTCCCCGATGGCCGACCCAAAACTTTGTAATTATGTAAATAATATTTTGTTTTAATCATTATTACGCCTTAAGCCAGGCAGTACTTGTACAAAATTATGTTTTTAATATGAATTCATTTCTCAGCTCAATAAAGCAATATCTTATCAAGACCATTTTATTATTATTCTTTCAAGAAATTTAGCCACGACTGCACCACCATAGTATAATCATCAATATGATCCAAAAATACAGCAGAATCTATCTTTTTTTATATTATAAGATATATATATGTTATATTAAAATATTTTATTTAAAAAAAAATATAATTTCATAGATATAAATACTCTGTATAAATCGACCGCCAGAGGTCACGCTTTCTCTATAAATACTCGTTGTTGTTCTATCCTCGATGGCCGACCCAAAACATTTGTACATTATGTAAATAAGCTTTTAATTTTTTTATTCTTACGCCTTAAGCCAGGCAGTACCTTTATCAAATTGTATTTTTTATGAATATATATATATATATCCCTTAGCTCACACAAATAAATAAATCTCTAATATTCAATATTATGATTATTCTTTCAAGATTATTTTATTATTCCCACGACTGCATCACCAATACCACAATCCTCAACATGATCTAAAATTCAAGCATCAAATATATATATTTTTTAATATAATATATATATATATAAGGACATATATTGGATCAAAATATCATTTATTTTCAAATATTTCAGTTGACTGAACTCCAACCTTTATCAAGGTGTTTTAACATATTTAATGTGTGTCAACAACAAACTCAGCGCCACATCTATTCTCAAAACGATATAAATAAATAGAAAATTGATAATTAAATATTGATATAGAAATAATCCACCTATAAATTAGTGAATAACGAAAAAATGTATTAATTTTTTAAAAATCAACAATCTAATTTATATTTAAGTGATGTTTTCATGTTATCTATACATACAATTTATATCATGAGTGTGATATGCCAATCTAATAAATAATAAAACAAAATAAACGCATATCAGAACCATTACAGAATATAACTAGGAAATCTTGATTTTCATCTATAATGTACTTTTTTTAATTAAAAAATCAAAATAATCTTATATCGATTAATTAAGATGTTTTTTAATAAGAAGTTTGGTTCTCTTTTCATCACCAAGGTAAAAATGATCTTAATTAACACAGAGCTATTCACGATTCAAATTAGATTGCAATTAGGTTTCTCTAATTTACATTTAAATTATTTTTAATGTCCAAAATATTTTTTTATATATAGGTTGAACATCTATTTGTAGATCGTTAAAATTTCTGGCTTTTAAACTCGATATCATTTGATAGATTTGTTTATAATCTTCTATGATTACTTATTTTTTTACTTTTTATTCTTATACCAAGTAAACATGGTAATGTATATATTTAGTTGAATAATTGGCGAAATTCTTTGAATGTTAATAAAATAATTATAATCAGTTGTAATTTAGTCTGTTTTATGCTGCGAGTGCACACTTCTCTTTTTTCTTGAATTTTCCTGTTGAAGAGCAAAATATTGTAGCGTAGTTTATTATTTATATAAGTAGACCGTTACAGAGAATAAAGTTCGTTTGGGCTTACCTCTCCTCACGCCAATTTTGCAACGCGAAAATATTCAGGAAAGGTTGCAACACCTCAAAATAAATAGAGAAACCTTTTGCCCAAAAATCTAGTTTTCCTTATTCGAAAAGAATAGTATTTAATAATTATATACTCAACATTTATTATGAATTTTCTATGTGTATTGATAATTTATGTTGCCTAAACAGTTTTTTTCGGGAATCTACCAGTTCTCTAAAATTATTATTTTATTCTGCCTATAGATAATCTGCATATGATAATCTATATGTGAAAGGTTGTTCTTGGTCTTTCTCTCTCTCTCTCTCTTTGTCATTCTTATCTCCACTCAATCATATTAAGTTATCAAGCCTGTAGAGCTGACTGGATGAAGTTGAATGTGTCTGCCTTTGTCATTGAGACCTGGGGGAACTACTCAGTAGCAAGCCGGCTTAGCTACAATATTGAATTATGGCTTCTGACATGAGGAACGGATGCCATGTAATTTACACTTGTTATCCACCTTCATAATCTTAACCTAATAGCATCTGTCTATAGAAGCCATTACCAATTTCAAGGACAAGTAAGTTAAGTCTTCCTCCATATCAGGATAGAGACCTATCCCGGTCTCCTGGCTTAGCCTTAACTCTAGGACCTTGTCCCAACTCTTCAATATAGAATCGCTATCATTACATATAACTAGAACAGTAAACATGTTAAGTGCTTCTACGTTCTGTACTCAACGACCTAAAACTCTAATCTTAAAAGCTCTCAGAAAATTGAAGAAACCAGTATTGAAAACAATCTAAAATAGTTGGATATTATTTCTATAGAAGACACTATTAAACAAGCTTTCAGAATATCAAGAGATGTTAATTTGTTAATTTTATCAGATAATCCTCTACATTTCCTCTCTACTATAATGTTTATATGTTTTATAGTGTTTTAAATTAAGGCATAAATATTGGATCAAAAAAATAATTTATCAATATTTCTATTAAGCTGAATGTCAATCTTTTTCAAATACAAAAACGTATTTATATTCCTTTTGAATTAAAGATCTATATATGGACCATTTTCAAAAAAATATATTTATAGTATTATAACATTATAAAAACATATATTATAACATTTTGAGAAAAAACTATGTATAGTGCGTATGATTCTTTTCGAAATAAAACAATTTTCTTTTGCCCTTTATTCAATGATAAAGCCTGGCTCATCAGTGTTGACCCCTTCCAGCGGTTTGGTCAGGTTAATATACCATACCGCTGTAATATATAGTGTTAGGCTATTTTTATTTTATTATATTTATATTATAATAAACATGAGGCTGTACTATAACATGGCTATACCTACCTCATAACCGAAAGACTCCAGGAGACTTGTTAAGCCCCAGCTCTGTCCCATTGGTGTACTAATAATATCATAATTCTCGCTGTAGATTGGTGTGGAGAAATCTACAGCGGTGAATCTCGCTGTGGTAGCTGTATTGGGAGCGATACTCATGTCTGCTTCCTGTACCACAGAGCATTTGTTAGTGTTTTAATTACACGTGTTGGATCTTAAAAACCTAAAGACAGATATGAAAAAGAAACAATCCATAAATTAATTTTCAATTAAAAAAGCATATAAAAATGGAAACTATTATAGACGCGTATGATTCTTTTTAAAAATAAAAAAAATTATATACATACGCGTCTATAATAGTTTCCAATTTTGATAACAGATGGCGCGCTAATGCATCATAATAAAAAGGCATATATTGGATAAAAAAAAATTATTAATCAATATTTCGGTTGTCAGAACGCCAATCTTTTCAACGCATAACAATGTATTCAATACGTTGTGTTATACCTTGAAAAGGGTTGAAGTTCAGCCAACTGAAATATTGGTTAAAACAATATTTTTTGATACTATTTATGACTTTTTAATTAAAAATATAGAGATATGTTTAATTCAAACAGTACCCCTTAATATTCTTATAACATAGAAAATAAAGCAATGCAAATATCTGAATAACACGCTTTAGGTAACTTTATCATAAATTGACAGAATATATAATTAAATCAGAGATATATAGATAGTTGTTAATAAAGAAATTATATCGTAATATTCATAAATTTAATAAAGTCAAACTTTAGGATGACACAACAATTTATTTAAGACACAAAAACAAATTAGAATTTAGAAAATACAAGAAGGGTAATAACGGAAGTTTACAAAGTATTTGAATATATTATTTAAAATTGATTATCTGTTAATAAATAATTAAGTACTATGCTACAAAATATAGGTCACAAAGTTATAATTAATGTATATTGGAATATCTATAATGTTTATTAAAATGGAATAGTTCAGTTAAATGACAATATTCCTGATAAACACGTCAGTTAAATACGTGTTATGTGTTAACTAACAAATATATTAAAAATCGAAATATTACAAAAATACATTCTGGAATAGATAGAGTTCAATCATATATATAATATTTGAAAACATGTATATATACCATCATTATCAACACATTGCACTCATGATATGTCAAATTTATCTTACACAGTCTTGCCTCTCAGACTTTAATGACCGATATGTCCTCACTTCTTTTTTCTAGATTTAATTCATTTTGTCTCCTCTCTAATTGTAAATACGCTGCTGTATCACCTCATAAGCATAAATAAATAAATCAACACATTCACTCATAAACACCTCTTACTTGTTGAAAAGCAGAGCTCGAAAGTTCACTCATAAAATATAATTATTGTGAAAGGCAATTTAATTGTATACACCAATGGACAAAACTTGACTAAGTTATACCTTTAAACATGTATATTGATTTTCTGATAATAAAACTGAAAGATATTTGATACACAGTGACCTTTAAAATCACTAACAATGTGTTTCCTTTCATTATAAAAAAAATATTATAAAAGGAAACTCATTGTGAGAAAATATTTAGTGGTTTTAAACGTTTTCACATCTTATGATGAACAGTGACCTTTATTGAAGACACACAAGATAACGAAGTGTGAACAAAATTGTCTCTGTTTACTTCAAAACCGTCGAATTTAAAGAATTTCCACTTCTTCAAGTTATGCCAATGAGTGTGAATATTTCTCTCATATTGCTATTCATCTCTACTCCATAGGACTAGATTGATCATAATTATAACTATTATATCGTATTATAATAGTTTCAAATTTTCATAACAGATGACGCGCTAATGTATAAGAAAAAATAGAGTAAATAACAATATTATTGTTAAAAGTATTATATTGTTTCGAATTTTTATGCGCTTAATGTTATAAAAACTTTGACTTTAAATTATATATATAATATAAAATACTTATTGAAGAATAAACTATTTGTATTTAACTGTAGCGGCTCCCAAATATTAACTTCTCATATCTTCATTACAAGTTTTAATTTGTTTAATAACTATTTAATTCAAATATTAAATTAAAATATTCATCTTATAAATATATAAAGCTCTTAAAATATATTTTATTAAAATTATATAAATTACATTAATATTGTCACAAAGTATTTTACTTCAACTATTTTGTAGATATGTAAATGTTCTAACTAGTTTTCTATTAATTCTTTTTGTTTGGGTCTATGTAAATATTTGAGAATTAGTTTTTTTTTTATTAGGCAGACTGTTTAGAGTAAGATAGGATAAAGCATATAGTTGTTGTCGGCTTTTCTATTTGACAGTGTGTTGAATAAAACTTACTTTTGAGTTTGCTTCGTGATTCCGTCGCTTACCAGCGACAGAATTTTAAAAAAAAAGTTCGTAACATTATCATATTATTTCTAAATATAAATCATAAATCATATAAAATGTAAATATGTATACTATACTATATCAAACACATATATCTAACATTTTATAATATAGAAATGATATTTGACCACTACACACATATGAAAAGAACATCTACATGTAGTATACAACAATACATCTGATAATTTGTATTAAATAAATGCAATTAAAAGTTGATTATAAATAATTTGTTGTCTGACTCCGCTTAGAGTTTCATGCCGCCCACATAACATTATATAACACTAATATATTTTATAAAAATATACACAAAATAGCCCTAGCTTCATTTTTATTAAAGTTTGCCAAAGCTGGTGTTGTGGCTTTGTCACCGACCCGAGGCTGCTAGTTGCGGCGACGGTCAATAGATGGCGTCAGGTTTTGACGTTTATTTTGACGGGAGACGGGAGAGCATAGGGCGCCTATGCTTCTATTAAATGATATTTGTACATGACATGATCAAATGCAATAGAAAGAATACCAACACCTCTATGGAGCATCCCAATTGTTCCTGTCCAGGAGCCATCAGGATTTTGAACACCCGCTTGTCCATCCGGTGATGGTATAAGTATATATCTGTACATATCATACATTTCAATATTAGCATTTTCATCATGCTATGTACAGTATTGACTCACCGGAATTTGAGTTTCTGGACAAGAAGTTTGAGTATATAGCTTACAATATGGGTAGGTCTGTATTCACCTTCTGATATCTCTTCATAGCCAGCCCATGGGAGATTCTGTAAACATTCGTCAATACGTTAATATGCAAATATATACAATAATGGACAAAACATAAGGAATTTGTATCTTTTAACATGTATATCGGGTTTAAGACAATAACAATAACAAAATTGTCTCTTCCTCCTTAAAAAAAAATAAATAAACAGACGACCGGTGACATCAAAGACTATGCACTTCCTTAATTTTTGTCCATGAGTGCATTTTATTATGAAACAATTAATATACTAATACTTGGCTTAAATTAATTTGCAATATACTATAATATATGCTTCATTATTTATATTTATATGAGCCTCACCTATTTGATCTGTAATTAGCTCTTCATTGCTATGTGACCTTAATCACCCAATCAGAGTGATTTCAGTAGCCAATTAGCGGGAAGTGTTTTTATAGGTCAGAGGTTGTAACTAAAAACGATGATATATATTTGATTAAGATCGTAGATTCAATTCCAGTACATCTTTACTCTTCATATTCCTTTTCAGCGTTCCCATCCCTGGACACTTTTATTTTTCCGTTTATCATTACTCTTCACAATTCATCCTTTCATACTTCATCCAAAAGGTTAGATATAATCGTTATTTCTTCTTTAAAAAAAATTGAATTTTCGTTAAAAAGAAACACATTCGGGATAGTATTTCAAATGTCGTTTTACAATCACAAGCCGCATTATATTGTATTGTATTAATCAATGAATAGTTTATATTTATTACTAAAGATGGCGTAAGCTATTATAAACTTCTATTTCCACGTACAGATGAATGATGTTTACCTAATTCAACTACCTAATCCAAGTACAAATTTATATTCGGAAGAATATATGGCTACCTTAACCAATTTGTATTTACTTCCTGACGCTTCAGTAATTCTCTGTTACAAAATTACAACAAATGATATCTAAAATTTTATTTTTATACTAAATTTTCATATATCGTTATGAAAAAATGAAAGATAAAAAGGTCAGATATTGAAATGAAATGGTCAGGATATGTCATTTTTTTCTATATATCGTTATGTGTCAACAAGTACCCGACCGGATGGAGCACGTACCCAGAAAAACCCTTTATTTTGTTGTTAATTTTTTTAATTTTATTTTTTAAATTCTTTATTGTTATTTATTTTAGATGAATCAGAAATAGAAACGGCACTACGTTTATGGTGCCGTTTCTCTCTCTGTGATTAATCTGAAATTCATCTCTATAAAGAGTATTAATTGTATTTGACCCTTGACCACCGTTTTCGCGGCAACATGTTAGATATAATGTGCCAGTTATCATTTGACTTTCGTTCTATTCACACCTTGTCCGACGATATAATAATGTCACAGATACAGACCCTCCTATAACGACAAGACCCAGAACTTAACGACCTTCCTGAACCGAACCACGAGCCCAACATTGGATCAGTCCTTGGTGACCATAGCCTACCAGGATAGAACACCTACCCAAATAAACCCACTGAGACTTACAAGTACATACTGTACATCCCCGCCTTTGTCTTATCAATATATTTCAAATCGTTTTTACATACTAATCGTACTAAATTAATGTTTTTATTTGTTTTAGTATTTCTCAAAATGACGTAATCCATCTTTATAAAATAAATGAACTGATGATTTGTTTGTTTATTCCATAATATTTGACGTATACGCTGATGAAACTTTGCACGAAATGGAGTAAGGTTTTGTAATAGCTTTTTAATTATCTCCTGTACACGTAGTGAGGGCCATGATCACAATAGTTGGTACTAGTTGATGAATGCCTTTACTCTAAATGCACCACATATCTAAACATGTAGAATGCAGATAGAGTTTTGCACATCCACCTAATACATCAGTCTATCAATAGAAAAAACCCTGTTAAATTCATAAATAAGTTAAAACAAATCATCTAGGGCTGCGTATCTTTTATTTCATAATTATAAAACAAGCTTTCGGGCTCATACACCCTTCTACAGGAATTAATAAACGACCAACCATCTAATCTGAGATTACATTTTATATATGTAGCTATTAATTTTGCATATTGGCCTGATTGAATAATTAACATATTTAGATTTACATATAGGTTGCATAAATTGGAAAATATTAATTCTAATTAATATGTGGTTATATGAATTATTTTTATGAATATTATGTTGTATGTAATTTTTGTTTTATGTAATATTATTTTTGATATTTAACAGTCTATAGAATATGTTTCCAACTTAGTAAGTGTTTACCCCAAATGTTTCTTTTGAACGAAAAATCGTAATTTATTTAAATGAGAAATAACGACTATTTCCTTTTTAGGGATGAATTATATTTATAGGGATGAATAGGCGTTCAGCCAACTGAAATATTGGTAAAATAAATGATATTTTGATCCAATATATGCCTTTTTAATTAAAAAAAAATATATATATATATTGAAAAATAAATATTTTTATTCAATCCAATATATGCCTTTTAATTATCTAATATATATTTATATATAAACAAGAATTATAACTATTTTATTCAGTTATATATGAACAAATTAATCTATATTTAAAGAATTTTAACTATCAATAAAAAAAGTCTTTCAAATTATCTGTTACCAATTTTCAAAACAATATGTTCTTACCTCAAAAATAACTAGAAAGAGAATTATTTTTCTGGGAATGGCAAATCTAATAATCCAGTTTCTCTGTGACAATTATTTTTATTTTAATGACCAAAGACCAAGCTACGAGTAAAATATTGTAAATAACTTTTTAGTAATTATCTTCAGTTAGCTGAGGAAAACCCAAATCGAATTATTTCATAAGTTCCACCAAATAAGTGTAAATTGGTTTTGCGAGTTTCAATTTTTTTTTAAGTCCATAGAGACATCTTTATTAGTTTTAATTAATTTTACAAATTTTTAAAAACCGGAATATTTAATTATATTATTTTCTATTGTATCCCCGTTTTGTATTTTATCTATATAAATATATATATATATATGTTATATTAAAATATTATTTGATTTAAAATTATATTTCAAATATACAAATACTCTGTTAAATCGACCGCCAGAGGTCACGCTTCCCCTATAAAAACTCATTGTTGTTGTTTCCCGATGGCCGGCTCAAATCCTTTGTATATTATGTAAATAAGTATTTCATTTTTTAATTCTTAAGCCTCAAGCCAGGCAGTACCTTTATCAAATTATGTTTTTATCTTTATTGCATAAGCTCAATTAAAGCTATTTCTAATCTTCATTATTTTAAATATTTTTATTTTCAAGATTTTAACCACGACTGCATTACCATAGCATGATCCTCAACATGATCTAAATTAAAGCAGAAAATCTCATTTGTTTTTATAACATATATATAAATATATATATATGTTATATAAGAATATTATTTCATTTAAAATTATATATTATAGATTAAAATACTCTGCTATATCGACCGCAGAGGTCACTCTTCCTCTATAAAAACTCATTTTGTTTTATCCTGATGGCCGGCTCAAAACATTTGTACATTATGTAAATATGTACTTTTATCAAATTATGTCTTTTTTATATATTCCTTTGGCTCAATTTAATTACTGATCAAAATTGTTTTTATTATCATACTTTAAAGATATCAACCACGACTGCATTACCATAATCCTCAACATGATCAAAACACAACGGAAAAATTCTTTAATTTATTTATAATATACATTTTACTGTTCCTCAAAGCCCATTTTCATAGTACTTTCAGAAATAATACCTAATTAATACTTAATTGATAATTCCTCTACAGTAACGAATATGGATATAGAGCATATATATGAGTCCAATGCACAATTAAAACAATATGATAATAAACAAACGAAATCAGTCTGATTTTTTAAAGGAGAAAGAGGCAATATTGTTCACATTTGGTTATCTCGTGTTTCTTCAATAAAGGCACTGTATATCAAATATTGTATGTTATCCCGATATACATGCTGAATGGTATAACTTCCTTAAGTTTTTTATCTTTCAAAGTGCCTATATATTTAAAGTACAATTATATTAAGCAACTTATCTCTCTCTATATCATTATATAATCTTATAATATTATAGGTTATGAGTTGAATAATTTATCAACAGAAGATAAACAATTTTATGATTTGTATATTCCAGGTAAACTCAAAGATTTCATTATATCAAGGATTAATTTACTGAAAAAGAATACTAATCAAACATTTCAAAGTTTCTTTCCTTATGCAATTCCGAAATATTTTCGACCAAACTATTATAATTCACAATTTATAACGAACCATGGAAATTTTAAGGGATTTTTATCAAAATTTGGCGCGAGTGAAGAGTATAGCTGTCATTGTGGCAACGAATTCCAGGACTCGAGACACCTACTGCTGGAATGTCCACTCTTCTTTACCGCTAGACAACAGACAATAAATAATGTTGTAGATCTATATCAATTTGTAAATAGCAGAGAGAATTATCATAAGTTTAACTATTTTTGTAAATATATTCATGATTTTCTTTCAAACCTGAAAGGTTCAGGTTCCTAATATATATATGTTTTTTCTCTTTTTATTTCGATTACTTTTTTTTTGTAAAAATCTTATAACTGTTTCTGTTTAAAAAATGTAAATCGACGCAATTATCTCTAGCCGGGATATCGCGTTTGTGTGTTGAAATAAATAAATAAAATAAATAAATTATATAATCATATTGATTCATATTTATAGTTATTCTGTATTTAACCTTATATAATCTTATATGGACTTTGTAATATAGTAGTTTCAATCTCAATCTCTCTCTCTTTAGATTATGTTCTGTTAGTGTGTTCGAATATTTGAAGTTTATTTGACGTTTGAATAATTAACGGGAATATATTAATCAATAAAATCAATCGGTAACCTTCCCGGTCAAAACAGACACTAAAACTAAGCGCCATCTATTGAATGTCTCTGCGAAATAACGGACACGGGTCGGTGACAAAGCAACAAGCTTTGGTAAATAGAGAAATGTCCATGGTTTCGTAAAAATGGTTATTTGTTCAAGATATTGCAATGTTTTCCTAGCCAATTGATTGCATTTTGAATACAAGTACTATATTAAATATACTATACGATTTGATTTACATCAATGTAAATAATTAATAAGTGACTTTAGAACATAACTCATTGTAAATAGCTCAACTTGATCAACTTTCTCTCTCCACGATACTAATTATTACAGATAACTTCATCAACTTCCATCATTGCTTAACATATTGTAAATAACTACCTTGTGGTTTCTTCTATCTTCTTATGATGTTGCTTATTTGTTTAATGTATATGTTTATTTAATGCTCTTTTTCTTAATTGTTTATTTTCCTTTTGATAATTCTGTTACCTACTTTACTACAATATGAATTATTGTAAATAGTTTCACGCGCAATTATCCAGATCGGATATAGCGTGTCTTGTTTGAAACTGGTAATATATGAATAAATATTAAATATAAGCATGTATGTTTTTCTCGAAATTTCTTATTTTCATATTTACTAATACTAATTATGTGTTTTTTTTATGCCATTAAATTTGTTTAATTTCTTTAAAACTATTTTATTCAAACATTTTATTTTATCATATATTTATAATTATGTTTTTAAAATTTATTTATAGGTATCACATTTGAAAAATTAAATTTCTTTAAAAAAAGAGTATCTATTGTTTCAGACATAAACGAAATTTCATGATAAATATATTTTTAGTTAATTGATAAATTATATTCAGAGTTGTTATGAATAATATTTCTTTTGTTGTAAAATAAAAAATTGAAGGTGCAAAGTTGTAATAATAGAAAAGTAGAAAAATTATTGATTTGCTATCAATTTATTTTATTTTTAATAGCTTGAAGAAAATTTTAAATATTTTCACACTTATATAGAATTTACAAAATTAATTCTATAATAAACGAATGAAGACATTAAGACGCGAATGTTTCTTTTTCACAAATAAATCAAACTTATATATAGATTGCTCGTTATTGCTTTGTATCAATTAGTGATTTTTTAAAATATATATAAGCTATAAAATAAAAGGACTCAAAAGCGCGAATGTTTTTTTTATACATAAAACGAACTTCTACTGTCCTTACTGCGATGAAAAAATATATTGGGAGGGCTTTTTTTTTCATCGCAGTAAGGACAGTAGAAGTTCGTTTTATGTATAAAAGAAACATTCGCGCTTCTAAGTCCTTTTATTTTATATGTATAGATGGCGCGTTATTGCTTTATATATAAGCTATCTATACATATTTACAACAATAATATAAATAGCATATTCTAAAACTATGGTCAAAAATGTAGAATAATAAAGGAATTTGAAATAAAATATTTATTTTTAAAATATAATTTTTTAAATATATTTTATATAATATAATATATATATATATATTATTGTTATTATATATGAACATATATTATCATATTCGAATATATAGTACATATATATATGTGGTAATACCTACGTTAATAACAGATATCCGCAGCGTGGCGTTCTCCAAACCCGCCATGAGATCACGTGACTTCTGCGTGATCGTTTGGAAGTATACAAAAGGTAGCAGACGCCAACAATTATTGTCACACGACAGTTCAATCTCTAAATTATTAACGCTAAAACAATGTGTTCGAAAGACATCGATGTAAGATATCTATTTTCTATAGTATAATTATATATGTAGATAAGTATTTTGATGATTTTTCTTTCATTGTAATGATTAATTAGAAAGATAAATTCATAATGAAGATAATTTATAATAGAAAACAAAACAAATTTATTTGTATAAACAATGTTTCTGGATTTGTATTGTTTATAGATTACCTATATTTGCTCCTTATTATTGGTTAATGCATTTTTGTTTTCATTTGTTTCATTGATGTGTGTAAATTAATAATCAAGTGTTTTCTAATTAATCCCTTAATATTCATCAAAACTATATGCCTTATATTATTTATTTTATAATTTATTATATATGTTTTATAAAATAAATATTTATCAAATTTATTTATTTTAAGAAATAATAATATATATTGATCTAGTTAAAATTATAAAAAACTTCCATAAAGAAAATTTAATATTCTATTGTCCGTCATCTCCATAGTTTCACACAAAGCAATGCCGTGATACTTTATTGTTGAATTGAAAGAAATATCTCCATCAATTTTAGGAGTGCGTGCTTTGAATCTTATGCATTTTATATTATCTTTATTGAATACGTTTATAACAATAATTTATAATATGATGCACTAGCGCGCCATCTGTTATCAAAATTCGAAACTATTTTAAAGGCGTATGATTCTTTTTGTAATTAAACAATTTCTACGGCCCTTACTGAAAAAAATTGGAGAAACCGCTGGGAGGGTTCACCATTGATAAGCCAGGCCCTCCCATTAATTTTTCCATTGCAGTAAGAGCAGTAGAAATTGCTTAATTTCAAAAAGAATCATACGCCTTTAAAATAGTTTCGAATTTTGATAACAATAATTATTTATTAATACAATCTATTAAATTTCTATTAACAGAGGTGAATGCATAATCTATATATCAGGCGCAATATGGATGATTAAGAGATTTTTTTTTTAGATTTTTAGATTTTAGATTTTTAGATTTTTAGATTTTTTTTTTTTGTTGAAATTTTTTTAATCGATTTCTATTAGCTCTATGTATGCAATATAAAGATATAACTCGTTAGAAATCTAAAAAAACAATCATATTTTATTATTTATCTGTTATTCTCAACTATTTATATATATTACATTCTATAGTATATTCAACTTTCAAAAATAAAATCAGTTTATCCAGGAAAATATATAAGGAAGCGTATTTGATTAAAATACATGTTGGATACACACATGGACAAAACTTAAGGTAGTGGAATATCTTCGATATCGCCGGTTATCTGTTTTGTTTTTCGAATGAGACATAGATTATTATGTTCAAACTTGGTTATCTCGTGTCTTTTCAATAAAGGTCTCTGTTTATTAAATATATATCAGAGTTATTGTCTGAATCCCGATATACATGCTAATAGGTCCCAATTCCTCAAGTTTTGCCCATGAGTCATCTTCTTCTTCTTTCTTATTTATAATCAAACATATTAGGGTATCAGGTTGTGACCCTTGATGGTGTCTGTTTGACAACCATCATTACTGGGTGAGGTAGAATGCGTCTGCCTTTGCCATTAAAATGGGAGCACTACTCAAAGGCAGGCCGACTTAGCTCCTAAAGAAATGGCCGTGAGTGTATATTTATAGTATTTCAACCTTGTCAAATGGTTCTTAAAATACTTTCTCATTCAAAAATGCTTCTATAATATATTTCTTCATATCTATAAATATAATTAAATATTTTTAGATTTTTTTTGTAACAAACGGCCCACAAAATATCCACCAAAATATTAATATTTGAATGCGTTTTTAAGAGGTAGACGCTCCTTTTGAATGACTTCCTAATGAAAACTTAAATTTAGAAATTCCTTAAGTGGTTTATATATAGATTCAAAGTTATTATTCTACAAGGGTACGTATACAAAATCTATTTTCTATATGAATATATTGAGATCGAAAAATATAAAAATGTATATTACATTTCAATAAACGAATTTGGGAATATAAACAACAGTTACGAAAGAAATTATTTTAATAAAAATATTATGAATAGAATACTCCTATTATTTCATTTGAATTTAATGAAATATCATAATCAACCTAGCTGCCTAAATCGCTGACAACTAGAAATATATATTTTTAGCGTCACTTTTATTTTCAAATATATAATTGAGAATATTTTTCTACAACCCTTATACTGCAGTGATTATAAATTGTGGGGGAATGGCGAACCACTGTGAGGGTTTACCACTGATGAGCCTTTGATCTTTCTCCTTCAATTTCTGATCATTGAAGTTTTAAAGAGGGATTTTCGAGATACGTTTCAATTATATACTTATAAATATAAATGGCACACTAAAAATATATTTATAATTTTCAAAATATTACATGATAGTTTTAGAATATTTGTTATGCTATCAATATATCATCTTATATCTTTTATATAATTCAACACTAAAATTGATTGGATCCTAAATAAATAGCTAATTTATTTCAATCAATCCATCACCATAGATAATAAGGTTATAGGAAACATGGGAGAATATTAAATTTGACTTAAATAACCGAAACGTAGAATATGAGAACAATAATAGAATTGGGTTGAATATAAGCCACACCTTTCTTCTAATAAAAGCACAATGGGAATGGTAAACGAAATGGTATAAAAGAAAGTAACCAGATGGATTTTAAAATCTCACCATAATTGGTATTCCGAAGAAGTCTAACAAACCCACTTGGGAGGAAGCCAAGATTTCTACAGGAAAGCAACAGAGGGAGAAGAGAAAAAAAAAGAATATTTCCAGAAATACTGGTTAACCAAGAAATGTTCTGAGCATCAATCAATGTAGAAATATCTTCTTTTACATAATAGATTTCTTATAAAACTGATAGAGAATCATTACCAGTTTTCAAGTTAGAATATAAATTAGAAGATTATATTTGAGACAATTAATAATTATGTATATGTGAGTACTATATTATGTATAAAAGAAACATTAGTACTTTTAAATCCTTTCATTTTATATATATAGATGGCGCGTTATTGCTTTGTGACAATTAATAATTACATATATGAAAAAAACAATAGAAAAAAATAATAAATAAGTGGGTCAGGTGTTGATATTAAAAATGAAGAGAGCATATCCTGACCACGAGCACATGAGCTTTTTTAGATGACAGAGCGTAGATGGCTTTTCTTGATTTATCAAGAAATTAGGTTGGCTAAATATCACGGAGCAAGTTAAATAAACTAACACAAAGCAATAACGCGCCATTTATACATATAAAATGAAAGAATTTAAAAACACGATTGTTTTTTTTATACATAATACAAACTTCTGTGGATTAAATTGGCGAGACCGCTGGGAGGGTTCACCACTGATGAGCCAAGCCCTCCCAATATATTGTTTCATCGCAGTAAGGGCAGTAGAAGTTTGTATTATGTATAAAAGAAACATTCGTGCTTTTAAATCCTTTTATTTTATAAGTTAAATAAACGTTTAGTTCATTTTGCTCCACTAGATGGCGCTCTGCCATCTAAATATCACATGTGCTCGTGGTCAGGATATGCTCTCTTCATTTTTAATTACATATATATAATATTTATACACAAACATCATATATTTATTTATTAAAAATAAAATGAGCACTACCTGACCGCTCACCTGATTATTTTAGATGGTAAAGCATCATCTAGTGGAATAAAGATAAACTAAACGCTCATTTAAGTTTATTCTATAATATTTGGCTAACCCATTTTCTTGGCAAATCAAGAAAACTAACCACGTATTCCTTTCTATCTAAAAATACTCATGAACTCCATTAATGATTGCTTTATCCGCTAATTTGAAGAAACCTTCAGCTATCATTTATTCCTCCCATTTTCATCAGTTGAGTTAACTATAGCGAACCAGGTTCCTCTAATTGTTATTATCATTCTATTAAAAAAATTAAGTTTCTAATAATTCATAAACATTCGGGAGGTGGGCGCGTTTAAAAAAAAACTAAATACGATTTTCAAAAAAAGGTATTTTAATATCCCTTATTGTTAAAACAACATATCTATAATATGTATATAATACATATATGTACAAATTTAGAAATATATATATATTAAAAA
Organism: Cordylochernes scorpioides; assembly: GCA_030710605.1. Classification (NCBI taxonomy): domain Eukaryota; kingdom Metazoa; phylum Arthropoda; class Arachnida; order Pseudoscorpiones; family Chernetidae; genus Cordylochernes; species Cordylochernes scorpioides. The sequence goes on along the minus strand of CP092885.1, from coordinate 57,426,541 downwards.
TAATTAAAGTTTATCCTGACCAGGAGCACATGTAATTTATAGATGGCAGAGAGCGCCATCTAGTGGAACATAAATCAACTAAACATTGATTTAACCTGTTCCCTGATATTTGGCAAGCCTAATTTCTTGATCAATCAAGAAAAGAACTCCGCCTGGAACTCCGCCTTTGCCGGTCCCAAGCCCGGATGAAAAAGGAGGAGGGGGAGCAGTAACAAGCTCACTAAAAAACCTGGGTTCAGCTGGCCCGGCTGATAGTACCCTGTAAGGGCTCATAATCCAGGAATACAGGATGAGCAGCGTTTGTACTCCATGTTAGGAGCGGCTGCACATGGCGTCTGTTCCTCATGTCAGAGGCGGCCATTTCTTTTGGAGCTAAGTCGGCCTGCCACTGAGTAGTGCTCCCAGTCTTAATGACAAAGGCAGACGCAATCTACTTCACCCAGTGTAAAGATAAGAAAGGAGAAAGAAGAAGAGAAAAGAGACCCACGAACACGTTTCGCGCTGTTGGCGCTCGTCAGCGTGGAGCAGGCTGTACCACTGCGACCTAAAATATATCTGGTCCCAGAGGCTTCTAGAGAAACCAAGAAATGGGTTTTTAAGGCCAAATTTGCGTAAATACGCTTAAAACATGAAAAACAATAGAAAAACATTTTAACAAAAGGTTGAGGTGTTGATATTAAAAAAATAATAAATTATATATCAACACCTGATCTTTTTATTTTTTATTTTTTCTATTATTTTCTCACATATATATTGGCTATATATAAAAATGTTTTTCAAATATATTTCATAGATTAAATGACTCTGTTAGATCGACTACCAGAGGTCGCCGTTTTCACTATATAAACTCTATTGTTGTTGTTTCCTGATGGCCGGCTCAAATCTTTTGTACATTATGTAAATATGCTTTTCATTTTTTAATTCTTACGCCTTAAGCCAGGCAGTACTTTTACCAAATTATGTTTTATATATAGTCCTCGAGCTCAATAAAATTACTGATCAAAACTATTTTTATTATCATACTATCAAGATTTTCAACCACGACTGTATTAACATAGTATAATCTTCAAGATGATCAAAAATCAAACAGAAATCTTATTTTTATATAACATATATATATAATATGTACCTATAACCTTTCTTTATTTTATCAATAAAGAATAAGAAATGCCTTATAGATAGGTTAGCGTGATCGTAGATATAGAGTGTGGAAGAAATTGGGTGAAAGCTGTGCGTGCTGCTTCAAACTTGGGTTAACCGAAAGATTATTTCGAAAGAGAGGGTTAAAAATAACCAGAAAATTAATTTAAAACTATAATATTACTATAAAATATAGTTATATTTTTATTATTATATATGCATTTATTTACTTTCAAATTAAACTAGTTTCGAAATTTAAATTTTGGCATGGGTATCTAAAATACAATTGTAAATCTATTTATGAGAGAGATAGAGAAAATACTGATTTTTAAAAGTAAAACTGATAGTTGAAGTGTTTAAAAATAATAATTGAAAAATATCAAATCAAACCTTCACAATTTAGTAATTGAAAAAACCTAGTAATTGGAAATTGAAATGTAAAAACTAGTAGAAATGTAGTTATATTTATTATTAATTTGTTCACTTTCAAAAAAAAAACTATTTTTGAAATTTAAGTTTTATTATCAGAATCTATAATAAAGCTAACTCTGTAAATTCTGTTATTTAAAATAGTAGACTTTTGTTATTTTATTATATATTTCGATGATAAAAAGTGTTATAATATGACGGAAAATAAACACTAATGTACTTAAGATAGTGGAAGTTAGGTTGCTAATAAGGTATATTAAAATACTTTTTATAAATCTATTTATATCAGCGCGAATAATTATTGCTAAAAAATGTAACAGTTTTCAACTTTTATTTTATTAGAATATTAAAAGGTGAGAAAACCTGGTTCAGTTTAGTTAGCTTAATTTATGAAATTGTAAAGTATTGAATTATTTATTCAAAGTTTTTTTTCTACGTAGCGTTTATAGTATTATTATAGTATTTTTTATATACAGTTACGGCGTGATGAATTGTATAAAGTTGTGTTATTTGAAAATATTTTAATTGTGTTATGATATTAGTTGCTAATTAAAAATAATTTTTATCGTTATTAGCAATCAATATCCAAAGGAGCTCTATCTATGCTTCCTTCCAGCGATGAACCTGCATGAGGCCGGTGGTCTTAATATAGTTTTATGTGTTTGTATATGTAATAAATTATTAATAAATCATTTGAATCTTTTTAGGAATTAAATATATTGTGAAGTGTTGAAGAATATATATGAAAAAATAGTACAAATATAATATTGTACTGGGATAAGGTGCATAAATTAAGAAAAAGGCATCTCCTTATCGTGCAACTGAAAGTTGTTGATGGCTTGCGCCATCTATCCGTGGTTCGCTTTTCTTGATAAATCAAGAATGGGTATTTGGCCAATTCTGGAATAATCAGAAATCAACGAGAATAGTTGATATTAATTCCGATAGATGGCGCAAGCCATCAGCAACTTTCAGTTGCACGATAAGGAGATGCCTTTTTCTTAAAGAATTTATATATATGTAAATTCAGGATATAACATAATCCATGTTAGAGATATCAATGTAATGTGGAGCATTATCGAATATGTATTATCTCTATGTGTTTATATCAATCAAAAATTAAAATTAATTCTTAAAACGTTCGTATCATATATATTATATATATAAGATAATAAAAAGGCCTATATTGGATTAAATAAAATATTTGTTTGCCAATATATCGGTTGTCTGATATATATATTTATGAAATATATAGTAGAATAATGGGTGTTAATGATATATATTAATTATATATAAGTTTTACAAGAGAAAATAATATTCAATTAATGAAAACCTACATTTATTTTATATTTGAAATAGAAATTATCGGTATATATAAGTATATATCAAAGGGTTTAATAATATTCTGTGGGTGCTAGGTCAATATATGGCCTTCTTATGGTAATATGTTCTTATGGTATTCTCTTACATCTCTCTCTTTCTCTCTCATATATATATATATATATTAAATTTATAAATTTAATTGCCATCTATCGTTAATATTTTACACAAATAAATTTACTGGCAATGCGTTTCTTTTAAATATCATCAAATATTATCTCTACAGACCTTACTTTTGTGTAAAATATTAACGATAGATGTCAATTAAATTTATCAATTTAATTTACTAATATATATTTGTAATGAAAACATATTTTGCGGAAGAGCTTTGTTCGATGCAATACCTTGAAATTATATGTATGTTCCTCTACAGACCTATAAGATTATGTCCATAGTTCACTAAACACCCCTAAGCTGCCTTCCGTAGAAAATACAGGGTATATATCAAACCAATCCAATACAATAGTAGAGCGGACTAGAGATTAATTTGGCGAAACCGCTGAGAGGGTTCACTACTGATGAGCCAAGCCCTCTCATTCAATAACTCATATCATTCCAGTAAGGTCTGTAGAGATAATATTTGATGATATTTAAAAGAAACGCATTGCCAGTAAATTTATTTGTGTAAAATATATATATATATATATATATATTAATATTAAAAATGGCATATCCTGACCAGGAGCACATGTGCTTTTCAGAAGGCAGAGCGCCATCTGGTGGAACAGAAATCAACTATTCATTGATTTAGCCTGTTCTCTGATATTTGGCCAACCCAATTTCTTGATAAATCAAGAAAAGCCATCCACGAACGCGTTTCGCGCTTTTGGCGCTCGTCAGCGTGGAGTAGGCTGAACCATTGCGACCAAAAAAAAATTTTTGATCCCAATGGCTTCCCGAAAAACCAAGAAATGGGTATTTAAGGCCAATTCGGGGATGGCTTTTCTTGATTTATCAAGAAATTGGGTTGGCCAAATATCAGGGAACAGGCTAAATCAATGAATAGTTGATTTCTGTTCCACCAGATGGCGCTCTGCCTTCTGAAAAGCACATGTGCTCCTGGTCAGGATATGCCATTTTTAATATTGATTTCAACACCTGATTTTTTTATCTTTTATTTTTTTCTTTCTTTTTTTAATGTGCTAAGCGTATTTACGCAAGTTTGGCCTTAAATACCCATTTCTTGGTTTTTCGGGAAGCCATTGGGATCAAAAATTTTTTTTTGGTCGCAATGGTTCAGCCTACTCCACGCTGACGAGCGCCAAAAGCGCGAAACGCGTTCGTGGATGGCTTTTCTTGATTTATCAAGAAATTGGGTTGGCCAAATATCAGGGAACAGGCTAAATCAATGAATAGTTGATTTCTGTTCCACCAGATGGCGCTCTGCCTTCTGAAAAGCACATGTGCTCCTGGTCAGGATATGCCATTTTTAATATTGATTTCAACACCGATTTTTTTATCTTTTATTTTTTTCTTTTTTTTTTTAATATATATATATGTATATTTATCAATTATTTTATCTATTTATTCATATATCTATCATTATTAATCTTATTTTTTCCTTTTATGTATTTAACCTTATATAATCTTATATGGACGTTATAATAAATCAGTTTCAAACTCAATCTCTCTCTCTCATATATATATATTTTTTGAAAATAGAGCAATCCATACTTAATTCATTAGATAATAAAAGGCATATTATTATCTAATATATATATATATTAGGAAATAAGATTTTCTACTTATTTTAGTAAATTATTTTTATTTTGTTTGATACATGACGTTATATTGCAGTCGTGGCAAAATCCTGAAAGTATATTTAAAAAATAGTGAAGATTAGAAATATCTCTAATTGAGCTTTTGAAATATAAAAACCATAATTTGCGAAAGGTACTGCCTGGCTTAAGGCGTAAAAATAAAAGACTTATTTACATAATTTACAAACGGTTTGAGCCGGCCATCGGGAAACAAAAAATGGTTATATAAAGGAAAGCCGCGAAATCTGGTGCTATACTTAACAGGATATTCGAATCAATGAAATATAATTTAAAAAAAATAATATTTTCATATAATATATATATGCTAAGCATATTCGTTTATAAAGGAAAAATTCAATACCTACGTTTAACAATCGAAAATGAAAACAAATTAATAGAACTTTCATTTTCATTATATTTGGAATAGAAAATATAGGAATATATTTAAAAGGTTTATATTAATATATTCTATAGAGGAATATATATACATGTGGTATAATATTGGTTGCTAATGGAAAAGAGCTATTCTCAGCTGGAACATCAACACCCACTCAGCAATAATTAAAGGAGTTGTTGCACATTAAATGAATAGCAGGCCAAGAATTCTTTCTTGATGCCAAAAATTTCCCACATAGCGAGAATCTCCAAATCTATCTTCCATGACCCATTGGTTGAATAACTTAGTTTTTCTATGGAGAATTCCTAATTTCTTATGGAATTTGGTTATTTGATACGTCCAATTTATATTTAATACTGAATTCTATAAGAGATTTCCTATATAAATAAGAATTTCCATTCTTTTATTTATTTATTTATTCTTAGAATTAAAAATATTCACTCTATAATGTAATAATTAGAATTTTATGGGAATAGAATTCCATTTGAATAACTTATAACAAAAGATCTTTAAAGGTATATTAACTGATATTTAATAAATACAAGTACCTCTTGTAAAATACTTTTAACTATTTATAATATATAATTAATAATATATTATCAACTATTCATTTAACTTATTTCATATATGAATGCATATAATAGTAAATATACTTGCAAATTTAATCATATCTAAATTAATATAGAGAGACTCATTAATATTTATTTAATTAATAGAATTAAACTATTAATTCAACTTACATGTTAATAATCTATTCCTGCAAATAATTAAGTTTATCCATTTCGTGTTAATTATTTAATTTAAATATTCCTCCATAATTTATATCAACATATGTAAATACGTTTTATAAATGGAGAAAAATACTTGAAATTATAATATAGGGATTAAAAATATAAGTGAAATACATTTTTTTTTATTTATTAGTAATTGTTTATTAGTTTATTACCATCTGTTTTTATATTGAGGTATATAATTATATTATATTAAAATTGTATATGTACACACACTCTCTCCCTCATCTGTGGCGGAGTCTTTCCCGCGGTGGGCGCCACCAATGACGACTTGTACATATTTTTATATATATATGTATATTTATCAATTGTTTTATATATATATATCTATTTATTCATATATTTATCATTATATAATATTATTTATTCATATTTATATTTATTCATATATTTATCATTATATAATCCTATTCATTCATATTTATATTTATTATGTATTTAACCATATATAATCTTATATGGACATTGAAATAAAGTAGTTTCAATCTCAATCTCTCTCTCTCTTTCTATCTATCTGTTGGAATAAATTTCATATATAAGCATAAACCACATCTTATAGGGAGATTTCGATTTTGTAGAAAAATGTTCGAACTAAAAAGTACTATCTTAAAGAAAGAGGCTGCCTGGCCGGCATTCATAGTTCTTGAAAATAAACATACTTCGGCCAATAAATCTATTTTTATTACCTCATTATTACAGAAGTATCTTTATTTTAAAGAACTAAAATTTCCTATTTCTATTTTTCTTTTATATAAACACAACATTAAATTATTCTAAACATTGATATGTTAATAAAGATTGAGATTTTGTTGATTGGTATAATCTTAAATTCAACAATGATCATATATATGACTTTATATATCACTATATATTTATTTATATAAAAATAGACACTTAGGCCAATTGGAGGTTTTTATTTTCTCAACATTTCGACAAAATTATTTTGTCTTCGTCAGGACAAGTAAATAAAAATAAAACATTTGGCAAGGCGTTAAAAATTCTTCTGAGGTTGCAAGGGCGTTCTAACGTGAATTTTCGAATTTTGTACAACATCTAAATATATATTATAAACTCGCTATAATCATTGTTCACTATTTCAATAGCTCACTATATTATTACCTTAAAATTAGGAATTATTTCAGATAGTTATAATAGAAAGTTTTCAATATTCTTTTTAAAGAGATTCTTCTGTAATTTACATTATTCAAACACTATGTTCGTATTTATAAAATAAAAATATATATCTTTCTGTGAAATATTCTTTATTCAATGATTAAATAAACTTGACTATAGACCAGAGTAATAAAAGAAGAGAAGAGTTACTCAGAAGAATATAAAAGAAAAATAAACATTTATATACCATATTATAACCACGGAAATGGTGTTCTGGATCTCTCCAAGATCCTTTCTCTTTATTTCTAGGCATCTTTCTAGCTTTTGTAAAGGGTTCTTATTTGTATTTCTTATATACATACTTCACCCTACATATGCAACTTTAGCATCAATGGTTTATCCTACACTTCAACTAAATCATGAGTTTGAAAATTACATATGGATATAATGAGAAATTATTGAAATTTGAAATGCTTAATATTGAATAAAATTTACACTTCTGATTATTAATGCTTCTTTAGGATAAATCCTTTTGAACTACTTTAGTGAAATTTATTGTTTTTATTGAAAAGTTGTTGAGAGGGGGGTGAGGGCTTGACTCATCGGTTTAGTATATATGTTATATTAAAATATTATTTTATTTAAAATTATATTTCATAGATTCATACACTCTGTTAAATCGACCACCAGAGGTCACGCTTCCCTTATAAAACCTCATTGTTGTTGTTTCCCGATGGCCGGCTCAAATCTTTCTAATTATGTATATAATATTTTGTTTTCCTTGTTCTACTCGTCTTAAGACAGGCAGTGCTTTTATCCAATTATGTTTTATATATGCCATAAGCTCAATTAAAGCTATTTCAAATCTTAATTATTTTTATTATTGTAGTGTCAAGATTTTAAACACGACTAGATTACCATAGCATAATCAAGATAATCAAAATCAAGCAGTAAATATTATTTATTTATAACATATATATAATATTCTATATTCAATTCATAGATATTTAAGAAATGTGAACTTTAAAGAACTTTGGAAATAAAATGTGTTTATAGCAATGTTCAATTATCATTCAATTCGTATAAATAAACAAAGAAAATTATGAAATGCAAATACAAAATATTTGAAACCATTAACAATCGAAAATTCCTTTTATTACAGAGATTTTAAAATATTTTCTTTTAATAAAGAATACTAATCAACACCGTAACTTTATTAATTTTAGAAGCTCTCAATCAGGCATATTTTCATATCTAAATCAAGCTGTAGAATAGAGATAAAAAGGTAAGTTTTGATTTCTAGAAGTTGAATAGACTACAATTTTACATAGTACTGGAGAAAATATTTTCCGAAAGCTTCTGTTGAAGAATAAAAGTATATATTTATTGATTTAGGTTATACAAATTTCCAAATAATATATTTCCACAAAATACTTTTATTAAATATATAAATATTAAAAAGAGATACATATATTTTGATTAAAATATTGATATGATTAGATATAGATGGTGCATTATTTTTTAATATTTAATTTTATAATAATGCAATACTAAATTTATTCAGAATTTATGATAATTTTGATCACACACTATGTATATTTATGAGTTTTATTTGAAATATATATAAACAACATTTTATTTATCGCATTAAATTTATTTTTAAAAACTAGAAAATATGACATTCTATTTCCTATATTAATTTAACCTTTATAAATTATTTTAAAAGCTTCAATTTAGACTTCGTGAGCCCCGAGCCGCTACGGTAACCGTGAACAGAGAATTCTGAAATGTGATTGACAAACGGGACAATGGTATCCCTCCTTTCCATTGGGTGGACACGACACCACAAGTTTCAATTAATACATTTATTTAAAATATTCAAGATATATATTGGACTTATTTTATTCATAGAAAAGTTTCATTTTATATTTTTATTAAAAAATATATAATATTAATATTACAATATATTAAAAAGGAATACATATATTTTAATTAAAATATAAAAACAAATTGATTAATAATATTAATTTTAAAAATCAATAAATAAAGAAATGTTTGACGAAAATAAATGAAAGGTTTCCATTTGTCAACAAATTTATTAGAATTTCTACATGAGCTTGAACAATTTAGAAGATTGTTGTCAAACTTCCTTTCAGAGGAAGGTCAATTATTTCACATTTATCAAATGTGCCACAGCGTAAGTCCAGAAAATAAATTCTTTCCTCACAGAATACTCTCTTCAGTGATTATTCAATAAATATTTAATTATCAATTCGACAACACTGTATCCGAAGGAAAATTCGCTCTATATTATATTTTTTATATTGTTTTATAAATTAATTTAGTCTCTTATATTTTGGAATATATTAATATTTAACATTACATATTTATTTTGAATAATTAATTTAGAGTGAATTATTATATAGATTGTTAGAAATTTCTTTTGTATGAATATTAATCATAATTATATTTTTAATAAATAATTATAAAATATATTCGCATTTATTAAAATTCATATATTTAATTACAAAGAGGTTTGTTTGTGACCTGACGGTTTTAAGTAATTCTACAATTGTGATGCAAGGTGATATTAAGATATATGCATATCTAGAGTATATATATAAAGACAAAGGTCACCTCTTCCGTCAAAATAGACGTCAAAGCCAGACACCATCTATTGACCATCGCCGCAACTAGCTCCCTCGGGTCGGTAATAAAGCCACAACACCAGCTTTGACAAACTGAAAAGCGTCCATCTGGAGGCCTTTAGCCCGAAACCATGGTCTCTAGGTGGACGCATTTCAGTTTGTCAAAGCTGGTGTTGTGGCTTTGTCACCGACCCGAGGCCGCTAGTTTGCGGCGACGGTCAATAGATGGCGTCTGGCTTTGACGTCTATTTTGACGGGAGAGGTTACCTTTGTCTTTTTATATCAATATCCTCCCAGAAAAATTTTATCTATATATATATAATACAATATATTTACACAACATTGATATGAATAATTAAGATAAATTCGATACCAATCACAGAAAGTTGTTATGATAGGTACAAAACACTGCAGATGTATTATATGTTTTAGCCATATAATTATTAAACACCTTGTTGCAGAGCATGACTTCGAAAAAATGCCTTTCACTCTATAATTAATTGAGTAATATTTTATTTGTAATATAAATATATAATTCATATGCAAATTTAAATTTGCAAAAAGACATAATATATATGCAATGATAATTCCCTCGAGATGCATTTAAAAGCATTCCTTTTAAATTGTTGTTGAAGGATAGGTACTGCACAAATTAATAAAATGATAATATATTTGAAATTTAAATAAAATATATTAATAAATTTAATTATTTATACATACAATTTGAGATTTTGGCAATATATAATAAAATAATTTTATTTTGTGTGTGATCTAATATATATCTTTTTTAAATAAAAATAATTTTATAATATGCAAATATAAAAATGAAACATTTTTATGGATAAAAGATGTTCAATTTATATCTTGAATATTTTAAATATATCAATTAAGTGAAGCTTTTAAAAATATTTATGAGATTAAATTAATATAGGGAATAGAATGTCATATTTTCTAGATTTTAATCTAGATTCAAAGATTGAATTGAATATAGTCAATTTATAATAAAGTTACTTAAAGATTTGTATTATTTATCTATTTTTCATCCCCCTGATTTGTTGCAAATAGGAAACAAAATACTATTTCATCTATATTCAATCTGACTATCTAGGAATTAATATATGCGCAAGTAGGAAAATATCTTCAATCCAATTTGATGGAACTGTTCTATATCCTACTTAAATATCTTATTGAAAACCAATCTATATAAAAATTGAATAAACTTATATTTTAGTTATAGACATCCTATCCTGACCTATACATAAAGCTAATAAATTCTATATTATATGATGTTTGAATAAAGATACTAAAATATACTAAATGCGAAAAACACAATTGAATTCTATATTTTATATAAAGCTTAAGGAGAATACTCAAACATTTTGTAAATTCATTTTTTTCCCTAAAAATAAGCGAGTTTCTAATAAAAAAAGCATATATTTTATATAGAGCATAGAGACAAAACGTTGAATTCACAAATAAATTATATCTACAATAATATATATGGAAATTTTCTAATTCAAATTCATAAAAATAAGTAAATAAATTCGATTTATATCATAGAAAGATCATTTCTCTTAATAAGATAGCCATATTATCTATAAAATATTATAAATGGAACTTATATCTATAAAAAATATATTCTATATATATAAATCTAGAGAGATAAAATATAGAAAATTTCTATATATTTAAAGAAAATTGTGATGTGTAAGAAAAGCGTCTTGAAGTTTGGATCGGGTAATTAAATGCTAGTGGTGTGGAAAATGGATTGTGAAGGTTCTGGATGGATCGTCTGCAACTTTTTCTCTTTTCTGATTGAAAGCTGCATTCACATCGCATTAATGCCTTGATCAATACGGATGATCAAATATTTCAACAGCGAGAATATTAATCAATATTTATTGATTATCCATACATTAAAACCTATTAAGGCATATTTAAGCATTGTTTTATTTATTTATTTTATTGAAAACGCCATATCTTACCAAGGGATATATTTAACTTAATTTGGATATATAAATAATTCACAAAAGGAATTCCCGATGAATTTTTAAACATTGTTTTATTTGTGAAAAAGATAGTATAATTGTGATATTGTACTGGGATAAGGTGCCTTTTTCATAATTGTTTTATTTATTTATTTCATTGAAAACGCCATATCTTATAAGAGATATATTTAACTTAGTTTGGATATATAAATAATTCACAAAAAGAATTCCCGATCATACAGTATTTAAACATTGTTTTATTTGTGAAAAGATAGTATAATTGTGATATTTTATTGTGATAAGGTACCTTTTTCATAATTGTTTTATATGTTTATTTTATTGAAAACGTCATATCCTACAATGGATATATTTAACTTAGTTTGGTTTTATAAATAATTCACAGAATGGCTTCCGAACGATGAATTTTTTGTTTTATTTTATATTTATCTCAAGCTTTCGGCATCACAAAACTTTCTACAAGAAATAGATGATCATATATTTCTGTGAAAGAGTTTGTGATACCTGAAATCTTGTTATGAATAAGAAAAAAACAAGAAACTCATTTTCGAAAAGGCCGTTTTGTTTATTATTAATTTGTTTTCATTTTACGAGTTTGAAAAAATATCTTCATGCTGCTATATAGTTTACACAATTAAATAAAATACATTTTGACCGATTTTGAAATTTATTTTATGACCTTTTATTCAATGATTATATATATTTGAAACATGAATTATTTATATATGAATAATAAATGATATATTAAAATATAGAGTGAACATTTTTCTTTATGTATATACAAATAATTAGTCTAAGAGGCCTTCCAATCTATACAGTTTTAATTATCAGGGTAATCAGAACTTCGAAATGATCTACGGTTATATTAGCGAGATTAAAACATATAATTTTCTAATATCAACAAAAATGCGCAATTTGATATGGTTTGAAGGCGATAGAAGATAAAAATTATTACATTCAAGTAATAAGTTTATTCCGCTTATATATAGATGTGTTATTCGTAATTTTTAACATTGAGATATATGATGGTTGAAGAATATTGATAAATTCACGGCTAATATTTAGGCTACGGCAGGTGGGCTGAATCATGTATGTACAGTTATAGAAATTCCGAGGAAAACTTCTTCAAACTTCTTTTAAGAGATAAAAGTTGAAGGGGGGAGGACTCTTACATAACAAACAAATATAAATAGTTTATAAATGTATAACATATATTTACAATTCATAGATTCAAATAAAATATTAATCATCGATATGAATAATTATTTGAATGTACAAAATGAAAATGTGAAAAAAAAAGGAAAACATACTATGTTAAAATAATACTATATATATATTATAATAAAAAATTGATTTATTTTGAATTATATTGTTTATAATATGTTTAATATTTTCTATAATAAACTCTGTGAAATAGACCGCCAGATAGCGCGGCTTTATAAATCTATTGTTGTTGTTTTACTTTGGCTGTCACGAACATTTTTGTAAGTATGTAAATATGTAATCAAGTCTTTTATTTTCTTTCTTCTTTACGCCTTATATTATGATTATCCTATCAATATACGTCTCTTATCTAATTATATTTAATAAAACATATATATAGCATAAATATGAGGGAATAATTGTATTCTTGTTGCAAATGTGGAACAATTGCTTTGTATTAATGTCTATTTAAAGAAAGATTCCATTTTGAATCAAAAAATTATCCATATTATTTTCTTTAAAAGAAAGCACTCAAAGATTATTCAGAGTGAACAATATATAAAATTAGATTCTTTGATATTCCAAACAACATTTTAAAATATTTTTTATTTTACTTCAACAGATCAAACAACTAGAAAGCAAAATAGTCAAATTATAATTTTGTAAACTTTAATATAAAAAGAATCACGGTAAAAAAGAATAGATGAAAGTATAAAAATTTAGTAAATTATATCAACAGGATCCTCCTCTATACATCACTAGAAGTAAATTGGAAAAGCTGAGGCACTTAAATTGCTTTAGAGTTACTTTAAAGCTGGCAAATAATAGACTTCCTCTAGAGGAATACCTGCAGGACATCATTAAATATTTTATCAAACACCAAATAATCGCCTACTTTAATTGAGTCTATAACAGCTTCTTCCAATCCCTTTTTATTACGAAATATATATTTACTTTTTTTATTAGGAAAATTTTGGTTTTTTTTTACTAAAAAAACGGTGTTGTGATACAGTAATAGTGGTTATTTTAAATCTGATGGTAATTTTGGAAGGCGTTTTATAACTAACATTTGAAGTATTTATTAGCATTAGCCCAGCATTTAAATATTATAGAATGAAGAATGAACTAGTTGTTTGTGAACTTAAAGATTTGATTTCCGATAAAAAATCATATTTAAAGTTCAATTCATTTTGTAAATACATTCTAAACTTTCTACAAAATCTGGATCTCTAATGTTTTCATGCGTTGAATAATGTAAATAACTTATGTAAATAAACTTTTCTCCTTGTTTGGCGCAAGTATCCCTTGCGGGATATAGCGCTTTGGAAATAAAATAATTATAAAATAATTAGCATTATATTATAATTGTTATTTTTATTTAGTTTTCCATTATATTGAGAAAAGAGTTTGGGAGGCGTGGTATAAACTGTTGAATTTTTACAGCCATAACTCAATATCAAAGCGTTCATTGAGCACTCTTTTCTGAAAATAATTTGCTTAAATGGCCCCCCGATTCTTGTGATTGCCCGATTCTTGTGAAAGTTCAACATCACTAGTGAGTATAGATAACTAAACATAGTTTTGATACACTTGTAATTGTGAAAGTTGAACTCCGCTTACTATATGTGTAGACACGTAGTGTACTTACAGTAAAAGCAATCGCTTACTACCAAACGTTATGATCATGGCCTATTTTGGATAAATACCACAACCAAAAATAAAAATAACGTATTTTAATAAAGAGAAATAGAGAGTCATCAAACAAAATATTATTTATAGATAATATTTAATAGTAAATAAATAAATGGAAAAACTCAATACTATCTTTAATGCGATAGAAAATTATTGACTGGACTTAACAAATCAGTGATAAAACATGACAGCTGTTTCGCCAGAATTTTTATCTTGCAGAATTTTCTACTTTTTTATTAGTCTGTGAATATTCTTGTATTTTCTTAGATAGAGGAGAATTTATTGTTGGTGGTGATTTTCTTTTTAGACCATTTCTAGAAGTCCATTATTCTCAAGTTTCAATTGAAATGGGTGTTTTCTATTGATGAGAGCAATATACAAAGGTAAGAAATTGTCTGTTAACATTTAGCTGGGCTTAGTAGGACAGCTTTAGGGTACCAGGAGTACAAGACATCAGGCATACTTCCCATGTCCTGCAGAATGTCATCTCCCCGCCACAGTGAGGCAGTTAAAAGCACTTCGAGAAGAGAACTTATTTTTATATATATTAAAGAAAACATTCGATATATACTTTATAGATAGTTAGATTTGTATAATTACGTGAATCTATAAATTGTTCCCCAAACAATTAATGAAGAAGTATTTTTCTTTGCGGGGGGGGGGGGGACGAAATAATTCTTGCTTAAATGAATTTAATTTTTTGACGTGACAACGTCTCAAATTAGGTTGCGGCTGGGAGTCACTTATGAAAAAGTGTAACGCCCGGTAACGTTACGATGAGTCACCGAACGAGCGCAGCTGCGCGCGCAGCGCTAGAGAATTAGGCGCATTGAATCGGCGCATGCTTGTCTCTGTCTTTGTCTTTCTCGAACGTTCTTGGCGTTGGAAAAACAAGAAAGCGTCATAATACAAGTTCACACGTGTGGTTAAAGTATCGTCAGCTGTGTCTGTAGTGAAAATGTGGAGTGCTTAGATTCGTCATTTACAACAACTACAACAATAAAGGTAAATAATTGTACACTGATATTTCATTATCGTAAACTATGATTGATTAATTAATTGTTAGATTGACACAAGAGTTGAGAAACTGAGTTTATAGGTTATGTCATACTATTGATAAATGTTGATAGTGTTAAGTAAATTATTAGTTTAAAATTAATTATTATTTTACAAATTTTAAATAGTTTCAAATTTATTTAGCAAAAATTTGAACCTTCGATCTGAATAAATGTTTTGATTTTCGAATTGATTATTTAAAATTACAAATATTAAGAAAAAGTGGCAGATATAAGAAAACTTTATTTAAACTGTGTTGAGCAAGAATTTTAACATCTAATATAAGTAAATGTTTTAATTTTCAACTTCATCATTTACAATTACAAATCTTATTTAATTTCAAATTTATTTAGCAAAAATTTGAACCTTCGATCTGAATAAGTGTTTTGATTTTCAAATTGATTCTTTAAAATTAAAAATTCATCCATTCAATTTCAAATGTTCAACAGGAATCACCACTCTCAAAACAATGGAAACGGTGCCTTCAACTTCCAGTACTTCAATGGAGACGGAGGATATCGTGCCGTCAACGTCTGCAGTACCTTTCGTTGTTCCACACACCACCTCTACCGCCAGAACGAATGCTCAGCGACAACGTGAGTACAGACTACGAAAAGCATTGACCAGAACTCCTGAACAAGTAAGAGCCTTTGCAAAAGCGGCTGCGAAGAGGCAACGCAGGTTCAAGCTACGTAAATCTGCTAACATAGCCCTCACCAGCGGTACGTCAGAGTCACCTGCTTCAACGTCTTGTTCTGTGGTGGAGAGAACAAGCGTTCCTGTCGTGGCGGAGAGAACGAGCGTTCCCCTAACTAACGCTCAACGGCAACGTGCATTCCGACAACGTAGAGCAGCATCTTCTCGGACTGATGTACAACCGACTACTTCTTCAAGCCAAACAGCAATACAACTGGAACAATCCACCTGGTATACCAAATGGTCATCGTCAATACGGAGATTTCAATCTACTTTCCTGGACAACGATTTTGGCCATGCTTGCTCGGTTTGTGACAGATTGTGGTTCAAGAATGACCTTAAAACCATCACTGCACTACAACTGAAGGTAATCTCGGATTGGTACGTTAAGGAAAATCGGCAGCTACGCAAGGAGGATTATACAAAGTCTTGCAACACCTGTAGACAATCACTGGATAAGCGTAAGCTTCCTACTCTCGCAAAGGTCAACGGCTTCTCATATCCTGACATACCTCCAGGTCTACCGCCTCTGGATCCTATCAGTGAACGTTTGGTCTCACCGCGCCTTCCATTTATGCAAGTGCGTCGACTGCGTCATGATTTCTCTTATGGAATTATTGGACAAGTGATAAACGTCCCAGTCAACGTACAAGACATGGTAAAATGCTTGCCTCGCCATCTAGAAGAGGACGATGTTATCAACGTTAACATCAAAAGGAATCTTGCACACAGAACAAATTACATCAGCGGGTACATGTCTAAGCGTACGGTCAAAGAATGGTTAGATGTACTTCAAAATTCAAGTCTATATCGTTTGTACGATATCAAAATAGATTTGTCAAGACTGCAGCCTGCATTGCCATCAGATGAAGGCCTTCAAGATGATCCTGCTAATCGGATCGAAGCAATCTCCGCCGAATATACGCCCGAGTCTGAAGTTCTTGCTGCGAGACAGCACACACTACTGTGGAATGAAGAGGATTGTCTTGACATCGCACCAGGACATCGAGCAACGCCTCTTAACATGTACATTGTTTTAGTAAACAAAATATATTTCTATAGTTAAAATTTGTGCAATTCTTATTTTCATTCAATTCCTTCAATTCCAACAAACTCGTTGGTACATTGATGAAAATGCTGAAATCAAAACAGTCATACAATCCGTTTGGCCAGTACTACGTGGAGGATTATTTCCTTCGCATTGAGTTTCAACATAGAGGAAGTCCGCACGCTCACATTTTACTGTGGTTACACGATGATCCACATGAGACTGTGTCAGAAAATATGCCGAAGACCATCGAGCTCGTGGAGAAGCTGAGTTCCGTCGCCAAAGAAGATGTGCCCAACGATACCATCTACGCCAATCAAATCCACAAGCACACTTTCACCTGCACGAAGCGAGGCGAAACGACTTGTAGATTTGGGATCCCGTACTGGCCAATGCTCACTACCCGTGTATTGATCCCAATGCCTCAAATTGATGGACGCCGCATAGCATTCCGAAAAAAGGCCAAGGAGCTACGCAACTGTCTCAGCGAACGTACATACGCTAGCATGGACGACTTTCTTAGGGAGCATAGTTTGACATTCGATGCATATCTTGACGTAGTGCGTTCAACTTTGCGCAGGCCATCTATGTTGTTCAAACGCAACTTCGACCAACTTATGACGAACACATTCAACCCTTACCTCGCTGGTGAAATCAAATCCAACATCGATATCCAGTTTATCTTGGATGAATACAGCTGCGCACAGTATGTCGTGGAATATGTGAACAAATCAGCTCGTGGAATGGGTAACTTGAATCGTGAGCTGACTAAGATGATGGAAGAGCATCCTGACCGGGACTACACGGGCCAATTGAAAGCATTGAGTGTCAAACTTCTTAATGCAGTTGAAATGTCAGCTCAAGAAGCAGCATGGTATTTACTACGGCAACCGATGAGCGAAACGAGCCGTCAAATTATGTACATACCAACAGTTTGGCCATCGGAAAGACAACGCTGTCGCAAACGTTGGAAACAAATGGATCGCGAAAACATCGAAGCAGACAGTACAGATGTATTTACCAAGAACATCATTCAGCGATATGAAGAGCGACCTCCCTCTCTGGAATCTTCATATTTGGCCGAGTTTGCTTCGTATTACGCTGATTTTCATGATTTCATCGACAATGAAGATGACGTAGATGTGCGAGAAGACGAAATTGAAGAACCGGTGACCGAGGAAAGGACAACTGTGGGAAGGACGACATCAAATGAACACCGCAGACGAAAAATTGGACGAATAATACGATACAGACGCTACGAAGTAGATGAAACTGTTAATTATCAACGTGAAATGGTATTGCTGTTCTTGCCTTTCCGCAATGAAATAGCTGACATTGTTGATAGCAATAAATTTCTACAACTGTTCAATGCTAACAAGGATACCATCATGGAACGCCGCCAGCTGTTCGAAAACAATCTCAACATCGACAGTGTGATGCAAGAGCTTGAAGCTATGATGATTCTACAAAATTCAGACAGCAGAGAACCACCAGAAATTGAGGAAAGGAGAGTGTTTGTCGAGCAGGTGTTAGGAGGAGAAGGTTCCGAGAACAACGATGATGTCAATCAAATCGTCCCGCGACAAGGCTTATTATCGGTCGTAAAAAAACGTAGCAACGTGATGCCAAAACAGCAATTTTGTGAGCTGATACGAACGACGAACTCTGAACAACGTGAGCTGATTCATGAGGTCATACATCGTTTACATGGTTGTGGAGATGAGGTCGTCGTCATACTACAAGTTTTCTTCACAGGACCGGCCGGCTGTGGGAAAACTTATTCAGTTAAGTGCCTGATGGAGACGTACAATCGTTACACACAGGAACACAACTCACTGAACAACGCATACGTTGCTTGTGCAAGCACAGGCAAAGCAGCTGTCCCTATTGGCGGAACGACAGTTCACTCAGCGTTTCGTCTCACAAATTCTCGAATGACAAAACTTCTTTCTGCTGAGAACTTGCAAGCCTACAGAAACATGTTTGTCGGCGTGAAAGTTGTTTTCATTGATGAAATCAGCATGTTGAGTGCAGCTATACTTGGAAAAATCAATTATCGACTACAGCAGATTACCGGTATTTACGATCAACCATTCGGAGGCATTCACATGATCTTATGCGGCGATTTCAGACAGCTGCCACCTGTGCGCGCTAGTCCGTGTTACACAGTACCACACAACCAACTCGGAGGACCTGTACTCTGGCAAAGCATCAACTACTTCCCATTAGTCCATGTTGTCCGACAAACTGACGAGCTGTTTTCGACGATTCTCACCAAAATTGGAGATGGACTCAAACTAAGTGTCAATAATATCGCACTTATTGAGTCCAGGCACAAATCTGAAGTCTGGTGCAAAGAGAACGTACCCAACGCTGTCAGATTGTATTACAGCAACCATGTAGTAGATTCATACAATCGAAACGCAATTCAAAACGCACACAACTGTATCGCCACTGATATTATGCTTGGGTATTCCAGCAATTCTGAAAAGAGCCGGGAGCAAGGGAAACTTCACAAGATGTCGGTTGCAGAAACCGACGGATTGCCATACATGTTGCCATTAGCAGTAGGATATCCGTACATGATTACATCTAACATAGACGTCGCCGATGGATTGGTAAATGGGGCTATTGGAGTTTTGCTATACATCGAACGTCAGCCAGCCAATGCAGATGACCGTTCTGCTCCAGGAGGACCATCGACCAGCACAAGTTTGCCGCCAGCTGAAGATGAAATCGCCACTCTATGGTTCCAGTTTGAAGACAAAAATACGGGTACCAAAGCAAAAATCAAATGTCGACCACATGTGCACAGCAAACCAAACACCTTATCCGTCGATTGGGTGCCAGTGCACAAGAAAGTGGTAAACATTTCGTTGACAAAAACAGTGAAGTGCAAGCGAAAACAATTTCCTTGCGTGCCTGCTTGTGCAATTACGATCCACAAGGCCCAGGGTGGGACGTTTACTACAATTGTTTACAAGTACTCCTCAAAACAACCACAGTAATTGGTATATGTAGCCATGAGCCGCGTCACAAGTATCGACGGATTGTACATCATAACAGAAAAGGACTCTCCATTGGTTTTCAAACATGGCCGAGATTGAAACGACTCACAGACTACTCGAGATATTCGCAATGAATACTTACGACTTCGTGGACACACTCTAGACACAATTACCAAACAAGCCGTAAAATTCTGTGACGACGCAACCGACGCTGGACAACTTATTGTAACGAACATCAACTGTCAAAGTTTAAGTGCCCATGCCGCGGACATTGAAACAGATACAGTGATACCACGATCAGACTATTTAGTATTGACTGAAACGTGGATGCGCGACACTTGTGAACCAACTCCAATCAAGGGTTATGAGTGCGTATCCAGGCAAAATAATCGACCTAACTCAGATACCAACGCGGCTGGTGGAGTGGCGATCTATCGTAAATTATCATCGACATCTACGGCGGAAGTGTTCCAAGTTGCGATTACAGACGTAACTCGTGTCATTAAAACCAAGGGTGACATGTGCATGACTGAAGTTACTTGCTTCGCCGCTAATACTAGCTTCAAGTTTATACTCGGTGCTGTATATATTCATCCAGGAGCTAGTATGCAGGATATTGGAATGTTACTATGGCAAGGACTCGGTCCGTACATTCACAACAGCCAGTACGTGCCACCGTTCGTGCAAATTGATTCTAGTATACCGATTCTTCTGTGTGGTGATTTTAACAAAAACGTAAAGCCTGACAACTCGTTTCTTAATTTCATGAAAAATACGTATAATCTTGATTGCGTATCAAACGTTTCTAAGTCAACTACTTTAAAAGGAACAACTATCGACTTGACTTTCGCAAGACACATTACAGCAGAAACACTTCCTTTCATTTCATATTTCTCCTATCATCGTCCTATCCTCAACAAAATCACTCAAATAGGAATTAGTTAAGTTTAAGTTTACATGTACAATGTTTTAGTAAACAAAATATATTTCTATAGTTAAAATTTGTGCAATTCTTATTTTCATTCAATTCCTTGTTCCTATTGTGCAATTTAATTATATTCATATCAATAAATATTCTACCGTTGTCACGTAAAATCTTCGCCCGTAAAACCGACTTTACAGGCAACCATTGTTTTTTTTTATATTCAATATCTATGTATATTTATATATATTTTTAATAATTATAATAGCATTGAAAATATATAAATAATAATAAAATCAATAAAATTCTATATAACTTTAAAATACAATGTATGTTATTAATTATTATTGAGTACAACATTATGGTTTAAATTTTTCACATGAAATTTGTTATCAATGCTGAATAATATTCGATAATAAAATACCTTTATATATTTATATATATATTTTAATCTGGGGTCTGAAATATTATATATATAGTTTAGAAAATTGAAAATTCAAAAGATAAAACGAAATGAAGAATCAATAGATTAAAAAAAAAGAGAAAACTTTATCCCCTCATTATAATCATCCCTGTAATTTTAATGACGGTTAGGATTCAAATAATCGTCTGTGTTTTTTTTTTTATCAAGGAGTAATTTTAGTGAAGTTTCTTTCCTTATAGACTTTATGTTCTTTTCATTTGGAGAACTCAATTGATTGGGTTTCTATAGATTTCTTTTTCCACCACTAGATCACAATAGAGCGCTTCTCTCTTTTACTTTCTTTATATAATTAAAGGAAATAATAAAATCAAAGAATCCTATTGCGAGAATTTATTTTTAATTTTATTTTGTTTCTTGGTTTGAAATTGGATTGAGCCATTATGCTATTGATGGTATTACTTGTTTATTTTAATGATTAATGGATTAGTAGATCCATGTAATTATGTTTGATAGATATGTATATAGATTTGTTTATGTTATTTTATAATAAAATTAATTATATAGACACCAATACCTTGCTTTGCGTCGTTTCGCGTTTTTTTCGAAGTTGCGTCGCTGCTTAAATTTTACTGATTTTCACTGTGCGTCGTTAGATTTTCGAAGTTGCGTTGTTTTGGATTCTAATCTTTAATTTATTTTTTTTTACCTAAAATATGGCAACACCTTTGATTTTAATTGTGCCTTCACATATTTTCACTTTGCATCGTTTCAATTTGCGTCGTGTTTTTTTGGAACGTAACCCCAACGCAAAGCGAGGTATGGGTGTATAGTTTGTCTCTCATTTTTAGGATGTTCTAGACAATTTGAATATGTTTTCTCCAATTTCAGGGTTTTGATAGTGTACTAATTATAAAACGAAAGCTCTTTCTCAAAACCTTTTCAATAATGATTTTTTCGTATAATTATATTACTCTATTGCTGAACATAAAACATATATGTTCACGCTACTTTTCTATTTAAATATATAGAATTCTAACTAATTTATACAGACCTTATGCTGATATAATAACATTTCAAAATGTTATAAAATGTTATAAAAACTTATTTTCACATGTGTAGACATGTGGTGCGCTTACAGTAAAAGCAGTCGCTAACTACCCACCATGATTATCATGGCCTGTACCACGTGTACTAGGGTATAAACAAAAAAAAAACATTTTAAAAAGGCATTGTTTATCAATAATAAACCCTCCCAGTATAATTTTAATATCCAGACTCTTTTCTTCTATTGTATTGAACTTGTTGACTTTGATTAGAATTTTTTAATGAAACTGATTCCAAGAATTATAACCAAACATATTATATTTATTTATTTTTAATAGATGAAACAAATATAAAAGATAAACTAATATTAAAACAAAGAAACATTTTTTCGGTTAGCGCCTATTAACTGGTGATCTTACACATATTCTCTGTGAGTAAAATTAATCAATTAAAATATATATACAACAAAACTGAATTTCCTATATACCTAGCATTAACTATTGTAAACACTAAATTGGTGTTTGAAATAACAATGAACATTAGCTTCTAGGACTATATATAGAAATATTTTCGAAATTGAATATTTTAGGTATCGAACAATACTCTTCTGCACTCACAAAATAGAGTTTTAGAAAAAATTAAAATGTCACTCTAAGGTTAATTATTATATTTATATTAGTATTATAACAGCGTTCCCCTTTTTTAATATGACGGATGTCTTTTTTTAAGGAGAAAGAGGCAATTTTGTTCACACTTGGTTATCTTGTATGTCTTCAATAAAGGTCACTGTAATATCTTTCAGAGTTATTGTCTGAATACCGACATACATGGTAAAAGGTACAACTTCCTTAAGTTTTGTTCACACTTGGTTATCTCATGTGTCTTCAATAAAGGTCACTGTAATATATTTCAGAGTTATTGTCTGAATCCCGATATACATGTTGAAAAGTACAACTTCGTTAAGTTTTGTACATGAGTGTAGGTATTACTGGTAATGCTAATAATTTTAATTATTTACTACGTGTGTTTTTTTAGAATACGTAATATTGAAATTCAAATTAATGATCAGTCATTTTAACAGATGTGTTTGAAATTCCCCTGCTAGAGAAGGTACAAATATCTTAAATTTTGTCCATGGTTTAGCTAGTACTGGTAAAGCTAATAAATTTCATTTTTTGCTGGTTTGGAATAAAGAATTTTAAAACTTAAATTGATTAACTAATTAGTCATTCTAGACGAATGGGGTTCTTATGTTTTATTACTGTTGTGATAGCCTTTGCTTTGGTACTCTTCTTTTTAAATCATATGTATTTCCTTGACAGTTTAAAATGCAGTCTCAGTCATTAGCAAACACATATGGGATCATTGGGGAGCTTTGACCCAGCTTTGAACCAGTTGTGGGCGAAGATATTTCTATTTTTTTCTGTCATTCCTTTAAGATATTTTCACCTTTTTCTTTCATTTTGTTGGTTGCCAATTTTTTTTTTTTGCTTTGCCTATGAGGTGATACTGTTATTAAAAAAATGCAGTTTTGGCAAAATTTACAACCTTTATGTTGCTGTGTCTAATGCTGATGTTTTAAATATTTTGCTACGTGTGCTTTTTGGAAAAGGTAATATTCAAACTCAAATTAACTGATTAGATATTCTAACAGATGTGGTTGAAATTCATCAGGATAATATCTGTAATTAACCAGTACCATTATGGTTAGTTAAATACATAATCAACATATCTGGTCTCAATATTATATTTACATATATTATATCTCTAACAATTTAATATTTCTCATCACATTTTAATCACGAGAAAATCTGGCAATGTAGACAGAAGGTTATTTACATTAAGTCTTGGAAGTAAATTGCTTCAGAATATTTTATTTATTTACACTGTGCGAGCTGTAGAATAATTAAGTTTAATTCGCATTCCTCGTCTAAATTGAGATATTAATTAAGCACCTAACTATTACATAGAATTTTCTGTGTATGTATCTTATGTAATTAATTAATTTAGAGCATCTAACACACACAGGTTGGGTAGAGAAGGTTCTTCTGTGTATCTTATAAACCTCGATATAGCGAAATTCAACAGGACTGAGACTTTAGTTCATTATAGCTACAGTTCACTTTATACATTGCTCACTATAGCCAAGGTTAAATACAGCCGTGGTTCGCTATAGCCATGGTTCACAATAGCCATTGTTCATTAAAGCTATGGTTCACATTTGCCGTGGTTTACTATAACCATGGTTTACTATAACCATGGTTTACTCTATCCATTGTTCATTAAATCCATGGTTCACTATAGTCAGGTTTCACTGTAGCCATGGTTTACTATAGCCATAGTTCACTATAGCCATGGTTCACTATAGTCAGGTTTCACTGTAGCCATGGTTTACTATAGCCATAGTTCACTATAGCCATGGTTTACTATATTCCTTGTTCACTATAGCCATGGTTCACTATAGTCAGGTTTCACTGTAGCCATGGTTCACTATAGCCATAGTTCACTATAGCCATGGTTCACTATAGTCAGGTTTCAGTGTAGCCATTGTTTACTATAGCCATAGTTCACTATAGCCATGGTTTACTATATTCCTTGTTCACTATAGCCATGGTTTACTATATTCCTTGTTCACTATAGCCATGGTTTACTATATTCCTTGTTCACTATAACCATGGTTCACTATAGTCAGGTTTCACTGTAGCCATGGTTTACTATAGCCATAGTTCACTATAGCCATGGTTCACTATAGTCAGGTTTCACTGTAGCCATGGTTTACTATAGCCATAGTTCACTATAGCCATGGTTTACTATATTCCTTGTTCACTATAGCCATGGTTCACTATAGTCAGGTTTCACTGTAGCTATGGTTTACTATAGCCATATTTCACTATAGCCATGGTTCACTATAGTCAGGTTTCACTGTAGCCATTGTTTACTATAGCCATAGTTCACTATAGCCATGGTTTACTATAGCCATGGTTCACTATAGCCATAGTTCACTATAGTCAGGTTTCACTGTAGCCATGGTTTACTATAGCCATAGTTCACTATAGCCATGGTTTACTATAGCCATGGTTTACTATAGCCATAGTTCACAATAGCCATTGTTCATTAAAGCTATGGTTCACATTTGCCGTGGTTTACTATAACCATGGTTTACTATAACCATGGTTTACTCTATCCATTGTTCATTAAATCCATGGTTCACTATAGTCAGGTTTCACTGTAGCCATGGTTTACTATAGCCATAGTTCACTATAGCCATGGTTCACTATAGTCAGGTTTCACTGTAGCCATGGTTTACTATAGCCATAGTTCAATATAGCCATGGTTTACTATAATCCTTGTTCACTATAGCCATGGTTCACTATAGTCAGGTTTCACTGTAGCCATGGTTCACTATAGCCATAGTTCACTATAGCCATGGTTCACTATAGTCAGGTTTCAGTGTAGCCATTGTTTACTATAGCCATAGTTCACTATAGCCATGGTTTACTATATTCCTTGTTCACTATAGCCATGGTTTACTATATTCCTTGTTCACTATAGCCATGGTTTACTATATTCCTTGTTCACTATAACCATGGTTCACTATAGTCAGGTTTCACTGTAGCCATGGTTTACTATAGCCATAGTTCACTATAGCCATGGTTTACTATATTCCTTGTTCACTATAGCCATGGTTCACTATAGTCAGGTTTCACTGTAGCTATGGTTTACTATAGCCATATTTCACTATAGCCATGGTTCACTATAGTCAGGTTTCACTGTAGCCATTGTTTACTATAGCCATAGTTCACTATAGCCATGGTTTACTATAGCCATGGTTCACTATAGCCATAGTTCACTATAGTCAGGTTTCACTGTAGCCATGGTTTACTATAGCCATAGTTCACTATAGCCATGGTTTACTATAGCCATGGTTCACTATAGCCATAGTTCACTATAGTCAGGTTTCACTATAGCCATGTTTTACTATAGCCATGGTTCACTATAGCCATGGTTTACTATAGTCAGGTTTCACTGTAGCCAGTTTTCGCTATATAGCTATAGAAATCACAACATTATTACTTTAAACTTGTGGAGTATCTTATATGTTCGTTATAATGGAAGGTTTGCTATACCCCTGTCTTTCTTTTTTAGCGAGAATTGACTGAATATCAGTAAAATATATCGTGCTTTTTATAATATGCAGTAAAACATAAACGAAATAGGCATATGGCAAACTTTCACAAGATGTAGGCACCTCTTTCTTTAAAAAAGGATTTTAAAAATGCATTAATGAAATGAATTCAGTTTATCATCTCAGTACAAAGCGTAATTCTGATGAAAAATGAGCCACAACACCAGGTTTGGAAAATACAGACAAAAAGTCAAACTTAATATAATGGGTTTGGTCTTTGGAACTTTAAACAGTACTTCCTTTCGTAGGATGTTATGAAATCAAATCCGTTTCTGTGTTGATAAGAGTCAGACTTTGAAAGCAGGGTATACAGGTTTGCCTTTTTATAATTTGCCTAAACTGGTGTTTTAGATCATTTTTCTCACAACTATTACGTTTTTTAATAGGGTGAGATAAAGCGAATAGATTGTTCAAATGCATTTTTAAAGGGGGGGGGGGTGCTACTTTTGGTACAACTATAAGTATAACACTACTTGTTTAACATAGTGTTACAGGAGGATGTTATCCATGTACTTAAAATATACATTTCTTCCTTTGAAACATGTAATAAAACAATTTATTCTGTTAATCACTCAGTACAAAAAGTAATGATAACGATAATGATTAACCCATAACACCAGTTTAAAGAATTCCAAACATATGCATATATAATTTCCCGGTTCTAAAATAACTTTACTAGGTACCGCTCAAAAGAGAAACCTAGCTTGTGATATTTACAACAAAGAATAATATATTTTTGAAAATAGAGCAATCCATAAATAAATCTTTAATTAAAAAGGCATATATATAATTTATTTTACCAATATTTGATAAAGGTTGGCGTTCAGTCAACTGATATATTGGTAAAATAAATGATATTTTGATCCAATATATACTTTTTTAATTAAAAATTAATATATGTGAAGATTATTCACATTTTAAAATAACGTTTCCAATGCGGATTCGATACCGTTTCATGGCTGTCGGTAATCGAGGGTTTTACCCAACGACCTTTTTTTTCGTTGCGTCTCTATGCTTTCAGGAGAATGAGTTGTATTTTAAAAATAAATATGAATTAACTTCATACTTTTGTTTGATTTGCATAATTTCTCAATGTGATATACTTCTCCTTCAAAATCACTTTATTAGGTACCGCTCAACAAGAGAAACCTAGTTTATGATAATTGAAACAATGAATAATATGTGAAGGTTATTCACATTATAAACAAAAGGTTAACGTGGGATTCAATCCCAGTTCATTGCTGTCGAGAATCGAGAGTGTTACCCACTCGTCCACCGACTTTTATGTGATATACTTTTGCATATAGAAGAGATAGTCTATATACATTTTATAAAAAAATAATACAATGTTCACAATTGATCTTCTTCAAACCTAGGTCAATTTAAGGTCTTAACAATGTATCAAACAATTGTAACAATTCTTGAGAAGTTCTAAAACTTGATTCACAGGAACAAAGGAGCCAAACCGCAACAGACAACTTTTCTTCTACCGGATAACGGAAGTACATCAACAAACGGAAGTGACGTCAATCCACCAATCAGCAAACATTTCAATAGTTAGAAACCAAACCACAATTGGTGTGGGTAGATAAATAATTATTTATTTCACGATAAAATCTTTGTTATTTCGATTTAATTTTAAACTAACTGTAACTAGTAAATATCTATAATGTAGTTATGTTATTTAATTATCTATTTTTATTCTATTTATTATATGCTTTTACTATATTTTTTCAGTAGAAAATTTAATCGTCTGCCTGAAAAGAAAATCGTATCTTTAGCTTTATACCTTTTTTTTTTTGGGGGGGGGGGAAATGGTCAAATGTTTTAAAATATATATAAAATCATAAAATTAATATTTTTCTATATTATAAAAAATACATATATTAAATAATAAAAATAACAAAATTTTAAATAAATATAAGTACATTTTACCTATATATAAAGTATGTATGAGTGTATTTTAATATTAAGTATTATTTATTGATTACTATTTTCGTTAATATATAATATTGTCAAATTTCGTCCAATTTGAAAAAATGAAAAATATTATTTTTAGACATATCAGAGAATATGGTAAAAATATATATATTAATTTATTTTTCAGACTATATATAATTATATAATAAAATGATATTTATAGAAATTAATAAATCTTTTATATGCAATTGCCAAGAAAATATGTATATAGGTCTTGAAAAAAGAAATTAATATATTATTGATTGTAAAAATATTTTGATCAAACTTGTTAAAAAGATTTTCATTTCAATATTAAAGCGCTGACAGCTATTTATGCTTCATAATTTATAAAATTGATGGATTAGTTTGTGCTGATAAAAAACTGGAAAATTTCTTTAATAACGAAATTAATATCACTTTGACATCAGATCTCTTTAAAGTAACTAAATAAATTATTAGTTATAAATAAAATTTTAAAATTTCAAATTAATGCATCACATTTATAATTTAATATATATCTTAATTTTCTTAAAATAACCCACTAACTATTTTTGATGTTTTTTTAAAGATGTGTGGTATGAATATATTAATATAGTCATCATATTATTTATTATATTATTATGAGATTTTGGTATGAAAATGAGTATAATATCTATAATATTATTATATTGTGCCGAAGAATTATTTTTATTACTTAATTTAATTATTCAATAAGATATTTGATACAGAATATTACTGTGTATTTGTGGAATCATCATGAACGCTACTCAGTTTGGTCTTTATTGCATTCTGGAACTCCTTTTCTGTAATAATTGAAAGAATCAACGTTTAGTTGATATTTATTTCGACAGATGGCGCCAGCCATCATAAACCTCTATCTGCATGATCAGATATATATATCTTATTTATATATCGAAATATTCATTTTATATACTGACCTGTTTAATATCTGTAAGATATATACTAATTTATAAATTTGAATGCCATCTATCGCGTTAAAAATTGGTATAACTATATTTAAATTATAAAACTATTTTAGACGCGTAATATTCTTTTTAAAATAAAACAATTTCTACTGCCCTTACTGCAATGGAAAAATTAATGGGAGGTCCTGGCTCATCAGTGGTGAACCCTCCCAGCGGTTTCGCCAGTTTAATTATTCCATTGCAGTAAGGACAGTAGAAATTGTTTTATTTTAAAAAGAATATTACACGTCTAAAATAGTTTTGTAATTTGATAACAGATGGCGCGCTAGTGCATCTCGTAATATAACTATATTTACTGGCAATGTGTTTCTTTTAAATATCATCAAATATTATCTCTATATAACTTACTGCAATGATATGAGTTATTGAATTAGAGGGATTGGCTCATCAGTAATGAACCTCTCAGCGGTTTCGCCAAATATATACTAATTATTGAGTCCTTTGAGGCCTTCTGCTCAATATTGAAAGGTGTGTCTCTTCTTTAACTTCGAGAGACGCCCTAGTACCTCTTTTTTCCAGCCTTATGTCACCAGCTATCTATATCCAAGGGGAGAGGAAGGCTTGCAAGAAAAAGTCCACCGCACGCACAATCTTTTAATTCAGAACTATATTTTTATTAAAAAACACGGTCAATTTATACATTAAGAAAATTTACATAATAATTTGTACAAAAAAGAAATCTACATAACAATTTGTAAAACAAAAGAGATTTACATAACAATCTATACACCAAAGAGATCTGCATACTTTTTACCCTAGTTTTAAATCAAACATATTTGCATAAAACAAAGACGACTACCTTAGTGGTCGTAACATACTCCCCCCGCTGTTGAACAGGAGTTCAACAGAAGAAAAGAGCGAAAAATACGCACATTTTCACAATCTTCTTGATTGGAAAATTTTTCCTCTAGATTCAGAACAAAAAAAATACAAAATAAGATAAATTCATATCATTCAAATCTAAATTATTATCCCTTTCACTATCTTCAATAATATTTGAAAAATATTCAGATTCCAAATCACGAACAATCAAAAAATCTTTAGGATAACAAAGATCAGCTTGAGCACTACCCTTTAAGGCTCGTGAAGCATCAAAAATATTTATTTCCTTTTTAATCGTTCTAGAAGAAATATAAGACCAATTTTTTCTATGATCAATATTAGGATTCCTATATTCAGAAATCTGTTCAATTCCATAAACAGGAGATCCGCCATTATCAGTAACATCCCTCAAAAAACATTTTGGCCATATGCCTTTTCCAACAGGGACTAACTTTCTACCCCAGAAGTCCTCATTAAATCTCATTATGCTTCTTTTTTCAGATTTTGAAAGAAGCTCACCAAATAGCCTTCCATTTGAGATTCTCGACACTGCCATCTTCTCTCTTAGTGTCTCCTCAATGATTTATCTTCTCATACCAATCTATAGACTCTTGACTCATATCCCTTCCCAGGGGATCATCCCATCCACCTGCGCTATTCCATGTCTTCCGCAGCAAAATTTCAGGCGCTATCCCCGGTGAACAAAACCCGATGGCATCGTCTGAAGGCTTAGAGGTATCGTCTGAAGGACTAGAGGCATCGTCTGCATGCTTAGAGGCATCGTCTGCAGGCCCAGAGCAGTCATAGGATTCTGAAATCCTCTCTAGAGATCTCAAATCACTCAACACAATATTCCCATAATCCACCGGATTCGCAATCCTTTCCAGTTTAGCACTTTTACCAGACTTTTCTGGAGAGTTGCCTCCTAAATTAAGATTTTTCTCTAGAGTAGGCACTTGCCTTTTTGGAGAACTGGCCGGATTATATAATATTGGAGTAATTACAGTTCTAGAAAAAGTTTCCCTCGATACAAGTTGCATTTTATTGTTTAGAAGACATTTGCCAATTGAACTTTTTCCATTGGTTCTCTCTTTACCCAGGTGATCTGGACAGTACAACTTTCTTTAGAAAGCATTCTACCCTTTCCAACCTTTGCATCATCATATTCAACTATTTCTTTTCCTTCCGGATTTTTGAGGTACAGGGCACATAATCAACACCATCAATACAACCATTTCCCGCCCAAAAACCATCAGCCATCCATCTTCTTCTTCCAAAGAAATCTGAGGTAGTCCCAATCATTCTCCTTAATGGCCATCAACCGGAAATATCTTCTCATGTCGGCCAAAACTCCGAACTTATTTTCCCGAAATTTTATCCTTATTTCAGGGATTCTTCTCAGTAGAATGGGTCCCCTCCTTAAATATCGTTTCAAAGAGAGTCCATTGTGTCCCCGACAGGAAGCGTCGTCAAACACTGGCCTCACAGGCGCAGCCCTGGATTCACACCCAAATACAGGGCGATCAGGAAAATAGCATCCTTTTACCTTAAATTCCGCACCTCCAGTTTGTCTTGCTTCCACCAATTTCTTCGATGCTGGAACTTTGACAACTCTTTCCTCAATATCATCAATCGATTCAGTTTCATCATCTGAAATCTCCACTTGAACAGCGCCTTCAGCTACCGATCTAGAATTGTTCACTGATTCATAACCCTTAATTGCAGTTTTAGAATCCTTTACTCCATTGTCCTTGGTTTCAGCTTCCGAATCTTCTTTATTTCCTAAATCTGCATCTTCACCTTTTTCATTAGCAGTTTCCTCTTTCGTAAGAGACTCTGTAATTTCAGTTTCTATAACTGACCTTTTATCAACTTGAGCTTTTTCACTTTCGTCAACTTCAATGGATCTTTTCTCAACTTCGGCCTTTTCACTTTCATCAGCAAAATACTTTTTCTCAATTTGAGCATTTTCACTCTCCCCAGGAAAATGCCTTTTCTCAATTTGAGCCTTTTCACTTTCTTCAGCAAAATACTTTTTCTCAATTTGAGCCTTTTCACTCCCTTTAGGAAAATGCCTTTTCTCAATTTGAGCCTTTTCACTTTCTTCAACAAAAGACCTTTTCTCAACTCCAGTCTTATGACTTTCCTCCGTTTCTGGTTCTGTGCTGGGACCTATTTCCATTTCAGGTTCTGTGCTGAGACCTGTTTCCATTTCAGGTTCTGTGCTGAGACCTGTTTCCATTTCAGGTTCTGTGCTGAGACCTGTCTCCATTTCAGGTTCTGTGCTGAGACCTGTGTCCATTTCAGGTTCTGTGCTGAGACCTGTGTCCATTTCAGGTTCTGTGCTGAGACCTGTGTCCATTTCAGGTTCTGTGCTGAGACCTGTGTCCATTTCAGGTTCTGTGCTGAGACCTGTGTCCATTTCAGGTTCTGTGCTGAGACCTGTGTCCATTTCAGGTTCTGTGCTGAGACCTGTTTCCATTTCAGGTTCTGTGCTGAGACCTGTGTCCATTTCAGGTTCTGTGCTGAGACCTGTGTCCATTTCAGGTTCTGTGCTGAGACCTGTTTCCATTTCAGGTTCTGTGCTGAGACCTGTTTCCATTTCAGGTTCTGTGCTGAGACCTGTGTCCATTTCAGGTTCTGTGCTGAGACCTGTGTCCATTTCAGGTTCTGTGCTGAGACCTGTTTCCATTTCAGGTTCTGTGCTGAGACCTGTTTCCATTTCAGGTTCTGTGCTGAGACCTGTTTCCATTTCAGGTTCTGTGCTGAGACCTGTGTCCATTTCAGGTTCTGTGCTGAGACCTGTGTCCATTTCAGGTTCTGTGCTGAGACCTGTTTCCGTTTCTGAATTTTTCTCAACTAGAGAATTTAGGATCATATCGATCTCTATCATTACGTCAATGTACATCTCTAGATAATGTGCGGTGGACTCCAATTATTTCAATAAAGCCTTTTCGTCATATTCCCCTGTACTAATCATTTCTGTCTCTATTTTTCCGTC
The DNA here is from genome assembly GCA_030710605.1 of Cordylochernes scorpioides. NCBI lineage: Eukaryota > Metazoa > Arthropoda > Arachnida > Pseudoscorpiones > Chernetidae > Cordylochernes > Cordylochernes scorpioides. The sequence goes on along the minus strand of CP092885.1, from coordinate 57,392,830 downwards.
AAATTCCTTAATTAGCTGGTAATGCTGGACGATGACCTTTTTCCTTTTCATCGATGGGCCCTCACCGGGGGAGACTCCCTTCAATTCTTTCAGAACTTCGCCTATTTCCCTAGTGAAGATATTTCTCATTGTAGCTCTAGATTCTTTTAATATCTTCAAATTCGCGAAGTCCCCTTGAGTCTCCATCCTGGCAGGCTCGCCACAAATATTGAGTCCTTTGAGGCCTTCTGCTCAATATTGAAAGGTGTGTCTCTTCTTTAACTTCGAGAGACGCCCTAGTACCTCTTTTTTCCAGCCTTATGTCACCAGCTATCTATATCCAAGGGGAGAGGAAGGCTTGCAAGAAAAAGTCCACCGCACGCACAATCTCTTAATTCAGAACTATATTTTTATTAAAAAACACGGTCAATTTATACATTAAGAAAATTCACATAATAATTTGTACAATAAAGAAATCTACATAACAATTTGTAAAATAAAAGAGATTTACATAACAATCCATACACCAAAGAGATCTACATACTTTTTACCCTAGTTTTAAATCAAACATATTTGCATAAACAAAGACGACTACTTTAGTGGTCGTAACACTAATGTTATGCAATTTTCATTAATAATTTTCAAAGCATGATATTGTATACTAGATAAATTACAAAAATGTGAAATCATATATCAATATATATGAAATAACTTTCAATATATAATCCTGTTTTCTGATTGGTAGGAAAAAGAAGAATCGAAAGGATGAAATAACTGGAGAAGAGAAGCTACGAAGTAATAAAAAAGAAAGATAAATGTTTCAATTATTTTTGGCATTATGTCTCTTATATTAGATATTATCAAATTTTATCTCTATGGGCCTGAGAATTGATTCTTTTATATCTAATAAATAAATAATTGAAAAATACTTGGGTGATAAATAACATAAGATATATAATGCCAAATATAATAGAAACATGTATCGATGTTCGACGTAAATGATATTATAAATGAAGAAAATATACAAGAGAAATTTTACAGTTCTGGAATACAGGCCCATCTTAATATTTATAAATTGAGAATAAATGTTTTCCAGAGCGTGATCATATCGTTTTTTTATCTCGGTGGATGAGAGGGTAACACGCTCGATTCCCGATATAAGTCGGTGGATAAGAGAGTAACACCTCGATTCCCGACAGTCATGAACCGGGATTTGCCTTCACATATTATTCACTGCATCAAATATCATGAACTAGGTTGCTCTTGCTGAGCGGTACCTATTAATGTGATTTGAACCAGATATCGTTTTTTGTTTTGTTATTATCCATAGTACACGTGTTACAGGCCATGATAATCATGGTGGGTAGAAGTTGGTGACTGCTTTTACTGTAAGTGCACTACATATGTACACTTGTGAAAATCAGTTCGACATTGAACTTACAAATGTGTCCGAGTTTGGTTACTCTCACTCGCTGATGGGGTTGGACTTTCGGCAGACTCGGGGGCCATTGGAGCATTTTTTTTTTCAATCATATTGTTCCCGCTTATAACGATAGATAGCATATTGTGCTGCCTTTTCCTGATCACAATTCCACATTCTCTTTGTTAATTTACTGAATAAATAGAGTGATCTGACGAGAACCGGTCTTTTCAAGGTGACCATAGACCTGAATAGAGTGAGTGCTAATCCTGACCTTTAACATGCTTTATATCATAAACTCAGAATTAATTTTAAGATTACTTATATACAGCACAATATTTACTCATTAGAGATTCAAATGAAGAAAATTCTATATGGTTTAATAAGCAATTATTCAGGTATTTATAATAATCACTATTATATATTTATAAATGTATGTAATTCTGCTTTCTTCAAAGCTTATGTCCATAATCATCTAAAATACCCATTCCAAGAGTCTAGCATCAGTATCACTATAAAAGGAAGATCGAAAAATGCAATATAACATCAGTATGGTAGATTAAACTGGCGAAACCGCTGGGAGGGTTCACCACTGATGAGCCAGGCCCTCCTTTAAATTTTACCTTTGCAGTGAGGGCAGTAAAAATCTTTTTTATTTTTAAAAAGAATCATACGCGTCTATAATAGTTTAGAATTTTGATAATAATCACTAATCACTTAAATAAAAATAATTTTCCCTAATCTACCCAGAATCTCTACTACAAGATAAAAATTAGAAAAGACAAACCTTAAGAATAAATAAAAATCAATTTATTTGATGTAAAACAAAATCAAAATTTATAATAATCAATATAGATTCAATAAAGGAAGTTTACAGAGTAGTAAAATATATACATTGAAAAATTAATAATATGTTAATAAATTTATACATATTCAATTACAATATGTATATATATCATGTATCATGTATAATATATTTACTAATATTCGAAAAATAATCATTTTATTCACTTAAAAAAAGTATTAATATTAAAAAATATAGTTAAATCATCAATTTATTATTATTATTTACCAGTTGCAAATAAGACACGCTATATCCGATCTGGATAATTGCGCGTGAAACTATTTACAATAATTGTAGTAGAGTAGGTAACAGAATTATCAAAAAGAAAATAAACAATCAAGAAAAAGAGCATTGAATAAACATATACATTAAACAAATAAGCAACAACATAAGCAGATAGAAGAAACCGTAAGGTAGTTATTTACAACTAGACGAATGGCCCGGGCAACGCCCGGGTTTTACCCGAGTGCGTATATATTTTAAAAACGTTTTAATTCAAATACTATTCGTTACAATTATAAATTGGCGCCATGGATGTCACTCTTGTGAAACCTTCCGTTCCAAACTGTGTGTTTTCAAAACGTTTTAATTAAAATACTATTCGTTACAATTATAAATTGGCGCCGTGGATTTCTCTCTTGTGAAACGTCCCGCCCCATACTGTGTGTGTCTTGAAAATATAAAAATAAAAATGTGAATTTTCATAAAGATTTCATCATGTCGATTTATTTTTTGCATTTCACCTACTAAATCGATAGAGATAATTACATTTGCAACATGAACTTAGGTATATTGACCAAATAGAAAACTGCATAGTAATAAAGATCATTTTTTAAAGGCACCATATCGTTTTTTTTTTCAATAAAATCGAAACAAAAAAAAATTCACAAAAAAATGAACTTATAACTTTCCGCAAGGTTCTAAATGGTCACACGGCCAGTGAATATATAAGTAAATAGATAAATATATAGATATATATTCTAAACTGCGGTAAAATTTTTTTGAATGAACCCATATCATAAATATGCAATGAAAATAACAATTAAAAATTACTAAAGCAATTTTTAATTGTTATATTCATTGCATATGTAGCCTAGTGGTCATGGCATCTGCCCGGTAAGCGGAAGGTTGTGGGTTCGATTCCCATCCCTTGACACTTTTTTTATTTTATCCATTCTGACCAAAATCTATCCGTGAACTTCACACAGACAGAATAAGGCAATTATATAAGTAGATTATAAAGAGAGAAGCCTCTATAGAAATAACTAAAATAAACCGAAATAGCTCAGTTGGGAGAGCGTAAGACTGAAGATCTAAAGTCCCTGGTTCGATCCCTGGTTTCGGCATCTTTTTTTAATTTTTAAATTTTTACTTACCGTAACTTGACACGTGACCAAAATCTATCCGTGAACTTCACACAGACAGAATAAGGCAATTATATAAGTAGATATGTTAAGCAATGATGGAAGTTGATTTAATGAAGTTATCTGTAATAATTAGTATCGTGGAGAGAGAAAGTTTATCAGTTGAGTTATTTAAAATATATATCTCTTTAAAATTTAAAGCACACTGCAATTAATATATCAAATTCTGATTGAGAAAAATCAAAGATAATCGAAAAAAATCATATAATCAATTCAATTATTATCTATGAAATTTTAATTAATTATAATATAAAATGTATTTTAAATATAATTAAATATAGAAAAAATAAAATATAAATAATTAAAAAACGAATATTTGCAAAGTTTTGATATTTTTAGAACAAAATGATATAAAACAATTAGAAATTTAAAAGAGACATCATGGTCAAATTGAATAAAATATTGAAATATTCAACGATAGTTTAATGCAGAATTATAAAAAGTTGATATTTTCTCTAATTCCAAGAATGAGAGGTGTCTGTGGGCATCGAGTTTTGACAAGCATGATTGATTACTAGCCAATGTTTTATTTTGTTTGATGGGGAATTTTTACACATTTTCCCTTGTTATCCCCATTTCTTTATTACATATTCAATATAATTATTTTCGACTTGGTGATATTTTTGTGAATTGTTTACAATTATCATAATTTTTATTATATATAAACTAATTAATTATATTCAAATTTATTTTCATTAATTATTGAAATGTATTTTTATATCAGAATTCATATATATATAGAGCTCTTCCATAAAAAAAGTTGAACCATATGAACGTGGTCAGGATATGCCTTTTTTGATTTCAATAACAAACACCTAACCTTTTTTATTATTATTTTTAAAATTATATTTTCACATATATATAATACTAGCGGATGTGTACCCGGCTTCGCCCGGGTTTTATCCGAGTGGAAGTTTGCCTAACGAATATTATTGATAATATATTTATTATTGATAATTAATAATAATATTCCGTAACACACACACAGAATATTATGATAATAATGATAATAATATTCGTTACGTTATATATTTATATAATATATAAAATATATTTTTCGGGCAAAAATATCCACTCTCTCTACTGAATATATTTTTAAAACGATATATATAAATAAAAAATATCTAGAGATAAACAATTGAATTGAAAATTATTATCTGGCTTCGCCCGTGTTCTGTTTTAGTGAATATTCCCCTAAAGAATTTTGTTTATGTCAATCAAGCATGATACAGCAATATTGTCATAATCATTTCTGACGAAAAAAATATTGTTGTTCAGTACCTGGTTAATTATAATTTTTCTTGGTTAAAGCGCGACAAAAAAAACTCTTCCAGATATAACTCTCTGTCCTGTTCAAATTTCAGCGAGATTAGTTACATATTGAGGGCGTGCATAGTCGACAAACATATATATATAGGTTCAAGGCTTCGCCGGTTTTATCCTAGTAAAATTTGCCTAACGAACATTTGTTAAAACGATTCTAGCAAATATCCAATCCCTATATGAATCTACACTTGTCTATACTCTCGATAATTTGAATTTTTTTCCAGGTCCCTTTAAAAATACTCGATAAGTTGAATAAAATCAATATTAATTGGTCCACTCGGTAATTTGAAGTTGAAGGAATAGTATCTTGCCACAAACGAACATTTGTAAATAACTGTATTCAGCGAATGTACCCGGCTTCGCCCGGTTTTTACCCGAGTAAAAGTTTGCCTAACGAACATTTGTTAAAACGATTCTAGAAAACATCCAATCCACCTATATATAGAATTATAAACGTATATAAATATTGTTATATGCGTTTGAATATATTTTTGAAACATTATTTTTCAAAAAACATTTATTATTTTTTAATAATATATTAACACAAAGCAATAACGCGCCATCTATACATATAAAATAAAAGGATTTAAAAGCGCGAATGTTTCTTTTATACATAATACAAACTTATACTGTCCTTACTGCGATAAAAAATATTTTTTCATCGCAGTAAGGACAGTAGAAGTTCGTTTTATGTATAAAAGAAACATTCGCGCTTTTAAATCCTTTTATTTTATTTTTTAAATAATATATTGCCACGTTTGTGGATTTTATAATCAATTATTTCTTTTTTTTCTCAATGAATTATGTATATTAATTTGAAAATTCATTTTTGTTATCATCATCACATACAATGTATTTTTTTTATATATATAAACAAACGATAAAAACAACAACAATTAAATTTGCACCTTCGTTATTATAAAACAACAGCAAATTAAATTAACAATGTAAAAATATATTTTAACATTACAACATTTTAACATTTAACACAAAAACGTTACAATATTTTCTTTAAATATATATTAATATTGAAATGCCAAGTATTTTTACGTCTTTGTAATATTATATTACTTTATTTTAATTAAATTTATTATACTTGGAACACATTTTAGCATTTTCACAATTTATAAATGTAATTTCACCAGAAACCGCGAGAGGCGCTGATTGCGAGTTAAAGTAGAAAATTTGCAAATAAAATTGCAAATAATATTTATTTCAAATCGATTTCAAACCAGAAATCTTCCCAGTAGTATAGTAAATAACTTCCTGAAGTTTCACGGCGATTGGATAATCTTACCTTTTAAAAACATTCATCGTGTGAACAAACTAACATTCATCGTGTAAACAAACCACGTGTTAATTATTAACCAATCAAATTCATTTATTGTCCCGACCAGTGCTGCGCTCAAGCGGTAAAAGGCTGGAACTAACGCTTTTTGGTTTTTTATTAAAAAAAAAAAACTTGACTTTTTTAGTTTTTTGAATAGCCTATATGTTAAACGAAATCTTCAGCTACCTACATGCGAAATTTTATAATGATTGATTCTGTAGATTTTGCGCAAAGCGATAACAAACATCGATTTTGGATTTCATTTTTATAGATATAAGGAAGGATGATGCACTAGCGCGCCATTTGTTATCAAAATTCGAAACTATTTTAAAGGCGTAAGATTATTTTTGAAATTAAACAATTTCTACTGCCCTTACTGCAATGGAAAAATTAATGGGAGGGCCTGGCTCATCAGTGGTGAACCCTGCCAGCGGTTTCGCCAATTTAATCAACCATTAATTTTTCCATTGCAGTAAGGGAAATAGAAATCATACGCCTTTAAAATAGTTACGAATTTTGTTAACATATATGTAATATACTCAGGCTATACCATCATTATTTTTTATATATATGTTTACAAAAACTTCTAACTCTTTCTACTATCTTTTGAAACTATTTGAATGGTCTAGCTTTAAATTGTGAACCCACCCAGCGGTTTCGCCTGTTTAATCAACCATACAGCTATGCAAATACACGAATCACACTTTTTATTGAACTTATTTACTTATACACTTGGTACATGAAAGGATATCTTCATTAAGATATATACCATACCTATAAGTCATCATGTTTGATATTGCAGAAAAATATTTTAAAATACTTAATTAAATATTATTAAAAAGCTTTCTTTTCAAATTTAATATAATTAGCAGGTTTTCGTGTTTAAAACCTCTTTTATTTTAAATGTATATGTATATATTTGAAAGAAATGTATTTCCTGCACTTCTTTGTAGGGGGACGATTTCTTTAACTCGAATGTTTGCTAATTATAAATTAGAAATATTTTGCAGAGTAGTTAATTAAGTTTTTAAATACCTATAAGCATATTAGCTTGCAAAATATCAATATAAAATATACATATAATTATTTTTATCAATCAAAAATCGTAAATAATTAATAAAAGAGAGAGGGAGGCAGTTAAATATATTCAAACATAGGGAAATACAGCATAATATAAACCAAAGAAGAACGAATTTTTATATACAAATGTTCAATCTGATATCAGATATCCAAAGGAGATTTAAATTGATTCACAAATGTTCAATATTTTAATTCAAAAACTAATAAATCCGTACTACCCCATAGAAGAATAATAAAATTTAATTAGTTCAGCTTGAGAGAAAAGTTGTAAGAAAATATTCTCTATAAATATATTCAATAGAAAGGCGACCACTCCCAATAGTCATTAGTACATTAAATTTTGATGATATAATTCCATCTTTTTCTCTCTCATTTGAAATAAGATTTTTGTAACTCCTTTTTTGAGCCAAATCTCTTTTGGATTTATAAATATTTGAGTTTCCTTTAATCAAACCAATTATGTTGAATGCCAAAAGGTTTTTAAATAGTTGATAAAATTTTCATAACATATATGTAAAATTTAGCAATTAATTTTAAGACCATTAAAGGAAGTACATATTTTAGATAAATATTATTCATTAAAACATATATCCGATATTTCGACGAGGCTGTTCGCCTATCTTCCTATAGGAATTCAAAATCTTTGTAAGTTCCGTGTGGTGCATTAGAAGTATTGCTTATATAAGTTGATTAGTGAATCATTTTGAATGTATATATATGTGATATCTTGGGACCTCTGGGACCAGTGTTACCTGATGCTAGACGAACCTCGATGTCAACTCTACCGTGCAGTCGTGGTGGAAGGCGACACAGCTGGGCCAAAGGTGAAATAAACAAACAGAGATTCCACTAAGAAGCGTCTGAACGTCAAGAAGGAATGGGACGAGGAGAGAGAGATCTTTAGAGCAAGTGTTACCTCGGGGATCCAAGCGCAGACTGCCTAACCTAGGTTCTCGATTTAACACCAAGACCTTTCTTCTTTCTAATTGGTAGGAAGATGTCACGTGGCCGTTGGCTATTGGTTGACCTACTTAGGTATTGTCTTCTAATTGGTGGGACTATGTCACGTGGCCGTTGGTTATTGGTTGACCTACTTAGGTATTGTCTTCTAATTGGTGGGACTATGTCACGTGGCCGTTGGCTATTGGTTGACCTACTTAGGTATTGTCTTCTAATTGGTCTTCGCTGAGGTCTTTGACGGAAGATATATCCGGCCTGGCCCAGAAAATACTGGCCGTTAAACTCGACTTTTATGATTTCCGCGATTCATAAAATTGACTGTAAATTTATTAATAGTGTGTTCTCTTTTCTAGCCTACTTCCTAGGTCTTACTTCTACTCTCACCTAAGCCTGATTAGTTTTATCCTTAATTTTCTCCTGTTAGTCTCCATTCCTTCTATCTGTACAGTTGCTATACTTCATTAGATTCTTACGCGGTACAGATTGATGTTAGTTGAGGCTTTCTATTTGCAGTTCATAAGAAGTTATATATAGTCATGGGGTGGAACATGTGGTAGTAGATATCTAGACTATTTACAACAATTCCATGGTCTTAAATCATCACAGATGGCCCCGGATGTGAGAGGGTTCATATGGAGGGATTTAAGAGAGCGGAATAGGAAGACTGTTATTAAGGAAGTAATTTTTTTAAAAATTAATTAAAGTGAGTTGGTATATAACATGGGGTTGATTTCTGTATATCCATAAGAGGTAATAAAGCATAAACAACTAATACTAAACATACAAGTAAAACAAAAATAGGAATAAAAGAATTAATAGAGAGCATATAATGATGATAGGTAAAAATAAAAACGATTGGATGGGAAAATCATGATCTCTTCGTGATGGGCGTTAGAAAGGGTTGAGGGGTTAGTTATTACTTGGTTGAGGCAATGTCACTTTGACTCAAGTCCCAAACCATTTAATGTGCACGGCGCGGAGAACCTAGGCCATGTTTCACATGTAAATTTAAGGACCGAAATAAAGTTACAGTACCACAATCGAAAAGTAAGATAAGGGTGATTGTTATGGGTTTTAGTAATTAGTCGTTAAGACGTACGCATGCAGGATAAATGAGGGCGAAGATCAGTGACCAGAAATCAAAGTTTTAATTGGAGTCGTCAGGGGCTTAGCGAGAAAAAGAGTAAAATAAACAAAAAATGTGCCAGCGTGTGGCATGAGAGTGCCCTGGAATATATTTAAAAAAATACAATTTTCACGTATCCAAGCCAGAAGTAGGGATAGGTAAGTCTGGGGGACGGTGTGTCAAAATTGTTAATTACGAAATCAAAGTAGGTCAAGTCTAGCCTGCGAAGGAGTTAAAAGTTCCTGCGGAAAAGGGTTAGTATTTATTAAGAAGTAACCTTTAAAGTGGTTGTTTAAGAGGTTATTGAAGATTGCCCTGTTTTTAATCATGATTTTTAGTTTGATTATAAAAGAATACATCATTGAGATGTGAAATTGCGAAATTAAGGCTTTGCATATAGCGTTAAAGGATTTAAAAAATCGAAAATAGAATTGCGAAGTTAAATGCAAAGTAATCTTTTAAAAAAAGTAAAAATAGTGATGATATGATACAAAGATTAACACACTACAGCAGTATATAAGGGGTAATAGAAAGTGACAATATTAAATGAAAAAAAATAAGCAGTAATATACTCGATAGCATTGACATGGTAGCGGAAGATGAAACAATGTAAATAAAACATCTAATTTATAAAGTGAGAGAAAATATAAAATGACAAAATGCAAATTAGTCATATAAGCATGAAATATAAACTTGAGATTATTAGATATGAAAGATAAAATATAAAGTTGATTATAGAATAGAGTCATAAAGCAAAAGTAAATAAGTTTTGGTAAAGAAAAATAAAATAAAATGACAATAATCTAAACTGATTGGTTGACGTAAAAAAAAAACAATTATAAGAGCTATATAATGATTATATACAAGATATTAAAATGAAAATTTAAAAAAATGTTCATCGAGAAAGAAGAGCAAGTAAGATTATACATAGAAATTATATATCGTGAAAGAATGGAAAGTTGTAGGCCAAACGTAATGTTCCTGTTTTTTTTTTTAGGATGGGTAGAGAGAGCTTTAAATTGTCCTCGATTGATATCTTTGGTCTTGTTGGCATGAGTTGATCTAACTTATCGAATTTGTTTTATGTTTGACGCGACTCGTGGATCACATTGTTTCTAACTGTGAAACTCACTGAGTCCTAATGTTGTCGTTTTTTTTTTTGTTCCCTGCGCCACGTTTAGGTGAAAGCGTGATTCTTCCTAAAGCGGCATTTATTCTGTTAGTGGACTGATTTGTTAGTAAATGTAAAATAACGTGTTAAGCAAGTTATTAGTAGCTAAACGGGATATCGGAATAGAATAATGGGTTAGGGATAAGAACGATATATAGTAAAAGGCACGCACTAATATTTAATTTCATAGCTGGTGACAGTTCATTAGAGAACACGGGGTGGCGACGGGCGGTAACAAGATGTCGGCTGTTTGTTTGTCCATCTCCCCTCGAATTTATTATTAGCGAGTTCCGGCGGTGGCGGGCATATTTATTTGGGTCAGAGGCCCTTTGTGGGGGCAGCTTGCTTCTTCCAACTTATTGGATTTGTTAATTCGAACTACGTTCGGAGATTTTATTTCTATAATTGTAAACACAAAAGCGTTTGATTTGTCACGTTTGGTGACAAGCGTTATGGGACTGACATAGGGAGATACAGAGGTTGTAATTATCCTGTGTTCAAGCATTTGTTCGATTTGTGTTTGTATTTCGAAAATCCGGTTATTGTATCTATTGATATTAAATCGAATGGTTGTTGTGTTTCGAGGTTTTGCGGACTTAGTAAAAATGTTATTCATTGATATCGGGTTAGAATTGAATGAAATTGCGACTATCTACGTGGACACGCTTTGAGGTTAAATGTGTCACAGGCGTGATGAAGGCGTCTTTGGCCTGAAAAGTTAAAGAGTTTTGTGGTGTGGCTCTGTGACACGAAGCGAAAAAATTGTAAATGAAAAGGTGTCACGTGAAGTCTCTGTTTTGTACAAAATCTAACCTGTTTTACTAAGAATAACAAATTTACTAAAGTCATGGGTGCTGGTTGTACGCACATATATTGAGAATATTTATTGTTAGTGGATATGGCACGTTTAATGTGAAAAAAATATTTTTTTGTGTGTGTGTTTAGTAGGGCGACGTAATGGAGCTTGTGTGGTTCGAAATTGGATTTGGGTGTTAAGTCGCGCACTAAAAATTTGTTGCCAATTAGAAAAAGTGATGTGAGAGGGTGTTGTTTATTTTGTTGAGAGTGATTTGTCGATATTTAAATATGCATGTAAAAGGAAGGAGTGTAGTTATGTGGGAATTTAACGATTGGAATAGTTTTGGAAGGCTGTAACTTAGGTTATTTCTGTCTAAAGCTATGAAAGAAAAGGACATAGGGGCGTTGAAAATGGGATTAGGAACATTATAATGAGGTTAAATAAGAGTTTTGGAGTTCACCACGTGTGAGCAACCCGTTCCAGGAGGGGAAAATTTAGTAAATGGGACAGTTGTATTAACCTGTCCATGGGACACGTGTTGCTTGCACGAGGTAAATTTGTATAAGGTAGTTGGTAGAGGTTCATTATCTTGATACAGGAGTAGCTGAGAACAGTTTATAATTAGCAGAAATCGTTTTACGGAATTTAGGGATAAAATGCCAAAAGGCAAGGGTGTATCTAGGATATGGAATTTTAGGTTTTGCGTTATGTTAACTATTTTTACGTTTAAAAAGATATAACCTATGGTGAAAACATTGTTAGATATGGCGTTAATAGTTAAGTTAAATGGATGGACAGGTATTTTCTTTTACAAACTGATTTCTATTATTTTAAAAGTATTCTGCCTAATTATAGCGATAGATGCTCCTGTATCAAGTAGTAGAGGTAGGTTTACATTATGGGACAGTTCAGCTCGAACGAACAATTGTTCAACAAAAGTTATAGAAGGAGGAACCTACTGTTGTGCTGTCTTGTATGTCGGGACAGGCCTGTTCTGTTGTCATAGTTGGAGGTTCTATGGGACAGTTAAGAGTTCACTGCTTGCGCTGGGCTCGTGGTTTAGAGATGGTCGGGGGAGCAGGTAACATACGCTCGCGTGTTGGTAACTCGGAGGGGTGCTTGCAGGAGGTTTGCTGGCTTTCTCAGTCTTGTAGAGTATTGTAGTTGGGCCCGATCTGCTTGGGCGTCGTAGAAGCTCTGCGCCTCGTACGAACCATCGTAACGCGGTAGTTCCACATCTCGCGAAAGTCCGGTCACGGCAGAAAGCTGATGTAGCGTCGTCGTCAACCTCCCCAGGACATCTGACACCGGCGGCGGGGGCGTGACGTCCTGCTGGCTGGGGGCGATTTCCTGCGTCCTACCGAGGGTGGTTTCTTTCTTTGGAAAAGTGGTGTTTTCGCCACTTTCGTAGTCGGGATCGGTCTTCATGGGCTCCTTTGAATCCTCCTCTCTTCCCTGTTCCATCTTTCTGTACAGACAGTGGTCTATTTGCTTACTTGTACCTTGGCGTCCACCATCCTGTCGACTCTTCGGACGGGGGAGTCTGTGATATCTTGGGACCTCTGGGACCAGTGTTACCTGATGCTAGACGAACCTCGATGTCAACTCTACCGTGCAGTCGTGGTGGAAGGCGACACAGCTGGGCCAAAGGTGAAATAAACAAACAGAGATTCCACTAAGAAGCGTCTGAACGTCAAGAAGGAATGGGACGAGGAGAGAGAGATCTTTAGAGCAAGTGTTACCTCGGGGATCCAAGCGCAGACTGCCTAACCTAGGTTCTCGATTTAACACCAAGACCTTTCTTCTTTCTAATTGGTAGGAAGATGTCACGTGGCCGTTGGCTATTGGTTGACCTACTTAGGTATTGTCTTCTAATTGGTGGGACTATGTCACGTGGCCGTTGGCTATTGGTTGACCTACTTAGGTATTGTCTTCTAATTGGTCTTTGCTGAGGTCTTTGACGGAAGATATTACCGGCCTGGCCCAGGAAATACTGGCCGTTAAACTCGACTTTTATGATTTCCGCGATTCATAAAATTGACTGTAAATTTATTAATAGTGTGTTCTCTTCTAAGCCTACTTCCTAGGTCTTACTTCTACTCTCACCTAAGCCTGATTAGTTTTATCCTTAATTTTCTCCTGTTAGTCTCCATTCCTTCTATCTGTACAGTTGCTATACTTTATTAGATTCTTACGCGGTACAGATTGATGTTAGTTGAGGCTTTCTATTTGCAGTACATAAGAAGTTATATACAGTCATGGGGTGGAACATGTGGTAGTAGATATCTAGACTATTTACAACAATTTCATGGTCTTAAATCATCACATATATATAGACAAAGGTCGCCTCTCCCGTCAAAATAGACGTCAAAACTAGACGCCATCTATTGACCGACGCCACAAACTAGCGGCCTCGGGTCGGTGACAAAGCCACAACACCAGCTTTGGCAAACTGGAAAGCGTCCACCTAGAGACCATGGTTTCGGGTTAATGGCTCTCGTCAGCTAGTTTGCGGCGACGGTCAATAGATGGCGTCTAGTTTTGACGTCTATTTTGACGGGAGAGGCGACCTTTGTCTCTTTAGATCAATATCCTCCCGGTAAAATTTCCATATATGTATATATATATATAAAGTAATTTAGGTATATCCTGACTAAAGGCACATTGTTTTCTCATATATATGAGTTTAAAAACCAGAAAAGCCCCGACGAAGTTGCGCGTACAGCCTAATGAAATATTGTCATTTTGTATTAAATAATTTTTTTCGTTTTATTTTAGATCCAAAATGTGCCTTTTAATATTTATATTAATTTATAACTTATATTAGGAGAGAAAATTATAATATTTTACATAGATGGTATCTTTTAATTTCTAAGTTTACGAGCTTTCAAAAAAGATTCTATTTCAGAAGTGAATATTATTTAATATTGTACCTAGTACACTTCCCTACGTAGAACAGGTCATGATAAACATGATGGATAGTATTTAGCGACTGTGTTAATTCAAGGGAATTAGTGAGCGGTCAAAAATAATAAACTGAGTGCCATCTATTGACCGTCTCTGCAAATTAGCAAACACAGCTGGTGACAAAGCCACAATACCAAATATGTTTAATAGAGAAACGTTCAATTGGAAACCATGGTTTCGGATTTACTTGCCATTGTTTATTCAGGAAGGAGTAAAATGAATGAAGAAACATGTCGAAACATCCGAGAAAGAACTACCACCTCGAAAGCTTATACGTTATATTTATAATTTTATTAATAAAAGTTCTAATCTTGCTCAAATTTGAATATTATTTACCTTTAAAACTGTATTTTGGTCAATAATCACAAATAAATTAAATGATTAGTTAATGATAATTTTAATAGAAGCAATTATCAGCATTCAATCGCACAATCAAAATATCACAATTTCCGATATTTCTAATATTATAAGAAGATACAAGAATAAAAGACCTAATCAAAATAATATAATAATGTGTTGCTCTAGCGCGCCATCTGTTATCAAAATTCGAAACTATTTTAAACGCGTAGAATTCTTTTTTAAATTAAACAATTTCTACTGCCCTTACTGCAATGGAAAATTTAAAGGAAGGCCCTGGCTCATCAGTGGTTAAACTGGCGAAACCGCTGGGAGGGTTCACCACTGATGAGCCAGGCCCTCCCTTTAATTTTTCCATTGCAGTAAGGGCAGTAGAAATTGTTTAATTTCAAAAAGAATTTTACGCGTTTAAAATAGTTTCGAATTTTGATAATAATGTGTGACGTTTCGGCAATAGCATTGTTAACATCATCAGACAAAAGAATAAATAAATTTATTCTTTTGTCTGATGATGTTAACAATGTTCACACACTATTAAAATATTTGTATCAGGTCTTATTTTCTTGTATCTATGATCTATAAACTGAATATTAATAGTATAAGTAATAATCGGTCTAAACCATTGGTTTTCGACTACTATAACCCGGGATTGAATCCCGCATTGGGAACTTTTTTTCTAATAAAAATATTCTGCAATGGTTACCGATTCTTGCAAAATTCCAACCTTACTATCGAATGCAAGTAACCAAATAGTACATTTATAAGTGGAAAGTCGAAATACTTTTCACATGTGTAGACATGTATACTTACAGTAAAAACAGTAGTTAACTACTCACCATGAATATCATGGACTATACTCGTACACATCACACACGTGTACTAAGGATAATACTAAAAAAAAGTAATAAATATATATAAGAATTTTATAAAATAAATGAAGTTTCCACGATTAAATTTCTTAAGTAACTTTAATTTTCAAGCTTTCGGACTTGTCAGTCCTTCAACAGGATTATCACTTTAACAACTTAATAATAAATACAATTAATATATAGAAATTATTATATACCTATCCCCCGATTTACACGGTAGATACGTTCCTGAGAAAAACGTGTAAATCGGGAGATAGGTGTACACAGAAATAAAAATAAAATGCATTGACAGGTTAAAATAGGTAGTCAGCACATAAGCTCGGGATTCCTCGTGAGATGTGTACACAGCGCATGTGTTCAATCACAGTAGCATTTAGTATAGTGCGATGCCCCCACTGCAAAGATGAAGACCAAACCGTAGACCACCTCCTCTTCACTTGCCCAACCTTCCAATACCAAAGATTCCAGACAGCTACTCCCCTAGGTATCACCAACATATGTCCAGCATCCCTAGAAACTCTCCCAAAAAAGAAATCTGCCTGGCGACACCTCATTAATTGGACTTCCACTGGCATTGTATATAAATCCAAGAAGACTTAGGTCAGAAGGACATCCCGGGTAGTTGGCGACTTCTGTACGCTCCAGGAACCTGGGTTACTTAAATAAATAATATAATATAGTGCGATAAAAACACAAACTTATTTGGAAAACCGTGTAAAAGCGAAAACGTGTAAAACAAGTACCGTGTAAATCGGGGGATAGGTGTATATATATTTTAAATACTTATATATTAAGAGAAAAATATATTACATTATTTCTGTCGTATGAATTTGGAATAACCTATAGCTATTATTTGAATTTATTGGAAATAAATAAAATTTGTTCTTAATAATCCATTGAGATAAAAGTAATTTAGAAATTTATGGATTAATAAGATAATAACTAAGGACCGTGAGATAGAATCCATATGGTATCTACTGGCAATTAATGGAGGGAGGGTTATCAAACGACTCGTTAACCAAATGACAAGCCGGATGTTTGTAGAAGCCTCCAGTTACCGTATCGTTAGTTTAAATCGAATTGTATCTTTTTGTTATCCGATTGCTTGTATATAGGCTATTAAAACAAAAATGTGATTATGATAATAATTGCTTTTAGAATAATATCCATTATTGTAACCAATAGATATTCTTTAAATATGGATTATTGTTGTTGGGAAAAGCGTTTCTATTTATTTTTATTATTTTTTTTAGGTGCTGTAAACTTCAATCAAAATTGCTCTACTCTAGGCTGATAATAATAAATATGAACACAGAATGAAGGTATTTATATAAACGAAACCTTATGGTTATTTAAAGTAATTTTTATGCAAAAATGTATATTAAAAATATCAAATATACCGTTTTTTTTCCAGGAATTTTCGTTTCATATACACTCATTGATCAAACTTAAGGAAGGTATACCTTTTAGCATATATATCTGGATTCAGACAAATAACTCTGAAAGATATTACAGTGATCTTTATTGAAGAAACACAAAATAACCAAATGTGAACAAAATTGTTACTGTCTCCTTCAAAACTAAGACGACTGGTGTGACGTCAAATACTTTCTACTTTTCCAAGTTTCGTCAATGAGTTGTATAAGAAATATAACTATTATACACGATGTGAAAAAATAGTACAAATGTAATATTGTACTGGGATAAGGTGCATATATTAAGAAAAAGGCATCTACTTATCGTGCAACTGAAAGTTGCTGATGGCTTGTGCCATCTATCGGAATAAATATCAACTATTCACGTTGATTTTTAATTATTCCAGAATTCTGGAACGAGAATAGTTGATATTTATTCCGATAGATGGCGCAAGCCATCAGTAACTTTCAGTTGCACGATAAGTAGATGCCTTTTTCTTAATATTATACACGAATTATCTTTAACCTCTAAACAATGTTTCCACAATCCTGTACTTTCGACTTACTAAGTCGAAACCGTTGTGTAGATTCACTAATTATGAGTCAAGACCTTTTTCAATATATTTTTCATCGCAGCAAATATACAGGAAGAAATTTTACTTTATATTTGAAATAGAAAATTCAGACTTAATTGTCTTTAAAATGCTTTAATGTAGATAGAGGTTGCCTGGCCGGAATACATAATTCTTAGAATTGAGAGACATCTTGACTAGTAATTTATTTTTTCGCTGGTCGAAGAGTGTCTCCTAATTCTAATAACTCTAAAAATTCTTTGTTTGATACATTTTTCAAAAGTGAACATTGTCTTTCCATTCATATTATAGCTAAGTATTTATTATATTTACGTACAGATTATTAATATTCGATATTTATTTATATTTTTTTACTCTAGAAGCTTCCCTCATTGATTAATCTATAAATGTTGAGTTCATGCTTGCATTAAATAAATTGCCATGTCATCTTGTAGTTTGTCTTTCTTAATTTCCTACGTTACACACAATATAGTTAAAAATAAAGACGGCATCTCCTGACCACGAACATGTGTGCTTTTTAGATGGCAGAGCGCCATCTAGTGGAGCAAAAATAAACTAAACATTTATTTAGCTTGCTCCGTGATATTTGGCCAACCCAATGTCTTGATAAATAAAGAAAAGCCATCCACGAACGCGTTTCACGCTGTTGGCGCTCGTCAGCGTGGAGTAGGCTGTAACCACTGCGACCAAAAATATTTTTGGTCCCAATGGCTTCCCGAAAAATCAAGAAATGTGTATTTAAGGCCAAATTTGCGTAAAGACGCTTAACACATAAAAGAACAATAGAAAAAAAAAAGATAAGTGGGTCAGGTGTTGATATTAAAAATAAAAAAGGCATGACCACTAGCACATGTGCACACAATATATTGAAATTGTATTGATATTAATAGAAAGTGTCAAATCAAAATGTTTAAATATTGTTTATTGATCATAATTAGAGAGTAAGAGAGGTTCGTTTTCAGGTAGAGAGAGCATCTAGAATAGCACACAGTCTCTACATTCCGTAGTTCAGTAGACTCTGTAACGATGGTAGGAGTGAGATAGGTAGGATAGATTTGAGTAATGTCGACCACGAGGAAGAGAATTCCAGGATCGACGACTACGTCGTTTCGCTAGGTTGACACGGATTTTCCCTGCTCCAACTCGGACATTTTGCATGGCTATTAGAGCATGGTCAAATTCTCTTTGATCGGTGAATCCAACAAAGCCAAATCCACGGCTCGCTCCATCAGGATCCAGAATAACTCTGGCTGAAGTTACCGATGGGAAGAGCTGAGAGAAGACATCCAGTAGAAGAAGATCATCAACATCTTCAGTAAGATCGCCTACATACATTGACAGTTCTTGGTAGCGATTCATCTTTGGGTTTGTTCAAAGTTGTTGTTGAGTTACTTTTGAAATAACGTGCGCGGCGAGTTTCGATTCACGAGGTTTATCCGCGCGTTAAAAGATTGCTTAAGAAAATTTCACAAAGATTATCTAAATATGCAGTAAAACTTCTCTAAAACGAACCAATAATATAGCGAACCTTTACATATAACAAACCTTAAATATTCCTCTTTTTTACTTTATAATATGGCGTTCTCAACGGCTAATAGTTAAACAATGACTATAGTGAAACAATGACTATAGTATAAAACATTAGGACTGTGTTTTAACAAGGCTATACAAGTATTTAAACAATGGATATAGTAAATAAAATATATAAATTCAATTGCCATATATCTATAAATTTTCAACAAATAAATTGTAATGGATATTTTGGAACCATGGAAATTTTGACAACATAGAAATAGTGAAATAGTGTAAATAGTATAAAACAATGACTATAGTGGAACACTGGCTATAATGTAACCATGGCAACAGTGAAACAACGACTATAGTAAATAACAATAGCTATATCGACACAAGGCTATAAAATTAATAAACAATGGATAGAGTGAAACCATGGATATTTTGAAACCAGGGTGATAATCAAACAAATGAGATAGCTTAAAACAATATTCATATTCAATCAAGGCTAGAGTTAAACAATGATCATAGTGAAACCATGACAATAGTGTGTGTGTGTGTTTCTAGTATGTATACTGGTCTTTCAGTTCACTATAACTAAGGTTTACTATAGCAATAATTCATTTTTTTATCTCATTCAAATTGGAGATCATCTCAGATTCATAATGATGGCAGGTATATGATATATCCTCTTTCATTTTAGCGAGGTCTTTTTACTTCATGTTTATATATATATAGTAGATAATAAAAAGGCATATATTTAATTGAATGAAATATTTATTTGATATAATATTTCAGTTGGCTAAACGCCAGCCTTTATCAAGTCATTACATATTTGTATGAACAAATTCAACGCCGCATAGTGGTGTCATAATAAATAAATATTTTATTCAAATCAATATATGTCTTTTTATTATCTAATGATTTAAGTATGTATTGCTTTATTTTCAGAATAATATATATACCATCAGTTGAAAGATTACCCCCAGAAAAAAGGTATTTCTACCTAAAAGCGTGTATTAAAAATTACAATAATAATAAAAAAAAACATTTAGTGAGAGGTGAAAACACCATAACATATATATTTATTTATTTCCTAATATAAAATATTATATACAAATCAATTGCAATACAGTAAAACAATACAACTTATGTAAAATACATATAATATTCGCGTACAGAATATATCTAACAATTCTTATTAAGAACCTTAATAACAACTAAAAATAATAAAATAAGAGGAGTTATAAAAACGTCAGAAAAATCTATAATTAAAAAAAGGGCAACCATTTCTATATAAAAAAATATAATCAACTAACTTTATTTTCCAAAAGTTTTTCACCAAGATATTTCTTCTAAGATATGGTCCATTTAAACCTCATAAAGCATCTATTGAGTAAGTTCTCCAATAGAAAAATAAAGAGATATTTTATAACCAGAGTTCTACCCAATTATTGTCAATTTTGAGCTCAGTAAAAGAATGCTTATCAATTCTTTCTGAAAAAAATAAATCTATTTCTCGTTTTCAGGCGCGGATTTTGGTCAATAGAAAAGGAAAGCTACTGGATCCTTTTTTTTATTTTCGCCTCTTGGATTATTGAATCTATAAGAATCAATTGCAGACAAGATAGTCTTTTCCCAAAGACCCACGCGTCTCTTAGAAGTCTAACCATCGATTTCTCTTGTTTTTTTTTCTTAATGTTGCAATTTTCCTGCCAGCACCCACGAATGTCTTGATTTCACTCTTTTTTTCTATAAATTTTCTCCCGAAATTTCAATTTTACGTTTTTTTTTCTCTTCTCTTTCTCCCAAAATTTTCTCAAATTCCTAATCATAGTAATTTTGAAAAAGTATTTGTTAAAATAGGCGATTCTTTGTTGATATTTAATCTTCACTATTGATATTTTATTTTTTATTGTTGCGGATATAATGCTTGATTAGAAATATCGTTCAACAAAGTGAAACCTTTTTTTTATTAGAAAATAAATAGAATCTAAGTTTTTGAGAAATATTATAGAAAATAAAATTTTATGAAATGTTCATTTTAAAATCCAAAAATATATTTTTATCTTAAATTTATACATATTCTAAACTTGAAGTAATAAAAATGTATAATAAGCAAATATATTTTTTTATTTAATCAAATATATGTCTTTTTTTAACCTAAAAAAATTGAATATGGGTTGCTCTATTTTAAAAACGGCCTTACACTTCAAAAACGCACATATTCACAAAATTAAATGTAAGAACAAGAATATTTCAAACAATTACAGAAGAATAAAAGGTTAATTCTCGATAATTACTATTAAAATAAATTACAAAAGCTTTCGGAGAACCTCATCATCAGCATGATGTTACTTTACTTCTAAACGTAAAAAAGAAAGCTTACGGCGTTATAATTTACTCTTATTATCTCAAAACTTCAAATATTATTGCTTATTCACATACCTATCATTGTATAAATTTAAACATCTATTTTATATATCCCAGAATTTACCTTTTGCGAAGACACAATTGTGGGCGGGTTCGGAATTATTTTTTTAATTTCCTAACCATAAAATAATCTTAATATTATTATTGTGTTTTATTTAATTTAAATGTATTATTCTTATAGATATTACATATATCAAATTGAATAGCGGTTTAAAAGAAACGTGAAATAATACTCGACCTTTCAAAAACTGTTGAGAGTCGCAATTCCAGATATTTCTATGATATAAATATCTTGTGATTTGTATAGAATTTCAGTATTGTCTATGTTAATTGACATATCTGCGCAGTTTTGTTGGATTGTCAGTTGACTAGTGGTTATTGGATAGGGCAGGCCGGCGTGAGCTGCTGATGTATATATAATTTGATAATTTGTCCTTCTTTTATTGTTTTATACCTTCAAGTAATAAAGGATATTTCTTTTCTACGAATCTATAATTATTCCCAACAAATATAGTTTTGTTCTCCGAAGAAGTTTAGCGAGTTCCACAGGAAATATTAGAAGAATAAATAAATGTATTGATACAAAATATAAGCATTTTAAACAATAAATGTAATATGGATTGCTTAGTTTTTAAACATATTACATGTATATAAAGCAAAAGAATACCTCTCCCTTCTAATTAGACACAAAAACGATATAGATGGAAAATTTGCCGGGAGGAAATTGATCCATAGAAGCATAGGGCGCCTCTCCCGTCAGGTTTTGATGTTTATTTTGACGGGAGAGGCGCCCAATGCTTCTATGGACAAAAACGATAGTCATTTTCAGACCATCCTTAACAAAGCAGATTCAGTCGGTAACAAAGCCACGACAGTGTCTCTTGTGAGAGGTCATGAAGATTTTAAGTCTATTTTTACAGGAGAATTGACCTTTTTTTCACAAGGATTACAATCTTCCTGCCAAAATTTCCATTGACCATCATTATAGGTGGATATGCAAATCAAATTTCATATTCAAACATTATTCCTTTTTATTAGATGAGTCTATATAATGTGAAATTTTATTATGTAATTTAATTCTACACATCATATTTTTATATCAATATATACAATTCCTCTATTAAAATATGTTTGAATTTTAAATGAGTAGCATGTGAAATATTGCTGTACTCAATTCTTTACATTATATTTATATATGCAAATTAAATATTCCTATGCAAATATGTTTGTTTATTGAATGAATCTATCAGGTTAATTTTTTTGTATTTAAAAAAATTCTAAACATTATATTTAAATATGCAAATAAAATAATCATACATGCCAATATGTTTTTTAAATGAATCTATCATGCAAAATTAGACTCTATTTTAATTATAAACATCATATTTATATATGCAAAAATAGAATACTAATGTATTCATAATACTAATAAAAAACAAAATCATAAAAATTCTCTCTCGAAAAAAAATAAATTTAAATAACAAACACACACACACATAAAAATTTACAATTCAAAAAAATGAGAAATATTTTAAAAGCCTTATATCTCTTTTAAAATATCAACAATAAACAAAAGCCTTTTATAAAAAAATATTTCTTATTTAATAATAAAAAAAAATGGCAAAGCATTGATAAAAAATCGATCAACTACTAACAATAAATAATTTCTAAAGTTGAAGATAAAATAAACGCATTTGTTGCTTCTATAAAAAAAAAGAAAATGGAAATTCAAAGAGGAGATGTGGTGAACAATGAGTTTATTTCTTGTGAAGGCTCAGCGGAAGCTACGGTGGGAAGCTATGACAAAGGCTTGGCTTGGAATTTTCTAAAGCCTACTGACAAGAAGCAATAAATAATTCAATAGAGCTCGAAAGAATATCTAAGATTTAAATCCATAAAGCCAATTAGATTTCCAGTAATTCTTACGTTCAGGTGTCGCATTTCAAATTCTACTTGGAGGTATCATAGATAAGAGAGGTTATTTATTTTTCACTGATAAACATGGAGCCGTTTCGGTTTTTATCTCGATTCGACTCTCCCCAATCCCTTCAAGATAGATTATTTTTGACCACATATACCTTCTTATCGAGTTTATACATCATTCTGAATTCTAAAAAAAAACATCTATATATTTAAACTCATTTTTATTGGTTATTTTTATAAATCTAATATTCATCAAATTTCTCTTAATTAAAAAAAAAAGTTATTTAAAAAATATATATAATAAATAAATAAATATTATAGGGCTAAGTTACTTATCACAAGAAACTTAGCCCTGGAAGCTTTATTTATTTTATTATAAATCTAATATATTTATATAGTTAAAATATTTTATATACTTCAGGCTTGGTCATAATAAGGTTAGTCAATTGAGAGGAATTACATGTTCATTTCATTTTTAGGTCTTAAGAGATTAATATATATATATTTTTGAATTATAAAATTAAATTTCAGTATATAAGTTACTTTATTAATTGTGCAATATGAGAAAGTTTTGTACTGTATTGATAAACAAAAGGCAATGTTTTAATGCATTTTCAAAAGGAAAGGTGCCAATTCTGGTACACGAATAACATCCTCACGCAACCATATTTAGATTTTTTGAAATAAATAAATAAATAAAAAGGTAAGATGTTGATATTAAAAACAAAAAAGACATATCCTGATCGATCACACAAAAATTTTAGATGGCAAGTGCCATCTAGTGGAACAAAAATTAACTAAACGTTGATATAACTTGTTCCATGATACTTGTTCTATGAAAAAGTTAAATCAACGTTTAGTTGATTTTTATTCCATTAGATGGCGCTCTCTGCCATCTGCAATGTTTGTACTATGAGCGGTCAGGAAGTGCCTTTTTTGTTTTAAATATATATATTAAAAATAAAAGGACTTAAAAGCACGAATGTTTCTTTTATACATAAAACTAACTTCTACTGTCCTTACTGCTATGAAAAAATATATTGGGATGATGAGCCAAGCCCTCCCAATATATTTTTTCATCGCAGTAAGGACAGTAGAAGTTCGTTTTATGTATAAAAGAAACATTCGCGCTTTTAAGTCCTTTTATTTTATATGTATAGATGGCGCGTTATTGCTTTGTGTTAATTTATTCCTAATGGTCTTGTCTTTATTGTTTGCTGAAGAGCATTGCTCGAAGCAAATATTTGAATATAATTCTACTGTCCTATAAGCTTATGTCCATAGTTTACTTGAAAACCATTTCTAAGATTCCATCCTTCAGTGTAGCATATAAAAGCAGAATGATCCAATACAGTATTGGAGCTCTGAGAATCGGTCTGGTGGATTAAATTGGCGAAACCGCTGGGAGGGTTCACCACTGATGAGCCAAGCCCTCCCAATATATTTTTTCATCGCAGTAAGAACATTAGAAGTTCGTTTTATGTATAAAAGAAACATTCGCGCTTTTAAGTCCTTTTATTTTATATGTATAGATGGCGCGTTATTGCTTTGTGTTAATATATATATATATATATATATATAGCATCGCATTATAATAAAATATTCTAAATTTCTTCACTCAGGAACGTTATCAACTCTATTTAAATAATTAGTTTTAAAACCGAATGTATAATTAATCGATAAACCATAATTCATTTATATTTTGTTATTTTAGCAGGAGTATGTTAATTTTGTAAAAGGTCAATTGGAAATTAAGTCTAATATAGAGAAATTGCATATTCATTAATTATCCTAATTAATAGATATTGGCTCGATACTTATTTATGCATGGGCAAAATAAAATTGGTTTTAATAAACTCAATAAACACACTTGCTTATTTTTATAGTGAATTCTTAACTCAATTTTTATTTTTTAACATAAAATGTTTTTTTGAAAAGTGACTGTGGCTTAATACATTTATTTATTAATATATTAACATTTTGTGTTTATGTTTTAGGATTAAGACTTGATTATATGCATATAGTGTACCAATTTAAAAAAAAATATTATTTTAGTTATTAATTAAAAATAATTTAAGAATTATTATACAATTTTGTTATTGTTTGGTATTGTTTTATATATGTAAACTTTGATGTTTATCAACAGCCCTGCATCGATGTTTCCAGGTAAGAAAAAGCTTCCTCTTAGAATATTTATAAAATATAATCCCAAAAGTCCTTAACGATAATCCAGAAAGAGTAGTTTTCAGCAAACCAAAAACACAAAAATCCATAGGGGCGATGTCTGGGGATTTAGCAGGAATGTACTTAAAAGGGATGTACGAAATGCCGGTTTCATCCTATTTCTGTTCAGGTTTTGATGTGTTGAACGTGATGTATGGCTCGTGGCTTTATCCTGGTGCAGCCACACAGATCTTGAGTCACTTGGATACAAAAATGGGATCTCATTTTCGAATAATGGGTTTAAAACAAGCCTTTGGTAAATTTACGTATTAAGTCTTGTTGAAATAGCGAATATATATATTATTCATATTATTATATATAATCTATAACTATTATAAAATATATAACATATAAAATCACTATATTTTTTATATATACATTTCATTCAGAAATTATAAATATACATTATTTGATTATTAAAAATATTAATATTTATATATATAGATAATCTTACCTTTAAAAAACATATATAATAACCTAATATAAATTTTCGTGAAACACAAAATTGCAATCGAAAATATTAAACACATATATCTAATATCTTTTCTTTGAAAAAAATAGAAAACGAAAGTATATATATTCAAAAAAATATCTTTTCGGGAAGAAAAATAATCTTGAAAAAGAAGGGTTAAAATGCATTTGTGATTTTGATAAATTTGTTTTTAACTTAACCTCTCTTTCAAATTGTGAGTCGGTAAAGATCTCTAGTTTAAATATTTAAGCGAAGGAATCGGCTGCTGCCTTTGAATTCCATTAAGAAGTGTCATCTATCACCAGTCTATCTAGGCCTAAATTTATCAAATCCCGCCAAAAAGCGTTTGAAAACTCTTCTGCAATTAAATTCTCTGAAAAAAATGCAAAATGGAAGTTTTTTTCCCCCTATTTTTTTTTTATCTTTGCAGACGAAATTCTATGTCTAGAACTTTTATTGGAATTTCTCTTTCAGAATTTACTTTATTTATATCGAGAAATATTTTGACAATTATAAAATTTGGTGTATCAATGTTAACCTATATTTTATCAAATTATTCAAATTGAATTATTTTTTCTAATGAATAGGTTTTGAAATAATTGCCCAAAATATTTTTACGATTTTAAATGTTGGCCATAAATATTCGAAAACAAATATATATAAATTGCTGAATAATTATATATTTTCTAATGATATTATATATTATTATATATTACATATAAATATTACCTTATAAAATATGTATTAACCCAAATTTTTGAAATTAATAATGAAAGTGTTTTAATTTGAAATTGATAGAAAGATAAATTCCAAATTATTTTAAAGGCGTAAGATTCTTTTTGAAATAAACAATTTTTACTGCCCTTACTGCAATGGAAAAATTAAGGCAATTCCATTGCAGTAAGGGCAGTAGAGAAATTGTTTATTTTCAAAAATAATCTTACACCTTTAAAATAATTTCGAATTTTGTTAACAGATGGCGCGCTAGTGCATCATATTATAAATGTTCTAATAAAAGAAACAATTTGATATTTGCGGAAGAGCGATTGCTCGAAGCATATTATATATTTATAAATGTATGTAATTCTACTGTCCTCAAAGCTTAGGTCCATAGTTCTTCTAAATTACCAATTCCAAGAGTCTAACAACAGTATCACTATAAAAGGAAGTTTCAAAAATGCAATATTGTAGAAGGCGGAACAATTGTCATCAAAAATGCAATATTCACTCCTAGATGAAGTTTCGACCCTCGTGGTCACTATTTTTGCCTTGGGGCTTCGGGCTCTAGGTGTGCTTGGTGCGTCCTTGGTTCCTTCGCAGGCGGCGCGCTGTACCAGATTCGGCGGGCTGTTTGCACGTGTCGTCTAGATGTCGTCCTGTGTCTTTTTATGTGCCTTAAAAAGCTTACCTGAAAGCTTGTAGAAGGCGGAATAATTAATACTCAAAAATGCAATATTAACGGGAGCTCGCTAAAGATAAAAGCCAGACTCTTGATCTCTGATGATCCCCTATTTTTGAAGTCTAGGGAGCTTTAGTTGTACTTGGTGCTGCCTTGGTTCCCTCGCAAGCGGCGCGCCCTTCCTGAAGCTGCGGGCCGTTTGCATGTGTCGTCCAGATGTTCTTTTGTCCGAAAAAGTCCCCCAGGGACTTACAGCGGACGAGGATAATTTCAGTAGTCAAAAATGCAATATAACAGTGGTATGGTAGATTAAACGGGCTGAACCGCTGGGAGGGTTCACCACTGATGAGCCAGGCCCTCCCATTAATTTTCCCTTGCAGTAAGGGCAGTAGAAATTATTTATTTTCAAAAAGAATCTTACGCCTTTAAAATAATTTCGAATTTTGATAACAGATGGCGCGCTAGTGCATCATATTAGAAAGATAAATGCATAGATATTTTCATATATTTTCATATAAATATAATGTTTGAGAAAATAATAACTGTAATAATATATGTCAAAATAGACTAGATCTTCACAATACCAAATTTATTAATAGTGTAAATACCCCAAAAAGTAGATACAATTCATTGGGCCATTTTGGACATTATGTATTACAAAATAAATAAATAAATCTTTATTTAAAAATCGTCGCACTCAAGATGGGCGGGTTCCTATTTCAGAAGTCGTTAATTTGTTTCACTTTCATCAAACACGGACAGAAAAGTGGATAACAACAATTTATTTTTCCCTCTCACGTAGATCACATCATCCTTGACCTTGTCTTCAGCGCTGGTCTCTCTCTGTGGTGACATCCAACCTGCCTCGTCCTTCTGTGTTACCTATTGACGCCTGAAACCACTTTAGGCCCCATGACTGCATAGTACCACATATATGCATTATAGAAACAACTGTTCGGAACGCGCACGTTATTGGCTTTTCATGAATTATCGGAAAAATGTTTTAGCCAACTATTACTGATCGAACTTAAATCAATATTTAGTTGATTTTAGCTCCACTAGATGACGCTCTGTCATCTAAAATGATCATATTAGTGGGCAGACTATGCTATATTTTATTTAAATTAAAACAGTACATACCTTTTTCTATATTCTTTGTTATGTATTTATTCAAGAAAACTGAATATACTATAATTATTTATATATATTGGTTTAAGAATGAAATACTTTATGAGGAAAGAGTTTCTTTATTACACAAAATTAAATCACAAGCTTTCGGGCATAATCACCCTTCTACTGGTGTAAAACGAGACAAAAATTTTTTTTTGTCTCGTTTTACACCAGTAGAAGGGTGATTATGCCCGAAAGCTTGTGATTTAATTTTGTGTAATAAAGAAACTCTTTCCTCATAAAGTATTTCATTCTTAAAGTTTGGTGAAGGAATTATTACTTCAATATATATTGGTGTGCTCTTAATGGACAATCCTCATAATTCCCTAATCAGAAGTTGGCCATTCTTCGGCCACAGGCGTCATCTAATCGGCCGATTAAGAAAGCCCTCTTTTCATCGCTTTCTTTAAAAGTTAAAAAAACAAAGCTGGCATAGAGAAAGGCCTATACTATATACAGGAGGGTCTTACTCTTTTGCTACCATTTCAACCTACGAAGTACGGTCTCAAAAGGTTTTTCGTGACAACCACTCAGATCCTCTGTTTCTTTTTTCACCACGGAGATACACCACAAGTTCAAAGGTATCCGTTAGGTTTAATTGTGTTTCCATGAAAGCGAATGAAAAATAAGTTATTTATAACAAAGAGACGACAGATCTAAAACATATTTTTGAAACTACTACATATTCGGGTATCTATACTGATGAACAAAACTTAAGGAAGTGTAAAGTCCTTGATATCGCATAGGTCTGGATTTCTTAAGAAGACAGAGGCCACTTTGTTCACACTTGGTTATCTCCTGTGTTTCCAATAGGGGTCACTGTAATATCTTTCATAGTTATTGTCCGAATCCCGATATACATGATGGAAGGTACAACTTCCTTAAGTTTTGTCTATGAGTGTACTACTCGTTATTTTTTATTTTTTTTTTGGCTTCCTCATGGTAAACTCTTTCACTAAGTAAGTCACCATTTTATATGACATTCTGTGTATGCCTTCATCATATACTACATTAAAACGACGGAAGAATTATGCAGTTTTGGTTATTCATGGTTTTTGAATTGTAGGGCGCTAATACGCGCTACTATTAAGCATAGAATATAGAGCATTGTGCAAATGACTGATTTTGTGAGATTATATATATATATATATTGCTTGTATTTATTCAGGCCTTTCCTTCATAATAAAAACCAAAGTCCCCTTTTCTAAGCAATAATCTTCCGTTTTTTCTTTCTTTAAATGAAATGATAATTTGAAGAAGTGAAATGAGGTGAATTGATGTGAATAGATAAAATGAGATGAAATGAAGTAAAAGAAATGGAATGAGGTATGTAAATTGAGCTGAATAAGTGCAATAGATGAAATGATATGAAATGCTGTGAAATAAACAGAACGAGCTAAATAAGTTCAATAGGAAAATTGATTTGAATGAGGTGGTGTCTTGTCCATGGAGCAGATCAGTTCGGTCCGTGCATCCTGATCTATGAATAAGGTAAATAATGTAATTAAGATGAAAATATATAGGCGTATAGGTGAAAATATATTCAATTCGATGAAAGATAGATGAAATTAAATTAGATGAAAAGGATGAATAGACGAAATGGGATGAAATGAGGTGAAATAAGGTAAAACTACTCAGTTCACTCAATACTAAAATGAAAATTCATCAACAAAAATCTTTCTAAAACAAAATTTTAAATCCTTATTATTCCTCAATTATGTAAATATATAAGGTGAAATATCAGACTTTAATAGAGTGTACATTGTTTTGAAGTCTGTTGAAAGGTTTCTTTGCCTGAAGCTAATCCAAGAACAATCTATTAAAATCAAATTTTTGTATAAGAATTTTTGATAGTTTTCGTTACTAATAAACTTGAGAGTGTTATGATAAAAATATAAGTTTATAAAAATGTGAGAAAGAACTTATAAGATGAGATGATAATATAAAGAAAAGCATTTCCTACTCTGACAACTGAATGTTTCTGATGGAAAACCATCTATCGGAATAAATAGCAACTAAACTTTGGTTTCCTTTATCCAGAATATTGCCTAAATAGGTTTACTTTCTAAATCAAGAAAAATTCCAATCTTATAAAATTTTCAGGTTTTTGTCCCTTGTCATTATATATATTTTGCCGAAAGTTTAATCTTCATTTATCAAGAAATATATATATATTTATAATTTAGTAAATATATAGACAAATATTTCTTGTAAGATATAGTCGATGTTTTCTTTTTTATTATTAAGCCCGTTGAAGAGCGATTATCGCTTGAAAGCTAGTATTTTAAAATAAAAAGAAACACATTGTGAAAAAATATATTTGTATATTTCAAATAAATGTATGTTTTTCGGAAATAGAGGGAGAAGTTAGAATCATTATAAAAATATCAGCACTACAAGGTGATTATAATTTAAAATATTTAATAAAGTATATAAAACTACTAAGATACATAATAAATTTGTAGAAGTTTAAATTATTTTCTAATTCTCAATATAAAGAAATAACGCGCCATCTATATATGAAAATAGAAACTATTTAGCGCAAATATTCTCTATTTTATAAATAAAACTAATTTCTACTGAACTTATCTTTTTCTATCGCAATAAAAGAGAGAGATAAATAAAAGAAAATTGCATCATTCATGGAAAAATATAAATATAGAATATATAAATAATAAAATAATAACACAATTAACTTGATTAATAAAAAATACAATACCTCTATAGAATAAATGTATTTAAAAACCCGCTCTCTCTACGACTTATAAAATCGTGTTTAGAAACAGATGTATAGGGTCGATTCTAAGATCAATTATCTGAAGAGAAGCCGCGGTATATATCAGGATGAAATATTCCCGGATTGAGAGATGCAACTCTGTGAAAAAAAAAGGAAAGAATAAATCAAGGAACGGCTGGTTGAGCCTATTTGTAACCCTATACCTTGGAGACTTAGCCATACCTATTTGTATGTAGAATACAAATATTTATATATGCCATCTAGAAAATACAAATGTTAGTGGTCAGGGAATATGTCTTATTTAAATAATTAATTAGTTCCTGGATAATTTTTTTCTTTTTATTTTATTAAAGCAGTCTCTAAGCTTTCGGACATCTCTTTCCCTTCTATATGAGAACATAAATAAACGAATAAAACGCTGCCTGATGCCATACGTTTTATTCGTTTATTCATTTTCTCCCGTAGAATGCCTTTGAAAATTCGTGTTTTTAATTTCAAGAAGTCCATGCATTACCAGACCAGGTTATGAATTTTTTTGCAAAGGGTTTCCATGCCACCCAGGAGGTACCTGCTCAGCGCGTTAGCCTTTGTTTATAGTAGCGCTTCGCCTCCGTAGAAGCCCTATTCCACTATTCTGGCACAAACAGTGCATCCAAATCGCTCTCGGCCGAGCTGATGGTCCAAGTCCTGCCAGGAACTGGTCTGTCGATGCCATATAGACTCCATCTCAAAGAGTCAATGGATGGGAAAGACAGAGATGTCAGAAAGCTTGACACTTCTTTAATAAAATAGAAAAAAACAAATATCTCGAATCATTTTTGATTATTTAAATTAGACATATCCCTTGACCACTATTTGTGTATTTTAGATGGCATATATAAATATTTGTATTCTACATACAAATAGGTATGGCTAAGTCTCCAAGGTATAGGGTTACAAATAGGCTCAACCAGCCAGTCCTTGATTTATTCTTTCCTTTTTTTTTCACAGAGTTGCATCTCTCAATCCGGGAATATTTCATCCTGATATATACCGCGGCTTCTCCTCAGATAATTGATCTTAGAATCGACCCTATACATCTGTTTCTAAACACGATTTTATAAGTCGTAGAGAGCGGGTTTTTAAATATATTTATTATATAAAGGTATCGTGTGTTATTATTATTTTTTAATAAACAGGTTAATTGTAATTGTTTTATTATGTATATAGTCTATATTAATTTTTTATTAATAAACATTTTTATACTTATTTATTCGATAGTAAAAAAATAAGGGCAGTAGGTAATAAGTTTTATTTATAGAAGATAGAATATTTGCGCTAAATAGTTTCTATTTTCATATATAGATGGCGCGTTATTTCTTCATATTGAGAATTATAAAGCTATACAACCAGTTTAACCGCATACGTTTATTTTTATTTATGAAAAATCATTTTTAATTTAAAATGTTTTTTCATAAATAAAAATAAACTTATGCGGTTAAACTGGTTGTATAGCTTTATAATTATACGCCGCAGTCATTTATAAATAAATATTGAGAATTAAATAATATTTTTAATATTCTCAAATTAATAAATATTTTAAATCATGATTACTATATTGTGCTGATAATAAACGAATAAAACTCCGCCTGATGCCAAGCGTTTTATTTGTTTATTCATGACTACGAACCGGGATCAAATCCCACCTTTTGCACGTTTTTTCTAATTAAAAATATGTTCCCCGATTCTTACAAAAGTCAATCTCAACCAACGATTGTAAGGATTCAATCGGGCCTCTGGAACACTTTTATGTGTAATTGTCGAACTGCTTTTCACATGTGTGGACAGTTGGCGCACTCATAGTAAAATCAGTCGCTAACATCTAGTCACCATTGTTATCATGGCCTGTACCACGTGTACTATGGATTAAAATAATTTAATTTTCTTGTTTATATATAAATATGAAAAAGCAATAGAAAGAAATAAAAGTGGGTCAGGTGTTGATATTAAAAATAAAGAAGGCATTTCCTGACCAGGAGCACATGTGCCTTTTAGATGACAGAGCGCCATCTAGTGGAGCAAAAATAAACTAAACGTTTATTTAACTTGCTCCGTGATATTTGGCCAACCCAATTTTTTGAAAAATCAAGAAATTCCATTCTCGAATATATATATATAATATAAATATTCGAATGTTTTTATAACTTTAAAAATATTTTATTTTCATTATTATTGATATTTCTACATTTTTTACCATAGTTTTAGAATATGCAACTTTTAACATTTGTTGTAAATATGTATTGTTAATTCACAACTATTTTTAAAATTCACTAATATAGAACCAATTGTAAAAATTATATTTTACTGTAAAAAATGTTTTATTGTATTTTTTTCAAGTAATTGTAAATAAAACTACTCGATTGTAAATAATTATTCTTCTGCTTTTTTTTCAAAACGACTACATCTTCAAATCTCCATTTTACAAAAAGATATATAAATCATAACGGTAAGCCGATCAATTAATTTATTAAACATATATATGCAAATATAATTGAACAATATTATTGATTAAATCTAAATACACACATTGATTTAATTCTATTCCGATAAATTACACAATTCATTAGAATTGTTCATTCTGAATCAAGGAGAAATTACATTATCTAATTTATAAATAGTTTTTTTATTAAATTTCCATAAAATATAAATGGCAATAATACCTTGTGTATATATTTAGATCATTTCAGAAAAAAAAATCATATAGTGTTTTCCACACATATAAATTCCAAAACATATTTTATGGAATAATTTCTTCCAGAATATAAAAACACAGACAAACGCCTTTTATTAATTTTCTATATCAACTTAAAAACCGAAAAGATGCTTCATTTCTTACATAAATAAAATTTTATAGGAAATTGAAGACCACTTGAAATATTTTCTAGATGAATAAGCAAAATATATTTTAATAAAAATACCAAAATTTAGTTGTGTTTCCTATGAACTATATATATATTATTAATATCTATAACTGTATATATTCTCTGTGAAATAATAAAAAATATTTAAATAAATGTTAACAGTTGAATGAAGATATCGTCCCCAATGGACATTTTTTCTAAGTTTTTCCCTTTTTATTTAGTTTTTCGTAGATATTGGATTTTCCAGGTCAGATACTAAAGTTAGCTTTCTAAAATGGCTTGAATTATATTTCTTGAAAAATATTTCAAAATTCGCTATAATTTTGACTATAATGTTTTACATATATATTAATTTTATGTGTAAAATTTAATTTCTCTCAAATATTAATGATCATTTTGATATATGCATATTAGATTTATTATTTTCAAACAAGTTTAACGAAAATTAAAAATTGTAATTCATGTTTATAAATATGTTTATATATGAATTGTTGGAAAATATAAAACTTTTAATTACTGCTTTGAAATATCAGTAAAAAATTATGAGAAAGAAAAAAATGATTTTTCGATTGTTAAAATAATGTAAGTTTTTAGAAAGCTAAAACTGGACAAATAAATTATCATTTTTGTGATAATTAAATTATGAATTAAATAATTAATTTATCTGAATTAACATTAAAAGGTTGTGAGATATAGATAGAGAAGTGAAGTAATGAAGTATGAATAGAATAATTATTTTATTCATGTATATGTTATAATACCTAACGAAAACTGACCTTTGCTGAACATGTGATGCGAGGAACAGCAGGAGAGACATTTCTGACAGTGTTGGAGGGAAAGCTCCGGGGGAAGAGATCGAGGGGAAGGAGACGACAGGGATACACAGACGATCTAAAACAATGGACTGGACAACATGAGGAGATGAAGAGGATGGCGGAGGAAGTATGGAGAGACCAGGTAGCCCACCCTCAGTAGAGGAAGGCACTGAAGGAGGGAGATATGGAGAGACCATGTGGCCCACCCTCAGTAGAGGAAGGCATTGAAGGAGAGAGATATGGAGAGACCATGTGGTCCACCCTCAGTAGAGGAAGGCATTGAAGGAGAGAGATATGGAGAGACCATGTGGTCCACCCTCAGTAGAGGAAGGCATTGAAGGAGAGAGATATGGAGAGACCATGTGGTCCACCCTCAGTAGAGGAAGGCATTGAAGGAGAGAGATATGGAGAGACCATGTGGTCCACCCTCAGTAGAGGAAGGCATTGAAGGAGAGAGATATGGAGAGACCATGTGGTCCACCCTCAGTAGAGGAAGGCAATGAAGGAGGGAAATATGGAGAGACCATGTGGCCCTCCCTCAGTAGAGGAAGGCATTGAAGGAGGGGGATATGAAGAGACCATATGGCCCACCCTCAGTAGAGGAGGCACTGAAGGAGGAAGTATAATACAATAACGAACAAAACGAAAATTTTGTCATTTTCATTAATAAACTATAATAATGAATATTTTGCGAATAGAAACTTTTGTTAAACATGCGATTTACTTTCAAAGGTTCTCACAATTGTATCATGAAAGTTTTTTAAAAGAATTAAATCAAACGAAGAAGAAAATGTAATCCCGAGGCAATAACTGGGTGGAATATAGCGGCCGTTCAGGAGAACCTCTATGATTGATAGCCAATCGTTTGGCATTGATCGCAAAGGTCTTGGCGAGGAACGCTTCCTATTGGTCTCTCAGTAGCTGCTTAATTCAAATTTATTCAGGTAATTAGTCAATTTATTAGTAATTTGAAAAATAATTTTATTTATTAATGAAAATGATATTATCGATTAAATTAGGTTTCTTATTTTATGTGAAAAATGTGGATTTGTACTTGGATCAAGTGGATAAATTGAGATAAAGGGCATTTCCTGATCGTGAAACTGAAGGTTGCTGATGGCTTCTGCCATCTGTCGGAATAAACTTTTAGTTGTACGATCAGGAAATATCCTTTTTATCATTTTATGTTTAAAAGAATTATTCTGAATGGGCGATGAGTTTAGGAAACGGTCGTATTAACCAAAATGGTGTTTGAGCTGGTGAAGTGGCAAGGGCAGATTCTCAGCAGGAATACAACATAGAGTTGCGTAAGGATGATATTCATGTATCTGCAGAGTCACCTCTATCTTTAATTTTGTATTATAACGATACATATATCCTTCCTTATATCTATAAAAATGAAATTCAAAATCGATGTTTGTTATCGCATAGCGCAAAATCTACTGAATCAATCATTATGAAATTTCGCATGTAGGTAGCTGAAGATTTCGTTTAACATATAGGCTATTCAAAAAACTAAAAAAGTTAATGTGTTTTTTTTTAAATAAAAAACCAACAAGCGATAGTTCCAGCCTTTTACCGCTTGAGCGCAGCACTGGTCGCGACGATAAATGAATTTGATTGGTTAATAATTAACATGTGGTTTGTTTACACGTTGAATGTTAGTTTGTTCACACGATGAATGTTTTTAAAAGGTAAGATTATCCAATCACCGTGAAACTTTAGGAAGTTATTTACTATACTACTGGGAAGATTTCTTGTTTGAATTCGATTTGAAATAAATATTCTTTGCAATTTTATTTGCAAATTTTCTACTTTCACTCGCAAGCAGCGCCTCTTTGCGTCATCTGGTGAAATTACATTTATAAATTGTAAAAATGCTAAAATGTGTTCCAAGTATATTAAATTTAATTAGAAATATGGTAATATAATATTACAAAGACGCGTTGTAAAAAGACTTGGTATTTCAATATTAATATATATTTAAAGAAAATATTGTAACTTTTTTGTGTTAAATGTTAAAATGTTGTAATGTTAAAATATGTTTTTACATTGTTAATTTAATTTGCTGTTGTTTTATAATAACGAAGATGCAAATTTAATTGTTGTTGTTTTTATCGTTTGTTTATATAAAAAATTACATTGTATGTGATGATGATATCAAAAATGAATTTTTAAATTAATATACATAATTCATTGAGAAAAAAAAAAGAAAAAAATCTATATATATATAAAATTGAATGTCTGTCTGTCTGTTTGTCTGTCTGTCTGTACTCTATAGAATCAAACACCATACATCCAATCGCCGTGAAATTTTGGGATATTATTAGGTATATCCCTTGGAAGGCTTTTGAAAAATAATCTATATATATATATAAAATTGAATGTCTGTCTGTCTGTCTGTACTCTATAGATTCAAAAACCATACATCCAATCGCCGTGAAATTTTGGGATATTATTAGGTATATCACCGGGAAGGTTTTTGAAAAATAATTTCATGAATATCTTGAATATCCTTAGAGTTATTTGCAGATTTGTAGATTTAACTCGCAAGCAGCGCCCCCATTGTGACGATGATAACAAGTTTTCTTATCACTAAATTTGTTATCTTAAATATTATTTATTAAAAGTAAGATTATCTCAGGATGACACGGCAATTTATTTGAGACAAGAATAATGATACAATTCCAAGGCGAAGATACTATTCCTTTAACTTCCAATTACCGAGGGAACCAATTAATATTGATTTTATTCAACTTATCGAGTATTTTTCAAAGGACCGGGAAAAAATGTTCACTAGATAAAACTATGATTTTCTAATGTAGAAAATTAGGAAAGACAAATTCAGGATGACACGGCACACAGGGACCAGTAAACAATGTTCACTTTATCGAGAGATTCAAATTTACGAGTTTCAAATTATCAAATTTTATAAGTTTTTAGAGAATTGTTTTAACAAATGTTCGTTAGACAAACCTTTACTCGGGTAAAACCTCGGGCGAAGCCGGGTACGTCCGCTAGTATATATTAAAAATAAAGAAAGAATCTCCTGACCACGAGCACATGTGCTTTTTAGATGGCAGAGCGCCATCTAGTGGAGCAAAAATCAACTAAACATAGATTTAGACTATTCCCTTATATTTGGCCAACCCAATTTCTTGATAAATCAAGAAAAGCCATCCACGAACGCGATTCGCGCTTTTGGCGCTTGTCAGCGTGGAGTAGGCTGTACAACTGCGACCAAAAATAATTTTTGGTCCCAGAGGCTTCTTGAAAAACCAAAAAATGGGTATTTAAGGCCAAACTTGCGTAAATCGACGAGAATGGGTGCTTCTAAACCGCTTTAGGACAGGTCAGGGAAGGTGTGCTGAGCTAATGAAGTTATGGGGCTACACCAAAGATCCAAATTGTGCCTGCAACGTCCCACAATCAATGTCCCATATACTAGATGACTGCCCGCTGTACAAATTCAATGGAGGAATCTCCAATCTTCATTCTGTCACCCCGGAAGCCCTGAACTGGCTAAAGGTCTTGCCTCTCAGACTTTAATGACCGATATGTCCTCACTTCTTTTTTCTAGATTTAATTCATTTTGTCTCCTCTCTAATTGTAAATACGCTGCTGTATCACCTCATAAGCATAAATAAAACATGAAAAAATGAAAGATAAAATTATCAGGTGTTGAAATCAAAAATAAAAATGGCATATCCTGACCAGGAGCACATGTGCTTTACAGAAGGCACACATTATACTCTCTCTATATCAATAAAAATTGTCTATTTTATTTTAAATATCAATAATATTTTTTATTATGTATTTAATCAATGAAAATACACAGCATAATACAACTCTGCAAGTTTGGCCTTAAATACCCATTTCTTGGTTTTCCAAGAAGCCACTGGAACCAACAAATCTTTTTTGGGCGCAGTGGTTCAGCCTACTCCACGCTGTCGAGCGCCAAAAACGCGAAACGCGTTCGTGGATGGCTTTTCTTGATTTATCAAGAAATTGGGTTGTCCAAATATCAGGGAACAGGCTAAATCAATGATTTGTTGATTTCTGTTCCACTAGATGACGCTCTGCCTTATGTAAAGCACATGTGCTCCTGGTCAGGATATGCCATTTTTAATATATATATATATATATATATATATATATATTATATATAATATTTTTTTTTAAATATTATATATATAACTCAGAACAAACACAAACTACTCTGTAAAGTTGACCGTCAGATGTCGTGGCTTTCCCTATATAAACCTATTGTTGTTGTTTCCCGTTGGCCGGCTCAAATCTTTCTGTAGATATGTAAATATGTAATTCTTTATTCTACTCACCTTAAATCAAGTAGTACCTTCTCGAATTATGTATTTTGTGTTACATAAAATAAATTAAAGCTAATTCTGATCTAAACTATTTTTATTATTATTACCACGACTACAATATCACAAACATACTTATGTATCCTTAAACAACTTAAGTGTTGGAGCTTGGTTCCTGACAATGTTAGCCAGGACTTACTTTCGCTCCTTCAGCCTCTAGTCTGGTCTCAGGAGATGACATGTGACAGAGCTTTTTGTTGACTGTACTTTACGAGACCAGACCGGCGGATTGACTACTGAGAATGTTTTCCTTTCGCAAGCTGCGATGTAGCAAGGTGTTTGAATAGAGGCAGGACCAAGCCTCACTCGTTTTAGCTGAATGACTCACTTTATTGAATCTTTCACTCCTTTTATATACATATACATATTTACATAATAAAAAGAAATAAAAATTAACATGACCATAGAACAATGCAGCTTAGCAAGTTATTTACATAACTAGGCGCAAACACTAAGTAAATTCTATATCAAACAAATTTATCATAACATATATATATATATATATATATATCCCTTTTTAATCTCTGATATTTTATATGATAGAAAAATATAAAAACATTATAATCTCTCTATATCACAATAAATATTGTCTATTTTATTCTAAATATCCTTAAGATATTTCATGAAGGATTTATAATATTCTCTAGAAAAAGATATATATCAAATAAAAATGCAATCTAATGGAATTAGTTTCAGGATTGCTATCTTCAAATTTGAATCTATATATAAATATCAATTTTAAAAATATTACTTACGTATGAAAATAAGATTTTTTTAAAATATATATTCAAAATTAGATTAGGAATTTTTTTACATTTAAATTTTGTATATATTAAATTGATATCGTTCAAATTAATAGATTTTGAAATTCTATTTATAGAAGAAAAAACTAGAAATATTTTACATCTATTTTTTTCAAATATTTATATATTAATTTTATATATAATAGAATGCTATATAGAGAAAAATGTATTTGTTTATTCAGAAATATTTCAATATAATTTATAAAAATGCATGAGAAGGCGGCAATAGAAATTGTTGAGTAAAATTCATTTGTAGTCAGAAATGTCCATTGCAAATTAAATAGTATGAAATATTTGCGTAAATAAAATGAATTTATTATAGATATCATTCAATTTATTTTTCTTATACCCAAAGTTTCTGCGTCTCTCTGTTACATTCATCAATAGGAATGTGATTTTATGTAAATAAATTCACGTAAGGTGTATTATAAGCGTATAGAGATTTTCATAAATGTGGTAGCAATTGAATATTTAAGATATAATATGAATTTTTAAGAGATATGATCCGTTAAATTTGAGAGAATTGTTCTTGAGTTCTGCGAATCTGAAAGTTCCTACCTTATAAATAGGTATTTCTTTACTTTTTAGTGAGATATATTAATACAGAGAAAACCTTGTTAAAGATTAACCGGGGAATACACAAATGGACAAAACTTGAGAAAGTTTTACCTTTTAGCATGTATATAGGAATTCAGACAATAACCCTGAAATATATATTTGATACACCGTGATAATTATATAAAAGTGCGTAATTAGGTCTGTAAATAAAAAAAATATATAAAAATATTTCGAGAGATTGCTCCCTCTTTATCAATTTATGGCACAGTAAACCTAATTTACAAATTCTTGTAGATCACATGGAAACAATGACAAATTTGTTTCCATGTGATCTTCAAGAATTTGTAAATTAAGTTTACTGTACAATAATTTGATAAAGAGGGAGCAATCTTTCGAAATATAAAAAAAAAAAAATTACAGATCCAGGTACCCCCTTTTATATAAACCAATTTGATGGATCGCCTTTTGACTCAAACAGTGAGCTTTATTGAAAAGACACGAGAAAATCAAGTATGAACAAAATAGCGGGAGTGAAATAATCCCTAATTTAAAATTGATAATATAGTGAGGTATTTCTATAGTAAACCTTAGCTATAGTGAACTAACATTCCAATCCTAATATATTTCGTTTTATAGAGATTTTACTGTGTAGAGAGAGAGGGAATCTTTGAATTAATTCATTAGACTCACTAAAATGAACCCCGGGAATAAAGCGAAATTACTTTATAATAAACCTGAAATGACTCTCATAATTATAATGTAACTAGTCGAATGACCCGGGCAACGCCCGTGTTTTACCCGATTGGATGTTTTGATTCAAATACTATTTGTTACAATTATAAATTGGCGCCTTATATAAATGAATATATTAGTTAATAACTATAGCCTATGTGCTTTATCTGTCTATGTACTGTTGGCTTCCGAAGACGTCTCTTACTGGGAAAAAGAAAGAGAGGATTCCATTTAGTTATTAACTAATATATGCATTTATTTAAGGTGCGACCCGCTCCAACACAATAGTTACAAAAACCAAAAAGTGAGTGGGGGGGCAAAGGTGACGTGATTGTAGCCAACCAATAGAAGAGCGCCATTCCAAAAAAAAAAAAAGCAAACGGTGACAGAGATGACTGATAAAGAATGACGCTCGTAACTGTATATAGAATAATGTAATTGTGTTAAGCGAAATATATTGCTATAGTGAACTAAGCACTTAACCTATTTAGAGTTCGCTATAAGGAGGTTTGATTGTAAGTATATAAATATTATCCTTTATGTTGAGCGAGAATAATAATTATATTATATATCTATATTATAAAATGTCAGTAAGTTTTCATCACACTATATATATCACAATATATAAATATTTTAAAAGCATATTTTTGTTTATAATATCAACTTTATATATATAATAACTTTTTCTCTTTCTTTCTTTACAAGGAAATATTATTTAAGGATTTTTAAAAGAATTTTATCTATTATGCCTTTGGGTATATCTGAATTCTTTGAACTATATAAAATATTTTTAGATTTTCTCACAATTCTTCTTTTATATATGACAGGAATATATTTTATATTTGAGAAACACATATATGTATATATATTGTCTTATATTAATATTTTATTATTTTTACACACACATATATATATTTAAGTAAAAAGGATAATATTGGATCAAAATATTTATGGATATATATATATATATGTAATAAGTTGAGGTTTGGTTGTTGACTCTCGCTATACTGTGTTGACCGAGAGGAACAGTCAGGATGGGGAGTTTTCCAGTACCTCTCTGCACCTTGGAAGTCCTTTAAAAGTTCTCACAAAGTACAGGCAGTCGTGGTCGAGGCAGAGTGGAAAGCTTGGGAATGTCCACACAAAAAAACGAAGACACAGTTGCAGTAAGAAAGTTCCGTGAACAGATAGAGTTGAGCTAGGAGCGAAAGATGGGGGGGTAGAAGTTTCTTACTATTCTACATGATGGATGAGATGGTTCTGAGGGACGACCGACGTGGGCTCACACAGATGCTGCACTCACTGTGAAGTGACTGTAAAGGGACTGTATTTATAGGTTAAGACGGGGGGCCTTATGCGACAGGGGCCGTTTCTGAGAAAGGGGGCCTTGCATGTCACCAGGTGTGAGCTTTGCATTCCACCAGATGTGGAGTGTGGGTGGTATTGATCCATTTTTAGACCTTGTTGTGGGAATTCTAAATCTATCTCGATTTTGACGTTATGACTTCTATATCTTGCTTAGCTCAACTCTTAATCTATTACAGATTATTATTTATTTATCCTCAGTTTGTACAAATTACATTACATATGATGATGTAAAGACACATGTCAATAATACGTATAATCATTTACAGATGTGTTTCTATTATACAACATTAAAATCTTATTATAAGTTATATACAATATGGGGTTGTTGGTTTAAATTACCATATATATATTATTTTTTGTAATAAATAACTACACGATTTAGTGTAAGAAAATAAAATATATTTCAAATGCAATCCATATTATTAGTGGATTTATATAAAACATTTATTATTGTTTTTTTA
The DNA here is from genome assembly GCA_030710605.1 of Cordylochernes scorpioides. Classification (NCBI taxonomy): domain Eukaryota; kingdom Metazoa; phylum Arthropoda; class Arachnida; order Pseudoscorpiones; family Chernetidae; genus Cordylochernes; species Cordylochernes scorpioides. Next base: position 57,349,279 of record CP092885.1, on the reverse strand, counting down.
GCATGGGTTTATTCTATTTATATTTCTATATTGTTTCTTATAATCCTATAACATAATCCTTATTAAATATCAGACTCAAATCTCTTTATTGGTATTATCTCAGAAACATAATAAAATTATTTGTATTATACAAAATATCCTTCTTTGAAGATTGAATACAATCAAGGAGATGTTTAATATTAGTATTATTGTTTATTTTTCTTGGTATAAATTAGCAATATCTCATATAATAACATAATATTCGTGGATGGCTTTTTTTGATTTATCAAGAAATTGGGTTGGCCAAATATCAGGGAACAGGTTAAATCAATGTTTAGTTGATTTCTGTTCTACTAGATGGCGCTCTGCCATCTGAAAAGCATATGTACTCCTGGTCAGGTAATACCTTAATTATTTTTAATACATGTACCAAAAAAGAATTGCCTAAAATGTGCATCAAAACCATGGAAATATGCATCAACCTCGTAAATCACTTTACTAGTGATGATAAAGCATCAGCCACAACACTATCATTGACAAATATAGACAAAAAGCCACCATGTATACCATGGTTTCGGAATTAAACCCTCCTCAGTACAGGGGCGGCATCAATTACCATCAATTATCAATCCTCCTACTAGAAGAGTCATCGGGAAATCGGTCGAATTAAGCAAATAGTTGTTTAATCTGGTGAAGTGAAAAGAACTGATTTTCAAGCTAGAATACAACATAAAGTTGGAGTAGGTTGAATATGTTTCATGCACATAAAGTTTATAACATCTGTTCGTAACTTTATGTTATATTGTCGCGTGTTTCGACTGACCTTACACGGGACATTCCGTGGATCATCAACCGTGTTGCTTGTACCTCACCACTGCAGTCCTCTCCTTAAGACATCTCAAAACCTCTGAGAATCACTTCTCCCTCGGAATATTAATCCTCCGGCAGTTCTTCTTGGTCTTAAAGCTGATGGAAGGTGGATTTCCGTGGATCATCAACCGTGTTGCTTGTACCTCACCACTGCAGCCCTCTCCTTAAGACAGCTCAAAACCTCTGAGAATCACTTCTCCCTTGGAATATCTAATCCTCCGGCAGTTCTTCTTGGTCTTAAAGCTGATGGAAGGTGGATTTCCGTGGATCATCAACCGTGTTGCTTGTACCTCACCACTGCAGCCCTCTCCTTAAGACAGCTCAAAACCTCTGAGAATCACTTCTCCCTTGGAATATCTAATCCTCCGGCAGTTCTTCTTGGTCTTAAAGCTGATGGAAGGTGGATTTCCGTGGATCATCAACCGTGTTGCTTGTACCTCACCACTGCAGCCCTCTCCTTAAGACAGCTCAAAACCTCTGAGAATCACTTCTCCCTTGGAATATCTAATCCTCCGGCAGTTCTTCTTGGTCTTAAAGCTGATGGAAGGTGGATTTCCGTGGATCATCAACCGTGTTGCTTGTACCTCACCACTGCAGCCCTCTCCTTAAGACAGCTCAAAACCTCTGAGAATCACTTCTCCCTTGGAATATCTAATCCTCCGGCAGTTCTTCTTGGTCTTAAAGCTGATGGAAGGTGGATTTCCGTGGATCATCAACCGTGTTGCTTGTACCTCACCACTGCAGCCCTCTCCTTAAGACAGCTCAAAACCTCTGAGAATCACTTCTCCCTTGGAATATCTAATCCTCCGGCAGTTCTTCTTGGTCTTAAAGCTGATGGAAGGTGGATTTCCGTGGATCATCAACCGTGTTGCTTGTACCTCACCACTGCAGCCCTCTCCTTAAGACATCTCAAAACCTCTGAGAATCACTTCTCCCTCGGAATATTAATCCTCCGGTAGTTCTTCTTGGCCTTAAAGCTGAAGGAAGGACACAAGAAATTTGGAAGAAAAGTACCCCAGACTTCAATAACAACCACTACTCCTGTGGAACTCCTTTGGCAGTATCTCTCAACCTTACCATTGATGAAGACACAAATAAGACGTACCAGAAGAGTGGCTACTGTGATGTTAAAGGATAAAATCAAAACAGCAACCGGGAGTGTCTTAATGTTTGTAAATCTGAGAAAATTCAATCTATATAGTTTAATTAATACATGAATTTATTTGTATTTACATATTGATATGCATTTTATTTGAATTATCTAGTTCTAAAATTAATAAATGTGAACTTTACATCAATAAAATAAAGTAACTAGTGTATTCACCCAATACACATTCATTATTACTATCGACCATTCATTACCTCTAAGAATAGATATTAATTCTATAGACTTCACACCCAATACAAGAATATCATTAATATTTAATATATTTCCAAATATTTAATTAACATTGATTCAATGGTTAAATAAGTAAAGATAAGAAGAAAAATGTTGAGGAATGAAATTATTTATAGTAGTTCTCTCAGAAAGAGAGGCTCTTCCACCTTGAGAGAGTTCTCCAGATAAGGAAAGGATTTACCCGAATTTATCTAAGATCATTTTTTTGTATATAAACCTATATAATCTTTTATAAAATGAAAGGATTTAAAAGCACGAATGTTTCTTTTATACAAAATACAAACTTCTACTGTCCTTACTGCGAGGAAAAAATATGTATTGGGAGGTCTTGGCTCATCAGTGGTGAACCTTCCCAGCGGTTCTCCCTCGCAGTAAGGACTGTAGAAGTTTGTATTTTGTATAAAAGAAACATTCGTGCTTTTAAATCCTTTCATTATATATATATAGATGGCGCGGTATTGCTTTGTGATAATCTTATATGTACGTTGAATAATAAATTAGCTTCAATATCAATCACTTAGTTCAATATTGAGATAGAACTTATATAAGAAATTATTGGCAGACGGCCCGATACCAGAGGGTCATTATCGAGGCCTTTCCCAAAAGACCCAGCCCTGCAGGTCAGGGGGCCGTTCGATGATGGCAAATGACTTCCGAGGCCTGATGTAGCGGCAGGACCAGTACCTGTGGGCTAGCGTCAGGTCGCCGGACCCACAGGCAACGCAGGACTGATGAGCTGAGGCGGGATCGGCTGGATGTAGAAAGACGTGTAAAGGATAATTTCACTGCCACATCTGCGTCATGGCCGAAGAAGGCGCAGCGCCCGAGTGACGACCAGCAGATGGTGTTGGGAAGATCAATATGTGTCATCAACCTCCTCACTGGGTGATGGGCATTGAAGAAAGACGCGGGCGCTCCAGCATGCAGCGGGCAGTGCGGGTGATGACGAGCAAGAATGGAGTCGACGTCCCGTGAAGCATCACAGCTTACACGAATGGTATAAACACGGAAGGTCCCACTCAGATTCTCATCTTCTAGACACCGGCAGAATCTAAACAACACCGCTTGGGCAAGTGATTGGTGCGGAACGACCCACAAAGTCTCTAACACAGGCGCCAACCCATCGTTCAGGAGCCATTTACTCTCTTCACACACTCGATACATAGATGTCAGTACTATAATCTTATCCTTAAACATGAATAGTATTCATGATAAAATTGTGAATCAAAATTACAAATATATTCTCACAATAAATATCTTTTTTATTTAAATAACACTAGCTTTCAAGCGTTAATCGCTTTTCAACGGGCTTACTATAATATCGACTTTATCCCGCTCGAAGCATATTATATATTTATAATTGTATGTAATTCTACTGTCCTCAAAGCTTATGTCCATAGTTCTTCTAAAATACCCATTCCAAGAGTCTAGTAACAGTATCATTATAAAAGGAAGTTCCAAAAATGTAATATAACAGCGGTATGGTAGATTAAACTGGCGAAACCGCTGGGAGGGTTCACCACTGATGAGCCAGGCCCTTCCATTAATTTTTCCATTGCAGTAAGGGCAGTAGAAATTGTTTAATTTCAAAAAGAATCTTACGCTTTTAAAATAGTTTCGAATTTTGACAACAATAAATATATTAACACAAAGCAATAAGGCGCCATCTATACATATAAAATGAAAGGATTTAAAAGCACGAATGTTTCTTTTATAAATAATACGAAATTCTACTGCCCTTACTGCGATGAATAAATATATTGGGAGGGCTTGGCTCATCAGTGGTGAACCCTCCCAGCGGTTTTGCTAATAAAATCCACCAGACCGTTTCTCAGAGCTCTAATACTGTATTGGACGATTCTGCTTATATACGCAGCACTGAAGGATGGAATCTCAGAAATGGTTGTCAAGAAACCAATGGACATAAGCTTATAGGACATTAGAATTACATTCAAATAATATATATATATTAAATTATTATAATACATTTATATCCAATGTCTATTATATTTAATACAATCTAAAATGCATCAAATATACGATATTTTATTTAAAATAAGAGCCTATAGAATTTCACATTGACCACGAACAGATATTCTATATGGAAATTTTACTATTTTATAAAGTAATTATTTAAACCAACCAAGAAATATGAAATCATTTTCCGTAAGAATAAAAAAAACCACATTGAAATCCTTTTTTCTCCTGTTTTCTATATTTTATCACAAACCCATTACATCTAGCCATTATTACCTTAAACCTAATTCAATCCATTTCTGTATTTTCTCTTTGTTTGTTATCCATTAAAATAAAATTTATTGACGCTGTTGTTTTTCATTTCAGATATTTATGGAAGATTTATATATATTTCAAAAACATAAACTTTCCATTTATTTCCATTATAAAATATTGAAGTGTGCAAATTATTTTCGATATTTATTTTCCGCTAATTTATTTATAAGGATTTTAAAATTGAGATAATAATTTATGTACATATAGATTCTCTTTATATTAGAAAAATATTGAAATATTGTAAAGAAAGATAGAGATAGAATGTATGGGATATATATACACTACCTTTCAATTTATCATAAAAATATATATTTCATCGCAAAGCAAATCTAACCGATATTTTTGTGGTATAAAATATTATGCCTTGAGTTCAAATAAAATATTATAATATAAAATATTTCCATATATTTGGATGTTTATCTATATATCCGTGCGTAGGGTATTTCGAATGAATCAATATTTGTTACATAGATTATTCTGTTGCAATATTTTGGTTTTGTAGAATCATATATATGGCAATAGGTGTAACAATGTTAGAATCCAATCTAATAGTTTTTGAAGTAGTTATCAATCTTCATAATATATATATAATCATAAATATAATAAAAGGCATATATTGGATTTAATAAAAGATTTATTTTGCCAATATTTCGGCTGGCTGAACGCCAACCTTTATCGAGGCATTACAATATTTTGTATACAATGCCTGTATGCCTTTTATTATCTAATGAATTAAGTATGGATTGCTCTATTTTCAAAACAAAAAAAAATATATATATATATGTTATATTGAAATATTTTATTTTAAAATGTTATATTAAGATATTATTTAAAATGTTATATTAAAATATTTTATTTAAAATTATAATTTCATAGATATAAATACTCTGTATAAATCGACCGCCAGAGGTCACGCTTCCCATATAAAATCACATTGTTGTTCTTCCCCGTTGGCCGACCCAAAACTTTGTAATTATGTAAATAATCTTTTCATTTTTTTATTCTTACGCCTTAAGCTAGGCGGTACTTTTTCCGAATTATGTTTATCCTATAGCTCAATTAAAGCAATCTTTTATCAAAACTATTTTTATTATTATTCTTTCAATTTTTATGCCACGACTGCTCAACCAGATGATCCAAAACAACAGAAATCTTATTAAATTTATTTTAAATATAATATATATATATATATATATATAATCGATAAAGAGAGGCGAGTTGCCCTTCGAAATTTTCGAACAATAAAATAATAAAAAATCCAATATATGTATCTTTTTTGAATATATATATATATATATATTACATATGAAAACACCAAAACGCGAATGTTTCTTTTCACACATAAATCAAATTTATACTGTCCTTAGGGCATTGAAAAATATATATTGGGAGGGCTTGGCTAATCAGTTGTGAACCCTCCCAGCGGTTTCGCCAATTTAATCTACCAGACCGCTTCTCAGAGCTCTAATACTGTATTGGATCATTCTGATTTTATATGTTACACTGAAGGGTTGAATCTTAGAAATGGTATTTAAGCAAACTATATATATATATATAATGTTTATGCTGATTATATATGAATATATATTTTTATAAGCTCAAGATAATAAGACCAAATCTAAATAAATAAATTGTGTACGACGGTAACAACGCTGTTACCGTAATTTAAAACACTATTTATTTATTTGGATTTGGTGTTGTTACCTTGTGTTTATAATCTAAAATCAAAATTGTGCCCTATCAAATATAGGTATAAAATCAAGTTCACCACTACTTCAGAAATAAATGCTAAATCAGTGTCACAAATTAACGAACTCAGGTTGGTGACAAAGACTCAACACCAATTCTAGCAAATTGAGAAATGCTCACTTGAAATCTGAAGATGGAGTTGTGGCTTTGTCACCGAACCGAGTCGCTAGTTTACAGCGCTGTTTTAAGCATTTATTTTAACGGGAGAGGTTAACTTTATTTATAAATTTCCTTAAATGTACGATCAGGAAATTCCTTTTTACTTAATTTTTATCACATTTATCTCAAAACGATTCCACTTTAATACTATTTTTAACAAATGATATAATTATTCATTTTCATTTATACACCAATACCTCGCTTTGCGTCGTTTCGTTTTGCGTTTTTTTTCGAAGTTGCGTCGTTGCTTAATTTTTACTGATTTTCACTGTGCGTCGTTAGATTTTCGAAGTTGTGTTGTTTTGGATTGAGACTTTAATTTTTTTAAAATTATTTTTCCTAAAATATGGCAAAACCTTTGTTTTTGATTGCGCCTTCACATATTTTCAATTCGCGTCGTGTTTTTTTTGGAACGTAACCCCGACGCAAAGCGAAATATGGGTGTAATTACTATTCAAATTTCTGTTAACTATATATTTTTGCAAATATAAATATAGTGGTAAAACTCCTAAAGAAAATATATTTTATGAAATTTTAGTTCTTAAAATAAAATACATTAAGGAAATTAAGGATCAATTCTCCATCTAATAGCAGATTTTAACCTTTCTCGAAAATTATAATTTTCTCTAAGAATCCTTTCTATATCCTACATTTACTATAACAATGGGAAACGAATTGTTTCACCAATTTGCAGCTTTATAAGTTATTCAAACTTGTTTTCTCCACTTTTATGTTATATGTTTGTCGAGCGGGTTTCCATTAAAAAGGTAGACGTAGTAATGATTGTAATATTTACCTATTGTCAAAATTCGAAACTATTTTAAACACGTAAAATTCTTTTTGATATTAAACAATTTCTACTGTCCTTACTGCAATGGAAAAATTAATGAGAGGGCCTAACTCATCAGTGGTGAACCCTCTCAGCGGTTTCGCCAGTTTAATCTACCATACCGCTGTTATATTGCATTTTTGGAACTTCCTTTTATAGTGATACTGTTGATAGACTCTTTGAACTGGTGAAACCGCTGAGAGGGTTCACCATTGATGAGCCAGGCCCTTTCATTAATTTTTCCATTGCAGTAAAGACAGTAGAAATTGTTTAATATCAAAAATAATCTTACGCCTTTAAAATAGTTTCGAATTTTGATAACAGATGGCACGCTAGTGCATCATTTACCTATTGTGTTTATTTTTTGTTTTCTTCCTCGTAATTAGTGATCTTGGGATTTTGCGTCTGTGGCTATTCGTTAAAAGGGATTTGAAGACAAAATGGTGTTCCAAAAATAGTAAAATATAATATACTCTGTAGATATAAAACATAAATAATTAATAAGTATTTTGAGAATATAGTATATTATGTACACAAAGGTTAAAAATGTTTTTCATGATTCAATTTAATCTTTCAAATATTTATTAATTATTTGAAAAAAAATATATATTTTTCTCTTTCTCTCACTAAAATGGATTTAATATATATTTTACTTTATAATTGGGATTTGAACAAATTTAACAGAATATTTCCAGAAGATATCGAATGAAACAACGTTTTTATTCTTGTTTTTGAGTTGTAAATCTCAAGGGTAATATACATATATATATATATGTTATATCAAATTATTTTATTTAAAATTATATTTCATCGATTTTCAAATACTCTGTTTAAATTGACCTTCAGTGGTCGCGCTTTCTCTATAAATACTCATTGTTGTTGTTCCCCGTTGGTCGGCTCAAACATGTTTGTAATTATGTAAATAATATTTTGTTTTATTTAATCTTACGCCTTAAGCCAGGCAGTACTTTTACCAAATTATGTTTATTCTAAAGAGAGAGAGAGAGAGCGAGAGAGCTCAATTAAAGCAATCTCTTATTAAGAAGCTATTTTTAATATTTACTATTTTTATTGCCATAATTCCAAGATTTTAACCACGACTGCACCACCATTATCATAATCCTCAACATGATCTAAAATATATAAAGATGGCATATCCTGACCAGTAGCACATGTGCTTTTAGATGGCAGAGCGCCATCTAGTGGAACAGAAATCAACTAAACATTGATTTAGCTTGTTCCCTGATATATGTAAATATAATCACCAAAGATATTTCTGCAGAAATACCAACGAATATGGAATATGATATGATAAGGTATACCATAATTGTGGGATGGATTTAAGTTGAAAATCTTAATAACCTTTTTTAAAGGTTTAATGAAATTTTCTAAATGGCATTGATTGTAAGATATAAATTTTTCGCGACAATACAAATCTCCGATTCTTAAAATAACTCAATAATCCACCTTAAAAGCACAAGGAATATACGCATTAACACGTCATGAGTATGTATTGTGAATAGGTTTCAAAAAGAAAGACACTAACCCTAAAAATTGTGTTTCAATTGAATACAAGATACTCCTCGTTATTTGTCATTATATGTATAGAGTGAAATTACAATCTAAGACAACTTTCCAGTGAATATAATATACTTTAAGAAAAAAAGACATCTCATCATCGTACAAATAAAAGGTTTGATGGCCTACGCCATCTATCGGAATAAATATCATCTAATCGTCGATGTCTGATTAATAAATATTTGACCAAATTTCTTTTCTTGATTAATCAAAACCTAATGACGTGTGCATTTCGGATTATTGGCCCTCATCAGCGTGATGCAAACTGTACCTCAATGGCCGGAAAAGTTTATCTTTGGGGCATCCTAAAAAGCTATGAAACAGGTATATAGGCCAGAAGGGTATGAGAACGCCAATGTGCTAAATAGTATAAAAAGTTTAGTTGCACGATCATTAGATGACTTTTTCCCTAATGTATCTGCCTGATCAAATTAAAAATTCAATTTTATAATATTCTGACAATATAACTCTGTTTAAATTTATAAAAGAAAGATTCATGTGAATTGGTTGTGATGTGAACTTATTAACTTATTGAAAATTGGAAACCTTTATAGACACGTATGATTCTTTTAAAAATTGAACAATTTCTACTGCCCTTAATTTTTAAAAGAATCATACGCGTCTATAATAGTTTCCAATTTTCATAACAGATGACGCGGTAAAGTATCATAATATAAGTTTTAATATATTATTCAAAATATTTATAATTTATATTTATAATATATAAAAATTTATTAGATATTAAGGGTTGATTATAAGGGAAGATACACAATATATACCTACTATTTGCATTTGTATTAAAAATAAATGATCAATATTTGAACAAAAAAGAGCTTTAAAACTAAATTTAAAATAACACAAATAGTTCAAAAGTTAATTTCCAATAAATTATAGATTAAGATAAAAGTTTGACTAATATTTTCTTTTAAATATGGATGGAAATTGGAAGATAAGGGAGAAATTCATTAGCTTTAATCTTCCTCTATCTTATCCTGAAATATGTTTTTAATTAATAGCAATATTAATTATTTTTTTAAGTTTGTGCAAATATTTAATAGAATGAATAAAAAGGATATGACCTAATATTGAGAGAGAACTGTTTCTAAAAATAACTTGAGTTGAATAGAGATGTGAGAAATTTCTTGTTAAATTATCCGAAAAACTAAAAACTTTTTGTTTAAGTTTCGTATTTGTTGCTTATTACAATAATTCCTAACTTTTTTTCTTTAAAAAAAAGATTTTTTTTTTGTAAAAATTTGAGAGTTGGTTTCTGCTTGTTATTTCTCTAATATTTTAGAATAAGAAATTGAACTAACTTTACAATTGACACTTTGTTTTAGCTATATTTTTCAAAGAAAAAATCATATTTTGTATTTTTATATCTATCTATATTTAACTTATTATTATTATATATATTTAAAATTGAATATATATATTTTTAAATGTTCAATTTTATATTCTACCTGTCTCTATATATCAATAATATATTTTTTTATAATAGTTTATTAGAATAAATAAATAAAAAACTGTATTGACGATATATTTATAAGTGAAGAAATGTTTACTGCCATTCCTACTCCAATAAGAACTAAATATATACACTCATAGACAAAAATTAAGGAAGTTGTACCTTTTATCATATATATCGGAATACAGACAATAACTATGAAAGATATTACAGTGACCTTTATTAAAAACACATGAGATAATCAAGTGTCTATACACTCATGGACAAAACTTAAGGGAATTGTAACTTTTATCATGTATATCGGAGTACATCAAAAATTATTAAAGATATTACAGTGACCTTTATTGAAGACACATGAGATAATCAAGTGTCTATACACTCATGGACAAAACTTAAGGAAGCTGTAACTTTTATCATGTATATCGGAGTACATAAAAAAATTATGAAAGATATTACAGTGACCTTTAATGAAGACACATGAGATAACCAAGTGTGTATACACTCATGGACAAAACTTAAGGAAGTTGTACCTTTTAGCATGTATATCGGGATACAGACAATAGCTCTGAAAGATATTTGATACATTGTCCTCTATTGAAGACATACGAGATAACCAAGTGTAAACAAAATCGACTCTGTCTCCTTCAAAAAAAAAAAGACTAAAAAATCACATTTTGACCCGATCACATGAACATTAAGATGGTAGAGCGAAATCAAGTGAGACGAAATTATATTTAAGTAAGCGGGTCAGGGTATACTTTCTTTGTTTTAATATAAACATCTGTCCAATTTTCTATTTTTTCTTATGTTTTCACATTAAAAGCCTATTTACGCAAATATTGTCTTAATCATCATTTTTTTTTTCTCAGGAAGCCTCTAGAACCAAATTTTGTTCGTATAAGTTTAGCCTGCACCACGCTAACGAGGCTCAACAGCCCGAAACGCGTACGTGTTTGGTTTATCTTGATTTATCATGAAAATTGGTTGACCAAATATATAACGGAATAAGCTAAATCAACTTTTAATTTATTTTTGTTTCACTAGATGGCGTTCTTCCATCTAAAATACTCACATGAACGCGGTCAGGATATTCCTTTTTGTTATAATATCAACAACTGAATTTTCTTGTATTTTTATTATTATTATGAAAATATAATTGTATATATATGTTATATTGAAATATTTTATTTAAAAATGTTATATATTAAAGTGTTATTTTATTTAAAATTATAATTTCATAGATATAAATACTCTGTTTTAATCGACCGCCAGAGGTCACGCTTCTACTATATAAACTGATTGTTGTTCTTCCCCGATGGCCGACCCAAAACTTTGTAATTATGTAAATAATATTTTGTTTTATTTATTCTTACGCCTTAAGCCAGGCATTACTTTTATCAAATTATGTTTTCTTATATATTCTATAAGCTCAATTAAAGCTATTTTTAATATTTACTATTTTTATTATCATAATTTCAAGATTATTCAACCACGACTGCACCACCATAGCTTAATCCTCAAGATGACCAAAATCAAGATAATCTAAACAATTCTAAAATACAACAGAAATCTCTTTTCTTTATATAAGATATATATAATATTTTAAACTATAAAATTTATTATCACATTTTGAATATATAATTGTGATTTTTTTTTTAACATAAATAATAGTTAAATTCACATAGAGGATATATTTTCAAGCGTAGCTTTGGCAATTACACGTCATATGCTGGGTAGAAAAAGGAATACCCGAAGAGAAAGGTTTATTAAAATGAGAAAAGACCGAACCGTGATAATAATTTTCAAATAATCAAACACAAGCTAAGGTATAGGAATAAAGCTTTTTTCCCTCTATTTTCTCTCTTGAAGAAAGATGATAATTCTTTTTTTTTTTAACTTTTTAATTTCTTTTTTTTTTTGGTTTTCGAAGCCTATACTAATGAAAATCTAGTGTAAAATAGAGGAATACAATCTAATATATCACAATTACTTGTATTATTATTATTTTTTTTTGCTTATCCCTAGTACACGTGGTACAGGCCATGATAATCATGGTGGGTAGTTAACGACTGCTTTTTTACTGTAAGCGCACCACATATCTACACATGTGAAAAGCAGTTCGACTTTGCACTTACAAATATGCCATAGCCCCGTTTGGTTACTTGCACTCGCTGGTGGGGTTGGACTTTTGCAAGAATCGGGGGCCATTGGAGCATTTTATTTTTTAAACAGAAAAAAAGTGTCCAATGCGGGAATCGAACCCGGGTCGTAGTGGTCGAAACCAAACGGTTTAACCAGCCTTCCACCGACCCCCTTTGTATTATTATAATAATAGTAACCCAAAATATATTCTATTCAGATATTTAATCAAATACAATTAACTACAAGTGTATTGTAAGTAAAATATAAGAGAGTTTGCTATACTATTAAATACCTCATTGTGTTTATTATCTGGTGTCAAGATGAACTATTTATTATTGAAAATAATTGAATTTGTGAAGAGTTAGGATGGTAATATCAATTAAGATGAAATTTTGATATAGTTTTGGCTAATATCAAAATATATGTTATAATCCCTGTGTTCTTGTTTATCACTTTAATAGTTTTGATTTAGATAATAGAAAGGTATATATTGGATTAAATAAAAACTATATTTGCCAATATAATATTTAGTTAGCGTTCAGTCAAGCGAAATATTATATTGGAAAATAATATATTTTATTCAATCCAATATATGCCTTTTTATTATTATACATATTAATATACAACAGGCAGTAAATAATGTTGTAGATCTATATCAATTTGTAAATAGCAGAGATAATTATCAGAGATTTAACTATTTTATAGATATACATTCTTGTATTTATGATTATCTTTCTAACCGGAAAGGTTCAGGTTCCTAATATATATTATTGTTTCTCTTTTTTTATTATTTTTTTATTTTTTTAAATATTTATACTACACCCATACTTCGCTTTACGTCGGGGTTACGTTCCAAAAAAAAAACAAGACGCAAAGTGAAAATATGTGAAGGCGCAATAAAACACAAAGGTGTTGCCATATTTTAGGGGAAAAAAATAATTAATTAAAGACTCGAATCCAAAACAACGCAACTTCGAAAATCTAACGACGCACAGTGAAAATCAGTTAAAATTAAGCAGCGACGCAACTTCGAAAAAAACGCAAAACGAAACGACGCAAAGCGAGGTATTGGTGTAACTGTTTCTGCTTAAAAATGTAAATCGACGCAATTATCCCTAGCCGGGATATCGCGTTTTGTATGTTGTAATAAAATTATCTAAGGATTTAAATATGGATATCTCTATTTTCAGAAATATCGATATTTTGCACATATTAACAAAATATTAACAAGTATTTGTTCTTAAAAAAAGACAATTATAAAGACAATTATACAATTATATATGTTAGAGAGAGTTAGAGATATTAAATATATTTCTAATATAATTTTTATTATTCATTTAATTATAAATATATATATAAGTTTTTTTATAAACTAGTTTATTTATTTTATTTACCAGTTGCAAAAACAAGACACGCTATATCCGATCTGGATAATTGCGCGTGAAACTATTTACAAAAATTGTAGTAGAGTAGGTAACAGAATTGTCAAAAGAAAATAAACAACTAAGAAAAAGAGCATTAAATAAACATATACATTTAACAAATAAGCAACAACATAAGCAGATAGAAGAAATCGCAAGGTAGTTATTTACAATATATTAAGCAATGATGGAAGTTGATTTAATGAAGTTATCTGTAATAATTAGTACGGTGGAGAGAGAAAGTTGATCAAGTTGAGCTATTTACAATGAGTTATGTTCTAAAGTAACTTATTAATTATTTACATTAATGTAAATCAAGTCGAATAGTAGTGTAGTTCCTCAAGCTACATGAAGCTGTCTATTTATAATAAAAAGTCTGCAAAACCTATTAAATTTCGTATATCTTTCCCTATTATAAACTAGTTCTTTGAACTTTACGTTTAATCAAATAAATATTGAGATGTAGAAATAAACAGAAAATATCCGTATAATAAATTTTATAACTAAATATAAATTTTAACAGTTTTCAATATTCATAATTATGAATATATTAATAGAGCGAGATTTATAAATTATATTGTCTTAGAGTAATGAAGGAAAAGCAAAGAAAAAGTTGATAATTTATTAAATGAGACTAATTGTAATAAAACTATATTTAGAAAAACACAATAAAATTTATAATTTAGTTAAAGAAATATTGTAAAAATCCGAAAATTGTAGATTATTAAGTTACCATTGAATTCATTACGAATATTTATTAAAATTATATAAATATTTATATATACAACTTTATGCTTCGACAAAATTATTGAACTTTGATGTATATTCAGAATAAAATAATCACAGAATGATATAAAAGACATTATCAATATCTAACATATCCGTAAAAACGAGTCAATATCAACAGAACGATAAAAAAAAAACACGAAACAACCAGATGTTTTTATGTAATTGGGCTTGTAATTTGATTTCTTGCATTATTGGACACGTCATATAAAGTCCATTGTTCTGCAAAAAGATAAAAAAAGCAAATATTTTTTTTCGAACATCAATAAAAACATATTTCACACTTTTTCTTCATTTTTGTAGTAATTGTCAAATAATCATTATCCTTTTTTTCTATCTGCTAATTGACTTAAAGATTAAATTAAGCAGGTACACTTCCGAGAAATCTCAAAAATATCATTTATATCATAATGTCTTTTTTTATTTATCAGATAAACTTAGATAACTATTTTTTAGGTTTACCTGTATGTTAAATTGACTTATATATGTATGTAATATATTTATTATTTATAATTTATCTGTGATATGACTAAAACATGCTAAATCCTATCTGGATAATTGTGCGTGAACTTATTTACAATAGTTCATACTATTTTAATTCGTGTATCTGAAATGTTAGTAAATTGACATCTTATTTAATATTAATATAAAAACAAACTCTATATACACTAATTGTTATTCACATTAGAAGAAGAAATATATATCCCTAATTATAATAATTTACAAAATATTGTGAAATGATAAAGATTGAAAGCATAAAGCTATTTATAACGTTTAGTACAGTAGTCTCTTCTCCTTCTTTCTTATCTCCATGCAATCATATTAGGGTGTCAAGCTTGTGAAGATTGAGAATTTTGAAAAAGAGATTTGACAATCTTCATGATTGGGTGAAGTAGAATGCGTCTACCTTTGTTTTAAGACTGGGAGCACTACTCAGTGGCAGGCCGACTTAGCTCCAAAAGAAATGGCCGCCTCTGACATGAGGAACATACACCATGTACAGCCGCTCCTAACATGGAGTACAAACGCTGCTCATCCTGTATCCCTGGATTAGGAGCCCTTACAGGGTACTATCAGCCGGGCCAGCTGAACCCAGGTTTTTTAGCGAGCTTGTTATTGCTCCCCCTCCTCCTTTTTCATCCGGGATTGGGACCGGCAAAGGCGGAGTTAGTACAGAAGTTAAAAATAATACACCTATATATTTTCATAAAAATAGTATTGTATCTTCAAAGTACTAATATATATATATATATATGTTATAATGTATTGATCATATACATTTATCGCAATCATAATGCAACTAAATTGTATCTCCTCCCATTGATATTTATTATATTATTAAATCAAATTATATAGAAAAACATAATTAATATAAATAATTGATAATATATAATATTATGCACAAGCGCGCCATCTGTTAACAAAATTCGAAACTATTTTAAAGGCGTAAGATTCTTTTTGAAATTAAACAATTTCTACTGCCCTTACTGCAATGGAATACTGGCGAAACCGCTGGGAGAGTTCACCACAGATGAGCCAGACCCTCCCATTAATTTTTCCATTGCAGTAAGGGCAGTGGAAATTGTTTACTTTCAAAAAGAATTTTACGCCTTTCAAATAGTTTCGAATTTTGAATATATAATATTCTCAACGATTACTCAAATAATGTATTTTCATGCAAATATATTCTATATAGTTTACGGTCAATACTCATCTGAAAGGCTCTCTCTTAATAGGTATTTATTTTAAAATGTATAAGAATAATAAACAATTCCCAATTCCTTCATATTTAAAAATATTATATCTAAATTAATTATATATATTTGCATATATAATTCTTATATATTATATAAGAATTGAATTACTTTTATATTCGACTATTCCAAAAATAACACTATAGCACAATTACCCTTTAAAGCAATATTAAATAATTAATTGCATTTCAAATATTTTTCTATTTATTCTTCTCTAAATAAAAATGATTGTTATTATTTTAATTGAATTTATATCATACGTATTTATAATATATATTTTCAATTGTATATATAATGAAAATGGTATAGAAAATATACAATGAATTTAATAGGTTTGAAGAAACTTGAAAAGAGCATTCTCTGCGGAAAAACATTCAATTTCTTTTATTTTAGGAGAATCTCAATTTTGGAGCTGTTTGGGAGGACAATAAGGTTTGGGAATAGGGCCATATTGTTGACCAAGCCAATTCTCTTCCTGGTTAAGTTAAACTTTCAATTGGGGGATTGTTTGGGGCAAAGATACAATTCCATGACCACGGAATAACTCTTCAGTGTGTCGTCTTGCTTTAGTCAGAGTATATATATATTCTTTATATTGTTGAGGCTTAAATTACACTAATATATATTGACAATATATATAGGGTAACCTTATACATTTTTATAATTATAAACGAGTTTTTATTTTGGATCAATTCAGTATTTATATAAAAATAGACACTTCAGCCAGTTAAAATTTTTAACGCCTTGCCAAATACTTTATTTTTATTTACTTCTCCTGACGAAGACAAAAGATTTTTGTCGAAACGTTGAAGAAAATAATAAAAAAACTAACTGGCCGAAGTGTCTATTTTTCATATAAATATGAATTCCGGCCAGGCAGCATCTTTATTAACGACATTTCCATTATGTGTCTTAATTCTTTATACGTATATTTTAATTATTAATATTCTAATTATATATGTGGATATTATTATTATAAATATTCATATTGTAACATTTCCTATTCAGAAATAAGGTATAGTCAAAATACTTTGTGTTTTAATATTTAATAACAACAAGGTTAATCAAAAAATATAAACAAAACAAACCTATGCAAAATTACCAAAAGAAAAATTACAGTATTGATGACTACCTAACTATGAAGAAAAATCAAGGATAATTAAATATTTTACATATATAAATACAAAGCATGTAATACATATTGAAAATAAATTCGAACTTATATTTTATAAGATTTTATTCTCCCAATTTATTTATTATGAAGATTCTTTCTGCTTTTACATTTGGACAAAATTAATAAGGAATCACGGATTTGGTTTCTTTTCTTATTTCTTTTATATTTCTCGGCTTTCGGGCTAACATGCCCTTCAACACACGGAGTTCCAGAAGTACTACTTATAGATAATTATAACACAATTCTTTCTTGCTTTTACATTTTCATATAACCACTAATGATTCTAGGGTTATAATATGCAGCTAGGTCTGTTATAATTGGCTATATGTAATACTTCTAGGTCTCGTTGTTAAAGGACATTTTAGCCCGAAAGTTCGAGATATAAAAGATTTGTAAAAAGAAACCAAAACCTAGATTCTTTATTGGTTATGTAAAAATTTATTCATTGTAAAAAATGTAAGATTATAAATCAAATTAACAAACTTTATATCGTACCTACTGTGATGAAAAAATTATTAGGAGGGCCTGACTCATCAGTGGCGAATCCTCTCAGTAGATTCGCCAATTTAATTCCTCAGACGGGATTAAAACCTCTAATTCTCTACAATTTTGAAAACCATTCTGCTTGAACATTTAACACCAAAAAATCATATTTATGGCATTTTTAGTATATTGAGTAAATAATATTTTAGGGTGGTAGAGAATAATCAAATAATGATAAATTATAATATATTTGAAAAATATATTTATATTAAAAATTCACATATAGAAAGTTTATCTTTATTATTTTTAAAAACTGGAAAGCTTTCGATCTAGGAGGTCTTCAACAGTCAATATTATTATAATTACGGGGCTAAAAAGACTTATATACAACTCCTATATTATGTATTTTATGATAGTTGTTTATTATCATTATAATTACGTATATTTATACGTAATATTATTATTATTATATTATTATAATCATGAGGTTAAATGTTATATACAACTCCTATATTATGTATATCATTTTACGTGTTTGTTTATTATTATAATTACGTATAATTATGCAAATTATTATAATAAATAATCAAGAAGTTAAATGTTATAAAGAACTCTTATACTATGTATATTATTATACTTGTTTTTTATTATTATAATAAAAAAAACGTATATTTATACATATTATAATTATTATCATATTATAATCACGAAGTTAAATACTATATACAACTCCTATAATATGTATAATATTATATTTGTTTATTATCATTATAATTACGTATATTTATACGTAATGTAATTATCATTATATTGTTATAATCTCAAAGTTGAATGTTATATACAACTCCTATATTATGTATATTATTATAGTTGTTTATTATCCTTATAATTATGTATATTTTAACAAAATATTATTATTATATTATTATAATCACGTATATATATACATATTATTATAATCACGGGGTTAAATGTTATATACAACTCCTATATTATGTATTTTATTATAGTTATAGGCTTGCCACCTGTGTTTCTCACAATAAAGATTGATCTATTTAAGAAACCATATGGATTTTAATCTCGCCAGTTTCTGAAACAATGGAGAAATATCTCGCAAAAATACTTTTATATGACATATATATAATAAAACATTTTTATATCGTTATAAAAAACCTTGGACTAAAATTAGACAATACCTCTTTTTAAATTTTCTTTTCAATATTGTTATGAAGTTTACATGGAACTTGATAAGTTTTGATAAAAAATGTATTAACAGAAATTACAAATTTTCAAACAGTTTTTTTTTTAGTTTCTTGTTAGCAGAACACTTATCCCTCTAAATAATAAAGTTGCAGACGATCGATTCACCCATTGTATCGGCTGCTGGAATATAGAGATGAAAAAAAAAATTATCTGCTTCAATACCAACACTTCTAATAGATATCAACGCTTCTTTCTTTTTTATCAATTTTTACTTGTTATATTTACTTGGTTTTAAAAAGAAAATTCTCACTAAAATATTAATATTTATAGAACCTTTTTTTTGTGTTATCCTTAAATTTTAATTAAAATTATTTCGAAGATTAGATATCATAGTTCATATATCTATAAGAATAAATCGTATATATATTATTAAAATTATATTTCATAAATGTATATATTCTCTGAAATATATATTATAATTATATAAAGAGACATGGGTCGCCTCTCCCGTCAAAATAGACGTCTAAAACCAGAGACGCCATCTATATTATAATTATAGTTATGAATATGTAAATATATATATATATGTTTTTTTAAAGAGACGAAGGTCGCCTCTCCCGTCAAAATAGACGTCAAAACTAGACGCCATCTATTGACCGTCACCGCAAACTTGCGGTCTCGGATCGGTGACAAAGCCACAACACCAGTTTTGACGGGAGAGGCGACCTTTGTCTCTTTAAATCAATATCCTCCCGGCAAAATTTCCATCTATATATATATATATATTGTTTGTTCGCTTCATATAATGTCTAACTATGAAAAGGGAAGATATATATATTTTTATAAATCAACTATATTATTATAAAAAAATTGAATCATTTTTAAAAATATACATTAAGGGCTTATTTAAAAGGTTTATTATGGATAAAAATATCATTTATTTTACTAATATTTCGGCTGGCTGAACGCCAACATTTATCAAGGTGTTATAACATTTTAAAGTGTGTCAATATTGGTAAAATAAATTATATTTTGATCCAATATATGCCTTTAATTATAGATTTATTCATGGATT
The DNA here is from genome assembly GCA_030710605.1 of Cordylochernes scorpioides. NCBI lineage: Eukaryota > Metazoa > Arthropoda > Arachnida > Pseudoscorpiones > Chernetidae > Cordylochernes > Cordylochernes scorpioides. The sequence goes on along the minus strand of CP092885.1, from coordinate 57,328,918 downwards.
GCTTTATTTTCAAAACATCGAATTTCGTCAAAGGAATTCAGAATGCTATTTCACTGTATTAATTTTGATATGTGAAAACTTATAAAATGGCTATTTATAATTATAGAGTTAGTGTAATTACTATATATATATAACATATAGCACGTCGAAATATATATGTGATCAAGAATCAAGAAATATTATATGATATAATAGAATATATATATATAATATATTTATCATATATATGTGATAATTTTGGTATGATTTTATTTTATTACATCCTTATCCTGTATTTCCTCATTTAATGCAGACTATAAATTAAAATTCATTTAATTCAATATTTGTAAACGAGGTAAAATCTTCCCAATTACATGCGTGGTAAGGACAAAATACTCAGGAGATAAGTTTCTTCATTAATTTTGTCCTTACCACGCATTTAATTCAATAGTCGAGCGGTCTGAAGATTGAACTGGCGAAACCCCTAGGAAGGCTCACCACTGATGAGCCAGGAACTTTTATTTTTGTTTTTTTCCTGCAGTTTAAGATTTTTAAAAATGTGTTTTTAGATACTGTGATACATCAGGTATGAGATGCGCCTATATATATCAATATTTAGTTGAGATTTATATTTTATCCGTATAAATATTCATTTGTGTGAATATATAAAATGAAATATGATAATAATTATATAATGATTTCACATTCATTACAATATTCTAAGAAATAGTTTAATTCCAAACAGAACTCCCACATTCATATAAGCATCTTTAGAGAGAATCAAAACTAGGAACAAAAAGTGAACCAATTATTATATCTATATTTGAAACATGATATTATGAGAAAGACTATGAGAAAACAAGGATACTTCCAGCCATTTTGTGTTTACAACCGTTCATTAAAGGCTGATATCAGTTTTTTTAATACCTAGGAAATGATCGTTCACAGAATTAGACGCTTAAATATGGATCATCAATTGAACGAGTCAAAAAGTGGTCGCCAAGACAAGTGTTGTCGCTGAAGAAATGATTTCTAAGAGAGATCGTCGCTTAGAGAAGTGGTCGCTTAGAGAAGTTGTCGCTAAGAAAAGTGATTGCTAAGACAAGTGGTCGCTAAGAGAATAGCCTCTAAAATAGGTAGTTAATAGAAGTGGTCGTAAAGATGAATGGTTGCTAAAAGAAATGGTCGCTAAGAAAAGTGTATGCTAAGAGAAGTGGTCGCTAAGAGAAGTGGTCGCTAAGAGGAGTGGTCGCTAAGAGAAGTGGTCGCTAAGAGAAATGGTCGCTAAGAGAAGTGGTCGCTAAGAGAAATGGTCGCTAAGAGAAGTGGTCGCTAAGAGAAGTGGTCGCTAAGAGAAGTGGTCGCTAAGAGAAATGGTTGCTAAGTGAAGTGGTGGTAAGAGAAGTGTTTGCTAAGAGAAATGGTTGCTAAGAGAAGTAGTGGAAAGAGAAGTGTTTGCTAAGAGAAATGGTTGCAAAGAGAAGTGTTGCTAAGAAAAGTGTTTGCTAAGAGAAATGGTTGCTAAGAGAAGTGGTGATGAGAGGAGTGTTTGCTGAGAGAAATGGTTGCTAAGAGAAGTGGTGATAAGAGAAGTGTTTGCTAAGAGAAATGGTTGCTAAGAGGAGTGTTTGCTAAGAGAAGTGTTTGCTAAGAGACGTGTTTGCTAAGAGAAGTGTTTGCTAAGAGAAGTGTTTGCTAAGAGACGTGTTTGCTAAGAGAAGTGTTTTCTAAGAGAAGTGCTTGCTAAGAGAAGTGTTTGCTAAGAGAAGTGTTTTCTAAGAGAAGTGCTTGCTAAGAGAAGTGTTTACTAAGAGAAGTGTTTTCTAAGAGAAGTGCTTGCTAAGAGAAGTGTTTGCTAAGAGACGTGTTTGCTAAGAGAAGTGTTTTCTAAGAGAAGTGCTTGCTAAGAGAAGTGTTTGCTAAGAGACGTGTTTGCTAAGAGAAGTGTTTTTATAAGAGAAGTGTTTGCTAAGAGACGTGTTTGCTATGAGAAGTGGTTTCTAAGAGAAGTGCTTGCTAAGAGAAGTGTTTGCTAAGAGAAGTGTTTGCTAAGAGAAGTGTTTTTATAAGAGAAGTGTTTGCTAAGAGATGTGTTTGCTAAGAGAAGTGTTTGCTATGAGAAGTGTTTTCTAAGAAAAGTGTTTGCTAGGAGACGTGTTTGCTAAGAGAAGTGTGTGCTAGGAGACGTGTTTTCTAAGAAAAGTGTTTGCTAGGAGACGTGTTTGCTAAGAGAAGTGCTTGCTAAGAGAAGTGTTTTTATAAGAGAAGTGTTTTCTAAGAGACGTGTCTGCTAAGAGACGTGTTTGCTAAGAGACGTGTTTTCTAAGAGAAGTGCTTGCTAAGAGAAATGGTTGCTAAGAGGAGTGTTTGCTAAGAAAAGTGTTTGCTAAGAGAAGTGTTTGCTAAGAGAAGTGTTTGCTAAGAGAAGTGTTTTCTAAGAGAAGTGCTTGCTAAGAAAAGTGTTTGCTAAGAGAAATGTTTGCTAAGAGAAGTGTTTGCTAAGAGAAGTGTTTGCTAAGAGAAGTGTTTGCTATGAGAAGTGTTTGCTATGAGAAGTGTTTGCTATGAGAAGTGTTTGCTAAGAGAAGTGGTCGCTAGGAGAAATGGTTGCTAAGAGAAGTGTTTGCTAAGAGAAGTGTTTGCTAAGAAAAGTGTTTGCTAAGAGAAGTGTTTGCTAAGAGAAGTGGTCGCTAAGAGAAGTGGTCGCTAAGAGAAGTGGTCGCTAAGAGAAATGGTTGCTAAGTGAAGTGGTGGTAAGAGAAGTGTTTGCTAAGAGAAATGGTTGCTAAGAGAAGTAGTGGAAAGAGAAGTGTTTGCTAAGAGAAATGGTTGCAAAGAGAAGTGTTGCTAAGAAAAGTGTTTGCTAAGAGAAATGGTTGCTAAGAGAAGTGGTGATGAGAGGAGTGTTTGCTGAGAGAAATGGTTGCTAAGAGAAGTGGTGATAAGAGAAGTGTTTGCTAAGAGAAATGGTTGCTAAGAGGAGTGTTTGCTAAGAGAAGTGTTTGCTAAGAGACGTGTTTGCTAAGAGAAGTGTTTGCTAAGAGAAGTGTTTGCTAAGAGACGTGTTTGCTAAGAGAAGTGTTTTCTAAGAGAAGTGCTTGCTAAGAGAAGTGTTTGCTAAGAGAAGTGTTTTCTAAGAGAAGTGCTTGCTAAGAGAAGTGTTTACTAAGAGAAGTGTTTTCTAAGAGAAGTGCTTGCTAAGAGAAGTGTTTGCTAAGAGACGTGTTTGCTAAGAGAAGTGTTTTCTAAGAGAAGTGCTTGCTAAGAGAAGTGTTTGCTAAGAGACGTGTTTGCTAAGAGAAGTGTTTTTATAAGAGAAGTGTTTGCTAAGAGACGTGTTTGCTATGAGAAGTGGTTTCTAAGAGAAGTGCTTGCTAAGAGAAGTGTTTGCTAAGAGAAGTGTTTGCTAAGAGAAGTGTTTTTATAAGAGAAGTGTTTGCTAAGAGATGTGTTTGCTAAGAGAAGTGTTTGCTATGAGAAGTGTTTTCTAAGAAAAGTGTTTGCTAGGAGACGTGTTTGCTAAGAGAAGTGTGTGCTAGGAGACGTGTTTTCTAAGAAAAGTGTTTGCTAGGAGACGTGTTTGCTAAGAGAAGTGCTTGCTAAGAGAAGTGTTTTTATAAGAGAAGTGTTTTCTAAGAGACGTGTCTGCTAAGAGACGTGTTTGCTAAGAGACGTGTTTTCTAAGAGAAGTGCTTGCTAAGAGAAATGGTTGCTAAGAGGAGTGTTTGCTAAGAAAAGTGTTTGCTAAGAGAAGTGTTTGCTAAGAGAAGTGTTTGCTAAGAGAAGTGTTTTCTAAGAGAAGTGCTTGCTAAGAAAAGTGTTTGCTAAGAGAAATGTTTGCTAAGAGAAGTGTTTGCTAAGAGAAGTGTTTGCTAAGAGAAGTGTTTGCTATGAGAAGTGTTTGCTATGAGAAGTGTTTGCTATGAGAAGTGTTTGCTAAGAGAAGTGGTCGCTAGGAGAAATGGTTGCTAAGAGAAGTGTTTGCTAAGAGAAGTGTTTGCTAAGAAAAGTGTTTGCTAAGAGAAGTGTTTGCTAAGAGAAGTGCTTGCTAAGAGAAGTGTTTGCTAAGAGAAGTGTTTGCTAAGAGAAGTGTTTGCTAAGAGAAATGGTTTCTAAGAGAAGTGGTGATAAGAGAAGTGGTGGTAAAAGAAGTGTTTGCTAAGAGAAGTGTTTGCTAAGAGAAGTGGTTGTAAGAGAAGTGTTTGCTAAGATAACTGTTCGACTCGGGATCGAATACCGAATTGGACAATTTTCTCTGATTAAAAACAAATGCTACAATTTCCAGATTCTTGCAAAATTCCAACCCCACCACCGAGTGCAAGTAACCAAACAGAGCTCTAGCACATTGGTAAGTGCAAAGGACGAACTGCTTTTCACATATCTAGATATTTAGTGCACTTACAGTTAAAAGCCGTCGCCAACTTTCACTCAACATATTTATCATGGCCAATACCACGTGTACTAGAAATAAAAAAACTGTTCGACAAGAGAAGTGGTCGCTTAGAGAAATGGTTTCTCAACAAAGAGGTATTTCGAAGAAGGTTCTATGAATATTCCCTTGTAGAGTATCCCCGGTCCAAATGATTGCAGGCGTATTTAATGGAGAGAGGGGACTCGTGGATTGTCGATAAATTGATCGAATCAATCAATAAACATAATATATGCCGAGTGGCCATGCCAATAATATTTTAAATTACCTCTCGTGATAAAATATACCCTATATCTAATTATAACTACGGTTCAGATATAGATAAATGAAAACATATAATATTTTTTATTGTTACATTGAATTACCATGAGTTAATTTCACGAATAGGTAATTTATACAAAATATTTTATAGTATAAGGGAAATTCAATCCACTTATGACACTCATGATTCGTTTCGATATGAAGCAATATTCTACTTCACACTGCAATGTAAAAATATTGGTAGAGTGTTGCTCGTCATTGGTGAACCCTGCCAACGGTTTCGCCAGTTTGATCTTCCATACCAGTGGGATATTGCATTTGGCTGTTTTTCCTTTATACTTATATTGAAGAAGAACTCTTGGAAAAGGTATTTTGATTAGACAGTTTAACCATTGGGAAATTGCATTTGGCTTTTTCCTTTTATACTTATACTGAAGAATAACTCTTGGAAAAGATATTTTGATTAGACAGTTTAACCATTGGGAAATTGCATTTCGCTTTTTCCTTTTAAACTTATACTGAAGAATAACTCTTGGAAAAGGTATTTTGATTAGACAGTTTAACCATTGGGAAATTGCATTTGGCTTTTTCCTTTTATACTTATACTGAAGAATAACTCTTGGAAAAGGTATTTTGATTAGACAGTTTAACCATTGGGAAATTGCATTTGGCTTTTTCCTTTTATACTTATACTGAAGAATAACTCTTGGAAAAGGTATTTTGATTAGACAGTTTAACCATTGGGAAATTGCATTTGGCTTTTTCCTTTTATACTTATACTGAAGAATAACTCTTGGAAAAGGTATTTTGATTAGACAGTTTAACCATTGGGAAATTGCATTTGGCTTTTTCCTTTTATACTTATATTGAAGAATAACTCTTGGAAAAGGTATTCTGATTAGACAGTTTAACCATTGGGAAATTTCATTTGTCTTTTTCCTTTTATACTTAAACAGAAGAAGGACTCTTGGAAAAGATATTTTGATTGGAAAATGGACAAAAGCATTGAGAAAATCGCAATTTGTAAACAATCTTATTTAGAACACAATATTAAAGTGATGCATGATCACGCCATTTGTTATAAAAAATTCAAACTACCTTTGAAGCGTATGTTTTTTTTTTCGATATAAAACACGTTTCTAATGCCCTTAAAACCTATATCAATGGTAACCACTGATTAGCCAGGTACCCAATAATTTGCCATTGCAGTAAGAGCAGTAAACATTGTTTTTTTCCTAAAAGGATCATACACGTCAATATTGATTTGAATTTCTAATAACAGAAGGCGAGCTAATGCATTATATTATATAGTATATATATGCAAAGATATTTTATTAAATAAATTAAAATCCTCTGGAGTAACTTGATAAAGAGAGAAAAAAATCAAAGATAAGGAGGATAAGTTTCTTTTATGAACAAACAATCAAGCTTTCGGGCACAAAGTCGCCCTTCTACAGGAATAAAAATATACAAAATCAAGATCCATCTATATACAGGGTGTACCAGGTAAATTGGGACTAACTTTGACAGTCCATAAAACAAAAACTACTTGAGATTAAAAACTTGTTTTTTTTTTTCATTACGTAGCCATATTAATGTAAAATGCAACAGTACATGTGTGCGCAGTGTAGTGATGAAGAGTAACCGAGAATTTGAAAATCGAGCTGCCATCATCGTTGCTCTGCGCGCCGGAAGAAGCCCCAAAGAGATAGTGGATTTTCTTAAGTTGCCCAAAACCACTATTTATCGTGTCAAGAAGCAGTTTGATGAGGCCGACAGTAACAAAGAGGGGATAGCTACAAGGAAAAAGCACTCGCGTCGATCGGACAGGGTAAGAGGCGAAGAATTTGTCAAAAATGTCAAGGAGAAGATTGATGGAAACCCTGGGAAGAGCATGAGGGCCATAGCCAAGGAAATGGACGTTGGCTCTATGACAATTGTCAGAACTATCCATGAGGACCTTGGTCTCAAGTCTTATGCCCTTCGGAAAGGTCAGTTGCTGACTGAGAATATGAAGAATAACAGAAAAGGAAAGGCTGCTGCCCTCCTCAACAACCTGAAACACGACTCTTTTGGCATGCTAAGGTTCTTCTCTGACGAAAAGAACTTTGACGTGGACCAAAAGGTAAATCCCAGGAATGATCGCTGGATCTGTAAAGACCCCTCAGAGATACCTGTCGTGATGCACACGAAATTTCCTGCCTCCGTAATGGTCCTTGGCGTTATCAGCAGTGAAGGTGATGTCATGCCTCCCCATTTCTTTGAGAAGGGCCTTAGGATGAACTCTGACACCTACATCAATGTTCTGGAGACCGTTGTGAAGCCTTGGATGGACATGGTGGCCGCAGGAAGGAAGTATGTCTTCCAACAGGACTCAGCTCCAGCCCATAAGGTAAAAAAGACACAATCGTGGCTGACACTTAACGTCCCTAGTCACTGGGGTCCTGATATTTGGCCCCCTAATTCTCCAGATTGCAATCCCCTCGACTACTATGTATGGGGCGTTGTTGAGAGAGATGTCAACAAAGCTCCTCATACCACCATCCAGTCTGTCAAGAAAGCAGTTCACACGGTGATGACCCAAATGGACAAGGTCATCGTCGCCAAGGCCTGTGCTTCATTCCGCACTCGCCTCGAGACTGTTGTAGCTAATAATGGAAACTACATTGAATAAATAAAAACTATATCCTTTTATCTACTACTGTGTCAAATTTCATTCGGATATTTTAATTTTTACTTGCAAAAAATTTCAGTTAAAATACCATTGTTGAAATTCCCAATTTACCTGGTACACCCTGTATATACAAATAATTAGCATAAGTAATAAATAAATATTAGAAATTAGAGAGATAACATTTAAGTTTTATGTCTGATGTACGAATCAGGTAAATCAAGTGAGACTCTCGTGTCTCGAGTGTAAGGCCTTAACAAATTATTTTTAAGAGATAAAATTTTATTTTATGTGTGATATACGAAATAAATAATAGTAGAAATGTGAATATGCTAATATTTGGTATAATCTGCTAATTAAAAATCAATAAGTTGTTGTATTAACAGCTTATGAAAATATTTCGTTATAAAGATCCGGAATATCAATGTGCCTATTGATGCTATTATATTTCAGAGATAGTAGCGCCTCTACAACCAATCTCTTATATTTATGTTGAATGTTAGAAAAATGTGAACGGGGTTCTATTGTATTAAAAGTATGTCCTGTATTTGAAATATGTTGGGCTATGAGGGATCTAGGGTCGTTATTTCTGATATTTCGGATATGTTCATCAATTCTATCTTTTATATGCCTACCAGTTTCTCCTATGTATAAGCTAGAGCAATTATTACATTTTAATGAGTAGACTGCATTCTTTAAGTGTATGGGTTTTAAGGGGAAACTGTTATTGGTGATAGGGTTTCTAAGTATAGTGCCTAAATTAGGAGTATTGGAAAAGAAGGTGCGGATACCAAAGTTTTTTAGATAATTAGATATGTTAAGGCTCTGAGGGGAAAAAGGAATAGTACAAATAGATTTATAACTATGATTAACAGCTGTTTGTAAAGGATTATGAAAGTGTCTCAAAATAAAGTTTTTTGGATAGCCCAATGTCAATAAATGTGATAATATGATATTTGTTTCCTGCTGTTTTGATATATCTGTGGTACAATGAGTGAATATACGCTTAGTTAATGCTTTGACTGTGTTAATTTTATGGCTAATTGGGCAATACGAAGAAATTTATTACAAACCGTCATTTTATTCATCATACATACATTTTTCTTCGTATTGCCCAATTAGCAATTTATTTTATTTACGCTTATGAGGTGATACAGCAACGTCTTTACAATAAGAGAGGAGACAAAATGAATCAAATCTAGAAAAAAGAAGTGAGGACTTCTCGGTCATTAAAGTCTGAGAGGCAAGGCCTTCAGCCAGTTCAAGGCTTCCGGGGTGACAGAGTGGAGATTGGAGATTCCTCCATTGAATTTGTACAGCGGGCAGTCATCTAGTATATGGGACATTGATTGTGGGACGTTGCAGGCACAATATCATGGGTGCATAATGTAGCTGCTGTATTGTCCGTGAGGTCAAGAGACGTACGGACCGCCCAATTAGCAATGAAATTAACACAGTCAAAGCATTAACTAAGCGCATATTCACTCATTGTACCACAGATATATCAAAACAGCAGGAAACAAATATCATATTATCACATTTATTGACATTGGGCTATCCAAAAAACTTTATTTTGAGACACTTTCATAACCCTTTACAAACAGCTGTTAATCATAGTTATAAATCTATTTGTACTATTCCTTTTTCCCCTCAGAGCCTTAACATATCTAATTATCTAAAAAACTTTGGTATCCGCACCTTCTTTTCCAATACTCCTAATTTAGGCACTATACTTAGAAACCCTATCACCAATAACAGTTTCCCCTTAAAACCCATACACTTAAAGAATGCAGTCTACTCATTAAAATGTAATAATTGCTCTAGCTTATACATAGGAGAAACTGGTAGGCATATAAAAGATAGAATTGATGAACATATCCGAAATATCAGAAATAACGACCCTAGATCCCTCATAGCCCAACATATTTCAAATACAGGACACACTTTTAATACAATAGAACCCCGTTCACATTTTTCTAACATTAAACATAAATATAAGAGATTGGTTGTAGAGGCGCTACTATCTCTGAAATATAATAGCATCAATAGGCACATTGATATTCCGGATCTTTATAACGAAATATTTTCATAAGCTGTTAATACAACAACTTATTGATTTTTAATTAGCAGATTATACCAAATATTAGCATATTCACATTTCTACTATTATTTATTTCGTATATCACACATAACATAAAATTTTATCTCTTAAAAATAATTTGTTAAGGCCTTACACTCGAGACACGAGAGTCTCACTTGATTTACCTGATTCGTACATCAGACATAAAACTTAAATGTTATCTCTCTAATTTCTAATATTTATTTATTACTTATGCTAATTATTTGTATATATATAGATGGATCTTGATTTTGTATATTTTTATTCCTGTAAAAGGGCTACTTTGTGCCCGAAAGCTTGATTGTTTGTTCATAAAAGAAACTTATCCTCCTTCTCTTTGATTTTTTTTCTCTCTTTATAAAGATATTTTATCTCATCTCTTTATATTATTAAAATATATGAATATCTTTATATATATATATATATGTGTTTTTCATGATTCACCATTAAAATTTGATTTATTATAAATAATTGATATTTGAGAAATTAATTTTATAAACAAATTGATTAATTTTTCAACTACAATTATCTATAAATATATCATTTCACAATAAAACACCCTACTTTATTTAATTTTTGTAATATTTTCTGTTGGCTGCTCTATATCTATCTTCATCATTAAGCATGCTACTTGAAGCACCAAAAATTGTAATAGATACCACAAATCAACAAAAACAACACTTCAACATATCAACAATGAAACAATCATAATAGAGGCCACAGATCACCAACACATCACTTTACCAGAACACCATTCACAGACAGCACAGATTTAACTATTACAATATTATATATGAAAGAATAGTACAAATGTGATATTGTACTGGGATAAGGTGCATAAATTAAGAAAAAGGCTTCTTCTTATCGTGCAACTGAAAGTTGCTGATGGCTTGCGCCATCAATGTCACATTGTACTATTTTTTCACATTGTGTCGCGGTCTCACGCAATTCTGGGCTTAACTACCCGTTTCATGATTTTTCAGGATGCCTGAAGGACCAGTGTTTTGGTCGTTGAGGTACAGCTTGCACCACGCTGATGAGGGCCAACAGCCCGAAACGCGTTCGTGGTTAGCTTTTCTTGATTAATCAAGAATGGGTATTTGGCCAATTCTGGAATAATTAGAAATCAACGAAAATAGTTGATATTTATTCCGATAGATGGCGCAAGCCATCAGCAACCTTCAGTTGCACGATAAGGAGATGCCTTTTTCTTTATATTATATATATATTAAACAAGTCAATAATCCTACGGAGGCAAGTTTCTTATTTCTTTTTATTGCCAACTCTAGCTTTCGTAGCCCTTCTACCGGAGTACAAATATACAATAATATCACACTGTTAGACAACTATTATACTTTTCATATATATATACATACCTTTTAACCGGATAATATTATTAAGAAGAAAATATACCTAAAATGATTGAGTAGATATTGACGTCATGAATTTGAATTGAATGATTGAACGCTGAAAACATTTGCAAGGATTTCAACATTGTAATTGGTGAAAATGAAGGCATTCAATTAGAATTTTGCCCTCATTCTCTTCATCGAGGTTCGTGGTATTATATGACGAGGGCTGTTTCCATATTTGGCCACAGAAGTTAAAGGAGACCTTGACCATCATATCAATGGAAAAATCAGGGTTTCATCAAAATGTGCTCATAACGTTAAAGGTGTGGACACGTTAAAATGGAAGTAAATACCTTACTTTGCATAATAAGTACACATGGCCTTCCAGTCTGCCTATAGACATCGTCTACATCATGGTCCTTGGCCTGAACCCCTTAAACAAAAAATAAGTTAAGGAATTAAACTTCGTATCGAATTCTAAAGAATATCATGGGACATTGCCAATATCCACTCCTAATATTCCTGTACCAAACTCCCAAGTAGTGGCCGAAGACTCACCTGGTCCAATTCTGGTTTAAAAAAAAATGAATTCATGTGAAAGAGAAATATTTATAGTGTATATAAAAAGTAAAAACAGAAAATTCTGAATCTTATTGAACACTATCTCCATATATGTATATATTATATAAAATCACATATTCCTCTAAATTATTCAAGTATTTAATTAAAAATACATATATTTGATCAAAATATAACTTACTTTACCGATATTTCATTTGGCTTAACGCCAACCTTTTTCGAGGTATTATAACATATTAATGTTTGTCAACAACAAATTCAGCGCCACATAACGTCAATAGAATTAAATTTGAAAAACATTTTGCATAAATTCAATAGGGATAAAAATGATATAAATATATTTATGTATCTTTTCTCAAATCATTTTTATTATTTTCTAGCTTTCGGGCACAGACGCCCTTCTACAGGAGAAAATCTGGTATAATAATTCGCTAATCGAACACGAGTTAAATATAATCGGATACTATTTCACATAACTTCAAAAATTCTATATATATTTAAAAATTATTTATATTAATCATTATACAAATAGAGACAAATATATTATAATATATATATATATATCTCTAGTAAGAGAACAAACAAATAAGTAAATATAGGCCACTATAAAATAACTAAGGAAGCAAGGAATACATAGTTAGGCTGTAGTTATCATTATTAGGAGATGTCTATTTGGTTCACACCGATGCTATTCAGAGGCGATTTCTGTGTTTGTATGATTTGGGGTGAGCTCAGGGAATAGTAAACCATAAATTTCAGGAATGTATATTCTTCTGTTAATACTATTGTGCTTTCTTGGCTGTACCCCAGTCTCCCACACCAACTGAAATTGAACAACATTGAAGAAATCTTGAAAGAAAATTCTATTGATCTGATCACTGTCAAGAAAATATCCAAACTTATAGGCCTAGGCCTCGAAACAAATATCATAACATACAAATACAAAACTTACAAACAGATAAAAGGTTCTCCGATAGAAATTGTCATGCGCCGCATCGACAGTTAGATAATCTCACTATTTCCATTCGATATAATTTTTGGCGTCGATATATTGACGATATATTTTGTATCTGCCTCGAAAACCAAACCAAGAAAATTCTTGAAAAGTTCAGAAGTTACGATCCCGACCTGAATTTCACCTTCGAAAAAAAATAGCCTACCTTTTTTAAGTGTAAAAATCATGCATATACAGAATCAATTCTAAACAACTGTTCACTATAAGCCATCCTTCAACCTCGACTATATCCGTTTTTAATTCTATTGCCCTCTCAGCCATAAAATCAATACAGTAAAGGTCCTTAATATACGTGTCCATAGCCACTACTCACTTCAAACCTCTAAAACAGAAGAGACCCAGAATATCTTAAGGAATCTTGTGTCTAGTGAATCTGATACTTGACAATATCCTTTATCATTAATTTACGACATTTCCATAGTCTGAAATACAAAATCCACTAGTTTACAAATATAATTTTAGCATTCCCTATTAACCAGAATTCATATCAATAGCTTGTCATCTGAAAAAAATACGGCTTTGAAACCTTTTTCTGCAACTCACCCAGTTCAAGTTCGCCACTAAAAAAAACCATATAACAGAAGGCATTACCCTTAATTATTCACCCAATATTAAGAATGCCATATACTCCATAGAATTCAACGAATGCAAAACCAAATAAGTAGGTGAAACCAGTAGAAATTTATATATATGAATATCAGAACATTTACGAAATATCGAAAACCAGGACAATAGATCTCTAGTATATCATGTAAAATAAACAGGTCATTCCTTCGCACTATCAGAACCAAGAACCCATTACTTAACATCCCCAATAAACAACAGAGACTCATCATAGAATCCTAATATCAAGAAAGCACAATAGAGTTAACAGAAGTATAGACATTCTGGAAGTTTATAATATACAATTCCTTGAGATCACCCCAAATCATCCAAGTACAGAAATCGCCTCTGAATAGCAGCGGTGGGAACCTGATAGACATTTCCTAATAATGATAACTACAGTCAAATATGTATTCCTTGCTTCCTTAGTTATTTTATAGTGGCCTATATTTATTTATTTATTAATTTGTAGTCCTATTAGAGATATATATTTCAAAAATATATTGTCTCAATTTGTATAATGGTTAATATAAAATATTTTTATATATTTCGAATTTTATGATGTTATGTAAAATAGTTTCCAATTATATTTAACTCGTGTTCTATTGGCCAAGTATTATACCAGGTTTTCTCCTGTAGTAGGGCGTCCGTTCCCGAAGCTAGAGAATAATAAAAATATTTTGAAAAGACACTTTTCATTGGAGGCATGATTAATTTTACTAAATATTAATGTAAGGGATTTTTTTTATAGAATAAAACATGGTCTTGACTGTAGGCAGTGTCCTTTTATATTATGGCTCAAATAGTAATGCCAAATTCAAATCAATTTGTAATTATAAACTATCTGAATAGTTAATTTTAGAATATATATATATATATACGGAGAATTTTCCAACTTTAAATTTCACATAACTAATTTTTGCATGATTTATTTCTCTTTAATCTACATCTTCCAATACATTTATAATTTAAATGTGGTTATTCATTTATATCTAATTAATATTTTGTGAGTATATATTCTGGCTATTTCTCAATATTTTTATTTCTGTTTTGTTGGGGGGGGGTGACTTTCGAGCACTTAACAGAAACATCTTATTATATGGGAGTTACCTTGGAAACAATCGATTCCAACAAAGGAGAATAATACTTTGGTTAAGGTAGAGTCGTATATAAAAATACACAAATATCATAAACAATTTATGAAATAATAATACATAGAAATTGATGATTTTGTACTAACTTTATAGTTTTATTGATTGTTTCACAGAGAACCCATCTATACAAACAAAGCGGATCTTCTTTTTGTTTTTCTGACCATTCATTGACTGCTTTGATTCCATAAAAATGGTTAATTTTAAAAAGCTTTTTTCTGAATTTTTTCGACGTTCTCAACCGAAATTGAAAAAAATTAATCTTGAAAATCTAAGAGAGGATTTCAACATATCAATAGCAGATAATGAAGGCATCCAGTTAGAACATTGCCGTCATCCACTTCGTAGAGGTTCCTGGTGCTACAGGGCGAAAGCTGTCCCTCTTTCCTGCCATGGTAGTACGGGGAGGAGACCTCAGGCATTCATATCAATGGACGACGCGGGGTTCCGTCGGAATGAACCAATCACGTTAAAAGTGTGGACACGTGATAATGGAAGTAAATACCTTACTTTGCATAACAAGTATACCGCTCCTCCAAGTCTGCCTATAGATGTTGTCTACATCATGGCCCTTGGCCTGGATCCCAAAAACAAAAAGGAAGTTAGGGAATTATACTTCGAATTGAATTCTGAAGAATATTCTGGCCTCTTGCCAATATCCACCCCTAATATTCCAATACCAAATTCGCAAGTAGTGGACGAAGACACACCTGGTCCGATTCTGGTTGACCAAGCTTCATGCAGGTGTGCCTACCCATTAATGTAGCGGCATATCTTTATATTAATCTGCCGAATATCTTCAAAATCCTCATCATTCTGCCTTCCTCTTACGTGTAATGATCCCTATTATTTTGAAGCTACAACCTCCATCTACCGTCCATATTCCTCACTCGTCAACGCTACTGTGACCTATTTTTTTCTGATGTCCGCAATTGTACAATGACCATTAAGAAATAAACATATTTGTTGTGTGTGTTCACATATCTATATTATATACATATAACATCATTAAGTATTAATATATGTGTCTTTCTTTCTCACTATTTATCACTGAACTCTAAAACTACTCGAGGGTATATCACCAAATTTTTCATGTCAAACTTAGACCTTGAGAAAGGTTATAGACCACTTAAATATCATTAAAGAATTTCAAATGCTATTATATCTACAAATTTGTTCATTAGGAGAAACAAACTCAAAATTGACACAGCAATTTATTTAAGACACAAACTAAAATTCATTAAGTACAATAGAGGCGATAAAGAAAATATGCAGAGTAGCTAGATATAAATAACAAAATTGATAATCTGTTCTTTAAAATAAATATTTCGCTAAAGTATAATTGACTAACTCTTCTCAGGAAAAATATTACGAACTGATAAAATTGCAGGTTCAATTTCTACTAAGAGAGAAAAATGTTGTTTTGAAAGAGAATGGCAATCCTTTATATATATATTACTATTTGGAATAACGTAAATAAATTCATTATATTGGGAAAATGGACACAAGTCATTTATATAAAACTTGGCTTTTCACCTCAATAGGCGATTAAGCTAAGACATCATTTGAAGTAAACGAAAAATTGCGTTACAAATTTCAAAAATAAAACTACAACCTTTCGCAATAAGTTTCTTTGAAAAAAAAAAAGAAACTCATTGCGAAAGGTTGTAGTTTTATTTTTGAAATAAGACATCATTGCCTTATTTAATTCAGATTGTGGCTTCAACAGAAAATATCTTGTTGAAATAAACATTATACGCCATAGCTAAACAGTGGAATCAACTGGATTGGCATTTGACATATACATGAGGAAAGCCTAATTTGTCATCTAATAATTACAAATCATTCACACTTAATATTGATCATCCTTTTTATTTATGATTTTTTTAAAGTTTGTCTATTCATTATTATTCAATTTAATCACATATTTCATGCCTATTTTAAATTTTCATAACTCTCTACTTAATTCGCAACTTCAGAGTTCAACAAAAATAATCGTTGTATATGAGATATTTATTGGAAAATATTGCTCTTTGAAGAATATAATTGATCCCAACAATGGAACATTTATCTTTTGTTAGAGAGAGAGGGAGGAGGTTTAAAGATATATATATATATATATATATATAAATTGAGCTATATTAATTTATATGCGCGGTAAATTGTTATCTGCGCAGTTACCTTCGATTTTCTTCTTTCTTTCAAGATAATCAAGATATCAAGAAAGCGGCCTTTCTTTTCGATCTAACGTTGCCTTCTCTACAATGACCTCCCTTGAAGAAAAGTGAACTTTCTGAAACTTCCAGCAGTAAATTTATGCATCATCAGTCTAAATTGAAAAAAAGGAAAGCCGAAAATACTTGAAAGGATTTCGAAATGGAAGGTGGAGGATAAGAGAGGTATCCAATTGCGACATTGCTTTCATCCTCTTCGTCGGGAATCTTAGTACTACAGGGCGAAGGCTGTCCCTCTATCTGAACACGGTAGCACAAGGAATCCTAGGACATTCATATCAATGGAAGAAGCGGGATTCCGCAAAAATGATTTGTTGAAAAACACTTTGAAAGTGGACTCGAGAAAATTGAAGTAAATACCTCAACTTGCATAATAAGTTCACCTCTTTTTTCAATCTGCTCATTTACATTGTCTGCGTGATGGTACTTGCAATAAGCCTAAAAACAAAATAGAAGTTAAATATTTTGAAATGAAGGTGTATCATTCTGTGGATTCTTCTGGACCATAGTCAATCATTGCCTCTGTTCCCACTTTCGCGCTGCAGACCTCCACTCTCAGTCTTTCCAAATCCAACTGAATTGATTCTGATTCCCACAAAACGACTCAAAATATTTTGCACAGGCCGGAATCAATAGAACCCCTACAGACATTAAAATGATTTCATTAATCGAAATATCCACCTATCATTATGATTACATTTATTGGATTAAATTCTCTGCTCTTATAAACTTTTATTGGTATCATTTTAAATTACCATAATCTACATTTAAAATACTCCAGAACATAAGATATTATTTATGAACACCATATTTTCAAATATTATATATAAATAGAAAAATATTTGGATCTGTTTATAATTTCATAATTATTGTAAAATATAGTCTAGAGCAAAGCTACATGCGAAAATATCACAAATGAACATATGAATAAATGTAAAGTTGTTTTCTACAATCGCGATTATAGGGAAATAGGTTTTTATAAGTTCTTCAATCCTATTTTATGTGCACTAATTCGCTAAATTTTACCAAAATTAGTCCTCACCAACAAAAATAATATTTTGGGAAGAAAATAATTGGTTGCCGGCAAAGAAAGAACTTCTAGAATTTTTCGTGATGCTATTTCCAAATTGAACTTATTTATAATCAAATCTTGATTTGGAGGTGAATTTTTTCCAGGTATTTGAAGAGAATTCTATCTATTTGCAATGTTTCTATTCCAGTGGTACAGGGTCTCGCTCCATTTGTTGATCAGACAATGCGGTGAACAAGACGCAGTATTGTGTGTCATCAGCTGCGTCAGATCTTTTTAATAAAGGAATTGAAATAATAAAATAATTAATTCATTTATATATTTTTCAAAATCTCTTTCGGTGATTTCATCATAAGAATATTTTAATAGCCTTTGATTTCCCCACCTGTATTTTTCAATTTTCTCTGGTTGACAATAAATATGGAGCCTACTAGAAGAATATCTTGTGTCAACCATCCCAATATGTTTGTTACACGTGGCAAGTACACAATGCAATATTTCAGGAAACTCAGTTCCAACTTCTTAAGAAATGTATACCTGGCTTACTTTGGAGGTGAATAGAAGGCCAAGTTGAAACGTGGGCTCCATTTAATATTTATATTGAATATTTACGCCAGTGGGAAAATTGTAAAATAAGAAGCCTCAAGGATGAGTGCCAATGATTTGGAAAACCCAAGAGTCCAAACTAACGATTACTATTTTAGTAATATCGACATTATTGCTATCAACTGAAACAATAGTGGATTTATTCTAAACAATCTTTTATAATCAATCCACTTCTTTACTCAGAAGACGTACCTATCCTAACTGGCCATGGGGTTCTAAATTTTTGAAAATCTAGTTGTTACAGGTCATAATACAGATTTCAACGAGCATCAGTGGATAGTTCGTGTCGATCTTGAAATAATGATTTTTTTACTTACCCATCAAGTGAGTACTCAGTGTACCCATGTTTCATGAGTCTCTGATATAGCAGAGCTGAATGGATAATCTGATTAGAATAACCTTGCTTTTGAGTGGGAAAATGAATGTTGTCGAAAAGAACATAATTCATTCAATTCTCATTTCTCGAGAGAAAGTCATTTTGCCCCAATTTACATATACAGGGTGATCCAAAAGTCCCGCACAACTTTAAAAATTAATAACTCCGCGAATATTTGCGCTAGAGCAATGCGGTAAACACCATTGTGTTCAGGATGCAATGGGATTTTTTATGGCAAATAATGAAAAATTCGAAATTGATTTTTGTTACAACTTTATTTGCTAGATGGCGCTCTACCAGAATCAGAGATTCAGCGGCCAAATTGTTTGATAAATTGAAAAATATAACTAAACGACACATATTTTTTCTTTTTGAATACCAGGAAAGAACCCTAATAATATCAAATGATAATTTAATAAAACACCATTTCACCAAAAGTTAGAAGAAATGGTTAACGATTTTTAAATACAATCTGAGATATGTAAAATAGGTATATGCAAATTTAAACATGTAGCAAAAAAAAAAAAAGATATTTTAGATGCGGTTTTCTGGAATCCTCTCAGCTTTTTAAATTTCGAAAATGATAATTTTCTATTTTTTTAAAATTCAACTTTCTCTCAGTATCGATTATATTTATTTTAATTCATTTGAAAAATATTTATCTATCTCTGGTGATTTATTTTACCCTGGAATGCCGTTGTTGTTTTTGTCGTGTCCAATAAAGAGCCTCAGATGTCTTCATGCATCTATATCACAGCAGCAGCAGCATTGTCCACTATCCTGGGTGTGTAAAGCAGCTGCTCTGGGTCTATGTCAATTTTCGGCAAGGCTGCGGGCATGAGAATATGTGGGTAGGTGTTAGTTCCACACCAGGACAGTTGTTGCATGTTCTATAGGTTCTTGTGCCATCTGGATTTTGTCATCCTTTATAATGTTTTGTTCTAAACCTTGTTATAGTTTTGTCATTTTTCTCTCGGAGTTTATGTCACATTATGATCTTTTCTTATTTTTTATTTAATTATCTTGTATTTTGCAAAAGCATTAGCGTCAAATAATGACATTTGTTCTTTCCTTTGGCTCAACTTTCTGGCTTCTTTTGCAAATTCAACTGCCATTTCATTACCCCCGATCCAAACACTGGCAGGAATCCATTGTAGAATGCAGTTATTCTCCAATGATATCAGTTGAGTAAGTAACGAGTGTATTTTCTGTGTGATTTTAGTATTGCCCTTCTGAATTGCTTCTATATCGGATATGAAGTTGTTGTACGGTATATTATAATTCCTTCTGCTTGATGCAGGGATGGTTGGTTCAGACATACATCAAGAGCTTTCCAGATAGCTGTCAGTTCACAAGTGAAGTTTGACGAAATCTTTCTTGCTCCTTCTTTGATTTTGATGTATGTTCCATCTTGCAGTATTATGTTAATTCCAGCCCCTCCATTACTTATGGTAAGGTCTGATGATCCATCTGTATATTATGTTAAATGTTTTATCTGATCGCATAAACCAATTGTGTCAAGTCCTTTCTTCTTAAGTATGTTTTTGTTCTCTTTTTTTTTTATTGCAGGGTACATTCAGGTTAAGATTGATGATTACATTTGATGGCAATAGGGTAGGAAATATTGGTTATTCTCGAATTTGAAATTCGTTATGTTTCATATTTATGCTCTTTCTAATATTGTTGTCGTACTGAAGTGTTGAAGATCTTTTGAGCCTTTCTTTTTGTGTCCAGTTTAAATAGGTTCTATGGGATATGTGTTCGGTTTCTTTAGTTTTTGAGCTATTGGTAAATTTTATTGTTTTTAATTGTCTTCTGCTTTCAAATAGGTCTAGACCACATTCTCTCTGAATTTTCTAATTGTTGGTATTTGAAACAGAACCAGTGATTAATTTGGCCGCTTTTGCTTGAACACAGTCTATTCTTCTTTTTAGTGATGAACTTGAGGGAGCCCAAACAGGTGTTGCATATTCCATTATTGGCCTTATTAAGGTGATATATGTTGTTCTGAGAATTTTGGGTTTTGCTCCCCAATTTGTTCCACATAGCCTTCTCAGAATGTTTAGGTTTCTGGTAACTCTATTTGAGGTGCTAATTATGTGTTCTGTAAATCGCAATTCCTCATCAAGTATCACACCTAGGTGATTTGCAGATCAAATTTTATCAATTATATGGTTTTTTATGCTTATTTTGGAGTTGAATTCATGCCTTTTTACCTGTCAGTGAAGGAGACCTATAGGTTTGTGTTTATTGGGTTTATTGTCATTTTGAGTTTCATTGCCCACTCTCCAGTCCTCTCATTGATGTGTTCAGTATTTTTTCTGATATTTCTGTACTGCTACTTGTGTGCCATATGGTTATATAATCTGCATAACAGGCAACTTTTGTCTTCAGTGAGGATGGATGTTGTTAAGGTTGTGCCGTAATTAGATGTACAACAACTCAAACTTGACCATGACTCTTTTTTTAGCTCTTATTCTTTTCGTTTGGCCAACAACAAATGTCCAATTTATATACACATATATTTTCACATAATGAAGCTTTAAATAATACAAATAATATTCATCTAATTATATAAACAACAGTTAATATATAGCGAGATGAGTAGAGGACTGAGCACACATCCCTGAGGTACACCAGCCCATGTTCTTCGGTCCTTGGAAAATGTTCCATTGACCCGAACCTTCATCCTTCTTCCCCTTAAGAAGTCTGTAATCCAGATTATGGTTTTTCCTCTCACTCCGATGTTGTGCAGCCTTTCAAATAATTTCTACACTCGATAAAAAGCTGAGGTCATATCCAGGAATACGGCCGTTGTCTTCTTTGGCGGTTTTTCCTAGAAATCTATTATTGATTGACAGAAGTAGAACAGTTTATCAGTTGTACAGTGTC
The DNA here is from genome assembly GCA_030710605.1 of Cordylochernes scorpioides. Lineage (NCBI taxonomy): Eukaryota > Metazoa > Arthropoda > Arachnida > Pseudoscorpiones > Chernetidae > Cordylochernes > Cordylochernes scorpioides. The sequence continues at coordinate 57,307,621 of CP092885.1, read as the reverse complement.
TGGATCTTAAGGCAGTTTGGTAGAAGTTTATTTTATTACTGTTAGTGAGCCAGACTATGAGCCTAGAGTGGATGATTCATTCTGTTATTTTACAAAGTATGCTGGTGAGATCAATTGGCCGATAGTTCTTGTATTCCTTGGCATCTTTGTTTGGTTTCAGTATTGGCACTATAATTGATATCTTCCAATTCTTTGGTAGTTTACCAGTTTGCCATGAAATGTTCAGTATTTGTAGGAGTTTATTTTTAGCCTTGTCTCCAAAGTGTTTAATCATTTAACCAAAAATTAGATTATCTCCTGGTGACCTCTTGGATTTAACTTTTCTATTGATGAGTTTAGCTCATTCAGTGTGAAGTCTCTCGAGTAAATATCTTGTTGATGGTAATTTCTTGCTTGTTTAACTAACCTGTTTATATTATTTTTTAGAGTCCTGCTTTCATTCGTATAGCTGAGTCTGGAAGTGTTTGAAAAATATTCAGCAATTATTTCAGCCATCTGTTTGTTTGTTCTCGGTATTCATATCGGTTAGAGTATTGGAGGATCAGTGTTGGTTTTGATTGTTTTATAACACTAATTATATTCCAGTGATGGCTTTCCTTTTTTGGATCCATTTTTTTCGCAGAATTCTGCCCATTTTTCTCTCTCTCTCTCTCTCTTGTTTGAATATTCAAATTTCTTGTTCTATTTTGTGACTAATTTCAATGAGTTTCTTTATGATTTCTTCTGTTTTATTTGTTTTAAAAAGTTCATTGATATTGTCTCTCTTTGCAATCATTGCCTCGATATTGTGGTCCTTCCAGTAAAGTTTTCACAGGTCTTTACGTCTACCTCTAGGTATCAATACTTTTGCAGCTTTGGATATGTTCGTTTTTGTCAATCGTTCTGTGATTTAATTCTTCGTTGCACAGTTCTTCAAGCTTTTCTGTGAATATTTTCCAGTGTTATTCTATTCTGTTGGAAATTCTCAATTTTGAATTTTAGGGTTGTTAAAATTGGTCTGTGGTCACTGATTGCACTTTTCAGAATTTTCCATTGTGTTGTGGGTGCGATGTTGTAATTTATCGCTGTGATGTCTATTGCGGATTCTGTGCCTGTGGACTTGGATAGATAGGTGTTCTTTTCGTTAATTAACGGTGTAAGGTCGAGGTCGGTTAGCATATCCTCAACCTACTGACCTTTGTTATCCTGGACAGGTGATCCCCAAGTTGGTCTTTCGGCGTTAAAATCACCAAGTATGATTTCGATATCCGAAGACGCTTCACTTAATGTCTCTATCAGGCCTGTATTGATGCTAGTATTATCGTGGTGATAAACATTTTTGATTGGAATTGTTTTATCTGTAAGATAGATTTCTATTGCCTGAGCTTCTGTCGTGATTTCTCTAGGCTTACTCTGATTATAGGCGATTTCCTTAAATTTGATTTCTAGAGTTTTAATCAAAACGGCAAGTCCTCCTCCGAATTTTTCCGGTCTGTCCTTTCGTAGTGTTGTATAATCTTTGATATTGAATCTCAGATTCTGATTCAATTTTGTCTCCTGAGGACAAAAAATATGTACATTGTTGTCACAGAGAAGACAAGTCAGCTCTTTATTTTCCTCTCGGTACCATTTATATTGAGTTGTAGTAGATTGAATTGTGTCCTCGTAGTAGATTTCTCATTATGAGCTCGAGCTGCAGCTCCTGACGCGGCGGTTACCCCGGACGCGGTAGCATTACTGGAGATATCAGTTTTGCTCTTTATTTTAAAATGGGTGCCGTTGCAACGTTAGTCATCTTGGAAACGAACCAGAATTTGGTCAAATATTCCAAGGGTCCAGGGGGGACCGCAAGGAGGTGTGGTCGGACTTCTCCCCTTCCCCCTGGAATGCCGTCACTAGAGGATAAAGCACTCTTGGTGAATTTCTTTAATTGTGATTCAGAATCTGCCACTGAAGCTTTACGAGCGTTTCGTTCCTTTAAAGATATTCGAAGCGGTAAAGGACCCATGAATTGCTACTCTCTAAAGCGATTGATAAAAGGTTTTGAGGAAACTGGATCTCTGGAAGAAAAACCTCGGAGTGGAAGACCATCGACATTCAAGTCAGTGGCTGTTACGGTTTTTCAGAATGCTGAAGCTATTAAAACGATATCCACGTATGGAGAAGTAAGTGCTAGACAAGTTTCTCGACAAACGGGGATTTCGTATGGAACAGTTTGGAGAGAACACACATTTAGATTTTTTCTATGAAAATACCCTAACAAAATTCAAAGTTTTCACGAGTTGAAAGTGTGCGATTTTGAGAAGCGTCAAGAATTCGCTGCATGGGTTTTCCGGCAAATTGATATTGATGAAAACTGGCTGTCAAATATTTTAAAAACAGATGATGCTCACTTTTATCTCTGAAGGGAGAATTTAACATTCAAATCTGCCTCATTTTGGCAACAGAAAACTCTAGGAATTTTACAGAAATACCACTTCATCAGCACAGTTACAGTTTTGTGTGGGTTCACTTCTTCTTTTATTATTGGGCCATTTTTCTTTGAAAAAAATCTATGGAAGAACTTTTAAAACCGTTTTTCTAACTGGTGAACGTCATGTTCAACTTTTGAGAGAAAAGGTTATTCCCATATTGCAGGACAGAAAAGCACTAAGCGAAATAACATTCATGCAAGATGGAGGACCTCCTCATATCTTCCGCGGTGCCAAACAATTGCTGAAGGATACGTTCGGTGAAATTCGTTGATAAGTCGCCACTTTATATACCAGTGGCCTCCAATTAACCTGACTTGACGCCTTACAATTTCTGTTATGGGGGTACATTAAGTCTCGTTTTTATCGATGCCGGCCTACCACATTGGCCATGTTGAAGGCTTCTATCAGATGGCACGTTTTTAAATTTCAACTATTTAATTGTGACCATTCTGTCATCTATCGTCTGCAGGCGTTGTTTGAGAAAGAAGGGCGCCACATTGAGCAAGGATTGTGACTCAATACAAGAGAGAAGGCAGTTACCTCATGTGTTATATTTTGCAGCTCTTTGTTTTGGGTTATGGAATAAAAAATTCTGTCCTCACATCTTGACTCTTTTTTTTTTCTGTGAACAGTATTTTTGTTTGTTTGTTATTTGCCCACATCTTATATTATGTCGTGCAGGCCAAAGTGTTATAACTTATCGAATAACACTGGTATACACAATTTTACCCCTTATGTTTAGTTTATCGCTTTTCGCTCATTAGAGGAAATAGCATAAGGAATATTCTCTGTACCACCCCACCCCCAACTTTAGAAATTTTGCGCAAAAAATAATACAAATGATTTTACTACCACGTTTTTCAACGCAAAAGGTCGATTTAAAAATGATTTTTTTGAGGGGATACATTTTCAAAATTATGTACAGTATTATTATATATAACATAACAATGATAACATTTGACAAACCCATAGGATATTTGGAATAAAGTACGCCAAATATATTTTGTCACTCCCCTCTATATTTCATTTTTGGATCATGACAAATATCCAGTTGAATAGTCAAGTGTCGCCAATTAGTCAAGAAACTATACATTCCTTATAGCACGAAATCCTATTAGTAGTGCCATCATAATTTCTGGTACTATATTAACATTTCAAAAATCGTGTATTGATATCAGTAGTTATTTTCAAACATTCAATCTATTTAAAAAAAAAACTCCATCTAAAATATAAATATTTTTTGCTACATGTTTTAATTTGCATATACCTATTTTACATATCTCAGATTGTATTTAAAAATCGTCAACCAATTCTTCTAACTTTTGGCGAAATGGTGTTTTATTAATTTATCATTTGATATTATTAGGGTTCTTTCCTGGTAATCAAAAAGAAAAAATATGTGTCGTTTAGTTATATTTTTCAATTTATCAAACATTTTGGCCGCTGAATCTCTGATTCTGGTAGAGCGCCATCTAGCAAATAAAGTTGTAACAAAAATCAATTTCGAATTTTTCATTATTTGCCATAAAAAATCCCATTGCATCCTGAACACAATGGTGTTTACCGCATTGCTCTAGCGCAAATATTCGCGGAGTTATTAATTTTTAAAGTTGTGCGGGACTTTTGGATCACCCTGTATAATTAGGCTAAATGAGACAGCTTTTATAGCTCTTAAACATTATATGTACTGTTTTTCAATAAAAAGAGCTTGATTCCTGGTGTGGTATAAAATTGAAGATCGATAAATATTAGATGGCCCTTGAATAAGATAGCTCTTAAATGATCTGAATTTGACAACTCCATGAATTAAATTGAATTTGGTGCTAGGAGCTCGTTCATCTTGGAAGTTCGAATTTGTTTTTGAGTAGCTACGAGGATGATAAATATAGTCTCTAAATATACCTATAGATAGTGAAAAATGCATTAAAGTTTAGAAATATTTGATGAAATATTGATTTCCAAAAGAGTATAAAATCATATTACTTGCATAACTAGTTGTATTTATTTACTGTAAATTTAGGTAATATGAGAGAGGTCTTACTACTTACTATATGGAATATTTGACCAGGATATCAACACTATGGAAAAGCAGTAACAGATAAAATGGAAAACTCATATAATAGCAGCTTACTATAAATTTAGACATCATCTCCTCTGCCAGAGTTTCATTATATATACAGGGTCCATTATGAAAGTAATGAGCATAATGTTAATGTGACGCGACGATAGATGGAAGCACGGTAAAACTGTGGGATATGTGGTGGAAGGATATGCCCTTTCAATCCATCCGGTCGTCAGTTGAGTTCGAGCAGTGTGAGGGGAGATACATGCCTCCGCTTGAAGTGTGTTTTCAACTTTTGTAACATAGCGCGATGGAGCGTTCGCTTGAACAAAGATACACCACAAAGTTTTGCGTGAAGTTTGGAAAAAATGCAACCGAAACAATCCAGATTCTGAAAAAAGCCTTCAAGGACGATTGCATTTCAAGATCACAGTATGGGAAGTGGCACAAGGCGTTCAAGGAGGGCCGGGAGGAGGTCGCCGACGAACCCCGTTCAGGACGCCCAACAACGGCCAGAACTGACGAGAACGTGGATCGTGTGTTCGAAATTTGGCGTACCGACCGTCGAATAAACATCCAGCAAATTGCTGACACATTACACATGTCCATATTTGTGGTACATGGGATAGTGACCGAGGATCTGCAAATGCGTAAGGTCTGTGCGAAGCTTGTGCCGAAAGTGTTGACGCAAGACCAGAAAGAACTTAGAGTTTTGCGCTGTCAAGAATTGTTGAATTTGATTCAAAATCAACCGGACTTCCTGAACTCTGTAGTAACCGGAGACGAATCCTGGATGTTTGAATACGACCCAGAGTCGAAAAGGCAGAGCTGTGCATGGCACACAAAATCATCCCCACGCCCCAACAAAGCGCGAATGAGCAAGTCGCGCATCAAAACGATGATCATTGTCTTCTTTGACATCCGAGGAATAGAACATTGTGAGTTTGTACCGCAGGGACAAACTGTAAACTCAGTCTTTTACCTGGAGGTGCTCAGGAGATTGAAACGCCGGATCGCACGCGTGAGGACTGACATTAAAGACACGGTCAAGCTCCACCATGACAATGCGACCAGCCACACAGCCTTCATCATTACCAACTTACTGGCCCGGAGCAACACCTCGGTGATCCCTCACCCCCCTTACAGTCCCGACTTAGCTCCATGTGACTTCTTTTTGTTTCCGCGACTCAAGAGAGAGATGAAAGGAAAACATTGGGAAACCGTGGAAAACATCCAACACCATGTTACAACGTTCCTGAGAAGCATTCCTGTCGAGGAGTTTCAGGGTGCCATTCAGGCGTGGCAAATTCGTCTCCGCAAGTGTATTGATGCAGGATGAATGTATTTTGAAGAATATTGAACAATTGCACAAATTACGATCAATAAATGTATTTTGCCAGTAAATGCTCATTTCTTTCATAATGGACCCTGTATTTCTAAGATGCCTTCTTTAACATTGTCCATTTACCATATTTCAGGATAAAATAAATTCAAGATCGATTACATATACTCGATATATTGAAATTCGAGCAGCCATCATCTTCGCTCTGTGGTTGGAATAAGCTTCAAAATGAGTGGACTTTTAAAATCCCCAAAACCACTGTCTAACGTGTGAAGAAGTAGTTTGATGAGGCAATACCGTAACAGAAAGTAAACAAATAGCTGCAAGGAAAAGGTATTTGTGCCCATCGACAGGGTGAGAGGCGAATAATTTGACTCAAATGCGATGGAAAAGATTGATGGAAATTATGAGAAGAGCTTGAGAGCCATAGCCAAGGAAATACAGGGTGATCCAAAAGTCCCGCACAACTTTAAAAATTAATAACTCCGCGAATATTTGCGCTAGAGCAATGCGGTAAACACCATTGTGTTCAGGATGCAATGGGATTTTTTATGGCAAATAATGAAAAATTCGAAATTGATTTTAGTTGCAACTTTATTCGCTAGATGGCGCTCTACCAGAATCAGAGATTCAGCGGCCAAATTGTTTAATAAATTGAAAAATATAACTGAACGATACGTATTTTTTTCTTTTTGAATACCAGGAAAGAGCCCTAACAATATCAAATGATAAATTAATAAAACACCATTTCGCCAAAAGTTAGAAGAAATGGTTGACGATTTTTAAATACAATCTGAGATATGTAAAATAGGTATATGCAAATTAAAACATGTAGCAAAAAATATTTATATTTTAGATGGAGTTTTGTGAAATAAATTGAATGTTTGAAAATAACTACTGATATCAATACACGATTTTTGAAATGTTAATATAGTACCAAAATTTCTTGACTAATTGTCGACACTTGACTATTTAACTGGATATTTGTCATGATCCAAAAATGAAATATAGAGGGGAGTGACAAAATATATTTGTCGTACTTTATTCCAAATATCCTATGGGTTTGTCAAACGTTATCATTGTTTATTATACTGTACATAATTTTGAAAATGTATCCCCTCGAAAAAAATCATTTTTAAATCGACTTTTGCGTTGAAAAACGTGGTAGTAAAATCATTTTGTATTATTTTTTGCGCAAAATATCTAAAATTGGGGGGGGGGGGGGGATACACAGAGATTATTCCTTATGCTATTTCTTCTAATGAGCGAAAAGCGATAAACTAAACATAAGGGGTAAAATTGTGTATACCAGTGTTATAAAATGTGGGCAAATGACAAACAAAAAATTACTGTTTACAGAAAAAAAGAGTCAAGATGTGAGGACAGCATTTATTATTCCCATAACCCAAAACAAAGAGCTGCAAAATATAACACATGAGGTAACTGCCTTCTCTCTTGTATTAGGTCACAATCCTTGCTCAATGTGGCGCCCTTCTTTCTCAAACACCGCCTGCAGACGATAGATGACAGAATGGTTACAATTAAATAGTTGAAATTTATAAAACGTGTCATCTGATAGAAGCCTTCAACCTGGGCAATGTGGTAGGCCGTCATCGATAAAAACGCGACTTAATGTACCCCCATAACCGAAATTGTAAGGCGTCAAGTCTGGTGATATTGGAGGCCACTGGTATATAAAGTGGCGACTTATCAACGAATTCCACCGAACGTATCCTTCAGCAATTGTTTGGCACCGCGGGAGATAGGAGGAGGTCCTCCATCTTGCATGAATGTTATTTCGCTTAGTGCTTGTCTGTCCTGCAATATGGGAATAACCTTTTCTCTCAAAAGTTGAACATAACGTTCACCAGTTACAAAAACGGTTTTAAAAGTTCTTCCATTGATTTTTTCAAAGATGAAGTGGTATTTCTGTAAAACTCCTAGGGTTTTCTGTTGCCAAAATGAGGCAGTTTTGAATGTTAAAATCTCCCTTTAGATAAAAGTGAGCATCATCTGTTCTTAGAACATTTGACAGCCAGTTTTCATCAATATCAATTTGCCGGAAAACCCATGCAGCGAATTCTTGACGCTTCTCAAAATCGCTGACTTTCAACTCGTGAAAACTTTGAATTTTGTTAGGATATTTTTATAGAAAATTCTAAATGTGTGTTCTCTCCAAACTGTTCCATACGAAATCCTCGTTTGTCGAGAAACTTCTCCATACGTGGATAACGTTTCAATAGCTTCAGCATTCTGCAAAACCGTAACAGCCACTGACTTGCATGTCGATGGTCTTCCACTCCGAGGTTTTGCTTCCAGAGATCCAGTTTCCTCAAAACTTTTAATCAATCGCTTTAGAGAGTAGCAACTCATTGGTCCTTTACCGATTCGAATATCTTTAAAGGAACGAAACGCTCGTAAAGCTTCAGTGGCAGATTCTGAATCACAATTGAAAAAATTCACCAAGAGTGCTTTATCCTGTAGTGACGGCATTCCAGGGGGAAGGGGAGAAGTTCGACCACACCTCCTTGCGGTCCCCCCTGGACCCTTGGATTATTTGACCAAATTCTGGCTCGTTTCCAAGATGACTAACGTTGCAACGGCACCCATTTTCAAATGAATAGCAAAACTGATATCTCCAGTAATGCTACCGCGTCCGGTGTAACCGCCGCGTCAGGAGCTGCAGCTCGAGCTCATGATGAGAAATCTACTACGAGGACACAATTCAATCTACTACAACTCAATATAAATGGTACCCAGAGGAAAATAAAGAGCTGACTTGTCTTCTCTGTGACAACAATGTACATATTAATTGCCCTCAGGAGACAAAATTGAATCAGAATCTGAGATTCAATATCAAAGATTATACAACACTACGAATGGACAGACCGGGAAAATTCGGAGGAGGACTTGCCGTTTTGATTAAAACTCTAGAAATCAAATTTATGGAAATCGCCTATAATCAGAGTAAGCCTAGAGAAAGCACGACAGAAGCTCAGGCAATAGAAATCTATCTTACAGATAAAACAATCCCAATCATAAATGTTTATCACCACGATAATACTAGCATCAATACAGGCCTGATAGAGACATTAAATGAAGCGTCTTCGGATATCGCAATCATACTTGGTGATTTTAACGCCGAAAGACCAACTTGGGGATCACCTGTCCAGGATAACAAAGGTCAGCAGGTTGAGGACATGCTAACCGACCTCGACCTTACGCCGATTAAATAACGAAAAGAACACCTATCTATCCAAGTCCACAGGCACAGAATCCGCAATAGACATCACAGCGATAAATTACAACATCGCACCCACAACACAATGGAAAATTCTGAAAAGCGCAATCAGTGACCACAGACCAATTTTAACAACCCTAAAATTCAAAATTGAGAATTTTCAACAGAATAAAAGAACACTGGAAAAAAAATTTACAGAAAAGCTTGGAGAACTGTTCAACGAAGAATTAAATCACAGAACGATTGACAAAAAATTGGAAAAATTCTCTTTGAACATATCCAAAGCTGCAAAAGTATCGATACCTAGAGGTAGACGTAAAGACCTGTGAATACTTTACTGGAAGGACCACAATATCGAGGCAATGATTGCAGAGAGAGACAATAAGAATGAACTTCTTAAAACAAATAAAACAGAAGAAATCATAAAGGAACTCATTGAAATTAGTCACAAAATAGAACAAGAAATTTGGGTATTCAAACAAGAAAAATGGGCAGAATTCTGCGAAAAAAATGGATCCAAAAAAGGAAAGCCATCACTGGAATATAATTAGTGTTATAAAACAATCAAAACCAACACTAATCCTCCAATACTCAAACCGATATGAACAGTGAGAACGAACAAACAGATGGCTGACATAATTGCTGAATATCTTTCAAGCACTTCCAGACTCAGCTATACGAATGAAGGCAGGACTCTAAAAATAATATAAACAAGTTAGTTAAACAAGCAGGAAATTACCATCAACAAGATATTTACTCGAGAGACTTCACAATGAATGAGCTAAATTCATCAATAAGAAAGTTAAATCCAAGATGTCACCTGGAGATGCTCTAATCTTGGGTCAAATGATTAAACACTTTGGAGACGAAGCTAAAAATCAACTCCTACGAATACTGAACATTTCATGGAAAACTGGTAAACTACCAAAGAATTGGAAGATATCAATTATAGTGCCAATACTGAAACCAAACAAAGATGCTAAGGAATGCAAGAACTATCGGCCAATTGCTCTTACCAGCATACTTTGTAAAATAACAGAATGAATAATCCACTCTAGGCTCATAGTCTGGCTCACTAACAATAATAAAATAAACTTCTACCAAACTGCCTAAAGATCCAGACACTGTACAACTGATAAACTTTTCTACTTCTGTCAATCAATAATAGATTTCTAGGAAAAACCGCATAACGAAGACAACGGCCGTATTCCTGGATATGACCTCAGCTTTTGATCGAGTGTAGAAATTATTTGAATGGCTGCACAACATCGGAGTAAGGGGAAAAACCTTAATCTGGATTGCAGACTTCTTAAGGGGAAGAAGGATAAAGGTTCGGGTCAATGGAACATTTTCCAAGGACCGAAGATCATGGGCTGGTGTACTTCAGGGATCTGTGCTCAGTCCTCTACTCTTCTCGCTATATACGAGGGCCATCCAATAAATAAGTTTCCCTTTTTTTTTTCTGCGAACTCCTTTCTGTAATTCGTTTTTTCACGGCGAAAAATTAAACTGCGGTCAATATTCATTGCAAATCAGTGTCAGTGTATGGTGAAGAATGTATGAGCATCCAAATGGTTCGCCGATGGCGTTCATGGTTCTTAGAAGGACGGCAAAACGTGCATGATGACGAGCGAAGTGGCAGCCCCGTTACTGCTACGGACAATGCAGCCGTTGCTGCTGTTCGGAATGTGGTGGAAGCAGATCGTCGCGTCACCATTGACGAAATAATGATTCGAATGCCTCCTGGAATCGAAATTAGACGCTATTCGATTGGAACAATCATGTCAGATGTTTTGAATTTTCGCAAAGTCTGCGCAAGATGGGTCCCGCGTTTGCTCTTGGAAAACACAAGCAACAACGGATGGAGGCAGCCCGAGCTTTCCTGTAAATGCATCAAAGAGATGGAGATCAACTTTTTTCCCGTATTGTCACTGAAGATGAAAGCTGGGTGCATCTTTCAACTCCATAAACAAAACGACAAAGCATGGTGTGGAAGAAGCCTGAGGAAAGTGCACCAAAAAAGGCGAAGGTCACAATCTCTGCAGGAAAAGTTATGGCTATGGAAAACTTCAAATGGGAAATTTTCACACATCCACCTTATTCTCCGGAACTTGCCCCAAGCGACTTCCATCTTTATCCAGCACTCAAGTGGCACCTTAGAGGCAAGCACTTTGCCAATGATGAAGTGCAGGCGGAGGCGAACCACTGGCTACGAAGACAGGACACGGCTTGGTACAACAGTGGTATGTAAAAATCGCTACAACGGTACCAAAAATGTTTAGACAGAAATGGTGATTATTTAGAGAGGTAGTCTATGAGTTGTATAATGAAAATAAAATAACTGCATAATTGTAAATAATGTGGTTTATTTGTTAAAACATAGGGAAACTTATTTATTGGATGGCCCTCGTATTAGCCGTTGTTTATGTAAATAGATGAATATTATTTGTATTATTTAAAGCCTCATTATGTAAAAATATATGTATATATAAATTGGACATTTGTTGTTGGCCATGGTCAAGTTTGAGCTCTTGTACGTCTAATTACGACACAACAAAAGTGGCGACGAGGATGCGCGATCTACAGAGCCAGTAAAAAGCTGAGGAAAACGGTGTCTATGCAAGTATAACAACTACAATATTAATAGGCTAATCCCTACACCTAATACTTTCTCGGGCTCAACCGCCCTTCGACAGGAAAATTTTCCTGTCGAAGGGCGGTTGAGCCCGAATGCTTGAAATAAATTTATTTACTAAAGATACTCATCCCTCAAGCTTATTGATTTTTTAACATAACAACTACATCTTTTAAACAAATCTGACTCTCGAATTATGGAGAGGAAAAATAGGAAAATGGGTTAAGATTACATCTTTTAAACTATCTGGATCAAGAAAACAAAGGAGTAGAAAAGATCAGCATGACAAGTTCAAAGTTAATAGTACCTTTTAGATGCTATAGCCCAGTGGAGGACACTTCGATCTTTTTGTACAAAAATTTGAGGCTTACTTTTTGGCATCTGAAGGAGGAGATTAAAGTGCTGATTTTTACCTCGCTACCAGATTCTGAAACTTTGAAGCAGGGAAGCGACATTTTCTTCCTGGTCTAATGAAAGATCAACCCTATGATACTTTCATTCAAAGAATTAAGCTGCATTTGGATCCAAAGAAGAAAGTGATACCACAGCGGTGCAGATTTTTAAAGAGAATTCAACGGGAAGGAGAATCAATTTCGGAATATCTTAGAGAATTGAAACATTTGGCAATAAATTGTAATTTCGTCCATATGTTGGGAACCATGATGCGAGACCGTTTTGTGGCTGGAATCAAGTCGGAAATCCTGCAAAAGAAGCTACTACAAGAGGACGACGATGTAACCCTGGATAAAGTTTTTGCAGTGGCGATCGCGTTCGAATTGGCGGAGAAAAATACAAGAGAATTACAAGATAAATTAGTGGCCAAGATATCCCCTGTGAATTGAAAGGATAAAAAGGGCGAGTACAATAATAGTACGACGCAGTATAGACCTTTCAGGCAAAGTGGCAAAGGCAAAATAGTGTGTTATAGATGTGGTGAAAGACATTCACACGTGGCATCTGTTTTATCTCATAGAACAAAGACTTGTTTTAAAATGTAATAAACTGGGTCATTTAAGTAGGGTCTGCAAAGCTAGTAAAAGAATGTGGGGATGTAAATTTGTACAAGAGGACTCTATATATTCTGTACAGGGCGAAACTGATGCCACAATAAATTTAACAGTAGATGAATATTCTTTTTGTTTTACAATAGATACAGGAACTCCAGTTACGTTAATACCTAAATATATTTATAAGAATTATTGGCAAGGTAAAAGATTATTTCCAACAAATTTAAGAGTAAAATCCTTTTGTGGTAAATCAATAGAGATTATAGATCAAAGAAATGTTTTTGTAAAAGAAGCCAACCAATATTTACGATTAATAGTTGTAAATAAAAAAATCCAGGTAATTTTATTAGGAAGAGAATGGCTTAAACAGTTGAAACTTGATTATTCTATATTGTTTAGCATTAAAATTTTAAATAATGAATATAATAGAAATATATTTAAATATATAAAAATTTGATGGATAGGTATGCAGATTTGTTTAACAAAGATTTGGGCTGTCTAAAGGACGTTAGAATAAATTTTAATTTAAAAAAGGATGTGACTCCTGTGTTTTGTAAGGCCAGAAGTTTACCTTTCTCTCTAAAAAACAAAGTAGAGAATGAAATTGATCGTTTAGTGAATTCTTGCATTTTATAACCTATAGTTAATGCATATTGGACCGCTCCAATAGTACCGGCATCAAAAAAAGATGGTAGTGTAAGGATATGTGGTGATTTTAGATGTACAGCTAATAAAGCAATATAATTAGATAGGTATCCCATTCCATCGATCGATGAGATCTTTTCAAAATTATCTACAAGCACCGTACTTTCGACTCTAGACCTATCACAGGCTTACTTACAAGTGATGTTAGCGGAAGAAGCCAAAGCTGTTGTTGATATAAACACAACAAAGAGGTTGTTTTCTTATAAAAGACTACCATATGACGTAGTGGTAGCACCAAATAGATTTCAGAGGATTATGGAAGGCCTATTTTCTGATTTGCCAGGTGTGGCCTGCTACATAGATGATATTTTGGTTGCAGGAAAAGACTTTGAAGATCATGAACAAAAGTTGGATCTAGTGTTTAAATGATTGCTAGAAAAAGGTTTAAAGTTAAACAGATATATATGTAAATTTAAAAAGAAATCGGTGGAAATCGGTGGAATATTTAGGGTTTAAAATGGATAAATATGGACTGCATCCCTTATAAAATAAAATTAAAGCAGTGATAGAGAGGCGCTTGAACCTAAAGAATGTTTCGCGATTGAGATCTTTCATAGGACTCTTAATTTATTATTATAGATTAATAAAGAATATAGCAAACATTTTAGCGCTATTCTATCAACTTTTGAATAAAAATTGTAGATGGAATTGGACGAAAAAATATCGAATGTTATTTTAAAAATGTAAATCATTATTAATGTAATATGGACTAGGCGTAATTCTGAGTCATAGAAATGATAGAAAGGAAGAATTACCTATAGCTTTTGTTTCTAGAACATTAACCGAAGCGGAAAAACGTTTCTCTCAACTAGAAAAGAAAGCGTTGAGCATAACTTTTGGCGTTGAGAAATTCAGACAATACTTACTGGGACGAAAATTTGTATTGGTCACAGACAACCGACCCTTAATTCATATATTTTCATCTCATAAACCAATTCCCATATGTGCATCATCTAGAATTAAAATAGGGTCCTTAAAATTAGCTGCATTTAATTATACTGTGGAATTTCGAAAAACTAGTGATAATTCCAATGTTGACGCATTGTCACGTCTAGAATCGAGTGTCAGGGAGTCTCTTGATGAAGACCAGGTACTTCTTCTTAGGAAGTCGAATGAGGTACCGTTCTCTTTTATGGAGGTGGCTAATGAGACGCCCCAAGATAAAATACTGTCTATAGTATTAAGGAATGTTAGAGAAGGCAACTGTGAGTATGGAAATTTACAAGGGTACCGAGAGAAAACCCACTAGCTCCTCATTATAAGATCATTGAGGAATTAAGTTTGGAGTTTGGTTGTCTTCAATGGCGTGAAAGAGTGGTAATTCCCCAAAAATTAATATCTTTAATTTTAAATGACTTGCATGAAATACACATGGGGATTGTTAAAATGAAGATGATTGCCAGACGGTATTTTCTGGTGCCAGGCATAGACAGTAACATCGAGGAGTTAACTAGAGAATGTAGAGTATGCCAAGAATCGGCAAGCATGCCCCCGGCTACCATCTCGGAATGGACTTGGCCCGAAAAACCGTGGCATCGACTTCATCTTGATCTAGCGGGTCCGTTCATGGGAAGAATGTTTTTGGTTCTCGTGGACGCATACTCAAAGTGGATAGAAATTTTTATCATCAGAGATATTACCAGAAAAACGATTATAAGTCATCTTAGAGAAATTCTCGCCAGAATTGGATTGCCCTAATTTTTTGTTACAGATAATGGAAGACAGTTTTTCTCCGGTGAATTCGAGCAATTTACCAAAATGAATGGTATACGGCACACTTAGACCACTCCGTATAATCCTAGTACAAATGGTTTAGCTGAGAGATATGTAAGAGAGTTTAAAAACCTTTTGAGAAATAATAATGGGAAGGATGATTTAGAGACGAATCTACAAAGATTCCTATTTGCTCATAGAGCATTCCCCCAAACTGTAATAAAGGAATTCCCCGGCGGAACTGCTAATGAAGAGAAGTTTAAGATCAAGATTCTCGAATTTAATACCAAGATGGGAAATCCGCGAGAGGTATTTCATGAGGCCGTAAGAAGGCAGGAGCAGTTTACTACAGGTTGCGAGGTTTATTTCCGCAACTATGCAACTGGACCTAAACGGTAAAAAGGTACCATTTTGAAATTATTGAGCTACAGTCACTACCTTATAAGTTGCGAGAGCGTCGTGTATAAGGGGCATATCAATCAATTGCCACCTGTGAGAAAGAAACAAGTGGAGACAAGAAATTTGATACTTCCTCGAACATCAGGAGAGAAGCCTGTAGGTGGAATTCAGAAATAAAGTGAAGAGGAGGTTCCAGAGGTTACATCAGGAAACAAGGAGGAGACTGCTTCTGTGCACGTACCCTCTTGCACTCCTATACCAGGGCCTGTTGCTGTGCACGTGCCCTCTTGCACTCCTAAACCGGAGGCTGCCGCTGTGCAAGTGCCCGTCCGCAGTCCTAGACCTCAGAGAGCAAGGAAACCCCTAGACCGACTGGAGTATTATTAAGGGGGGAGATGTGTTGTGTATGTAAATAGATGAAGATTATTTGCATTCTTTAAAGTCTCATTATGTAAGAATATATGTGTATATAAATTGGACATTATTTATTGGCCAAACGAAAAGAATCTGAGGCTCTTAATTGGACACGACAAAAACAACAACGGCATCCCAGAGTAAAATAAATCATCAGAGTTAGATAAATATTTTTCAAATGAATTAAAATAAATATAATCGATACTGAGAGAGAGTTGAATTTTAAAAAATAGAAAATTATTATTTTCGAAATATAAATATCTGAGAGGATTCCAGCAAACCGCAAATAAAATATCAGGTTTTTTTTTGCTACGTGTTTTTATTTGCATATACCTATTTTACATATCTCAGATTGTATTTAAAAATCGTTAACCATTTCTTCTAACTTTTGGCGTAATGGTGTTTTATTAATTTATCATTTGATATTATTAGGGTTCTTTCCTGGTATTCAAAAAGTAAAAATACGTATCGTTCAGTTATATTTTTCAATTTATCAAACAATTTGGCCGCTGAATCGCTGATTCTGGTAGGGCGCCATCTAGCGAATAAAGTTGTAACTAAAATCAATTTCGAATTTTTCATTATTTGCCATAAAAAATCCCATTGCATCCTGAACACAATGGTGTTTACCGCATTGCTCTAGCGCAAATATTCGCGGAGTTATTAATTTTTAAAGTTGTGCGGGACTTTTGGATCACCCTGTATATGTGGCATGCTGAGGTTCTTCTCTGATGAAAGCAATTATTGGATTTTTAAAGACTATTCAAATGTGTCTGTGTGTATTCTTCGTGATGCATCTAAATTCCCTACTTACACAATGGTCCTTTTCGTTATTATATTGCCTATTTCTTTGAAAAAAACCTTAGGATTAACGCCAACACTGAAAAAAATGTGCGGACCCGTTTGAAGATCTGGGTGGGCATCGTTTCCGCAGGAAGGAAGTATGTATTCCAACAAGACTCGGCGCTAGCACACAAGGGAAAAAGACGCAATTGTGGCTGACACTCATTGTCCTCAGTCATTACAGTCCTGATTATTTGCCCGCTAACTCTCCAGAATCCAACCACCTGAATTACTATGTATAGGGTGTTGTTAATAAAGATTTTAAAAACTAGAAGACAACAACAACCAGTCTGGAAAAAAGGCGGTTCACGTGGTTGGGTCCAAAATTATCAAGGTCATCCTCGCCAAAAGGCATGTTCTTCATTCCATTCATTGCCGCACTAGCCTCGAACTATTGTAGCTAATAATAAACACTAAATATAATAAATCGAACCTATATATTTTTTATCTCTCACTGTTTCAAATTTTCTATTTACAATAAGTGAAAATCCTTTCTTGGTTATACCCAAATTACCTGAGACATAATTGCATTAAGGTCTGAAGAGATAATATTGATTAATATTATTGAAAAGAAACACATTGCCAGAAAATTTATTTTTACAAAATCTAATAGACCTTTTATTAAGGGATTGTAGGTTATGTGTTTATTGTGTAAGCGTAATTTTAAGATTAAAGAAAATGGTATGCATATTTATATATAACTAGAAGAAAACTAAGTTCTTATACTCTATATATAAGAAATATATTTATTTTTTCTATGAAATATAGACACTTCTGCCAGTTAAAGGTTTATTTTCTCAACGTTTCGACAATAATCTTTTGTCTTTGTCAGGTAAAGTAAATAAAAAATAAAGCATTTGGCAAGGCGTTAAAACTCTAACTGGCCGAAGTGTCTATTTTTCACAGAAATATGAATGCTGGCCAGGCAACCTCTATACTCGGGTTATAAATATTTATTTTATTATATTTTAAAATGATTTCACAATTTTCTATATATAATATAAAATTATTCAAGATGCATATCATCCTATTACTCTGTGTATTCTAGGCTTTGGAGATTAACAAAAATATCTGAAGTGTTGTCTAGGCATCGGAATATAATTAATGCATGATTTTAACAATAGGCAAATCTTTTTTGTTAAGCAGAAGTCATGAAATAATCTCATATTTCTAAGAAAGATATTTTAAAAATACAAATATCATATATGTTCTATTGAAAAATTGCAATTTCACAGTAATATTTTCCTGCGTTATTCTCTGCTTTTCTAAAACAGGCATCGTTAAGCAAACCTTATCAATATGAAAACATTCACAAAACTATTTTCCGATTGCTTTAGCCGTCAAAAAAAATTAACGAAAATTGACCTGAAAAATATAAAGGAAGATTTCAACATCGAAATAGGAGATAATGAAGGAATTCTGTTGGGACATTGTCGACATCCTCTTCGACGAGGAAAATGGTGCTATCGGGCTAAAGCTGTCCCGCTGAGCGATCATGGTAGAACCAGAAATTCAAATACTTTCATTTCGATGGAAGATGCTGGATTCCATAAGGATGAACCCATTTGTTTAAAGTTGTGGGTACATGATAATGGTCGTAAATATTTAACTTTTCATAATAAATTTTCTGCACCTCCTAGTCTGCCCATGCACATCAGCTATATTATGGCACTAGGTGAAAAAACTAAAAACAATACAGTTGTGAAAGAACTATTTTTTGAATTAAAATTTGACCGATATGATGATTTCGATGGACCTTTGCCAATCCTTATTTCCGCTCCCATGCCTTCAAACTCTCCACCAAATCTTTCTAAATCTCTCCGAACTCACTTTATCTCACATGAGGGAGCCCAAGACATAACTGACCAAACTGGAGAAACTAGAGACTCCAATGCTGCATCATCTCGATGTGTCTTTCCCCTGATCTAATTCCACCTATATCATCATTATCGTCATTTTCCCGATTCTGCTATTTCTCAATATATGTAGTAAATAAACATATTCGTTGTGAATTTATATATTTATTTATAATTGCTGAAATTGTTTTTAGAATAGTTATCTATAACGGTCGTTTCTCTATTGGTTGAATAGTTACTTATGCTCAAGAGCCATCCATTCAGTGCGTCTCAGCAAACTAGAGAACTCGAGTCGTTGACTAAGGACTAATGACCCTCGTCAATTCTAGGCCGACTTTGATATAAAGAGATATCAAATGATTATTCATAATTCTCCAAATAGGTGTTAACTTGGTAAAATGCCTATGTCATATCTATGGCCGAAATATATAGATGAAAAATTTGCTATAAAAGAATATCGAGCTATAAAAATGGCTGTGTCCTCTTCCTTTGGTGAATTAATAAGATTTTTTAATATTTTGTGGATATCAGTGATCAGAGTCTGTCTTGGACTGACAAAGAACCATGAACTGGAAAACTGGTCTC
Source organism: Cordylochernes scorpioides (assembly GCA_030710605.1). NCBI lineage: Eukaryota > Metazoa > Arthropoda > Arachnida > Pseudoscorpiones > Chernetidae > Cordylochernes > Cordylochernes scorpioides. Next base: position 57,288,366 of record CP092885.1, on the reverse strand, counting down.
CTGGTGCGCTTTTCTCAGTTTTCAAAAGCTAGTATTGTGGCTTTTTTACCGACTCGAGGCTTCTAACTTTTGGATTTGGTCAATAGATGGAAATGGTTCTAGCGCCTATTTTAACGAGAGAGGCGCATTTATTTTATAGATGAATATTTACACTATATAACAAAAGTTCTACTCTTAAAGAGTTAGTTCTCAGATTGAGAAAAAAAAATTGTGAAAATATATAGGGAATAAAACAATTAAATATTATGACACAAATATATATATTTTTATAGGATGATCGTTACAAATTGAGAAAGTCAATATATTGTTAGATCAGGCTGGAGCAGGCTGGCACCCAGAGTGTCGTGGACAGTAAATAATCTAGATGGTCTGCTGCAGGATTTCTTGCCAATTTGTCTACAACTGTCAGAATGAATAATCAAAATTCCGGGATAGTTCAATCCACTCCTTAAATGTTCTGGATGTGCTCTAATAGACAATATATAGAAAAACGTGCGGTGTTGGCGGTCATTATCTTGTTTAAAATCAAGTTCAGCGTTATGTGAGAGGAATAGCAGCCAAAATGGCTGCAAAATATTTCTAAATAATGATGTACTGTCAGCGTCCACGGAATTGCTATCAATGGGTTTCTGCTTTTAAACCACAGATATTAACTCTTACCTGTGGATCTGTGTGCTGTTGCTGCCAACCGGGTCATGGTGAGGAGCCGCCGTGCGCCGCACCATATTTACCTTCTCTTTAGGTATTTCACTCTAATTTCCAAGTCTTCGAATAGGAAACAAACTTCGCTGAAATACATTTATCGAAGGTTGAGAATAACTATGCCGTTGGTATAAGCGAGGACATTCCCGCTTGCGCTTGCTAAAGACGCAACAGGAGAGGACTTGTAGCGAACTTGAACATTGCAGCGCTGGGGTCGCAGCCTTGCCTCACCCCATAGTAAATGAAGGCCTTGTGTGGTGGCGACCGACTTAGATTGCCGTGTCAGCCCTACATATAGGAGAATAACCACCTGATGAAGATCGATGTTTGGCGTAGGAGGACAATTAGGGAAACCAGAAAGCCGTGGTCCAAGATATCAAGAATTTTTAATTTTTAGTTTGTTCTTGCCTTATATAAATTACAGTGTCATTCTGAATTTTTCTTCCCTTATTTTCCACGTGGCAATATTGTTCTATAAGATTTATATTTTTGTTTTTACTCTATACATATGCATATTTTTTAACAATCTTTCACATGAGTTTAAAGATTTTGATTCAAAGTAAAATTCTCTAACTTCTGTTTTAGTTTTTATTTATGGCCGAGGCGCCATCACATAAACGATGTCCATGGGAAGACTGAGAGGCGCGGTGTATTTATTTATGCATGGTGAGATATTTGCATTCATTTCCGCGCGTCAACACTTTCAATGTGATGGGTTCATTTTTGAGGAATCCCGCTTCTTCCATTGAAATAAATGTCCTAGGATTCCCTGTGCTACCATGGTCTGATAGAGGGACAGCCCTCGCCCTGTAGCACCAGGAGCCTCGACGAAGAGGAAGAGGGCAATGTTCCAATTGGAAGCCCTTATTATCTGTAATTTCAATGTTGATATCATCTCTAAATTTTGAAGTTCAATTCTTTTAGTGTTTGCTGACGACAACTTCTGAAACCAGAAAATTGTTTTCTGAATGTAGCCATATATATGAGATATCCTGTGTGAATGTAGCTTCAGAGGAAGAAAAGGAGAGCCGATAAGTTGGTATAGAAATAGGTACTTTGAAAAAACGAACAATAAATGAAAAAAAGTTACTGTTAAATATCTATTTATGTCACGGTATTGTCGATAAAAATATTTTTCATGGTGAAACAAGATAATTTGAATAAAAGTCGATGAGAGCAGAGAATATGAACCAAAAGATATTATTAGAACAATAGGTGATCATATCGATATATCATGTTATTGAGATGGGTATAGGAGGTTTATTAGCTTCTCCCTCTAAAGGAGTTGCTGGGTTCTTTTTTGGGGATTTTGAATTAAATCCTATGTACTGCTATGTACAGCCAGCTGATGAAATGCTTTCCTGGAGCGGGTCGCTCCTTAAATAAATGCATATATTAGTTAATAACCAAATGGAATCCTCTCTTTCTTTTTCCCAGTAAGAGACACCTACGGAAGCCAACAGTACATAGACAGACAAAGCACATAGGCTATAGTTATTAACTAACATATGCATTTATTTAAGGCGCCAATTTATAATTGTAACAAATAGTATTTGAATCAAAACATTCAATCGAGTTCGGCCGAGATACAGTGGACGCAATGGAATGAATTGTTAATGGGCCAAATAACTCCACACAAACAAAGACTGATCGAATATCAGTTCAAAATTCAAGATAAATTTTTAACTAATCTTCTGGTTTGAGGTTCTCGCAAGGGCCATCAGGTAGATGACGCCCATAGGTAGACTGGAAGGCGCGTTAACTTATAATGCAAGCTGAGGTATTTCCTTTCATATTCGCACGTCCAAACTTTCAATGTAATAAGTTCAGTTTTGCTAAACCCTGCCTTTTCCTTTGCTACGAAGATCCAAGGTTTCCTAGTGTTACCTGTTCCCTGTTGAATAATGAACCTAGACGGAGAGGATGAGGGCAAATCTTCAATATGATTCCTTGATTTTCCTCAATTAAATTTTGAAACCCTTACAAATATATTAAGCCTTTTTTTTTGCCGCTAGTAGGCTGATCCGACCGGCTGCGTGTCGCCTTAGCTCCGGTAAATATTTGTTTTGAAAATTGTTTATATCATAGATATTATATATTATATATTCAGTTAATTAATAGTTATTGTAATACTACATTATTCTTTGCTGAATCTATTGTATTTTTAAAAATAAACAAAATTAAATTTACTACCGCAAACTTTATGCAAAAATTCATTTTATAAAAATATGCAAATATACTGCTCTTTATTTTAGATTCTTATACGAAACTAAATAAATGGAATCAGCTGTAGATTCAATTAAATTAAAACTTGATGAAGTTCTTGAATACTTCACAAATAAATTTAAAAGTACTCAAAAAAATTTAACCAAAAATGATCTGACATTTCTTGGCACAAATATAAACCAAATAAAAGATGGTATTTCCTCCATAACAGAAACAAAAAAGGAATTTCAACTAGAAACAATCACCGAAGCCATTAAAGAGGTAATGGACAGCAGGATTGATAAAATAGAAAAGGATATTTCAGTTTATAGACCTTCTTATGCACAAATTGCAAAAAGAGAAAATGTATCAGATTTGATCGTAAAACATCAGCAAATTCAAAATAGAGAATTCACGCTTATGGCAACATCAGCCAACAATGAACCTACTTCAACAATAATACAGGCTATTTCTAAAGATATAAAGAAAATTAGAGACAAGGGCACAAAGATAAAAATCAACAAAATGTTTAACACAAGAAGCGCAGTAATTATAAAATTGCCTAATATGACAGAGATGAATTCACTTCAAGAGGAATTGAACAAATCTGAGGAATTAAAAACAATAAGCAAAATTTTTGTTCCAAAGCAAAGAGATCCAACAGTGGTGGTGAAAAACGTTTCCAAACTAACCAATACAACCACATTTGTAAACACAATTTGCAATATGAATCAGGAGCTGAACGGAATGGAAGATGAAATCAAGATATTATTCGTAATGAAATCTAACACACCAACCCAAACACATAGTCCTGAGAGTTTCCCCAAAAGCCTATCAACTTATGAAAAGAATGAACAATACATTATATACAGACCTAGAACGTTGTCAGATACAAGATAAAATCCTAGTAAAACAATCCCAAAATTGTTTTCAGTTTAATCCAGACCATAAAACAAAAGAATGTCCAAATGTACAAATATGTTGCATATGTGGAACCCAGGGCAATCACGTCTGCACAAAAGAGATAAGATGCCATAACTGTTCAAAGAATCCAAGACTTAGGAATAGTCCGATTAACCATAAACCAAATACAAATGACTGTCCTCAATATAAATTGCAGGTTGATAGAACAGTGAGAAGAACTCAATATCTCATCGGTTCAGAAGAGAAATGAATAACGAATTTAGTTATTTGTAATCAAGGTGATCACTGCTCTACCATATAGAGGAAACATAAAATGTTTACAACAGAATATTAGAAAAGGTATGACAGCTTTAAACGAACTTACAATTTCAACGAATAATAATCCACCCGATATTATATTACTTCAAGAACCATATGTTTTAAATAAACAGGTTATATTTGATTTAGACTCACCAATAATTTATTCAAAGACTTCAGAAATTACTTACACAGCATCAATCATTGTAAATAAAAATATAAAATTCAAAAAATTAGATAATTTTACGAATCAATTCTGTACTGCAATATCTGTCATAACCTCAAATTCGTTTGTAGTAATCGCAAAATTTTACTTTCATCCCAATTCCTATAATGATACTCACTTAGATTTTATAAGAAACTTGATTAATACTTATTCAAATAACCCTATAGTCCTATGCTGAGATTTCAATTCCCGTCATCCAATCTGGTTCGATAAAATAACAAATTCAAATGGTTACAAATTGCAAACAATAATAAATGAAAATCACTTGTACATTCACAACGATAAAACTCCAACATGTAGAGGGGCAAGTATAGTAGATCTAACAATCTCGAATAGACTTTCAATAAATATGATCAGACATTGGACCACCTCATCACTGACGAATATTTCTGATCATTTGGCAATTCAATTTGAAATTCACTCAAAATTTAATTATATAAAAGATAAACAGAATTCTACATGGAAATTCAATGAAAAACACGCCAACTGGGCAATTTTCTCCAAAAATCTCAAGTATCAAGAATTTATCAAATTAAAGAATGAGGCAGATATGGTGGAAAATTGCACGGATATTGATAAATTTGTAAACAAACTCACGGATAACATAATAGAAGCAGCTTACATATCATTAAAAGTAAAATCAAACAACTACGCATACGATGCAGGTATAAAATGGTGGAATAAAGAACTTGAACAAATGAAAACACATTTTCATTATGTAAGAAACTTATTTTATCACAGTAAGACTATCGATGCATCAAGATTTAAACAAGTCAGAAACAAATTTAATAATATGATAAAGAAAGCAAAGAGAAATAGTTTGAAAAATTTCATCGAAGAAAATGAATCAAATGATCCTTTTGGTAACGCATATAAAATTTTCAAAAAGCTCAAATCTTCAAACAAGCGAAAAGGACTTCCCATAATAGACAACAATCAAGAATCAGAAAAAGAAAAACTCATTACAGACATAATAAATGTATTAATTGCAGATGACAGAATTGATCAAGACAACCATCAACAAGAATTGGTTAGAAGTTACGAACCTTTTCTAAGTAATTCAAGCGCTATCCATATTGATACCGAAGAAATAGAATATCTAATTGACAATAGCAATGTTAAAAAGTCACCAGGTCAAGATAATATCAGTAATAACATGATAAAATACGCAAAGACTCTGATACTTCCGGTGCTACATTCGTTATTAAATAAATGTATTCAGATGGGATATTTTCCAAGGGAATGGAAAACGACAGTTTTAAAAATTCTAATGAAACCAAACAAATCTAACGTCGAATCAATAAAAAGCTATCGACCTATTTCGTTAACATCTAATCTGTCTAAGATCTACGAAAAAGTTATTAAAAAGAAAATTTATGAATATTATATGCAAAACAATTTATTAAGTCCCAAACAGCATGGATTCATCAAGTCAAAATCTACTATTACAGCCTTGAACAATATAATCGATATAATAATGGAACACAAAACCAAAGAACTGACAGCTCTGGTCACAATAGATATTGCGGGAGCCTTTGATAACGCATGGTGGCCTGCGATTTTAAAAATAATAGATGAAGATAATTTGCCGGAAAGTTTAATAAGGACTATTCAATCCTATTTCAAATCGAGGAAAACGAAATTTACATACGAGAACTTAACAATAAATAAACAAATTACAAAGGGATGTCCGCAGGGAGGCCCGCTATCTCCACTACTATGGATAATATTACTAAACGATCTTTTGATCAAATATCAAGTTCCTAATAGTGAAGTGGTATGTTATGCGGATGATGTATCGATTATATGCTGGCACAACAATTGCAAAGACCTGAAATTTGTTATAGAAAAGGCATTAAATACGATTGATGTATGGTGTAAGAGTAACAAACTTGAAATAAGTCTAGAAAAAACTAATATACTTTATTTACATAACAAAGAAAAAATCCCAATCAAATTTAATAATGAAATAATCATACCAACTCTGAAGACCAAAATTTTAGGAATAATAATTGCAAATCACAGAAGAAGAAACAAAATAAATTTTACATACCACATAGAAGAAATAGTAAATCGTACAAAACGTTTTAAAAATTATCTCTTCTCAATTTGCGGGAAATCTTGGGGTCTAAGCACCCAGAAAAGGCTAACTTTATATAAATCCATTTTCAGACCAATACTTACATATGGAGCCGAAATCTGGTTCAAATATTTAAATAAAAAATGTTTACAAAAATTAAATTCAACCCAATATCAAATACTGACATGGTGTATACAAGCCTATAAATCCACATCATATAGCTGTGTTCATAGTTTGGCCAACATTCCTCTGATCTCAGACTTTATCGAATCCAGAATCATGATTTCTGTGTGTGATCTGAGAAACTTATCCACAGATGATCAACAAATTTATGACCCATTTATTCCAGGAATTATAGATACCTTTCTCAAATCAAGAATGAATGTTCTGAAAAACGAAGCAAATAATACTTTCTTAAGTTTTTTTCCCCAAGAAATCCCTAAATACTTTCGTCCAAATTTTTATAATACTCAATTTGTTACAAACCACGGAAATTTCAAAAGTTTTTTAAATAGAATAAAGGCAGTGGAGGATTCAAGTTGCTTTTGTGGTATGGAGGAACAAACCTCAAGACATCTACTGATCGATTGCCCAGCATTTCAAGATTATAGAATGAAGAATGAACTAGTTGTTTATGAATTAAACGATATGATTTCCGATAAAAAATCCTATCTAAAGTTCAATTCATTTTGTAAATACATTCTAAAATTTCTACAAAATCTGGATCTCTAATGTTTTTATTCGTTGAATAATGTAAATAACTCATGTGTGTGTAAATAAACTTTTCTCCTTGTTTGGCGCAAGTATCCCTTGCGGGATATAGCGCTTTGGAAATAAAATAATTGTAAATAATTGTAATCTGTAAATGTTTTTCTTCTTTCGGGATAGAGGGTTAACGTAGCAAAGCCATCTTCAAAAAATCAAAGAAAACCCTTTTTCTTGTTATGGATTTATATCTTCAGAAAATTCTCTATAAGAATCATTTTTTTTCTGAGAAGAATACCCCATTGTTGGAATTTATCACACTTATTTCGAATGTTATCAGTTTCGAAGGATTTATTTCACATACTATAATTTTTAGTTACACTCTGAGGCATAGAATACAGAAATATATTTCTAGATGTGAATATAATTATGAAATATTCTTTATATATTCGAATAAACTAATGAGAAATATAAATAAATAAATAGAGTGAGAGAGAATATATCAAGAATGAGAAATGTTGAATTTTAAAATGGAAATACTAGGCTTTCCTTATATTTAATTCATATGACAATATATCTGGAGTACACTGTTTAGGTATGGCATGTGAAAACGATATTGATTTGAGCCACAATTTGAATTGATAGGGCCATTATTAAAAAAAAAACATGTCTTTAATTAAGGTGTAAAACCAAGTTTGTAGGAATGTCTTGTTTGATTTTCTATTTTATTTTCTATATAATGACCTTATTTGCACTATTACAGTTACTAATGTCCACAAAAATATTTCTCTAGAATAGAATTTTCCATCAAAGTGTGTTAAAATTACAGACAAAAATTTTCTCTTTAATATAATAATATATATAATAAAAAGATATATGAAATCACATTATAAATATATTTATTTACTCTCAAAATACTTATACAATTTTGAGAAGTTGCCGATGAGTATAGGACACAGTTGATGTGACCCTTTCGACAGAGGAATATGACCACAAGACATAGTTTGTTGCATCAGAGTAATGGGGAACACTTCATTGAAGGGGAATGCAGAATGAAGAGATTGAAGAGCTGAGTCTTAGGGACTTCTCAGTTAAAGGATCTGGCAATTATGAATTCTGCCATAAAGAGTAGGAAGATATAGTTTCTATATTTCTACTAATACACTTGAGGAACCTTCCTCATATAATAGTAGGTCTTCTTTATTAGGGTCCGGAAAATATTATTAGAAAGGGTTCTTACAATGAAATCTTTCAGTTTAAAAAATGAATAAATATATTTATTTATCAGGTAGTTTTTTTTCAACCTTTGAGTAAAATAAACAATATAAATATCTTACATTTGATATTAATTATTTATTAAGTTAATCCTTTATTATTGTAAATGATAAAAATGAAAACAATTATTCATATATATTAATTTTAAATACTAATTAAAATAAACGCTATTTAATATTTAAAAAATGGTGTTTCATTTATATATGTTATATAATTAGTCAAATATTATCATCAAAATAGTGAATAAGTTATGAAGAATGAACAGAATATTATTTTAAATAGGTAAGTAAATATAATATATTAATTTGAAAATACCGATTTTTCTATTTTCCATAATTAAACAATAAAACAATATATATATATATCATATATTTACATATCCATTCATTATTAATATAAAAAGATAATTACATATGTATAAAATTATAAATTTATCTGCCATCTATCGTTAAATTTTGTACAAATATATTTACTGGCAATGTGTTTCTTTTAAATTAATTTTTGAAATATTTAAAAGAAACACATTGCCAGTAAATATATTTGTTCAATATTTTGATGTCTATAAATATTTTGGAAATTATTTTTTTTATATATAATATATGGATAAATATAATCATGGACAAAACATAACAAAGTTGTACCTTTTAACATGTATATCGGTATTTAGACAATAACTCAGAAAGGTATTCGATACACAGTGACCTTTATTGAGAAAGACGAGATAACCAAGTGTGAACAAAATTGACTCTGTCTCCTTCAAAAATCAGAAGATTGGTGACATCAATTACTTTCCACTACTAAGTTTTGTCCATGAGTTCTATATATGTAATACAATCCCCCCAATACAATGTAAACTTGATAAATTCAAGGGTTCACCAATGATGAGCCAGGATCTCTTAATATATTTTCAACATAATAAGAATTTTACTAAACTGTTTCATTCGTAAAAATATATTGTACAAAAATAGTTTCAATTATAATAACAATAAAAAGATCTTCATACAAAATAAAAAAGACTTGAATAACGATTTTACCAAAATCAATTTTTATATAACATTACCTTAAAGATTATAGTAAAAATAAGGGAAAAAAAGACGAGGAGAAAGAATGTCTAACAAATTGGTCCTTCGATAGACAAACACTTGTCTCACCTCGCAGAATATTTCTTAGCTAAACAAATTTGATCAACTTTCCAATCGGGTTCCTTATAGATTGTGGGAATCCGATATTTCTAACGATATCTCTGGAAATATTTGCTATAGTCAAATCAATATATCGGATCTTCTAAAGAAATAAGACAATAGAACAATTACCTGGAGTACGCCATTGTTTTCTAACAACAAATAATGACGAACTATATTCACCAATCTCCATTTTCTATTGGAAATTTTATTTCTATTATTTTAGCTTTTGGGAGGCCCTATTGGAAGGCGTAGTTAAATCTTTTTGAAAATAAATTATTATATAATTCATTGTTTGTATGTGTTGTCATATATTAACCATTTCTATCATTAATATTATTTATTATTGTTATTATTTTGAAAATAGAGCAATCCATGAATAAATATTTAATTAAAAAGGCATATATTGGATCAAAATATCATTTATTTTACCAATATTTCAGTTGGCTGAACGCCAACCTTTATCAAGGTGTTATAACCTATTTAATGTGTGTCAACAACAAACTCAGCGCCACATAACGTCAACAGAATTAAGTTTTAAAAATATTTTGTTATATATTTTTATTATATGAATTCATATGTGTTTAATATATAAATATTAGAGTATTTCCTTTATTTCAATACACAAAACACTATATCCCGGCTAGGGATAATTGCGTCTATTTACATTTTTAAATAGAAACACTTATAAACACATTATGAAATAAATAATATAATTAAAATATATAAGAAAAACAATAAGATATATCAGAAACCTGATCTTTTCAGGTAAGAAAGAAAATCATAAATATATTTACAAAAAATTGTTAAATTTGTGACAATTATCTCTGGTTATTATTACAATTATTTAATTCAAAACAATATTCCTAAAATTACAAAAATTGATTAATACCTAATATAAGTTATTCATTCATTTTAAATGGATATATATGAAATACAATTATTTGACATTTAATTTAAAAGAAAAATATATTCAGTGCAATATATTAAAAAAGTATATTTTAAAATATAGTGAGTTCATTTATTATTACAAATATTTTTATCCTTTCAAGTGTTATATTTGAAATTGTCTGAATAAATTGAACTAAGATAATATTCATTTATTTCAATATTTTATAAATTGATAATACATACAAGACGTAAAACTATTTATCAAACTCCTTTATTGTTTAAATAAAAACTTCCAATTATTCTTAATTTAATAATAAATTATAAAAAGTACCGGGTTCATTTGAAAATTCACCCATTATCAATCATGCAGCTCTACTATTGTATCGGGCAATTTTGGTTATACACTCATGGACAAATTTAAGGAAGTTTTACCTTTCAGCATGTATATCGGGATTCAGACAATAACTCTGAAAGATACACTCATGGACAAACTTAAGGAAGTTGCACCTTTCAGCATGTATATCGGGATTCAGATAATAACTCTGAAAGATACACTCATGGACAAACTTAAGGAAGTTGCACATTTCAGCATGTATATCGGGATTCAGACAATAACTGTGAAAGATACACTCATGGACAAACTTAAGGAAGTTATACCTTTCAGAATATATATCGGTATTCAGATAATACCTCTGAAAGATATTACAGTGACCTTTATTGAAGAGACACGAGATAACCAAGTGTGAACATAATTGCCTCGGTCACCTTAGAACCGGTAACATTTAATACTTTCCATATCCTCTTAAGTTTTGTTCATATGTGTAGAAATTTTATAAACAATAGTATTCATGATGAAATTGTGAAAAGGTATTATAATTACAATTATATTCTTACAATGAGTATCTTTTTTATTTAAAAAACGCTAGCTCTAAAGCGTTATTTGCTCTTCAACGGGCTTACAAAAATTTACTATTTTTGTAAGCCCGTTGAAGAGCGAATAACGCTTGAAAGCTAGCGTTTTTTAAATAAAAAAGATACTCATTGTGAGAATATAATTGTAATTATAAAACAATAGTATGTATAAGAAATTAGAGCATTTATAGAAAATACAATATTTTAAACAAACAACTTTCTACTTTCTTTACTGTGAAGTATAAATATTGGAAGAGACTGGGTTTATTATAGTTTTGAACAATTCCCTATTTATACATTATAGTAAATTGAATGGAAAGCTGCTATACTGGAAGGGTCGTATTTATATTTTTAATGGCGGTTTAATTATCTGTGAAATATATTATTGTTAGCGTCCATCAAGTTATTCTATTAATTAATTATTCTAGTATTATACATATAACCTTTTATATATCAATTCAAAAATATTAATTATTGAATTTTCTTATTTATTAATCAACCAGTTACGATATATTTGTTACAAACCACGGAAATTTCAAAGGTTTTTTTAAATAGAATAAAGGCAGTGGAGGATTCAAGTTGCTTTTGTGGTATTGAGGAACAAACCTCAAGACATCTACTGATCGATTGCTCAGCATTTCAAGATTATAGAATGAAGAATGAGCTAGTTGTTTGTGAACTTAACGATTTGATTTCCGATAAAAAATCATATTTAAAGTTGAATTCATTTTGTAAATACATTCTAAACCTTCTACAAAATCTGGATCTCTAATGTTTTCATGCGTTGAATAATGTAAATAACTTATGTAAATAAACTTTTATCCTTGTTTGGCGCAAGTATTGGTAATTGGTAATATATAAATATTTGCGCCTATTACAGAGAATACAAACAAATAATAAATTAAAACTCAGAATCATATATTTATAAATTTACATGTATTAATAGACAGAGTTTATAAAATAAATATTATTGAATTTGTGGATATGTTCATAGAATAATTGCATATTGGTCAATGAAAGAGAAAATAAATGTTGACCGTTACTATATCTTGTCGTTGATTGAAGCTATTGTTTCCTTTCCATCTCCTCGATTGAAAATGTCAATCATCTTTTAATCGATTTCTTTATCTTTTTATGTCCAGCGTCTCTTATCTAACTATCATCTAGGGATATATCTTGAAGAAAGAACAAAAGTTTACAGAGACGAGTTTCCTTTATTAATGCCGTAAATTCGGCAGGCTTTCGGTACTGTACATATGTGATATAGAAATATTATTTTATTTTAAATTATAATTTCATAGATACAAATACTCTGCTAAATCGACCGCCAGAGGTCACTCTTCACCTATAAAAACTCGTTGTTGTTTTATCCCAATGGCTGGCTCAAACCTTTTGTACATTATGTAAATAATATTTTGTTTTCCTTATTCTACTCGCCTTAAGCCAGGCAGTACTTTTACCAAATCATATTTATTATATAATCCTAAAGCTCAATTAAGACAATCTCTGATCAAAACTATTTTTGTAATCATACTTTAAAGATTTCAACCACGACTGCATTACCATTACCATAATCCTAAACATGATCCAAAATCAAGCAGAAAATCAAATATCATTTGTTTATATAGCATATAAACATTATCTTTCAGTTTCTTGGAAAGTAGCCTGTCGAAGGACGTCAAAGTCCGAAAGCTTGCCGAATTTACAGCTTTAATAAAAGAAACACGTCACCGTTATCTTTTGTTCCTTCTTCAAAATGATGTCAGGCGATTCTTTCTCTTGTAATGTATCTCTCTTGGAAGATATTCTATATCAGAACCTCTATTGTGAAAACCTGTTCATCAGAAAGCTATGATAAGAGATTATATATACTAAACCATTTGTTTCTCAAGGAATTATTGGACATTTCTTGTGGTTGCAAACAATATATAGATGTATGCGTGTATATGTGCGTATATATGTATATATTTTTAAATTTAATGATGTAACTGTAAATAAAATTCAAAGAATATATCTCTATATATGTAAATAATATTTATCTATTTATAATATTTATCTTTCTAAGTCGCTTTCTGTTTATCTTTCCATGTTGAATATTTTCTTTGTTATATTTGTATGTACATTTAGCGCAAGTGTCCCTAGGGGGACATAGCGTTTTGAATTGAAATAAATTGTATTTGTTTGAAAATAACATGTTCTAATGCGATATTAAACCTTTACCTAGTTAATCATCAAGCATTTGCATGTGAGGCCATATATCCAACAATAATTATTCATGATGATGTTGAAATAGACGGCTATCTACCTCAAAAATTTACCTTTACTTACATTTTGTCCATGAGTGTATATCACGTAGATTCATAAAACCAATGCTAATAATCGAATAATAATCACATTAGAATGAAAATAACAAAGGTAGCTTGATTTATTTTGAAAATAGATCAATCCATAAATTAAACTATAATTAAAAAGGCATATATTGGATTAAAATATAATTTATTTTACAAATATTTCAGTTGGCTGAACGCCAACCTTTATCAAGGTATTATAACATAGTTGTTGACACACTTTAAGATGTTATAATACCTTGATAAAGGTTGGCATTCAGCCAACTGAACCATTGGTAAAACAAATGATATTTTGATCCAATATATGCCTTTTTAATTAAAGGTTAATTTATAGATGCTAATTATGAGAGAGAGAGAGAGAGAGAGAGAATGGTGTAAAAGATAAAAATATTTATATATCATTTCTCTATAGACATTCACTTATTCACTATATCATAAAATATATTTCATATATTATTAATGATTATACAAATATTTCTCTGTATTTTAACAAGGGTGGGTATTTTTTTTCAAGAATAAAAACTTGGTTTGTCTTTGAAAATAATAATCTATAGACATTCACTAATTTATAAATTTCAGTATCTCAGAGATAAAAGATAACGCTGTATATAAACACAGTATATACACAACACTAATAAAGAAGATAAAGAAGAAAGGAATCTGAGAGAAAAGCTCAGATATCACATTGGATAAATAATAACTAATTCCTACGGATTGGTGTTGAATTAGCGCTGATAAGAAAATGGAAGGCGAGATTCATGTAAGCCCTTCAAAGAAATAAAGATTTAATAAAAATTATCTATTTTAATATATATTCTCTTAGATTAAGTAATTACAATATTAATTGCTTCATTGTTTTTTGTTAGAAACCTATTTTATAAATTATTCTACCTCTATATCTTTATTTTTATAAATTAATTTTAAAATTGATCTATAGATGGCGTCTGAATTGAAAAAAAGTAAAATATTAATTGAATGCATTCAAATTTTCTATTTGTATATTATTATATTACGTATTTGGTGTATTAATTGCTTTATTTTTCTTACATCAGTGTCCATTTTTATTTCTTTATTAATATTAGGCTGTATTTTAATTCAAAAATTGACCTTTAGATGGCAATAGTATATATATATTTATTTAAAAACACTTATGCATTAGAATTTATCAAATATTTTATGAGATTATTAAAGTTTGTAGCTTTATTATTTTAATCAGAGGTATTTGTTTTTACTATATATTTATTTTAGTTTAATATAATGCATATATTGAACTATATAGATACTAAATAGATAGTTCTAGTTTATACCAAAAAGTGAAATTATTAATTTAAAGCATACCCACTATATTTATTAATTATGGCCTTAATTACTTCATTGTTTATTTTCATGTTATTTTTATTCGGAATTTGATTAAAATATATCGCTGGTTCGTGTTTATTAATTTTTTTTTAATATGATGGGATGATGGGAATTTTTAGTTTTCATATCAAAAGTAATTTACGCACTACATTGTATTGAATTAGCTTCACACACATTTTTGAATATTATATAACTCAAAATAATAAATATAAATATTTTTTTGTTGAAAAGAAACACATGCAGAATAGTTTTCAAATGTCGTTTTATAATCATAAGCCGCATTATATTATATTATATTGTATTATAAATTACTTTATGTATTATCAACGAACGGAAAAATATGTCCAGGGTAGCCTAGTGGACATGGCATCTGCCCGGTAAGCGGAACACTGTGGGTTCGATTCCCATCCCTAGACACTTTTATTTTTCCGTTTATCATTACTCTTCACAATTCACCCTTTCATACCTCATCCAAAAGGTTAGAAATAATCGTTATTTCTTCTTAAAATAATTTTTGATTTTTCGTTGAAAGGAAACTCATGCGGGATAGTTTTCAAATATCGTTTTACAATCACAAGCCGCAATATATTATATTGTATTATAAAAATATATATTTGGTGAGAAGGAGAAATATTTTCTATCTATATATTCAGAAACCATGCATATATTGGATTTAAAAATATATTTATTATTCCGATATTTCGAGGGGCAACTCGCCTCTCTTTATCGATGTTGTTTGTTTTTCTCACTAAAACGCTTGAGAACGGGTGTATCACTCTCGTTCTACAAGACCAATGAAATATTACAGAAATATCGGAATAATAAAAATATTTATAAATCTAATATAGGCATATCTATATTAATAAAATGCAAATTTCATAAGAGGACATCACTAAAAACTTTCGTTACAATGCATCAATTTCAACCAAATTTTCAACATTTATGTAAAACGAGATGGAGCAGGTTTTGCTTAACATCAAAATATTTTTCCCTAACATTAACATGCGTAACTTAGCTGTTATCGATTAAATACAAAAAAAAATCAACAGAGTTAATTTTATTTATATATAAATACAAAAAAGAAATTCAGCAATTCATTCAACTCAATCTAAAAAAATATTCAAAACAAGCAATTTTAAGATAACACCATATGTAAAACAGCCGGCCAAGAAAACAACAACGATATTACATCTTTCTCACATATTCACACACAATCTTGATTAATAATTAAAACTAATCTTTAACATTGTTTATTATACTTCATAATATATAATATTCGTTAGGCAAACTTTCAATCGGATAAATGTAATATAAAAAGCCAACAATGAAGAATGAATGTAAGATAAAAATCCAACAATGAAGAGTAAATATAATATAAAAAGCCAACAATGAATAATGAATGTAAGATAAAAAGCCAACAATGAAGAGTAAATGTAATATAAAAAGCCAACAGAGTGAATGTAAGATAAAAAGCCAACAATGAAGAGTGAATGTAATATAAAAAGCCAACAATGAAGAATGAATGTAAGATAAAAAGCCAACAATGAAGAGTGAATGTAATATAAAAAGCCAACAATGAAGAATGAATGTAAGATAAAAAGCCAACAATGAAGAGTGAATGTAAGATAAAAAGCCAACAATGAATAGTAAATGTAATATAAAAAGCCAACAATGAAGAATGAATGTAAGATAAAAAGCCAACAATGAATAGTAAATATAATATAAAAAGCCAACAATGAAGAATGAATGTAAGATGAAAAGCCAACAATGAAGAGTAAATATAATATAAAAAGCCAACAATGAAGAGTGAATGTAAGATAAAAAGCCAACAATGAAGAGTAAATGTAATATAAAAAGCCAACAGAGTGAATGTAAGATAAAAAGCCAACAATGAAGAGTGAATGTAATATAAAAAGCCAACAATGAAGAACGAATGTAAGATAAAAAGCCAACAATGAAGAGTGAATGTAATATAAAAAGCCAACAATGAAGAATGAATGTAAGATAAAAAGCCAACAATGAAGAGTGAATCTATCTATATATATAAAATTGAATGTCTGTCTGTCTGTTTGTCTGCACTCTATAGATTCAAAAACAATACATCCAATCGCCGTGAAAATTTGGGATATTATTAGGTATATCACCGGGAAGGTTTTTGAAAAATAATTTCCTGAATATCTTGAATATCCTTAGAGTTATTTGCAGATTTGTAGATTTAACTCGCAAGCAGCGCCCCCATTGTGACGATGATAACAATATATCGAGAGATTCAAATTTACGAGTTTCAAATTATCAAAATATATCTTTTTTTTTTAAATAAGTTTTTAGAGAATTGTTTTAACAAATGTTCGCTAGACAAACCTTTACTCGGATAAAACCCCGGGCGAAGCCGAGTACGTTTTATAAGTTTATAGAGAATTGTTTTAACAAATGTTCGTTAGACAAACATTCACTCGGGTAAAACCCGGGCGAAGCCGGGCACATCCGCTAGTTTTATTAATATAATCTTAATTATGGATTGCTCAATCTTCAAAATAATTATATATATATATATGTGTGTATTAAAAATAAAGAAGGCATCTCATGACCACGAGTACATGTGCTTTTTAGATGGCAGAGCGCCATCTAGTGGAGCAAAATTAAACTAAACGTTTATTTAGCTTGCTCCGTGATATTTTGCCAACACAATTCCTTGATAAATCAAGAAAAGCCATCCACGAACGCCATCAAAGAAATTGGTTTGGCCAAATATCACGGAGCAAGCTAAATAAACGTTTAGTTTATTTTTGCTCCACTAGATGGCGCTCTAAAAAGCACATGTGCTCGTGGTCAGGAAATGCCTTATTTATTTTTAATATCAACACCTGACCCACTTATCTTTTATTTTTTCTATTGTTTTTTCATATATATATATGTTATGAATATTTTGTGTTATTGTTAGATTAGGCTTGATAAGACAAAGGATCGATAAGATAAAGGGTTGAGGTGCAGTCGTGATAAAAAAAGATAATTATTTACCGTCAAGTAGCTTTTATTTTCAATTACTTGAGGAAAGATTACACATTTGTTAGTTTCACATTATATAGAATTTATAATTTAATCCTATATTAGTGATTTAAAAGGATTGATTGGTTAACTACGCATATTTACAACAAAACTATATAACTAAACTAAACAACTAAACTGAAAGTCTTTCTAAAAAACGATGATAACAAAAAAAATAAAATTATCAATGAATAAAATAAAGTATATATTTTTTAAAATATAGAAATATTTGAGGTTTTTAGATTATAATATATATATATATATTGCGTTTATTTATAAATGTATATTAATTTAAGATGAGCCATACTATTTCTAATATTGAAATGCCTGATTAAATTTTGACAACGTTATACTAGAAGAAATAAAAACGGTAGACTATGTGTAAAGGTTATATTGTCGTTAAATCAGGTAGAATAAATGGATGTGCGATGGTTCTGATAAATCAAGACTATTTACAAAGGTACAATAAACTATCAGGACTACATCTGATTAGAGAGGTAACTACTACTGCTAACCATTAATTCAACTTCTTTATTGGTGTTTTACTCTAAGAATGCTGGTTAATTAGTAGAATTCATTTCTTTTTATTCCAATCGTTCTTCCATCGTATTATTCATTTTACGAAACTCTTTATAGACGCGTATGTGATTCTTAAAAAAAAAACAATTTCTACTGTCCTTATTACAATGGAAAAATTAATTGGAGGGCCTGGCTCATCATTGGTGAACCCTCCCAGCGGTTTCGCCAGTTTAATATATCGTAAAACGACACTAGAAGTTACACCGCATGAGTTTCTTTTCAACGACAAATTAAAATTTTATTTCAAGGTGAAATATCGACTATTTCTAACCTTTTTGGATGAGGTATGAAAGGATGAATTATGAAGAGTAATGAAATGACGAACGGAAAAATAAAAGTGTCCAGAGTAGCCTAGTGGACATGGCATCTGCCCGGTAAACGGAACATTGTGGGTTCGTTTCCCATCCCTGGACACTTTTATTTTTCCGTTCGTCATTACTCTTCATAATTCATCCTTTCATACTTCATCCAAAAAGGTTAGAAATAGTCGATATTTCACCTTGAAATAAAATTTTAATTTGTCGTTAAAAAGAAACTCATGCGGTGTAACTTCTAGTGTCGTTTTACAATCACAGACGCAGTATATTATATTGTAGTTTAATATATTGATTTTGATTTAATTTTGATAACAGATGGCGCGCTAATGCCTCATTATTCATTATAGTTATTGGAATAATAAAAATAAATTTGGGAAATGTCATTATACAGGTTGGTTATATAATTGATCCGTAAATTAATTACATCACACACAACATTTCTTTATCACTTTACTTCCACCAATTCAGCGATTTTCTGTCGTCCTTTTCAAGAAATAATTTGAGATTACTGTTAACCTTTATAAAAATTCTGAATATACATTCAAAATTGTGGGCGTTCTGAAATTTTAAAATCAGGTATTGTGACTTTGTCATCATATCTGATAGATATCAGAGACGATCCAAATGTTACATATAGTTTATGGTTATATTTTGACAGAAGAGGTGACTTTTCTTTCTTTTATAAATCAATTTCCTCTTGGAGATATTTTTAATCCGTATTTTTCAAATTGTTGAGTGAGGTCACGTGATAATTGTAAACCAATCAGTTCAGAGAAGATCTCAGCCTGCGCGTGACATTCTGAACTCTTGACACGCGTACCTTTCGAAAAACAAATCTTTCTAGCAACGGCCACTTTATATTTCCTCGTTTCATTTTTGGAATCAATAAAGACACCTCAACACCACTTCTAACAAAATGAATATATATTCAAAATATACCTAGATTTACTTCGGGGATCGTTGGAAGAATGGTCTAAACCGTTGGTTTTCGACCTCTACGCGCCGGGTTCGATTCCCGCATTGGACACTTTTTTCTGATTTAAAAAAAATGTTCCAATGACCCCCGATTCTTGCAAATATCTAACCCCACCAACGAGTGTAAGTAACCAAACGGGGCTCTGGAAAATTTGTAAGTACAAAGTCGAACTGCTTTTCACATGTGTAGACATGTGGTGCACTTACAGTAAAGGCAGTCACCCACTTCTACCCACCATGATTATCATGGCCTGTACCACGTGTACTAGGTATAAGCAAATAAAACTATAGTGATAGAAAAATGTGTATTCTTCCAAATATATAAGTAAAGGGAGAGGTTCGTTTTTTTTAGATACAGATATTCCTTTGTTAATTTTATGTTAAAATTCACGTGTTATCTTGATTAGTTTATTCTGTAAATTAGCATCAATAATGAGGTGGTGAACCCTTTGATTTCTGGGATATTTAATTATGGAAATTGCGACTTCATTCCAGAAAAACATCCGTTCAACCCCTAAGGGATAATTAAATTTTCCTAAATTTTCAGAGATAATCAGAATTGAATTCTATCTCAAATTAACATGTTGAATTAATGCAAATTTTCATTATATGGAAATTATATTCGGTTCGAATATACCTTTGTCATTATTATTTAGAATTTCATATATTAATGAATATATATATATATATATATATATATATATATATAATATATATAAAGAACTGTGATGCACACGAATGTTTTCTTTCAAAAATAATGCAAATTTCTAATGAACCTATTTGTCTGGGGTTATATTCATATATGGATTTATAGTTATATATAAACAAGATATTTTGTGCTTCAATGATTTTGAAAAAAAGAGGTGCCACTTTCGGTACACATATATTTAATTTGAAAAAATAGTACAAATGTAATATTGTACTGGGATAAGGGGCATAGATTAAGAAAAAGGCATCTCCTTATCGTGCAATCATGCATGATTAATCAAGAATGGGTATTTGGCCAACTCTGGAATAATTAAAAATCAACGAGAATAGTTGATATTTATTCCGATAGATGGCGCAAGCCATTAGAAACTTTCAGTTGCACGATAAGGAGATGCCTTTTTCTTAATATATTTAATTATAGAGTAAATTTGTATGAAATATAGATCACAAATATATGTGTGTTTTCCTTATATTACAAACAAATATAAAACTTGTATAGTCCTTACTGCGATGAAAATAGGAGGGTTTGGCTCATCAGTGGTGAGCCTTACAGCGGTTTCGCCAATTTAATCCACCAGGCCATATTTGGAGCCTATTATTATATTGTCGCGTGTTTACCCTCTGGTTCTTTGCGACAACGCGCTTCTTCCCTTCGTGGATCACCTGCTCAGACTCCCGTTGCTCTTCCCTGCGGCTTTCCCCGCAGGCCACCCAAAGACGTCCCGAGTTCCACCACTCAAGTGGAAACTCCCTTCCTCTGGCAGTATCTCTGTATCTCTCGGCCTTACCACTGGTGGGGGGACACGAGAGACTTACCAGAAGAGTAGTAGCAGCAGCAGTAGACTGGCGATGATGGCAGTGGCGGTAGTAACGACAGGAGGCGGCACAGATACTTGAATCACTTATTTTATTGTCATCTATTACTAACATTAAATCTAAATAAAACAACAGACAATGTGTATTTACATGACCCTACATCCTGGGGCCAACACAAAAGCGTATTTACAGCCAACCTCCCCAGGAAACGGGACCACAGCAGTCGGCGACTCCCACATCAACCAGCAAAGGAATCCGGCGAAAGCGCCATCTATTGGCGGAGGTTGTAAACGTTTGGAGGCCTTACACGTAACACTGCCTCCCCCTCAAGGCGGATCGTCCCGATCCGGCCTCATCGTTTCCGTCGCCCAGATGTCACGCTTTTCGCTGGTGCCGCTTCTCTTGCCTGAACTGCCCATCTCGCGGGAATCACCTTTCTCGCCGAAGCCAATCTTTCTCGCTGGAGCCTCCCCTTTCGCCGGAGTCGCCCTTTCGCCGGAGCCGTCCTTCTTGCCGGGATCGCCTCTCCCGCCGGAGCCGCCCCTTTCTCCGGAGCCGTCCCTCTCGCCGGAGCCGCCCCTCTCGCCGGTACCGCTTCTCACGCCGGAACCGCATCTCACGCCGGAGGCACCCCTCATGCCGACTCAGCCTCTTATGCCTACTCCGATTCTTATATCGGTACCGCCTTTCGTGCCGGAGGCGCTTCTCATGCCGGCACCGCCTCTTATGCTGGTACCACCTTTCTCGCCGAGACCACCTCTCTCGCCAGGACCATTCATCCTTCCGGGACCTCTCCTCTCGCCGGTACCGCCTCTCTCGCTGGCACTGTTTCTCTCGCCGGGACCACTCCTCTCGCCGGGACCACTTCTCTTGCCGGGACCATTCCACTCGCCGGGACCATTCCTTTCGCCGGTACTGCTTCTCTCGCCGGGACCATTCCTTTCGCCGGTACTGCTTCTCTCGCCGGGACCATTCCTTTCGCCGGTACTGCTTCTCTCGCCGTAGCCGCTTTTCTCGCTGGCACCGCTTCTTCCGAGGGCACTGCTTCCCTCGCCGGTACCGCTTCTCTCGCTGGGGCCGCTTCATTCGCGGGTCCGCGTGACGCAGATTCAAGGTCTGTCCAGGAGGCTCCTCAATCAGGCCCTCCACTCCACGCAATTCCCCCATGTTTCCCGGCTCGACTTCCAGTCCTCGGGACTCTGCCCGGCCCTCGCCGACATCATCCAAAGCTGTCTCGGCCGTACCTGTCCCATTCTGCCAGTGGGCCTTCATTTGAGACAGCAGCCTCTCCATCTCTAAGTTTCTGAGAAGCCTTTACTCTTCCGTTAGGCGCTTTAATCTGTCCCACTCCTCCCGCTGTTCCTGCAGCCTCCGGTCGATCTCGGCCAGCGAGTCCTGCTCAGAAGCCATTCCTTGGCCTCTCACGTCAATGGGCCTTTGTCAGCAACCAAAAAAAAAAATTTTAATAAAAAGCCTCCAGGTGACCTCCACGAGGAAGAATCCCACTTCTGACACCAGTTATCGCGTGTTTACCCTCTGGTTCTTTGCGACAACGCGCTTCTTCCCTTCGTGGATCACCTGCTCAGGCTCCCGTTGCTCTTCCCCGCAGGCCACCCAAAGACGTCCCGAGTTCCACCACTCAAGTGGAAACTCCCTTCCTCTGGCAGTATCTCTGTATCATTCGTCCTTACCACTGGTGGGGGACACGAGAGACTTACCAGAAGAGTAGTAGCAGCAGCAGTAGACTGGCGATGATGGCAGTGGCGGTAGTAACGACAGGAGGCGGCACGGAGACTTGAAGCACTTATTTTATTGTCATCTATTACTAACATTAAATCTAAATAAAACAACAGACAATGTGTATTTACATGACTTTACATCCTGGGGCCAACACAAAAGAGTATTTACAGCCAACCTCCCCAGGAAACGGGACCACAGCAGTCGGCGACTCCCACATGAACCAGCAAGGGAATCCGGCGAAAGCGCCATCTATTGGCGGAGGTTGTAAACGTTTGGAGGCCTTACACGTAACAATATTATATCTGTAGAAATCACCAATACACAGTATAACATCTCTAAAAGGCGATTGGTGGATTAAATTGGCCAAACTTCAATAAAAAATATAAATAAGTTTAAACATATTAACCAAATTATATAAAAAATATATTGAATTAAAGAGTTTATTCAAAAAATATAAATTTTAGTAATAAAACATATCCAATATAAATTATCTTTATATTTTTTAAAAATCATAAAAGAAAAAGAAAGACTATAAGTAAAACGTAATTTTAATTATTAAAAAATAAAATTTTCCATTTAGGTTATTGTTGCTTGAAGCTGTGCTTTAGTGTGATACCGTTCAAAGGCTTTTAAGATAACTTATTTATTCTAAAGCATTAGAAGCTATTTTTACTTCTACCCTCTCATGGCGATATTCCAAATTTTAATAGGATCCATTTATAAATTCACTTAAAATCTAATTCTTTGAGATAATTTATTTAAAAAAAAAAGTTGTATAAAGTTATTTTTAAAAGGCTATATTTTATTTATATATATATCTGCCAATTTATATTTTTATAACTAAATATATTTATGTTATTTTTCCGTTCATCATTACTCTTTACAATTCCTCCTTTCATACTTTATCACTGAGGTTGAAATAATCGTTATTTCTCCTTAAAATAAATTTCGATTTTTCGTTCAAAAGAAACACATGCGGGATAATTTTCAAATGTCGTTCTACAATCATAAACCAAATTATATTGCATTATTAAATATATTTACATTCATATTTTAGTCTTCTAATATTCTTTAATGTATTTATATGTATATTTGACGCTTTTTGAATGTACTTCAGAAAATCGTGTATAAGAATGGAAGATAGAGAGAGAATCAATGATTTATTCTCGTTAGAAACCTGATAGAGATTCACAGAAAGATCTAGAAATAAAGATATTCAGGTGAGATAATGATTTTTTCGTGCATATTTATTTTTATATTGAACAGAACTAAGAGATAGTAAATCATATTTACTATACCAAAAATATATTTATAAATAAATAACATAAGCCGACAAATTATACAGAGCCAGCTCTATATATAAATATTTATATTCCTATACGAAATTAAACTACACTCATTGAAACTTAAGGGTGTTGTAGCTTTCAGCTTATAAATCTGGTTTCAGACAATAATTCTGAAAGATATTTGATACACAGTAAATTTCATTGAAGAAATACGAAATAACCAAGTGTGAAAAAAACTTAAGGAAATTGTACCTTACAGCATGTATATCGGGTTTCAGACAATAATTATGAAATATATTACAGTGACCTTTATTGAAGATACACGAGATAACCAAATGTGAACAAAACTTAAGGAAGTTGTACCTTTCAGCATGTATATCGGGATTCACACAATGACTCTGAAAGATATTACAGTGACCTTTATTGAAGACACACGAGATAACCAAGTGTGAACAAAACTCAAGGAAGTTGTACCTTTAAGTATGTATATCGGAATTCAGACAATAATTCTGAAAGATAAATGATACACATTGACCTTTATTGAAGACACACAAGATAACCAAGTGTGCACCAAATTGACTCTATCTCCTTTAATGATATATATGACTGACGACACATTTATACCTTCTTAGGTTTTGTCCATCAATGTATAAAGTACATTTTTTTCTTTTCCAAATAATATAAAATCTTAGAGTGATCAATAGGATGAAAAATATTGACACTTCTTGAATCTTCAATGGTGAACCCTTCCATCGATTTCACCAATTTAATCCACTTGACCCTTCAATAGAGTTTTGAGACTGTATTGGACCTTTCGGTGACAATAAAAGTAAAAATATTGGTTTATGGTGTTTAATCAAACTATGTAAATAATATATTAGGTCTATAAATTTATATACAAATATTTGCATAGATTCCACCCTTCATTGTTGCATATATAGTAAGTATCGTTTAATACAGTATTAGAGCTATAAAAAGCGATCTGGTGAATTCAATTAGCAAATACGCTTATTCATTACTGATGAGCCAAGCCCTCCTAAATTTCCATTGCATTAAGAAATGTAGAATTTTACTTTAATTAAAAAAAATCATGTTTTATAGTTTATTTTTTATAAAAAGATGGCAAGGTATAGTCCTGTTTTTAATCACAGATATCAAAATATTAATACAAAAGATGACAAACATTGAAATTTATTTTCTTTGAAATATTTTTAATTATTCATCTAACAAAATGATGGGGGAAATACATTTTTAATAAATTTTTCTCAATAGAGAGATATAAGTCAAAATTTTATAGCGCTTTTAATTAAATATTAAATTTTAAAAATGATGGGAATTGATCTGCTTTTATAGGTGGGTAAGAAACTGAAATTTGACTTTCTCTGTGTGCATGTTGGGTTCGTGCTATATGTTGTTTTGTGTATATGTTGTGTTATTTTGTATGTTCTGTGTTGTGTTTGTTTGTGTTGTATTTTGTGTTTCAGCTGTGCGTTGTTTTATGTATATGCTGTCCTGTTTTGTGTGTTTTTTGTTTTAAGTGTGGTGTTATGTTTTTTTGAGTTTTTTCGTGTGTTCCTTTGTGTATTTTGTGTGTTGTGTTCGTGATGTATGTTGTTTTATGTATATTTTGTGCTGTTTTGTGTGTGTTGTGTTTGTGTAAATTGTTGTTTTGTGTGTTTCTGAGATTTTTTTCTTTTGTTCTGTTGTATAAGTTGGGTTTTGTGTGTGTTTGTGTTATGTGTTGTTTTGTGTGTTTTTGAGTGTCTTTTCGTGTTTTATGTTATGTATGTTGTGTTTGTGTTTATGTTTTTTTATATTTATGCTGTGTTGTTTTCTATGTGTATTTTGTGTTTATTTGTGTGTTATTTTGTGTGTTGTGTATTTTGTTTGTATTTGTGTTGTGTGGTTATATTGTTGTTGTGTGTGTGTTTATGATTATATTGAAATTAATAAAAATAAAAATCAATTGAATATTTTTCCGTAAGACCTGTCAATGCACACAACAATGATTTTTAAAAATATTATACTATATTTCGACGTCTTTTTATATTATTTGCAATAAAACGTTACTAACACCAACTCCGACAGAGATATGCAAATATTATCTTTATAAAGATTATAAAATAATCCACAAACACGTGACATTTTCATTATTATTCCTAGTACACTTGGTACAGTCCATGAAAATTATGGTGGATAGTGGTGGATAGTAACAAGGGCTCTATTGAACCTAATTCTATTGTAGTTCGCTATAACGAGGTTTTACTGTAATAATATAGTAAACCTTGTGTAGCTATAGTGAACTAGGGCTCTATTGAATCTAAGGTTAAGTCCAATTGTTGTTCCCTATAACGAGGTTTTACTGTAATAATATAGTGAACCATGTGTAGCTATAGTGAACTAGGGCTCTATTGAATCTAAGGTTAAGTCCAATTGTTGTTCCCTATAACGAGGTTTTATTGTAATAATATAGAAAACCATGTGTAGCTATAGTGAACTAGGGCTCTATTGAATCAAAGGTTAAGTCCAATTGTTGTTCCCTATAACGAGGTTTTATTGTAATAATATAGAAAACCATGTGTAGCTATAGTGAACTAGGGCTCTATTGAATCTAAGGTTAAGTCCAATTGTTGTTCCCTATAACGAGGTTTTATTGTAATAATATAGAAAACCATGTGTAGCTATAGTGAACTAGGGCTCTATTGAATCTAAGGTTAAGTCCAATTGTTGTTCCCTATAACGAGGTTTTATTGTAATAATATAGAAAACCATGTGTAGCTATAGTGAACTAGGGCTCTATTGAATCTAAGGTTAAGTCCAATTGTTGTTCCCTATAACGAGGTTTTATTGTAATAATATAGAAAACCATGTGTAGCTATAGTGAACTAGGGCTCTATTGAATCTAAGGTTAAGTCCAATTGTTGTTCCCTATAACGAGGTTTCACTGCATCTATAAAAAGGTTAACGAAAGATATTTTTTTGAGAGAGAACAAGAAATTTCTAAAAAATAATATATTATTTTTATTTTATTTTTTAAATTGTATTTATAATTTAATTTTTTCTAATATTATCAATGAGTTGGATAATTAGTTAAATAATTTTGACAATTGACCAGATATTTATAGTCAATAACATTAAAACCACAAATTATAAATAGTTAGAAATATGGATTCTTCTGGTTACTCCTGGAGCTGGTCTCTTATTGGAGGTTACTTTTGTTCAGGTGTATATTCGTAAAAATAGTCGTTCATGGAGGTGGCCTCTTTTAAGAGGATATATTTACTGTAATAATAAAGGAATTATTCATTATTATGCTTTTCTATAATTTTCTTTTACTAAAAATAAAGAGTTAAAAAAATACCATAAAGTAATTATCCAAAATATGAATATTTAACCACATCCTTTTTTTTTCAGATGAATAAACAATTCTTATATATAATCAATGATTTAAATAATTACTTTAAATTATTTTTGACTACTAACCATATATTCATATTTTATTATTAACATGAAGTAAAAAAAAAAACGATTTTATATAAAAATAAATCCGTTTCAAAAAAAGCAAATTTTGTAGTTTTTACGAAATCTTAACAAACAAATGTAGGTTTTATGGTTGTGGAATCTCCCTATCTGAACTTATATGAGGCGAATTCAACATAAATAATGGGAGTACGCACTTCAATCACTTTTATCAGGAATTGCAAGATAGCATTGATTCCCATTTCTCAAACGGTTAAAGGACCTCTCCATGAATTACATACAAAATCCCATCGTGATTTTCTTTTTTTATTTCATGGAATCATAGGGGATATTTCCTTTATTTATTTCATAGAACTTTGCGTCATTGATATTCATCTTTTTTTATTCCTATGACTATGGCTGTTATGCATCATTGACTTTTATTTCTGAATTATTTCTCAATACTGTTTTCCTCTTTGATATTGAATATATTTAGAATAGAGTATTGTTATAGTATATGTGATTTATATTTGAATATATAAATTCATTTTGTTGTATCAACTGTAATATATATGTATGTATTTTATTGTGACAAACACTGCCTTCAAGGATAAATTTCTTGTTTTATTTATTTATTTATATATATTTCAGAGAATTTTTTCCATCTTCCGATATACATTGTTATTTATCGTTAAGTTTCTTAAAGCAATATATATAAAAATATTATATATATTATAATTATAATCTTTATTGAAACAATATTTTTCAAAAATCTTTGAATTATTTTACAATTCCGTAATATTTTTTTATTTCTCTCAGTCCTGACGCCTAATTCAAGGGAGAGTATCCTCTTCGAGTACATATATAAAATACATACAATTATACATATTAATTAGATTTAATTAATAATAATAAATATATGTGTTATATAATATATATATTTATATATATAATATCAGACATACTATAGCCACGTTTTAAAAGTTAAAAAAGAAAAAACGAAAATATAACGTGGTGAGTTTCTTTTTATTGAACATACAAGCTTTCAAGCAAAACGCTTTTCTTCAGGTATTAAATATATATAATATGTATGATTTTTAAAATATTTAAATAAAATATAAACAAATATATTAACTTTATAATTATTGATATATTGAATTGATATATATATACATATATATATATCAAAAATAATACAAATATCTATTGAAATTATCGAAATAGTTTTAATAAAATATCAATATTTTATCAAGATCAAATATCAAGATCTATTTATTATATAATTATTAATTAAAACATAAGTTATTAGATCATAAATATATTCGCTAAACCAAACAGAATTAAATAAGGATGCCAATTTCTTTTGATCACATTTATTCAAACCAGTTCTTCTGGGGACGCTATTCACACTGATCGCTTGGCTTTTATTTGTTACTAATTAAATCTTTTGGTCCTAGAACCCCAATTAGTTGCGATAATTGCAGACGAGTCTTAGCACCACATCTTCTGCTTAATTATACCATAGCTGAAACTTTTCAACTTTTACGTCTGATAAACGTGATAACAAGCTTTTCTTTCGTTTTTTTTTATTGCTGGAGAGTTGATTTCTTTTAGAAATTCTTACTATTTTTCTTTTGGTAAAATATAGAATCTTTAGTAATTGATGTATTAACTAACAATTTGTTTAAATAATATTTTAAGAATATATTTCGTATTTAATAAACTAAATTATTTTGGGTATATATTCAAATAGTAATTCGAGGCTTGTTATATCTCTAAGGCTTTTTCCTTTAGATTTTGTTGTTCTTGCTGAATCCTATACTCATATATTATATATTTAAATAGTAAATATTTTAAGTTATTTAATTAATATATCGTATTTTATATTGTGACCTCCATTTTACACACTTAGATTGTAATTAAAATAGGCTTTAAACAATCACAAAAATGAAATTTTGAAAATATATATAAATATAAAAAATCTTATCATTTTTCTTCAAGGGAAAATATAGAAAAAAGTATTTATTCCTATATATTAGCTTATTACAAATCATTCGAAAATTATTATCATGGTTTTGTCTTTTCCTTTTTATACAAACCTATTTCTTCGCTTATTCCTTTTTAAACCCAGCCTATGACGCGTAAATGCCGGAGCATTTTATGGAGTTTTCTTTTTATCCATCATATATATAACCTTTATGTATAAATATTAACTAACAAATATATAAATTTTAGAATTTTCTTAAGATATGTATTTAATACAGAATCAGCTTACTGTTCTGACTCAATGTTTAAACTATATTTTATTATCAAAGAAATATGTGTGCATTATATAATTTATTTTATATTTTACATAACCTCTTCCTAAATTACTCTAATATACAGGGTGATCCAAAAGTCCCGCACAACTTTAAAAATTAATAACTCCGCGAATATTTGCGCTAGAACAATGCGGTAAACACCATTGTGTTCAGGATGCAATGGGATTTTTTATGGCAAATAATGAAAATTTCGAAATTGATTTTAGTTACAACTTTATTCGCTAGATGGCGCTCTACCAGAATCAGCTATTAAGCGGCCAAATTGTTTGATAAATTGAAAAATATAACTGAACGACAAGTATTTTTCCTTTTTGAATACCAGGAAAGAACCCAAATAATATCAAATGATAAATTAATAAAACACCATTACGCCAAAAGTTAGAAGAAATGGTTAACGATTTTTAAATACAATCTGAGATATGTAAAATAGGTATATGCAAATTAAAACATGTAGCAAAAAATATTTATATTTTAGATGGAGTTTTGTGAAATAGAATGAATGTTTGAAAATAACTACTGATATCAATACACGATTTTTGAAATGTTAATATAGTGCCAAAAATTATGATGGCACTACTAATAGGATTTCGTGCTATAAGGAATGTATAGTTTCTTGATTAATTGGCGACACTTGACTATTTAACTGGATATTTGTCATGATACAAAGATGAAATATAGAGGGGAGTGACAAAATATATTTGTCGTACTTTATTCCAAATAGCCTATGGGTTTGTCAAATGTTATCATTGTTTATTATACTGTACATAATTTTGAAAATGTATCCCCTAAAAAAAATCATTTTTAAATCGACCTTTTGCGTTGAAAAACGTGGTAGCAAAATCATTTTGTATTATTTTTTGCGCAGAATTTCTAAAGTTGGGGGGGATACAGAGAATATTCCTTATGCTATTTTTTCTAATGGGCGAAAAGCGTTAAACTAAACATAAGGGTTAAAATTGTGTATACCAGTGTTATTCGAGAAGTTATAACACTTTGGCCTGCACGACATTATATAAGATGTGGGCAAATGATTAACAAAAAAATTACTGTTCACAGAAAAAAAAAAGAGTCAAGATGTGAGGACAGCATTTATTACTCCCATAACCCAAAACAAAGAGCTGTAAAATATAACACATGAGGTAACTGCCTTCTCTCTTGTATTAGGTCACAATCCTTGCTCAATGTGGCGCCCTTCATTCTCAAACACCGCCTGCAGACGATAGATGACAGAATGGTCACAATTAAATAGTTGAAATTTATAAAACGTGCCATCTGATAGAAGCCTTCAACATGGCCAATGTGGTAGGCCGGCATCGATAAAAATGCGACTTAATGTACCCCCATAACCGAAATTATAAGGCGTCAAGTCTGGTGATATTGGAGGCCACTGGTATATAAAGTGGCGACTTATCCAACGATTTTACCGAACGTAATCGTTCAGCAATTGTTTGGCACCGCGGGAGATATGAGGAGGTCCTCCATCTTGCATGAATGTTATTTCGCTTAGTGCTTGTCTGTCCTGCAATATGAGAATAACCTTTTCTCTCAAAAGTTGAACATAACGTTCACCAGTTACAAAAAAGGTTTTAAAAGTTCTTCCAATGATATTTTCAAAGAAAATTTGCCCAAAAATAAAAGAAGAAGTGAACCCACACAAAACTGTAACTCTGTGCTGATGAAGTGGTATTTCTGTAAAATTCCTAGGGGTTTATGTTGCCAAAATGAGGCAGTTTTGAATGTTAAATTCTCCCTTTAGATAAAAGTGAGCATCATCTGTTCTTAGAACATTTGACAGCCAGTTTCCATCAATATCAATTTGCCTGAAAACCCATGAAGCGAATTCTTGACGCTTCTCAAAATCTCTGACTTTCAACTCGTGAAAACTTTGAATTTTGTTAGGGTATTTTTATAGAAAAATTCTAAATGTGTGTTCTCTCCAAACTGTTCCATACGAAATCCCCGTTTGTTGAGAAACTTGTCTAGCACTTACTTCTCCATACGTGGATAACGTTTCAATAGCTTCAGCATTCTGCAAAACCGTAACAGCCACTGACTTGCATGTCGATGGTCTTCCACTCCGAGGTTTTGTTACCAGAGATACAGTTTCCTCAAAACTTTTAATCAATCGCTTTAGAGAGTAGCAACTCATTGGTCCTTTACCGCTTCGAATACCTTTAAAGGAACGAAACGCTCGTAAAGCTTCAGTGGCAGATTCTGAATCACAATTAAAATAATTCACCAAGAGTGCTTTATCCTGTAGTGACGGCATTCCAGGGGAAAGGGGAGAAGTCCGACCACACCTCCTTGCGGTCCCCCCTGGACCCTTGGAATATTTGACCAAATTCTGGTTCGTTTCGAAGATGACTAACGTTGCAACGGCACCCATTTTCAAATGAAGAGCAAAACTGATATCTCCAGTAATGCTACCGCGTTCGGGGTAACCGCCGCGTCAGGAGCTGCAGCTCGAGCTCATGATGAGAAATCTACTACGAGGACACAATTCAATCTACTACAACTCAATATAAATGGTACCCAGAGGAAATTAAAGAGCTGACTTGTCTTCTCTGTGACAACAATGTACATATTACCTGTCTTCAGGAGACAAAATTGAATCAGAATCTGAGATTCAATATCAAAGATTACACAACACTACGAAAGGACAGACCGGGAAAATTCGGAGGAGGACTTGCCGTTTTGATTAAAACACTAGAAATCAAATTTAAGGGTATCGCCTATAATCAGAGTAAGCCTAGAGAAAGCACGACAGAAGCTCAGGCAATAGAAATCTATCTTACAGATAAAACAATTCCAATCATAAATGTTTATGACCACGATAATACTAGCATCAATACAAGCCTGAAAGAGACATTAAGTGAATCGTCTTCGGATATCGCAATCATACTTGGTGATTTTAACGCCGAAAGACCAAATTGGGGATCACCTTTCCAGGATAACAAAGGTCAGCAGATTGAGTACATGCTAACCGACCTCGACCTTACACCGTTAAATAACGAAAATAACACCTATCTATCCAAGTCCACAGGCACAGAATCCGCAATAGACATCACAGCGATAAATTACAACATCGCACCCACAACACAATGGAGAATTCTGAAAAGTGCAATCAGTGACCACAGACCAATTTCAACAACCATGAAATTCAAAATTGAGAATTTCCAACAGAATAAAAGCTCACTGGAAAAAAATCACAGAAAAGCTTGAAGAACTGTGCAACGAAGAATTAAATCACAAAACGATTGACAAAAAATTGGAAAAATTCTCTTCGAACATATCCAAAGCTGTAAAAGTATCGATACCTAGAGGTAGACGTAAAGACCTGTGAATACTTTACTGGAAGGACCACAATATCGAGGCAAATGATTGCAGAGAGAGACAATATCAATGAACTTCTTAACACAAATAAAACAGAAGAAATCATAAAGGAACTCATTGAAATTAGTCACAAAATAGAACAAGAAATTTGGATATTAAAACAAGAGAGAGAGAGAGAAAAATGGGCAGAATTCTGCGAAAAAAATGGATCCAAAAAAGGAAAGCCATCACTGGAATTTAATTAGTGTTATAAACAATCAAAACCAACACTAATCCTCCATTACTCTAACCGATATGAATAGCGAGAACGAACAAACAGATGGCTGAAATAATTGCTGAATATCTTTCAAGCACTTCCAGACTCAGCTATACGAATGAAGGCAGGACTCTAAAAAATAATGTAAACAGGTTAGTTAAACAAGCAAGAAATTACCATCAACAAGATATTTACTCGAGAGACTTCACACTGAATGAGCTAAACTCATCAATAGGAAAGTTAAATCCAAGATGTCACCTGGAGATGCTCTAATCTTTGGTCAAATGATTAAACAATTTGGAGAAAAGCTAAAAATCAACTCCTACGAATACTGAACATTTCATGGCAAACTGGTAAACTACCAAAGAATTGGAAGATATCAATTATAGTGCCAATACTGAAACCAAAGATGACAAGGAATGCAAGAACTATCGGCCAATTGCTCTTACCAGCATACTTTGTAAAATAACAGAATGAATTATCCACTCTAGGCTCATAGTCTGGCTCACTAACAATAATAAAATAAACTTCTACCAAACTGCCTAAAGATCCAGTCACTGTACAACTGATAAACTGTTCTACTTATGTCAATCAATAATAGATTCTAGGAAAAACCGCCAAAGAAGACAACGGCCGTAGTCCTGGATATGACCTCAGATTTTGATCGAGTGTAGAAATTATTTGAAAGGCTGCACAACATCGGAGTAAGAGGAAAAGCCTTAATCTGGATTGCAGACTTCTTAAGGGAAAGAAGGATAAAGGTTCGGGTCAATGGAACATTTTCCAAGGACCGAAGAACATGGGCTGGTGTACCTCAGGGATCTGTGCTCAGTCCTCTACTCTTCTCGCTATATATTAACTGTTGTTTATGTAAACAGATGAATATTATTTGTATCATTTAAAGCCTCATTATTTAAAAATACATGTATATACAAATTGGACATTTGTTGTTGGCAATGGTCAAGTTTGAGCTCTTGTACGTCTAATTACGACACAAAAAAAGTGGCGACGAGGATGCGCGATCTACAGAGCCAGGAAAAAGCTGAGGAAAACGGCGTCTATGCAAGTATAACAACTACATCTTTTAAACTATCTGGATCAAGAAAACAAAGGAGTAGAAAAGATAAGCATGACAAGTCCAAAGTTAATAGTACCTTTTAGATGCTATAGCCCAGTGGAGGACACTTCGATCTTTTTGTACAAAAATTTGAGGCTCTCCTTTTGGCATCTGAAGGAGAAGATTAAAGTGCTGATTTTTACCTCGCTACCAGATTCTGAAACTTTGAAGCAGGGAAACGACATTTTCTTCCTGGACTAATGAAAGATCAACCCTATGATACTATCATTCAAAGAATCAAGCCTGCATTTGGATCCAAAGAAGAAAGTGATACCACAGTGATGCAGATTTTTAAAGAGAATACAACAGGAAGGAGAATCAATTTCGGAATATCTTAGAGAATTGAAACATTTAGCAATAAATTGTAATTTCGGCGATATGCTGGGAACCATGATGCGAGACCGTTTTGTGACTGGATTCAAGTTGAAAAGCCTGCAAAAGAAGCTACTACAAGAAAACGACGATGTCACCCTGGATAAAGTTTTGCAGTGGCAATCTCGTTCGAACTGGCGGAGATAAATACAAGAGAATTACAAGATAAATTAGTGGCCAAAATATCCCCTGTGAATGGAAAAGATAAAAGGGTGAGTACAATAATAGTATGGTGCAGCATAGGCCTTTCAGGCAAAGTGGAGAAATAATGTGTTATAGATGTGGTGAAAGACATTCACACGTGGCCTCTGTTTGCCCTCATAGAACAAAGACTTGTTTTAAAATGTAAAAAACTGGGTCATTTAAGTAGGGTCTGCAAAGCTAGTAAAAAATGTGGGGATGTAAATTTGTACAAGAGGACTCTATATATTCTGTACAGGGCGAAACTGATGCCACAATAAATTTAACAGTAGATGATTATTCTTTGTGCTTTACAATAGATACAGGAAGTCCAGTTACGTTAATACCTAAAGATATTTATAAGATTTATTGGTAAGGTAAAAATGTATTTCCAACAAATTTAAGATTAAAATCCTTTTGTGGTAAATCAATAGAGATTATAGGTCAAAAGTGTTTTTGTAAAAGAAGACAACCAATTTTTACGATTAATAGTTGTAAATGAAAAATCCAGGTAATATTGTTAGAAAGAGAATGGCTTAAACAGTTAAAACTTGATTATTCTTGATTGTTCAGCATTAAAATTTTAATTATGAATCTAATAGAAATAGTTTGATTGATAGATATGCAGATTTGTTTAACAAGGATTTGGGCTGTCTAAAGGATGTTAAAATAAATTTTAATTTTAAAAAGGATGTGACTCCTGTGTTTTGTAAGGCCAGAAGTTTACCTTTCTCTCTAAAAAACAAAGTAGAGAATGAAATTGATCGTTTGGTGAATTCTTGCATTTTATAACCTATAGTTCATGCATATTGGACCGCTCCAATAGTACCAGTATTAAAAAAGGATGGTAGTGTAAGGATATGTGGTGATTTTAGATGTACAGCTAATAAAGCAATAGAATTAGATAGGTATCCCCTTTCATCGATCGATGAGATCTTTTCAAAATTATCTACAAGCACCGTACTTTCGACTCTAGGCCTATCACAGGCTTACTTACATGTAATGTTAGCGGAAGAAGCCAAAGCTGTTTTTGGTATAAACACAACAAATGGGTTGTTTTCTTATAAAAGACTACCATATGACGTAGCGATAGCACCAAATAAATTTCAGAGGATTATGGAAGGTCTATTTGCTGATTTGCCAGGTGTGGCCTGCTACATAGATGATATTTTGGTTGCAGGAAAAGACTTTGAAGATCATGAACAAAAGTTGGATCTATTGTTTAGATGATTGCTAGAAAAAGGTTTAAAGATAAACAGATATAAATGTAAATTTAAAAAGAAATCGGTGTAATATTTAGGGTTTAAAATGGATAAATATGGACTGCATCCCTTAGAAAATAAAATTAAAGCAGTGATAGAGACGCGTGAACCTAAAGAATGTTTCGCAATTAAGATCTTTCATAGGACTCAATTTATTATTATAGATTCATAAAAAAATATAGCAAACATTTTAGCGCTATTCTATCAACTTTTTAATAAAAATTGTAGATGGAATTGGACGAAAGAATATCGAATGTTATTTAAAAAATGTAAATCCTTATTAATGGACTATGGACTAGGCGTAATTCTGAGTCATAGAAATTATAGAAAGGAAGAATGCCCTATAGCTTTTGCTTCTAGAACATTAACTGAAGCGGAAAAACGTTTCTCTCAACTAGAAAAGAAAGCGTTGAGCATACCTTTGGCGTTGAGAAATTCAGACAATACTTACTGGGACGAAATTTTGAATTGGTCACAGACACCCGTTCCTTAATTCATATATTTTAACCTCATAAACTAATTCCCATATGTGCATCATCCAGAATTAAAAGATGGTCCTTAAAATTAGCTGCATTTAATTATACTGTGGAAATTCGAAAAACTAGTGATAATTCCAATGTTGACGCATTGTCACGTCTTCCTTTAGAATCGAGTGTCAGGGAGTCTCTTGATGAAGACCAGGTACTTCTTCTCAGGAGGTTGAATGAGGTACCGTTCTCTTTTATGGAGGTGGCATATGAGACGCCCCAAGATAAAATACTGTCTATAGTATTAAGGAATGTTAGAGAAGGCAACTGTGTGGAAATTCACAAGGGTACCGAGAGAAAACCCACTAGCTCCTCATTATAAGATCAATGAGGAATTAAGTTTGGAGTTTGGTTGTCTTCAATGGCGTGAAAGAGTGGTGATTCCCCAAAAATTAAGATCTTTAATTTTAAATGACTTGCATGAAATACACATGGGGATTGTTAAAATGAAGATTTTTGCCAGACGGTATTTTTGGTGGCCAGGCATAGACAGTAACATCGAGGAGTTACCTAGAGAATGTAGAGTATGCCAAGAATCGGCAAGCATGCCCCCGGCTACCATCTCGGAATGGACTTGGCCCGAAAAACCGTGGCATCGACTTCATCTTGATTTAGCGGGTCCGTTCATGGGAAGAATATTTTTGGTTCTCGTGGACGCATACTCAAAGTGGATAGAATTTTTTATCATCGAAGATATTACCAGCAAAACGATTATAAATCATATCTTAGAGAAATTTTTGCCAGATTTGGATTGCCCTAACATTTGGTTACAGATAACGGAAGACAGTTTGTCTCCGGTGAATTCGAGCAATTTACCAAAATGAATGGTATACGGCACACTAAGACCAGTCCGTATAATCCTAGTACAAATGGTTTAGCTGAGAGATATGTAAGAGAGTTTAAAAACCTTTTGAGAAAGAATAATGGGAAGGATGATTTAGAGACGAATCTACAAAGATTCCTATTTGCTCATAGAGCATTCCGCCAAACTGTAATAAAGGAATTCCCCCGTGGAACTGCTAATGAAGAGAAGTTTAAGATGAAGATTCTCGAATTTAATACCAAGATGGGAAATCCCGCAGAGAGGTATTTCATGAGGCCGTAAGAAGGCAGGAGCAGTTTACTACAGTTTGCTAGGTTTATTTCCGCAACTATGCAACTGGACCTAAACGGTAAAAAGGTACCATTTTGAAATTACTGATCTACCGTCACTACCTTATAAGTTGCGAGGGCGTCGTGTATAAGGGGCATATCAATCAATTGCGACCTGTGAGAAAGAAACAAGTGGAGACAAGACATTTGATACTTCCTCGAACATCAGGAGAGAAGCCTGTAGGTGGAAGTCATAAATAAAGTGAAGAGGAGGTTCCAGAGGAAACATCAGGAAACAAGGAGGAGACTGCTTCTGTGCACGTACCCTCTTGCACTCCTATACCAGGGCCTGTTGCTGTGCACGTGCCCTCTTGCACTCCTAAACCGGAGTCTGCCGCTGTGCAAGTGCCCGTCCGCAGTCCTAGATCTCAGAGAGCAAGGAAACCCCCAGACCGACTGGAGTATTATTAAGGGGGAGATGTGTTGTGTATGTAAATAGATGAAGATCATTTGCATTCTTTAAAGTCTCAGTATGTAAGAATATATGTGCATATAAATTGAACATTTCTTGTTGGCCAAACGAAAGGAATAAGAGCTAAAAAAAGAGTCATGGTCAAGTTTGAGTTGTTGTACATCTAATTACGACACAATTTTAAAAACATCCATCCTTACCTCACTGAAGACACAAAAGTTGCCTGTTATGCAGATTATATAGCCATATGGCACACAAAGTATAGAAATATCAGAAAAATACTGAACACATCAATGAGAAGTGGGCAATGAAACTCAAAATGACAAAAACCCAATAAACACAAACCTATAGGTCTCCTTCACTGACAGGTAAAAGGGCATGAATTTAACTCTAAAATAAGCATAAACAACCATATAATTGATAAAATTTGTTCTCCAAATTACCTAGGTGTGATACTTGATGAGGAATTGCGATTTACAGAACACATAATTAGCACCTCAAATAGAGCTACCAGAAACCAAAACATTCTGAGAAGGCTATGTGGAACAAATTGGGGAGCAAAACCCAAAATTCTCAGAACAACATATATCACCTTAATAAGGCCAATAATGTAATATGCAACACCCGTCTGGGCTCCCTCAAGTTCATCACTAAAAAAAAGACTAGACAGTGTTCAAGCAAAAGCGGCCAAATTAATCACTGGTTCTGTTTTAAATACCAACAATTAAATTCAGAGAGAATGTGGTCTAGACCTACTTGAAAGCAGAAGACAATTTAAAACAATAAAATTCACCAATAGCTTAAAAACTAAAGAAACCGAACACATATCCCATAGAACCTATTTAAACTGGACACAAAAAGAAAGGCTCAAAAGATCTTCAACACTTCAGTTCGACAACAATATTAGAAAGAGCATAAATATGAAACATAATGAATTTCGATTTCGAGAATAACCAATATTTCTTACCCCATTGCCATCAAATTTAATCATCAATCTTAACCTGAATGAACCCTGCAATAAAAAAAAAAAGAGAACAAAAACATTCTTAAAAAGAAAGGACTTAACACAATTGGTTTATGCGATCAGATAAATTATTTAACAGCATATACAGATGGATCATCAGACCTTATCATAAGTAATGGAGGGGCTGGAATTAACATAATACTGCAAGATGGAACATACATCAAAATCAAAGAAGGAGCAAGAAAGATTCCGTCAAACTTCACTTGTGAACCGACAGCTATCTGGAAAGCTCTTGATGTATGCCTTAACCAACCATCGCTGCATCAAGCAGAAGGAATTATAATATACCGTACAACGACTTCATATCCGATCTAGAAGCAATTCAGAAGGGCAATACTATAATCACACAGAACATACATTCGTTACCTACTCAACTGATATCATTGGAGAATAACTGCATTCTACAATGGATTCCTGCCCGTGGGGGTAATGAAATGGCAGTTGAATTTGCAAAGGAAGCCAGAAAGTTGAGCCAAAGGAAAGAACAAATGTCATTATTTGACGCTAATGCTTTTGCAAAATACAAGATAATTAAACAAAAAAATAAGAAAAGATCAAAATGTGAAATAAACTCCGAGAGAAAAATGACAAAACTATAAAAAGATTTAGAACAAAACATTATAAAGGATGACAATACATCCAGATGGCACAAGAACCTATAGAACATGCAACAACTGTCCTGGTGTGGAACTAACACCTACCCACATATTCTCATGCCCGCAGCCTTGCAGAAAATTGACATAGACCCAGAGCAGCTGCTTTACACACCCAAGATAGTGGACATTGCTGCTGCTGCTGTGATAGAGATGCATGGAGACATCTGAGGCTCTTTATTGGACACGACAAAAACAACAACGGCATTCCAGAGTAAAATAAATCATCAGAGATAGATAAATATTTTTCATATGAATTAAAATAAACATAATCGATACTAAGAGAGAGTTGAATTTAAAAATTAGAACATTATTATTTTCGAAATTTAAATAGCTGAGAGGATTCCAGCAAAAGACATCTAAAATATCAGGGTTCTTTTTTGCTACATGTTTTAATTTGCATATACCTATTTTACATATCTCAGATTGTATTTAAAAATCGTTAACCATTTCTTCTAATTTTTGGCGAAATGGTGTTTTATTAATTTATCATTTGATATTATTAGGGTTCTTTCCTGGTATTCAAAAAGGAAAAATACGTGTTGTTCAGTTATATTTTTCAATTTATCAAACAATTTGGCCGCTGAATAGCTGATTCTGGTAGAGCGCCATCTAGCGAATAAAGTTGTAACTAGAATCAATTTAGAATTTTTCATTATTTGCCATAAAAAATCCCATTGCATCCTGAACACAATGGTGTTTACCGCATTGCTCTAGCGCAAATATTCGCGGAGTTATTAATTTTTAAAGTTGTGCGGGACTTTTGGATCACCCTGTATATTGAATTATAGAAAAGAATACACAGGTCGAGGTGAATAACTTCATATAATTATAAAGGAATTTCTCCCTGACTTGGGTTTCTTTTTATAAAGCGAATAGGGAGTTATTGTTGTTATAATAAATATAAATAATAAATGAGCCAGGCCCTCCCATTAATTTTTACATTACAGTAAGGGCAGTATAAATTGTTTAATTTTCAAAAGAATCATACGCGTCTAAAATAGTTTTTCAAATATAAATAACAGATGGCACGCTGTTGCATTATATAAATAATATACTTATATCGTATTTTGTTATGTTAAAACTGTTTTTTATGATAATTCTATTTTTAAAAAAAATATTTAAAATGTTGACATTAATATTATCACATAGAAAATCAGGAAAGACAAATATCAAGATGACATCTCGATTTATTATTTATCAAACCAAATAAAATGTATCAATAAAAAATAACAGAGAGGTATTAAAATAAATTTGGGAAATAATAAAATATTAACATTAATAATATACTGATAAATAATATATATTTTATATATTAGGGTGCCATATGTTATTGTAAATTTAAACCATTTTTGACACGTATAGTTTCTCTTTAAAATATAACAAAGGATGTCCTTAAAACTTATGTCCATTGCTTATTTAAAATACAGGATTCTAACTTCAATATTGGGGTATAAAAGGGTAAAACAGACAGAGGATATCTAGACAGACTAGCATATTCAATATACAACTTTCGGTAAAGTGTGGAAATCTGTAAATCAGGAAATACCATTTTAGGAAGAGCGATTGCACGA
Source organism: Cordylochernes scorpioides (assembly GCA_030710605.1). Taxonomy (NCBI): domain Eukaryota; kingdom Metazoa; phylum Arthropoda; class Arachnida; order Pseudoscorpiones; family Chernetidae; genus Cordylochernes; species Cordylochernes scorpioides. The sequence goes on along the minus strand of CP092885.1, from coordinate 57,246,153 downwards.
AGCATATTATATATATATTTATAATTGTATGTAATTTTGCTGTCCTCAAAGCTTATGTCCATAGTTCATCTAAAATACCCATTCCAAGAGTCTAGAATCAGTATCACTATAAAAGTGAGATCGATAAATGCAATATAACAGCGGTATGGTAGATTAAACTAACTAAACCGTTTAGAGGGTTTACCACTGATGAGCCAATCCCTTCCTTTATATTTTATCATTTCATTAAGGGCAATATAAATTTGTTTTAATAGGCTAATCCCTTAATATAATGTTCAAATCTTTAAGCTTGAGGGAAGAGTTTCATTTGCAAATAAAATTTTTTCGAGCTTTCTCTCTCGGACAACGCCCTTCTACAGGAAAATTGAAAATAAAGTAAATTAAATTATATTACATTGAGATTAAGCTAAGCAAATGTATAACAAACTATAGAAAATAAATATCAGAAACAACGAGTAGTCTCACGTATGTTTGTTTCTGATATTTATTTTATATAGTTTGTTATACATTTGCCTCTCGCTTAATCTCAGTGTAATATAATTTAATTTACTTTATTTTTAATTTTCCTGTAGAAGGGGGGTGTCCGAAAGCTCGAAATAAATTTATTTGCAAAAGAAACTCATCCCTCAAGCTTATAGATTTGAACATAAATTTGTTTTACCTAAAAAAAAAACATATGTGTTAAAAATAGTTTACATTTCTTATTACATATATTTTGTTACATAGTTTCTTTCTCTTGGGATTTGTGATTCACAGCGAAACAATTATTTCTACTGACATTACTTTCTTTAAAGGTTTTTATTATTATCTCTAGTACAGGTGAGAGGGGAGATTGGCGATGATCATCATGTGTGTATAGTAGCTATTTACTGATTTCACATTAAGTACAGCATAATCTGCACATGAAGAAAGCTGCACTTGATGTGTTAGTACCCCGTTTGGCTATTTGCACTCACTGGTGGAATTGAACTTTTACAAGAATCGGGGGCAATTGGATCAATTATTTATTCTGAAAATAACTTCTCGGTTTTCTGATACTGGTTTTGTGGCTTTGTCACCGCGACCTCTAGTTTATAGAGACAATTCATAGGTAGAGAGCTTTTCTAGTGTTTATTTTTCGACGAGAAATGACATTGATTTAATAGAAATATTAGAATTTTGTATCTAATGGTCTAAAGTTTGTGATAGGTTGCTGGCCCTCCAATATTTCACATATCAATGATCTCTAATCTAAGAGGTTTTAAACATCGACCAGCGTCTCCCCGATCTACAGAGTTATCTCTTCAGGCAAGGATGGGATGATGATACCAGGTACTGTTCACGTCAACCAACGTTCCTCTACTCAAGTTTTATTTTTCTTAGCTAGAATAATCATTAATTTAATACAAAGCAATAACGCGCCATCTATATATAAACAAATTAAAACATTAACGCGAATGTTTCTTTTCACAATTAAATCAAATTTCTACTGTCCTTACTACGATTAAAAAATATTGAGAGGGTTTGTCTAATCAGTGGCGTATCAACATTTCTAAGATCCCACACTTCACTGTAGCATATAAAAGTAGAATGATCCAATATAGTATTAGATCTCCAAAGAAGCAGTCTGGTAGATTAAATTGGCGAAACCGCTGGGAGGGTTCACCACTGATGAGCCAAGCTCTCCCAATATTTTCATCGTAGTAAGGACAGTAGAAGTTTGATTTATTTGTTATCGCGTTTTAATTTGTTATATAATCTTTTATTGATCTGAAGGAGGATTATTCCTTGAGGAAGCTTCCTTGATTTTATATAATTGTAAATGACCTTTTTTTTCCCAATAAGAAGAAAAGTATCGTTAAAAAATCTTCATAATTTTAATGATTTTTTTTTTTAAATATGGAATAATAAATATTATCTATATTTTTATAAAATAGAAGGATTTAAGCACGAATGTTTCTTTTATTATACGAGGTGTGTTCAAAAGGTATCGCGACTTTTGAATTTTCGCGGGTTACGTATATTCGAATTTCGATATTTTTGTGGCTTTATGCTGGTACTCATGTCTCTCACTTATGCCGACAAGCTCGGCCATTTTGAATGTTCACTTAATTGTTGACAGCTGCTTTGCATGCAGGTGTTTTGGATCGTCTTCGATTTTTACCTATTAAAAAAAATGGATCAAAGAACCTGTATCAAATTTTGTGTGAAAAACGAAATTAAGTGCGCGGATGCATTCCGAATGTTGACTGTGGCATACGGAGAGCTACCTTGGACCGAAGCAACGTTTATCGGTGGTACAAAATATTCCCAGAAGGCCGAGAAGATGTGACGACGAAGAGCGTGCCGGACGCCCGAGCACTTCAACAACAGACGAAAAAATTAATGAAGTGGAGAAAATGATATTGGCCAATCGTCGAATCACCGTTAGAGAAGTTGCTGAGGACCTAAACATATCGATTGGCTCGTGGCATTCGATTTTTATCAATGATTTGGGCATGAGACGGGTCGCCGCGAAATTCGTATCAAAATTGCTCAATTGCGACCAAAAACAGCATCGCATGAACATTGCTAATGAGATGTTGGACTTTGTCCGCGACGACCCAAATTTGCTCCAGAGGGTCATAACTGGTGACGAAGCGTGGGTTTATGGTTATGACGTGGAAACCAAAGCTTAATCATCTCAATGGAAGCTGCCGCACGAACCAAGACCGAAAAAAGCGCGCCAAGTTCGGTCGAATGTGAAAGTTTTGCTGACAGTTTTCTTCGATTGCAGGGGCGTGGTGCATCATGAGTTCTTGCAACAGGGTAGAACGGTCAATAAGGAATATTACCTGCAAGTTATGCGCAATTTGCGCGAAGCAATCCGCCAGAAACGCCCGGATTTGTGGAAGAACAAAAATTGGCTTTTGCACCACGATAACGCCCCTGCTCACACATCGTTGCTTGTGCGCGACTTTTTGGCCAAAAACAACACACTAATGATGCCACAGCCACCGTATTCCCCAGATCTGCCCCCCCTGTGACTTTTTCTTGTTCCCTAAACTGAAGAGGCCCATGAAAGGACGACGTTACGCTACGCTTGACGAGATAAAGACGGCATCGAAGGAGGAGCTGAAAAATATTTTTAAAAATGATTTTTTGAAGTGCTTCGAAGATTGGAAAAACCGTTGGCACAAGTGTATAATATCTCATGGGGATTACTTTGAAGGGGACAAAATAGGTATTCATGAATAAATAAATAAGTTTTGAAAAAACACAAAAGTCGCGATACTTTTTGAACACACCTCGTATATATTGATATTTTTATATCAAAGAAACATTTTCGCTTGAATCCATTCATTTTATTTGCATAGATGGCACGTTATTGATTTGTGTTATCTATAATATATCTTTAATTTTTATGATCATCCCAATTATACGCGGTACAAGCCATGATATTCATGCTGGGTATTCACAGACTACATTTACCTTTATTATTCAACAAATATAAACACGCAAAAGGCATTTTCAACTTTAGCACAAAATTTATAAAGTTTAAAGACATCACTGTGACAAATCCTTGTTTAGTTACTTGCACTCACTATAAGGGTTGTACCTTTTCCAGAATCGGGTGTAATTAAATGAATTATTGTCTTTAGAAAAAAAAGCGTCCAATACGGGATTTGATCCCGGATCGTCGCTATACAAAGGTTGCCAGTTTATAACACTCCTCTACCATCTGTCTATTCAATTGTATCAAATGTATAAATATGAAGAGAGAAAGTTTTCACGTAGACAAGACATAACCAAGAAGTATGAAAATAAATAGAGAAAACACAAAAAAATGAGCATAAGGGAAGTTTCGCTATTTCCATAATTCATTTATAGGAGGTATGTGTGTGGGGGTTAAAGTCCGACCACACCAGTCAGCCTGGATCCTTGGAATATTTGACCATATTCTGGTCCAAAATTCCTAACGTGGCAACGGCACCCATTTTCAAATGAAAAGCAAAACAACATTCATTGGAGGTATGATTAATAATATTCTAAAATATATATAGTTACATTTTTCTCAAATTTTATTACAATAATGTGAATCAAAGAAATAAGTTGATGAACAAAATTATGAAATTTACATTAGATAGTTAAACCTGTTTATAGCGCCCCCTCTTGGGACTCACCAAAAGAGGGGGTGCTATAGACAGATTGCTTAATATTAATGAAAATCGCATTCGTACTACGTATTTAGAATCGGGCGCTATAGAGAGGAAGGCGCTATTTAGAGGGAGCGCTATGGACAGGTTTAACTGTATATATATTCATATTCTAAATAGTCTCGTTTTATTCATGAAGGTCTAGAAGATCTATGGATCGAAAGTTTGCCTATATAGGATATGTTTTATAAAAGGAAACTTATCCCAACTCTTCTCCTCAATTTCTTTCAAAACAATCTTAAATCCTTCTTATTTATCTCTTTTCATATGAAAATATATATTTTATATATATATATATTTCTCTCAAAAAACGCACACACATACCTACACACGCCTTACATATATGTTGATATACCTAATTATTTTGATCATAAAAGATAGTTTTCAAATAAATATAAAATGTATTTATAACTCGATTAGATTGAATGTTAATAAACAAAAGTAATTTTCTAAATATATATTTAAAGTGAAGACATAAGTGTATGCATATTTATTAATAAAAGCTAATTTTCTTTAAATTTAAACTCACAATAATTCTTTAAAAAAACGATATATAATTGTTTTTATAAAATCAAATAACACATTTATGTTAAATAGAACCACAGAAAAGTAAGAAAATAACATTCTATTTGTCCCTAAAGAGTCATCTCTCTCTCTCTTATTTTTGCATTAGAAGGAAATGCACGGTGCATCATCCCAGTAATAAAAACAGTGATGCTAAAGAATGAGTCACAAAACACCAGGTTTGTAAACCTCAGACAAAAATCTATCTTTTTATATATTAAAAAAATAAATGCATATATTTGCACCATTATATATTTATGAAAAAAAAAGGCAACTCCTTATCGTGCAACTGAAAGTTGATCATTAATCAAGAATGGGTATTTGGCCAATTCTGGAATAATTAAAAATCAACGAGAATAGTTGATATTTATTCCGATAGATGGCGCAAGCCATCAGCAACTTTCAGTTGCACGATAAGGAGATGCCTTTTTTTTCATAAATATGCACCTTATCCCAGTACAATATCACATTTGTATAATTTTTTTCACATTATATATTTAGTTCTTCAAATTAGAGATAACTCGACCAGTAAATCTTTTTTATTGTCACGGCGTTTCGACAAAAAATCTTTTGTCCTCGTCAGAAGCGAATTTTTGTCGAAACGAAAAAAAATTTACTGGCCGAAGTATTTTTAATTTTTGAAGAACTATGAATTCCCCGACCAGGCAGCCTCTATCTTTATATATATAATAAAATATTAATAAAATGGAAATTTCATAAGTGGACATCACTAAAAACTTTCGTTACAATGCATCAATTTCAACCAAATTTTCAACATTTATGTAAAACGAGATGGAGCAGGTTTTGCTCAACATCAAAATATATTTCCTAACATTAACATGCGTAACTTCGCTGTTATCGATTAAATACAAAAAAAAAATCAACAGAGTTAATTTTATTTATATATAAATACAAAATTAAATTTCAACAGAGTTAATTTTTTTACATACTAGCTAATAATCTCAATCTAAAAATTATTCAATACAAGCAATTTTAAGATAATTATCATGTTTCTAATTTCGCCTAACAAATATACAAATTTATAGTGACCAACATATGCAAATTTTATCTTTGTTTTTATTTACCTTGATATCGTAAACATATACATCCATTGTAAGCATTTTTCTGTTCACCTTCCGTGGTTTCTCTTTTCTCTGATAGTTTTTAGGTGTAGTATATTTTCTTATTACAAGACTACAAACATTCCCTCGAGAAAAACCTGGGCGAAGCCGGGTACATCCGCTAGTAAAATATATTATTGAATCAGTATAAACAGAGATACTTATTATTGTTATCATTTTATTCATTTAGGGAGAAATAAAGGTATCAAAATTCTTTAATGGGTGAGACATTGTTTTAACCTTTATATTGAAAAATTGTTAAAAAATAATCAGTTTATCGTTTAGAAAAGAAGGAAAGGAAAATGTAGGAAAATCTTTTAGAGTTTGTAGGATCAATAAAATATCGAAGTTTAGGAATTCGATGAAATCTATTATTACAATCTGTGGAGAGGACATGAGGAGAAAATCCAACATAATCAATAACATCGCCAAGTTAAACAGCGCCTAGAGGCAGCGCAACATCTCTGAATTCCAAATTTTAGGGGAAAAAAAGGAACAATATCAATCGATATCTTGTTTTTAGGTAACTATCGTGAATCAAGCAAGAATAGAACAAGAAAATGACAATTGTTAGGTAGTGTGAAGTTGCATGTGAGAAGGTATGTAAAGTGTGAGAGTTGGAGGACTTATCAAACGACTCGTTGAGTGGTTATCTTCACGCATGCGTAGTAGCAGTGCGCAGGAGGGATGCTGTTATGTTGACGGTACTGGCAGCCGCTTGGCTTGCCGTAGCCTCATGCGGCCGTGTGGTTACGACCAAGTACGGTAAGCTACGAGGAGTACCGGTGTTAGGACTGCCAAAGAACTCTATGCATGTTGAAAGCTTTTTAGGTATACCTTATGCAAGTCCGCCCGTAGGCTCTCTACGCTTCATGCCGCCTGTGACACCAGCACATTGGTCCGATATACGTACAGCCAATCAGCATGGGCCAGCCTGTCCTCAGAGACCTCCAATTCCAGATTCATCAATGCCTTTGGGAAGACAGAATATGTTACGGAGACTTTTACCATTTCTAAGAAATCAGAGCGAAGATTGTCTTTACCTGAATATCTTCTCGCCTATCCAGAGTAAGTACTGTTTTCTTTATTTCTCTTTTTCTTTTTATCCTATTCTTTTAACATACAGTACAACCTCTCATGAAAGACCAACCAAAATATATAAAAATGCATTATCGTTTCTGTAAATATTTATCTTACAAGAGGTTTGATTATTAATACCACATGTTCTTCAGTTTCATTTTTCCGAAACTGCTCGTTCAGATGAAAGGTTGTTTAAAAGAATTGGTCGCTTATGGGAGGTTTTTCTGTATACTCTTTTTTATTCTCTCACATAACTATTATCTATATTCACATCATCATATCAATTCTAAATCAAAATATTTGCAACTATAAAAAGCCACATAAATTTAAGATTAATCTGCATTATTCCCTCATATTAGATATATATTTTTAAATTTACAATCTATTTATTCAATATAAATTTAAAAAAAACTTGTTTTTCTCAATGTGCAATATATGATTTAATAATATATTATATATAATATAAAGAAATAAAGTAAACATTGAGTTTCTATTTAATAAAAAACAAAAAAGCAAACTTTCAAGCTATGTCGGATTTTTAGAGGCTTACCCTAAATATGTGTGAATGGAGTAAATATTAACTCTTCAAAGAAGAAATATTGGAGTTTGTACTCCAAGCGTGCATTTGCATTATATTTTTACTTTATTAATTTTAAATAATATAAAAACTTGACTTTTTTTTTCGTAAAATTAAGATTTATGGTGGAAATAGATTTATTGTGATTTCTAATGTAAGTGATAGAAAATAATTTTAATAATCTTATATAAAATAACATAATATAAACACATGGAGGTATTATTTTAATATATATCACATGGAAAATTCTATAATAGTTATCTTCAGTTTTTATTTTTTCGTGAACACTTAAGTAAATATATGAAAGTGTTGGAATTAAGAAGTGAAATAAATATTTCATTGTTATTTTATCTAAATTTCTAACTTAAAAATACTGCTGTATGGTAACTCAGGTATATAAATAGAAGAAGATGTTAATTTCAAAGGTTGATAATATTTTTGTTTTATAATTAATATATGTTTCGGATGCAATCACTGCCTCAATTACAAAGCTCGGAAAGCTTGCCGCATCTTGGATATGTCTTGCCTTATCAACATAGTTTTGGCAGATCTTCTGTATCTTCTTGCCAGACTTCTTCTTGTCTTCAACCGAATCGAAGCCTATATGCTTCCTCAAAATTGCCCACAACACCAGAAACCATGATGACACTAATACTTCACCAACATCCGCTTGTTACTGACACACTTTTATTAAAACTAAACACATCCTCATATACACAATTATATTCACAAGTATGTAAATATTCTGGCTGAATAAGCAAAAAAGAGAGAAATTTACATAACCGGCGTCTCCAATATATTTAATAACTGATAAATTTGTGACAGGTTAGTAATAGTTTTTTAAATATTTATTCATTCGTATAATCTGACACTGTGATGAGCCAAGTCCTCTCATTATTTGATCATTGCAGTAAGGGCAGTAGAAATTTGTGTTATTCAAAAAAAGAACCATACACGTCAGAAAAGTTTCAATTTGATAAAAAAATAGTATAAGGTAATATTTTGATGAATACTATATAGGTTATTGAATTATTCAAAATTATTACACTCGTGGTATAAGCCGCATTATATTGTATTATAAATTAATTTAATATACAATTCAATAAACAAGACTAAAAACATAGTCGGTGGACGAGTGGGTAACACCCTCGATTCCCGACAGTCATGAACATGGATTGAATCCCGCGTTAACATTTTGTTTAATATGTGAATAACCTTCATATTCACTGTTTCAATTATCATAAACTAGGTTGCTCTTGCTTAGCGGTACCAATTAATGTGATTTTGAACCGGTACACTCGTGGACAATACTTAAGGAAGTGGAAAGTCTTTGGTGTGTCGTCGTTTGTCTGTTTTTTCAAGCATATATATATATATATATATACGTGATTTTGTTCACATTTGGTTATCTCGTGTGTTTTCAATGAAGGTTACTGTAATAAATTTAAGAGTTATTGTCGGAATCCCGATATAAATGCTGAAAGGTACAACTTCCTTACGTTCTGTTCTTGAGTGCATATAAATTGTATTGCTTAAAAGGATGTATGAATGAAATTCATGAAAATGAAGGATTAAAATAGAGTTTATGGACAGTTTTGGGAGAAATTTATCTACATTGTCACAAAAAGACTAGCTATAGAAAGGAAGTTCTGAAAGGACTGGAATACTATCAGACTATGGCTGGTTGAGAAGAAACATATATACTATAATAACTAAATTAAGTTTAAGATTCTATAATCTTCATAATTATTGAATATATTTCTAATTTAAACCTGATCTTAAAATAGGGTTTTGAATAAATTCATTTATACCATCACACTGGGGCTATAACTATGACAATAATAAACCATGGGTATATTTTGAGAACCTTCCCTTATAACGAACTTTAAATCCCCTACTCTAATTGAATAATATAACAAACCACAGATACATGGCTATATTCATGGCAATAATAAACCATGGGTATATATTGTGAACCTTACCTTATAACAAACTTTAAATCCCCTACTCTCTAATTGAATAATATAACAATCCACAGATATATGCCTATATTCATGGCAATAATAAACCATGGTTATATATTTTGAACCTTCCCTTATAACGAAGCTCAAGTCCCCTACTCTAATTGAATAATATAACAAACCACAGCTATATGTCTATAATTATGGCAATAATAAACCATGGGTATATATTGTGAACCTTCCCTTATAACGAACCTGAAATTATTCCTATCTCTGATGAAACAATATAACAAACCACGGCTATATGTCTATATTCATGGCAATAATAAACCATGGGTATATATTGTGAACCTTCCCTTATAACGAACTTTAAATCCCTACTCTAATTGAATATTATAACAAACCACAGCTATATGTCTATAATTATGGCAATAATAAACCATGGTTATATATTGTGAACCTTCCCTTATAACGGACCTCAAGTCCCCTACTCTAATTGAATATTATAACAAACCACAGCTATATGTCTATAATTATGGCAATAATAAACCATGGTTATATATTGTGAACCTTCCCTTATAACGAACCTAAAATAATCCTCAACTCTAATTAAATAATAAAACAAACCACGGCTATATGGCTGTATTAATGACAATAATGAACCATGGGTATATATTGTGAACCTTCCCTTATAACGAACCTTAAATTCTCCCTATCTCTAATTAAATAATATAATCAACAATGTGCCTATATTGAACCAAATATTCAGTACTATTGAGCTTGTCATATCTAGGATTTACTGTACCCAATATAACCTGGTATCATATTATTAACACCTATGCAACAATTATCAAAATACATTGGCATTTTAAAAAAATATAATACAAATTGTCTATCTCTCTCATTATAAGAACGCTACAATACTTTGTCCCTGAGGGTATGTTAAATATATATTTCCAATATAAAATACACCCATACCTCGCTTTGCGTCGGGGTTACGTTCCAAAAAAACACGGCGCAAATTGAAACGAAGCAAAGTGAAAATATGTGAAGGCGCAATCAAAAACAAAGGTGTTGCCATATTTTAGGAAAAAAATTCAAAAAAAAAATTAAAGACTCGAATCCAAAACAACGCAACTTCAAAAAGCTAACGACGCACAGTGAAAATCAGTAAAAATTAAGCAGCGACGCAAAAACGCCAAACGAAACGACGCAAAGCGAGGTATTGGTGTAATATATAGGCCTCGGTAAAAGTAACCAAGTATTAACAAACCTTCCCTTATGATGATCCTGAAATATTCTCCATTTTTAGTTTACAATATATTGATCAAAGGCTAGAATTTAACCATAGCAATAAAAAACCATGACTATAGTGAACAGAAATTTCTGTCAAATTAGTTTCATCAAAAATATTTTTTTTATTTAAAGTACAAAATTTGTGTTTCAATAACAAATTTATGATTTAATCAATTACTATTGTAAAATATTATAGAGAGGCAATATTATTACTATTTTCAAAATATAATAGAATAAATAGAATATTTTATATTTTTTTCAACCTAACTTTTTAAACTCCTAATTTTAAAAAAATGAAACATATTTATTGTAGAATATACGCGTCAAAAACAGCAATATGTTTTAATATATTAATAATAGTTTAAGGGATATCAATATCGAATTGAATTTACAGTAAAACATTACGATAACAAACCCAAATAGGACAGAATATTTGGCTTAATACACACACACACAAAAGCCTTTATTAAGACACACTGGTCTCATAGAGGATTCTCCCCGAGATTACAAGAGAGATAGGCCTGTGAAAGTGGCGAATACACAGAAAAAGAAAGATTATGTAAGTATGATATATACATACATATATATACAACATAACAACAAAAGCCCCCATTAAGACCCAAAGTCTTACAAAAGACTCGACTGCAGGATCCAAGAAGCAAAGTAAGAAAGAGATAAAGAAGTGAACAACAATTCTTTTATTTTTTTTTAATAATATATATATACACATATACACATATTCACTCAATTAAAGGTAACAGTAACGATGCCTTTTTATTCACTGCCTTGTAAAATTCACATAGATCCAGTGAAAACTTTCTATCTGTTATGTAGTTTGTTAAGATATCCTCAACTATATTTGGCTTAATACAAGGGTCACTCCAAATGTTTTTGCAGTCACTTATTTTTATTAAAGCTGCAACTTTCAAATTTACAGAGTTTCTCAAAATATTCACCCTTAGCACCTATGCAAGAATTCATCCGTGAAAACCAATTATCGAAGCACTTACACCAGTCATATTCGGGGATGGAATTTACGGCAATGATAAAGGTTTGCAGTGCTTCATCATCAGTGTCAAATTTTATCCCTTTCAACAATAAATTAACTTTTGGAAATTAAAAAAGGTGCTAGGTGTGGTGAATATGGTGGATGAGTAACTAATTGGACACCAGAGTTGGCTAAAAAGTCTAATGTGTATCGTTTTCAGGAGGTTTAGTTTGGGAAGGATGTTTCTCTTTATTTCCCATCGTATTGTATGTAAGACCTGAGCTTGGTGCCTTCATAAAAGTAATAACTAGCAAGTCTTTATTTCTGGAACTTAAATATTGGTAAAATATTTCAAAATATATTTACATATATATTTACAAATTCATTCCTAATAAGTGAATAAATATTTACATAATTCGGATTGTACTTAAAGTACGCGATGTATCAATATTCAAGTTTCACAATAGCGACGCCATGCTTTTTTTGTACAATTCGCACCATTTTTCCAAATGGAATTCCTATAAAATTTCATAAAAATGTTATAGTCACTCAATTTATCACAGCACACAAAAAATTCCAGCATTACTTACATAAAAGAGGTCTATCAGAAACACCAAATTGTTCCTGCGGATAAACTGAACAAACTGCTCTTCACCTTATCTACGACTGTCCGAACTTTACAGAAGTGAGACATCGATTGTTCCCTGATTTAAATGATTTAACTCTCTTACATCAGCCACTTTGTGTATATACATTTTATGAACTCTGTCGATAAATCCATATTAATTTGTAAATATTTGATCCTAAGTTTTATTAGGTTTGTTTTCTATTAGTGTTAACTATAATAGGCCCAATATATACTTCAATATCGCGTCTGGTTGATAAATAAATTATTAGAAAAAATATTGATAAAGCAAAACTTCGATAAAAAAATCCAGTATATAGCAAAACTTCCTTTATAACTATAACCTCTATTTATAAAGTAAAAATATAGTGAAAGATAGTTATAATAAATCATGTGTCTATATTCAACTAAAGGTTCAGTTTATCGGGTATTATTATAATAAAGTTCTACTGAAATATGTGAAGAAAGATAATCATAATATATGTTAACTTTATAAACACTCTTTCAACTTTTCCCATAAATTTTCTATGCAGTTTTTAGAAATAAAGAAGCCTTTTATTAAATATTTAAAATGAATTTAGAATATAATATAGCAAACTTATCTTAAACAGGTTCTGAATAATCTAAATATTGCGATTTTATATAATAATTATATATATAAATAAGTTGAAAGGAAACCTTTTTAAAAAAAATTGTTGGATTTCTAAAAGGCATTTTAGGATGACATCACTTCTCAAAGCAATCAATTAAATGTTTTAAATTAATTGGACCTTATAAAAAAAGGAAATGTTGATAATCTTCTTCAAGTTAGGTGAAATTAATTGCCTGGATAGAGCCAATTATCTTCTGAAATAAATAGATTTCATTGGACCATTTCTATTGTCGTTTGTTATAAAATAAAATTGTTTTCTATGTTTGATAATTGAGCCTAATTTAATAGATCTAGTTTTTATTTCGAAAATATAATATATATTTTTCTCTCATATCTTATCATATATATATATAGATGGATATAAATTATTTATTAACTTTTAAAAAATCAATATTTCGAAAGTTAGGCGCTTTTCTTTGATATAATTATTTGCTAATGTAGAGCATTTTCATTTTTTTATTTCTTTATAGAAAATCGAAAGATTTGAATAAACATATTCCCATATTCAACAAAATGCAAATATTGGATTTATAATTATTTTATTATTCCAATATTTCGAAGGGGCGACTGGCCTCTCTTTTCGAGAATGTTTGTGTTTTTCATTAAAACGTGCGAGCACAGGTATACCACTCTCGTTCTACAATCCAATGAGTTGCCCCTCGAAATATTGGAACAATTAAATAATTATAAATCCAATATATGCATCTTTGTTGAATATAATTTTAATTATGGATTGCTCAATCTTCAAAATATTCACATATATAATTAATTTGGCAGATATGAAAATTTTCTCTATGCTGCTTGAAAAGAAATTAATGAACTTCAGCGTTTAAAGAATTTCCTGTTCATCTCTCAATAGAAGGATATTGATTAAAAAAGAAGGCAACTGTCCCTTTGAAATAAACGCTAAAAATTAGCGCCATCTATCGTCTATCTGTGAAACATCTTAGATTGTTGTTAGCGTAAAACCTGAAACACTAGCTTTGGAAATTTGGAGCATATACTAGGTTTCAAGAATGGTTGAGATAGCTCTGATATATAAGTATTGTACTTGTATTTTCGTATTGTTTGGCCGGATAGATTACTCTTCTATTTTATTATCTCATATATATATATTATGAATATTTTTTGTTGTTGTTAGATAAGGCTTGATAAGAAAAAGGATCGATAAGATAAGGGGTTGAGGTGCAGTCGTGATAAAAAAAAGATAATTATTTACCGTTAAGTAGCTTTTATTTTCAATTACTTGAGGAAAGATTACACACTAGTTATTTTCACATTATATAGAATTTATAAAGTTAATCCTATATTAGTGATTTAAAAGGATAGATATGTTAACTACGCACATTTACAACAAAACTTTTAACAAAAACTGAAAGTCTTTCTAAAAAACGATGATAACAAAGTAAAATTATCAATGAATAAAATAAAATATATATTTTTTAAAATATAGAAATATTTGAGTTTTTTAGATTATATAATATATATATGTTATATATATATATATATATATATAGTGTAAAAACTATATGACAAAAATATAACAGTGATTCCACATTTAAAACTCAAGGAGCAAACTGATAAGAATGATAAATCATATCTAAATCATATCTTAACTATAAAACTATACAACTATTTATTGTTATAATATATATATATATATACATATACATTTATATACAATCATATACAACCTAAGTAAGTGGAAAGTATTTTATAAGGCCCTTTGCTTCTTTTAATGAGGCAGAAACAATTTTGTTAACATTTGGTTATCTCGTGTGTCTTCAATAAAGGTCACTGTAATATCTTTCAGAGTTATTTTCTGAATCCAGATTAATATGCTAAAAGGTATAACTTCCTTAAATTTGTCCTCAAAATCTTTCAGTATATAATCTTGAAATATTTACTATGGAATTAAATATAAAGCATATATGTCATAATTTGTATAATATCAAGATCTATAATTTCTTTTCGCCAAAATAAGTATGTAAATATGTTACGCTTGTGTTAAAATGTGAATATGCAAATTCATCCATCTATAAAAACTGTACAAAATTAAAAGTAGCAGACATCGCGGGCGAATGCTACGGCACGTCGAGGGTGCGCTGCTCACTTGGCTGGAACTAATTCTTGGGGATTGTAAGCATAACGGTTGCATCTTTCCATTTGATCACGACATATATATATATTTTTCTATTTCGTTTTATAGATAGATACATATGAATATATTTGCATATATGCGATATTATATATATTTACATCCATTAATATGTTTATTTGAGAAATATAAACATCAAAAAGTAATATCGATAATAAATTATTTCAAATGAAGCCTACATGCCAAAATCGTATTCATACACTGACTTGAACTTTATAAAGTTTTTTTTAATGATATAAAGGTATATTCTCTAAGTTTATAAATAAATACATGCTATACATACATTTACATGGTCTAATAATCAAATCTAAGATATCTTTTCATTATTCGATTTTTTAATTGCGTATTTTCTTTTAATACTTGCATTTTTTTCATATTAAAACTCGCAATGAGAGGAAATACACTTTAACACACACATATTCAAAATATTTTCCGATTTTACTACAAATCAATAATATAAACATTATCTCTTTTCAAAATAGTAATTTTAAAAGTTTTCATTTTATTAATAAATAATATTACTATAATCAATACATGATTTTAAAAAATAAATAATAAATTGTAATATGTATATATCTTCTTCAAATATTCATTTAAAAAGTGCAAATATTTCCCACAATGAGATACCTTTGAAAAAAAATGTAAAAATGAAACTAATTGTGAAAATCTTTGTATTTTTAAACTCCTTTGAAAATTCTACCTTGAAATATTCGAAAGATATTTACAATATTAAACAAACACAAAGTGTTATCAAAAAGAATACATTTTATATAAGTTAAATCTATTTATATATTTGAAATATGCTTATAAAAGACTTGAGGAAATAAATCCAAACAATTCAAAATGTCGCAGACGATAGTTTCGAGAGGGAAAGTCTAAAGCAGACGAATCAATCGATGTTGCCGAATCATTTTTCCACCCCAGACCCCTCTACCTTTCATTTCAGACGACGAAATCTCCAAAACTCTTCAAACGTGAATATCGACTTTTCCTAGAAGTTATTTTAAATGTTTTTTGACCCTGAAGAACGCGATGTATTTTTCTTTTCTGCTTTATACTTTGGAATTATAATTTTATATAATATACATAATATAATATTGTTTTGAAATAGAGCAATCCATAAATAAATCTTTAATTAAAAATTCATATATTGGATCAAAATATCATTTATTCTATCACTATTTCAGTTGGCTGTACGCCAACCTTTATCAAGGTGTTATAACATATTAGCATGTTAATGTTATAATACCTTGAAAAAGGTTGGCGTTGAGCCAACTAGAATATAGGTAAAATAAACCATATTTGGATCCAATATATGCCTTTGTAATTGAAGATAATATAATATACTTTGTAGAAAAAAATGAGAGACTATAAAGTCAAATTTGTTTAAAAAGATATATATTCGAAGAGCGAACTATATATCTATTACAATCAATTCAATTAAGTTATGAGTAAATACATTTTGATGAATTATATATACACTAGAATATAATAAATATATGCAAATATATAAGCATAGAGCACGCATGTTCCATCTATATATGAAAATAATTAAATAAATATATACTATTGATATAATGAATATATAAATTCTTATAATCCATTAGTTGAATAAATACAGTAATTTGAATTAAAATGGTTCTATGTTTTTATTATTTATGGATATTTGTTATATATTTTTGTTGTTAAAAATAAGATAAATTGAGCGTTATATAAATATTTGCATAGGTATTCAATTAATTATTGTTGTTATCTATCTATTTATTTATAATCTTATTCACTTATATATATATTGGATTTATAATTATTTTTTATTGTTCCAATATTTCGAGGGGCAACTCGCTTCTCTTTATCGAGGATGTTTGTGTTTTTCACTAGAACATGCGAGGACGCGTACACCACTCTCGTTCTACAAGGCCAATGAAATAATAGTATCTTTGATTTAAATATTACATTCAGTATATATACAGCTAACAAATATATTTAATATTACAAATTAACACCATTATTATTTTTTTATCTACATATTGTGTGTGAGTGAGATTCATATACAACAGTGCAATTGTAAACAATTGTATATATATATATATATTAATTCAAAATTAATGATGAAAATTTTAAAGCCAAATAATTGAATATATTAAAGGTATATAAGACAAAATGATTTAAAAGCACGAATGTTTCTTTGATACATAAAACAAACTTCTACTGTCCTTACTGCGATGAAAAAATATATTGGAAGGGCTTGGCTCATCAGTGATGAACCCTCCCAGCAGTTTCGCCAATTTAATCCACCAGACCGCTTCTCAGAGCTCTAATATTGTATTGGATCATTCTACTTTTATATGCTACATAATAGAAACATTCGCGCTTTTAAATCATTTTGTCTTATATGTATAGATGGCGCGTTATTGCTTTGTGTTAATATTAAAAGTATATAAAAATAGTTATTTGAAATTAATTAATATATGAATTATTTTTATAAATTTCTGGAAATTCAATTTTTCTGTTTATACTTTATCTATATATATATATTCTGTATTTAATCTTATATAATCTTTCTTATATAGACATTGTAATAGTTTCAATCTCTCTTTGTTATGCTTCTAATCTAGTATTAGTAGCACGACCTCGTTAGGAATAAATCCTTTATCACCAGCCATGCCACGAATACAAGAATTACACTACTTATAAATCGTTACTGAACTAACATTCTAACAAAAACACAAGTCATACTTATAGCACTAAAGAACATAATCAAACACTATGCAAAATAGTTCCATATGATCAAATAAGCAAATAAATAACCAATATAATTGTTGTTATCATGTTGGAAATTTGATAAGAATATATTTTAAATATTTAATCGACAATTCCGCAAAATGTACGTATATATTTATATTTGAATATTTATAGAAGAGTTCTTAAACTAAAAAAAAAGCTTGATATATATAATTAATTTGGAAATAAACACAAGGTAATAATACCAAATACAAATAAATAAATAGTGTTTCTGGATTTGGTCTTATTACCTTGTGTTTATAATCTATAATCCAAATTGTGCCTTATCATTAATTGGGAAATAAAATTTGGTGGTGTATTAGATTAAATATTCACAATATAATAGTACGTGAAATAAATATATAATTACTAGACGAATGACCCGGGCAACGCCCGGGTTTACACGATTAAATGTATTATTCAAACACATTAAACATAGCAAAATAAAACATAGCAAATATAGCAAGAGCGGTTATTTTAAACGGTGAATTAGATAGCAAAAAATGAAAATATATATGTAAATATGTGAAATAGTTATAGGACTTGCATTGTAACGCGACTGCCCGCCATGCGCGCGCACAGGGAAGTCACGTGCTCGACGGCAGCCAACGGGCGCGCGCCGCCGGCAGGTCGCCTGAAATTCTAGAGGGCGCTGCTCGTTAGCTAAGTTGAATAATTTGAATATATAGTTTTATTAATTGATTTATATATTTTTTAAAATAGCCTATCGTCATCCCCGTTACTTTTTACCTATGTATAGAAATTTTGGTTTGAATTAGTGAACTACTGCGAATTTATATACAGGTCATACAAACCAACAAACAAACAGACAAACATACAAACATTCATTTATATATATATATATATTTTTTTTCTAGTGACGTTCCGGTAGTTGTTTCGACCCCTACTAGCCAGTTTATTTCAGATTTTATCTCTTATTTCTTCCTTCAATGTTTCCCAACATCTTTACTAAACCATTAGTTATCATTGTATGTTCAATAGTACAATTCTGGGATTGTCCATATAGTTTTGTCAGTGATGCTTGATAGAGCTGTAGTTTGCTTATATCTTCTCTGTATATGACAATGGCCAAATAAATTAGTTTTTTTTCGCATTTTGAAATACAAGGGAGTGTCCTTCATATATAGAGGCTGCTAGGCGGGAAGTTATTTTTATTCAGAATATACACACATGGACAAAAACTTAAGGAAGTTGTACCTGTTAGCATGTATATAATAATTCAGTCAACAACTCTGAAAAATATTTGATACATAGTGACCTTTATTGAAGACACGATATAACCAAGTGTGAACATAATTGCCGCTATCTTCATCAAAAAGACAGATGACCAGCGAAAACAAAGATTTTCCTTAAGTTTTGTGGCTTTTCAGAAGGCAGAGCGCCATCTTATTTTTTTCTATTGTCTTTATATATATATATATATATATATATATATATATATATATATATATATATATATATATAATATAAAAAAGAAAGTTTTATTGAGATCAAGTTGATTAATTACTAGAAAAAGCATAACTTAATCGCGAATCTTAATGTTAATGATGGCTTGTGCCATCTTTCAGAAAAAATATCAACTAATCACCGATTTTCAATTATTCCTGAATTAGGTTTAAATATAGGAGAAATGTAATTGTATGCATTTTCAAATTGCTTTAACTTATGAATTATCAAAATTTCTGAAAGGGGTTTATCAGTGATGAGCTAGGCATTATTTCAATATTATAAATAATTTTGGTATAATAGTATTAGAAAATAATTTATTATTATCACTTTTAAAAGAAACGTATATTCTAAAAAATAGTTTACTCTTCATAAAAATATAATTTTTAACTCTGTATATATATAATATATAATTTGAAACATAATGAAATAATAATCTACAATACTACTCCAATCCTAAGTAATATAGAAAACAGGTAATACCACCAGATAAATACATAAAAGGAGAATCTAAAGATAACAATAATACCTTTCCACCTTCACAACTAATATTATTTGTCTAAATCGAATTATATTGCATGCCTCAAGATAAAATAATTCTGAAGTTTCATTTAGATCAACTTACAGCAAGAATTGTTTTACAGAATCAATTGATTAAATTATCGGATGGTTTAAGAGTATTATTGTACTCAGAATCAATCAATTCTTTTCTCTGTGTTGGGTGATTTGCTAGGCATAAATCGATATAACATCAATAATTCCCTCTAACTCTTATTTTTCTTGTAATTGGAGAATTTTATTGTCAAATTTCTTTCGAAGAATAACATTCCTTTTCTTTTGATAGTTTATTATCTTGGTTTGTCGGTTCTCTTATTTCTTTATAAATTTGAGTATATTTAGTTATATCATTATATTTTTATAATTTATTTATATATCACAGTATGATATACCCCGAGAGGATGAGATTTTTTTGCGCTATTAATAAATATAATAAAGAGTTTACCCTGATTTTACACTTTGAAAAAACTCAATAGGGAATTTTGGACTTGGTTTAAAAGAAACCGGGTCATAGATTCTTCAATAATATTGTCGAATAATAAATAAATATATAATATGATTATACAATATATATTCGAAACTATTTTAAAGGCGTAAGATTCTTTTTGAAATTAAACAATTTCCACTGTCCTTACTGCAATGGAAAAATTAATGGGAGGGCCTGTCTCATCAATGGTGAACCCTCCCAGCGGTTCCGCCAGTTTAATCTACCATACCGTTGTTATATTGCATTTTTGGAACTTCCTTTTTATAGTGATACTGATGCTAGACTCTTCGAATGGAAGTTCCAAAAATGCAATATAACAGCGGTATGGTAGATTAAACTGGCGAAACCGCTGAGAGGGTTAACCACTGATGAGCCAGGCCCTCCCAATAATTTTTCCATTGCAGTAAGGGCAGTAGAAATTGTTTAATTACAAAAACAATTTTAAGCCTTTAAAATAGTTTCGAATTTTAATAACAGATGGCGCGCTAGTGCATCATATACAATTATATATATATATATATATATATATATATATAAAGCTATATTATATAAGACTCATGTGAGCCTTGCTAGGATATCCCTTTTTGATTTTAATCATTAATTATAATAGATATTTATTAAAAAATAATATAAAATACATTTTCTTTCCGGAATTCACTGTTTTTTGAAATAGCAGACATTTCGGTCAGTAGAGTTTTTATATTTCGACGTTTCGACAAAAACCTTTGTCTTCGTCAAGAAAAAAAAACATATTTTAACGTCTTTCCATGAAGTTTATTTTTAACTTTTTCCTGACGTTGACAAAATAATTTTGTCGAAACGCCAAAAAAATAAAATTTCTACACCCGAAAAAGTGTGTTTTACTTCAATTATATGAATAAAATAAATTAAATATTTAAGTGTTATGAAGAATAATAGGTTTTAATGTAAATAATATTTAAAAAAATGATAATCCCACGTATTATTTTATTTAAGAGAAAATACGACGGAAACAAGGGTTTCTTATAAAAGAAATTACAAATAACTCAATCTTTCAGGTCTTTGAACGATATCACTAGCACCAATCCTGTTGTTGTTGTTGTCGTGTCCAAAGAAGAGTCTCAGATGTCTCCATGCATCTCCATCACAGCAGCAGCAATATCCACTATCTTGCACATTGGAAAATGGGTGCCGTTGCCACGTTAGTCACCTTGGAAACGAACCAGAATATGGTCGAATATTCCAAGGGTCCAGGGGAGACCGCAGGGAGGTGTGGTCGGACTTCTTCCCCCCACCAATCCTGTAGAAGGAATCAAAAGTCAGAAAGCTTCACCTAATTATAAATTTATGTATGATACCTCTTTTTTTTGGATATTTCCCCTTTGATTTCTATAATTCATATAAAGCAAAAGCGTCATATATGTATAAGGAATGTATTTTAGCACGGATGTTTCTTTTCACACAAATCAAACTTCTACTCTCCTTAATGCGATTAATATATCTCACATTATATTACAATATATTAATTTGCACCTAACTAGCTTTGTCCATACTGTTTGCGGAAAAGCGAAATATTTCAATGCAATTCTACTGTCCTAAAATCTTATCAAATTTCGAAATTATTTTTGAAGGCGTAAGATTCTTTTTGATATTAAACACTTTCTACTGCCCTTACTGCAATGGAAAAATTAATTGGAGGGCCTAGCTCATCAGTGGTGAAACCTCCCAGCGGTTTCGCCAGTTTAATCTACCATACCGTTGTTATATTGCATTTTTGGAACTTCCTTTTATAGTGATACTGTTGATAGACTCTTTGAATGGGTATTTTAGAAGAACTATGGACATAAGCTTTGAGGACAGTAAAATTACATACATTTATATATATGTATATATTTATATATATATTAGATAATAAAAGGCATATATTGGATTTAATAAAATATTTATTTTGCCATATATATATAGCGAAACCGCTGAGAGGGTTCACCACTGATGAGCCAGGCCCTCTCATTAATATTTCCATTGCAGTAAGGGCAGTAGGAATTGTTTATTATCAAAAAGAATCTTACGCCTTCAAAAATAGTTTCGAAATTTGATAACAGATGGCGCGCTAGTGCATCATATTATAAAATATTATGTTGATAGTTTTTCTGAATACCATTTCTGAAATATCACCCTTCAGTGTAGCATATATAATTAGAATCCTCCAATACAGTATTAGAGCTCAAAGAAGCGGTCTGATAGATTATATTAGAGAAACCGCTGGGAAGGTTCATCAGTGATGAACCAAGCCCTCCCGTTATTTTTTTCATCGCAATTTATAACATTATAAATTGATTATGTGTACGAAAGAAACATTTATGCTTAAATATTTTCTCTCTCATCCTTCTTAATTAATATAATTTGTATAATGTCTTATAATATGAATATTTAGTTCAAAATGTTAATGAAAATATTATATTATCCTCTTTATGCATATAAAAGACATTAAATCAGTAAATCTACACTACTCATCAAAAGACGAATTTTCGATGCGGGGCATGTGTTGCATACTGACCACCATTTCCCTCGAAACACCTGGGATTCTCTGCAGAACCATTTCAGAATTTATAAATGGATATTTTATCAGAAGAACGTTGATCTCTTCAAATAAGGCTTTTTTTTCTTTTAAAAATTGCAAACACTAATTCACAATGAATGAAACAATTAAAACTTAATGCTTATTTTAGTATAAACAAAATCCTATTATTCTTACTGTCATAATAAAATATTGGAAGTACTCAGATAATCATTGATAAAACCTACCAGCTGGGAGGGTTAACCACTGATGAGCCAGGCCCTCCCATTAATTTATCATTTCAGTAAAGGAATTCGAATTTTTTTTTTTTTTGGAAAATCATACGAACAAAAATAGTTTAAAATTCTTATATTAATTAAATTTATTATTTACCTTTTACAAAGTGGTGGTTCAAGGTAGTGGTCTCCCATTTGTAGTTTAATTCCATCAAGTCAATTTATTATTTATTTATTATAAATTGACTGTTTATAGAGGTGTTCGTACAGTTCAATTATATTACAGGTCTATTTATTATTATAATAATATTTTTACTTTTTACAAATTTTGTCGTTTATAGAGGTGGTCGCCTAATACAAGATCAATTATATCAAGCTTTTTCTTTAATCTTTCACAAAGTGGTTGTTTATGGAAATGTTAAATCATTGGAAGTGTAATTATATCAATTCAATTCAATATTTACTCTCAGATATAGGATTAATTTATTGAACTGGTCCCCCATTGAAAGAGAATCATATCTGGTCTATTTTTCATTATTTACTTTTCACCAAATGGTCGTTCATGGGAATGTTTGTTCATTGGAAGTGCAAATATATCAGGTCAATGTTCATTTATCTTTTGCAAAGTGGTCTTTAATGAAGGTGGTCGCTCATTAGAAGTTCAATTATATCAACCTATTTTATTTACCTTTTCTCAAAATGGTCGTTTATGGAGGTAGTCTCTCATTGGAATGGCAATTATATCAAGTTTATTTTTTACCTTTTTCAAAATGGTCGTTTATGGAGGTGGTCGCTCATTAGAAGTGCAATTATATCATGCCTATTTTTTTTCACCTTTTGCAAAATGGTCGTTTATGGAGGTGGTCGCTCATTAGAAGTGCAATTATAGTAAATCTATTTATTATTCATACAAACAAACAAGTAATATTCACATTTGAAATTTATTATAAATGTTTTTGTGTCAATTTATTTATCATCAAATCAGACGCAATATCCCAACAAGGAATGCTTGCGTCAAGAAACAACACTAAATTCAGATAATATATTACATGAACGATGGAATAATTACATATCAATAAACAAATACACATCACTAAAAAACCTTCAATTAATAAACACAATATCATCTTTACACTCTACAATATACTTCCCAATATAGGGGCAAAATTAGTAAATACATGACTTAGCTATCATATTTTATTATATTTTACATTATTGTCTGTGTGAATATACAGATAAAAATAAAAAATATAAATAATTATATATTACATTTTCACATGTGTAGACATGTAGTGCACGTACAGTAAAAGCAGTACTTCTACCCACCATGATTATCATGGCCTGTACCACGTGTACTAGGGATAAGCAAAAATATATTACGAATTTATTTATATATCAAGCAACATCCTAATTATTTACTAATAACTCCTATATACATTTGCATATTTACTATATAGAAAACTATATAATACTATTTAATATTATTCATAGAAAACTTTATAAGGCATATGGGGAAAGATACTATTTCATATGGTATATATATTCCCATATCACAGATTATATAAATCCAAAGAATAAATGTGAAAATAAAATTGACAACTGAAAACAAAATATATTTTTGCCTTGGGTATTAAATATCTCCTTGAATATATCGAGAAATTGAGTTATATTTGAAATATAATATTTGGGTTTATTTATTAAATTTATTATCTATATATATAATGGACTTATATATATATCTTACTTTTAGGGATAATTTAGATATATGGATACTGTCATATTTGTCTAAAATTGAGCCCCATTATTTAGTGATATAGTGTTCAAATTCATAAAATACTGAAATATAAGATTGACATGTTTTATATTTGAAGTAATATATAGATATTCTTTGTTAAATAATATGTATAAACGGGAAAAATATTTTCTAATATGCTTATAAATCTTCAAAATTCATAGAAAGGCTTTCGAGTTAATGCTTTTCAAAAAACTATATGTTCTAACACATTTGGAAGATATCTGAAACGCGTTTTATGATATTAAAAAATTATATCAAATGAAATGTTTTATACCTTTACACAAATTCTATAATAAATGAATAATATGATCCACAAAAAATGAATCTGTGTGAAATCACTATTTAAATATAGTGAGGGTATTTATAATAATATATACATATATATATATGTGAAAAAAATAATAAAAAAAATAAAAAGGTCAGGTGTTGATATTAAAAATAAAAAAGTCATATCTGCCTTCTGAAAATCACATGTGCTCCTGGTCAGGATATGCCTTTTTTATTTTTAAATATATATATGAATATGACCACAAAAAAAACCTGAAGTACCAAAAGTATAAACGCACAATAACGTTTTAAAGAAAAAGCCATCTCCTTGTCGTGCATCTGAATGTTGCTGATTGTTTTCGCCATCTATCTGGAAAAATATCAACATATAGTTGATACTTTCAATTATTCCAGGAATAATGAACATTGATAATTTCTCGATGCAACACAATATTCCAAAACGTACGTATATCACTCTGTTATATTACAGCGTAGTGTAGGCTTTATCAACGACCAAAAATAAAATCCAATAAAATTTAATTTCTGTACTATTTTTCATTTATGTTAGTCTCTCTCACTTTCAGCTTTGAATATACAACTTGAATTTCAAATATACAATATGACACATTATAGACCTTCGAGGTACAGCCTTCACCATACTAACAAGGACCAAACAACCAGTAACGCGTACGAGGATTGCTTGATTTATAAAGATGTGGTGTATATAGCCAATATACCTTAGTATATGACTTTTTAGATGTAAGATCGCTTTAATATAGAGCGGGTTATGGTTCTCTTCTTTTCTTTTCACCGTTGATATGGCAATAAAGAACTTTTTAATTATCACTTGTACACGTAGTTATAAGCCATGATAATCATGGTCGGTAATAGTTATTAACTGCCTTTACTGTAGGTACACCACATGTATACACATGAAGAAGAGTTTGAAGTATAGAAAAATTCGAATTTTTGCATTTACAAAGGTGTCATATTCCCGTTTGGTTAAATGTCTTTACTGGTGTAGTTGTACATTTACATTAATTCCCGTCTCTATTGAGGCAATTTTTATTCAGAAAGAAAATTTCGCAAATGCGGGATTCGAACCCGTGTCTTGAATGTCAGAATTTAACTGTTTACACCACTACTCCACCAACCCCCCTAAATAAAAGCACTTCAAGTTGAATTTAAGGGCAGGAGGATATTTAAATAAATAGTTCAAAATCCACTCTAAATGTAGTTATTAGAAAATTCGTCTTAATGGTAAGTATGTATTGATTTTAACTTGAATACATTTTGTATACCTTAATAAGGATGTAATACAATATAATGCGGCTTGTGATTGTAAAACGACATTTAAATATTACTCCGCATGTGTTTATTTTGAACGAAAAATCTAAATTTATTTTAAGAAGAAATAACGATTTTTTCTAACCTTAGGGATGAGGTATGAAAGGATGAATTGATGTATTATTTATTATTTATGTATTATTTACGAACGGAAAAATATGTCCAGGATAGCCTTGTGGACATGGTATCTGCCCAGTAAGCGGAATAGTGTGGGTTCTATTCCCATCCCTGGACACTTTTATTTTTACGTTTATCATTACTTTTCACAATTCATCCTTTCATACTTCTTCATCCCTAAGGTTAGAAATTATCGTAAGTCTCCTTAAAATAAATTTAGATTTTTCGTTCAAAAAAAGGGTGTAATGTATACATAAAATCAATTAAACTATAGATTAAAAGGGGTATTATTGATATGAGGGTATATATAAACACATGGACAAAACTCAAGAAATTATTGCTTCAAGCATGTATATCGAGATTCAGACAATAACACTATATGATAATTGATATACCGTGACCTTTATTGAAAACACACGAGATAACCAAGCGTGAACAAAATGTCTCTTTAAAAACAACAGACAATTTGAGGCATCATAGACTATCCATTTCATTAGGTTATATCCATCAGCGTATATTTTTGAAGTAAAATACTCTAACATATATAGACAATAATATTTTTATATTTAAACATATATAAATATTTACGAAAAAGCAATATATATTTAAATAAGTATATTTGCATTTAAATTATTCAAATAAAAAAGAGGTTTTATATTATTTCTGCAAATACCCCGTCATCCTAATTTTGATTTTCATATTCAAAGCTATTTAAAATCTTTAGAAGAAGAATTTTAAAATATGGATATTGTAGAAATATTTTGTTTTTATAAATTTGATGGGATGTAGTTAAAGACTTATCTCAACAAAATAGAGTAAAAATAAGAGGTATTCGAAGTGCAATATATGCTCAACCTCTATGAGAATATTTGCATATATTCAACAACATATATATGTTATAAATAAGTTAAATTTCTGCTTGATTTTGACCATCTTGATAATTATGCTATGGTGATGCAGTCGTGGTTAAAATCTTGAAAGTATAATAATAAAATGATATGTAAATGCTTTATTTGAACTAAAGGAATATATAAAAAATATAATTTGATAAAAGTACTGCCTGGCTTAAGGCGTAAGAATCTAAAAAATGAAAACTTATTTACATAATGTACAAAATATTTGAGCCGGCCATCGGGAACAACAACAATGAGTTTTTATAGGGGAAGCGTGATATCAGGTGGTAGATATAAACAGAGTATTTGAATCTATGAAATATAATTTTAGAAAAATATTATAATATAACATATATATGTGTTATATAAAAACTTTTATTCTATTTCAAAATTATAATTTATAGAAACTAATTTTTTTAAGTCTACCACCAGATGTCGCGGCTTTTCCTATTAAAAACGCATTGTTGTTGTTTCCCGTTGGCCGGCTCAAATCTTTCTGTAGATATGTAAATATGTCTTTTGTTTTTCTTCTTCTACTCGCCTTAAGTCAGGCGTTACCTCATCAAATTCTGTTTTTTTAAAATATATTCCTAAAGCTCAATTAAAGCTAATTCTGATCTAAAGTGTTTTTATTATTATTGCCACGACTGTCACATGCTTATGGATTCTGGGATCAAGCAAATGATCAATGGTTCTCTATATCAATCAGCAGGTAATGATTCTATAAAAAATATTCAAAATCAACAGAAGAAAATCGCTTTTTTTAATGATATAAGGCGCTCTGCCTTCTTAAAAGCACATGTGCTCCTGGTCAGGATATGCCTACTTTGTTTTTAATATCAACACCTGACCCACTTATTTTTATTTTTTCTATTTTTTTTTTCATATATATATATGGTAATTTGAACCAAAAACCCCATATTGTACTTATAACAAGATTTTCAGCTGCTTAGCTCGACTCCTATCTGTTCACGGAACTTTCCTAATACAACTGTGTCTCTTCGTTTTTTTTTTGTATGGACATTCCCAAGCTTTCCACTCTGCCTCGACCACGACTGTCTGAACGCTATGAGAACTGTTAAAGGTCTTCCAAGGTGCAGAGAGGTACTGGAAAACTATCCACATCTTGACTGTTACTCTCGGTTAACACAGTATAGCGAGATTTTACAGGATTTCATAAGAGTCGACCGGATATTACACCATAGTTTAAGTCGACTGAATACATCACCATATATATTTATATATATATATATATATATATATGTGACAATATAGTGGTAATGATGTGGTGAGGTGAGAAATAATCACACGATGAGTTGTTAGAGCAATAATCCAGGCAGCCAGCCGAGAGAGAGCGAGCGAGCCGTTCAGCTGAACGACTGTTTTCCCTGTGTACACAACCGGGGGGGCTAACCAGGATAGTCGCCAGGTGGTGACGCCCCCCTCAGGAATGTGGCCAAAAAATGGTCGTTAGTTAGTTGTCTAAAGTGTCTCGCTTTAGCGGCCCATTTCTCTCTCGTTGGCTGTTGGTTTGTTTTATTAATCCTGGAAGAGCATATATTATGACATATATATATATATATGAATATTTATCTGTGAGTCAATAGATCTATAAAAGCATAGGGCGCCTTATCTGTAAAAATAAACGCTGAAACTAAGCGCATTCTATTGACCGCAAACTACCTGACTCAGATCGGTGACAAAGCCACACTACCAACTGAGAAGCGTCCACATAGAAACCATGGTTCAGGATAATAGCTCTTGCCAGTCTAGGAAAGACTTTATTACATGAGAAATACAAGGTATTATATGGAATATTCACAATTAGCCAAAATGGATGTTTAGCTGATAAAGTAACTCAGCCATATCTGTGTCCATGTCACCGACCTGAGTCCGTTAGTTTACAGAGACATTCGATAGATGGCGCTTAGTTTTAACTTCTATTTTGACGGGAGAGGAGACCTTTATTTAAATAAATAAATATACTCTCTCCCTGCCAAATATCCATCCATATATTAGAATATTAAAAATAAAGAAAGCATATCCTGACCAGGAGCACATGTGCTTTACAGAAGGTAGAGCGCGATGTGGTGTAACAGAAATCAACTAAACATTGATTTAGCCTGTTCCCTTAATCAATGTTTAGTTGATTTCTGTTCCACCAGATGGCGCTCTGCCTTTTGTAAATCACATGTGCTCCTGGTCAGGATATGCTTTCTTTATTTTTAATATCAACACCTGACCCACTTATTTTTTGTTTATTTCTATTGTTTTTTCATATTAGTAAATATATATATATGTAAAAAGACAAAGGTCGCCTCTCCCGTCAAAATAGATCTCTTTAGATCAATATCCTCCCGGCAAAATTTCCATCTATATATGTATGTGTGTGTGTGTGTGTGTTTTCTCCCGATAAAAAGGAGGTCATTTAGTTTTAGTGTCTGTTTTGAGGTAAAAGTTGACCATCCGTTTCATAGATCAATATTTTCCTGAAAATTATCCATCAATATATATATTTAGGCACTAACATATGATAATATTAGTGTTGTGGATCAATCTTTATCGTCACCGTTATTTTTGGCACAGTCTATATCATGCTGACAAGGGCTAAGAGCTTGAAAAGCTTACGTGGAAGGTATTTCCTGATTTTTCAAAATATGGTATTCAGATACTATTAATTGGGAGATGATCTTCTATATGTAAATGAATAACATTCTCCTGAAACTCTACGTGATATATATCTATATAGATGTTACCTCTTTACCAGGATCATATTCATCTATAAAAGGAAAGTTCACCTCTCCCTTCAAAATACATACTAAAAGCAAGCGTCATCTCTGGATCATCTCTATCAAATATCAGATTCAGTACAAAATTACAACACCAGTCATGTCATTTCCAGAACACCTACTTGGAATGTATTTTTAAGCTAGAGATACCTATTTTGGTATAAAATATGATGAATATGTTTATTATAATGGGTTTATTTAATATCTATTTGTAAATATATGCTATATTGGGTAAGTCTAACAGCCTACCAATTTCTATAAAGGGGAGCTCTCATTTCAGCTCCAATCTGCGGGCTTCGATTACGCCACAATTGAAGCCATTTGTGGAACCATTTTAAACAAATGTGTCCGCCATTACACCTCACATTGCCATCTTACTTAATGGACCACTCAGCTACCACATTTTCACCTTAACTATCCTTCTCAATCTGTGGTTATCCGATGTGTGGTATCCGACCACTTTTGGGGATTAAACCGTGGTAGATTACACCGTGTGCTAAATATAGCCTTGTTTTAACTTTCTCTCTCTCTCTCTCTCTTAATTAGTAATTTTATTGTTCATAATCATATATACATGGTTTATATACCTAATTAAATACTCCACAAAAGTATATTATATTATTATATAAGCGTTTTCAAGATTTATACACTAAATAATCAAGAGTGAACAAAATTTCTTTCTGCCTCCTAAAAAAAAAAACCAGACAAAAAGCGACATCTAAATATGAAGCTTTCTTAAGTTCTGTCCAAAAATGTATGTACCCAAGGATATGTATTTAGTGTAACTTTACATAAGTATAACATGTTCATAATCATATACATGGTTTAAATACCTAATTGAATATTTCTTAAAAGACTTATTTTCTAATTTTATCAGCGCTGGCAAGAATTACACACGAAATAACCAAGTGAGAACAAAATTTCTTCTGTCTTCTAAAAAAATAGCGATATCAAAATATTAAACTTCCTTATGATCTGTCTATTATTATATATGTATCCACTAAGTCATATTTAGTGTAATTCAATCTAAGCATTACTTGTTTATCATCATTTATACAGGATATAAATACCTAATCGAATCCTACGCAATAGTTTTTTTTCTAATTTTAGCAGCGTTAGAAAGATTTCCACACGAAATAACCAAGTGTGAACAAAATTTCTTCTGTCTTAAAAAAAAACTGAAAATAGCGACATCAACATATAAAACTTTCTTAAGTTCTGTCCACTTGATTATGTATTCAAGGAGTTGTATTTAGTGTAGGTTAACATAGGTATAACTTGTTCATAATCATATACATGTTTCAAATACCTAATTATTTTAAAAATAGAGCAATCCATGAATAAATCTTTAATTAAAAAGGCATATATTGGATCAAAATATCATCTATTTTACCAATATTTCAGTTGGCTGAACGCCAACCTTTATCAAAGTGTTATAACATTATAAAAACAAGGACGTTTTGTGGCGCTGAGGTTGTTGTTGACACACTTTAAAATGTTATACAGTGGTACCTCGACATACGAGTTTAATTCGTTCCGCAACCTTGCTCGTATCTTGAATTACTCGTATCTCGAAGCAAATTTCCCCATACAAAATTCCCATTTAAAATCACAGATTAATATCTTCAACACTACCGAACCGAACTCGTATCTCGAATTTCGCTCGTAACTCAAAGCAAAAAATCACTTGCTCTTCGGCTCGTATCTCGAAAAACTCGTATGTTGGGGCGCTCGTATGTCGAGGTACCACTGTAATACCTTGATAAAGGTTGGCGTTCAGCCAACTGAAATATTGGTAAAATAAATGATATTTTGATCCAATATATGCCTTTTTATTAAATACCTAATTTTATATTCCGCAAAAGGTATTTTTCTAATTCTATTAGCGTTGACAAGATTTCCATACGATATAACCAAGTGTGACTAAAATATCTTCTGTCTCCTAAATATAAAACAGACAAACAGCGATATAAACATATGGAACTTCATTAAGGTATGTCAAAAATGTATGTATTCAATGAATCGTATTTAGTGCAACTTAACATAATTATAACTTGTTCATAATCATATACATGTTTTAAATACCTAAATAAATACTCCACCTAAGGTTTCTTTTCTAATTTAATGGCAAGATTTCCACAAGAAATAACCAAGTGTGAACAAAATGTTTTCTGCCTCCTAAAAATAAAACAGACAATCGACGATTACAAAATATGACACTTTTTTAGTTCGAATACAATATAATTCGACTTATGATTGTAGAACGATCTTTGAAATTTATCCCGCATGTGTTTCTTTTAAACGAAAAAACGAAATTTATTTTAAGGAGAAATAACGATTATTTACAATCTTGGTATGAAAGGATGATTTGTGAAGAGTAATGATAAACGAAAAAATAGAAATGTCCAAGGATGGGAATAGTGTAGATGTATCTAATGAGACGCATATTGGAGGTCGAATTGTTTTATTAAAACTACCTCTGTCTATAAGTGTATATGTATCTGAGTCGCTTATTGGAGGTTGTATCGTATTCACAAAACAACCCCAATAATATAAAAATGCAGGAAGAACTTGAGCAGTAAAAACTCAATTGTCTAATAGTTTTCTACTTAACTACATGAGTTATACAAATGTAGCGAGATATTGTTGTTTAGATGTGAGACTGGAAAGATATAATCCATTTAGCAAATGGATCCATTTGTCAAATAAATCTGGGAAAGGCTGTAATGGAGGGCCAAGGAACTCCCCAAACCAAACAACACAAAACTAATGGATGACTCACATTGCTTAAATGATTCATCTGGGACAAAGAATTTGTCTTTTATATTCCAACTATTTAACCATTTCTTTCTAACAAATATATACTAAGTAAAACTGAGGAAGAGTTTTGTAAATCAATATGGTTAGAGATGTAGTACTGAATATTTTGCTATCGCAAAAGGGTTTATGTAGAAATGGTGTTATCCTTTGATTATCAATAGCATTGGGAACATTATTCTGAAAATATATTGCCTAAATAGCCCTAGATTCTTGCCAAATTATAACCCCCAAGTGAGTACAAGTAACTAGCGGGACTTTGATAAACTTATAAATTTAAAAGTCAAACTGATTTCTATAAATGTAGACATGAGGCGAATTTGAAGTAAAAGTATAAAACCAGTTACCTACTACCCGAAAACTATTTGTCTTTTCTAGACCAGCTACTATTACAAAATAGAAAATCCAGGCTGTTCAAAAAAGTTAGAACAATGAACTACAACAACAACAACAACAAAGGCCTTTATTGAGGACCTCTTGTTATATATAGGATTCGCCAGTTTACAGAGTAATTGAAGAGAACTAAGAATACAGAGAGAAACCTATAAGTAGTAGGTATAGTATTTTCTACACTGTGACTATATACAGCAGCAGCAACAAGCCTTTTACTGGGATCAAAGTCCCATACAGGATTCGTCATTCTAATCCTGACAAAGAATATTTGCATATAATTATTTACATCAGTTAGATTATGTATATTGCCTCCCCTTCTCTTCAGCCGTCTTCCAAAAAGAATAATGAAATAAACAATACCAAGACCTATACACAATCTAATTGCTTCCCGATATGTATCGGCCTCATTTAAATCAGTTTTTATTACAATTCAGACAATCCCAACAATGATAAACCAATGTATAAATATTATACTGATCATCTAATAGAAATATAATCCAATTACACTCATGGGGTAAACTTAAGGAAGTGAAAATTCTTTAATGTCGCCGGTTTTCTATTTTTAATAAGGAGACAGAAGCTGTTCACACTTAGTTATCTCGTGTGTCTTCAATAAATATCACTGTAATATCTTTCATAATTATTGTCTGAATCCCGATATACATACTGAAAGTTGAATTAAAGCTTGTTTAAGCTTCGTTCCCGTGAGTGTAAGAAAGATATAAAACAGTTACCATAATTTTATCAACATCTTGTCAATACATACAAAAGTTCACAGTCTACACTATTGTTTTGGAATAATAATATATATATATAACTATTAAGAAAAAGGCATCTCCTTATCGTGCAACTGAGAGTTGCTGATGGCTTGCGCCATCTATCAGAATAAATATCAACTATTCTCGTAGATTTTTAATTATTCTAGAATTGGCCAAATACCCATTCTTGATTAATCAAGAAAAGCTAACCACGGACGCGTTTCGGGCTGTTTAAAAATCAACGAGAATAGTTGATATTTATTCCGATAGATGGCGCAAGCCATCAGTAACTTTCAGTTGCACGATAAGGAGATGCCCCTTTCTTAATTTATGCACCTTATCCCAGTACAATATCACATTTGTACTATTTTTTCATATATAACTATATACAGAAAATATGTACATGGCTTCTCTTCCACCGCTGCAGAGTTTGGTGGAGAATCGCCAGCTGGTCTACAGCGACACCACGTATTTCTCGGTCTACGAAGAAAACATATATCGCATGCTAGAAAGGTATGAAGATAACACCAGGATGGTAAATAAATCTACAGAGATTCTATCAGGTCAAGTAGGTAGTTCTGATATTATAAAGCTTGTCTCTTATAAGATAACTCGCTCAAAAAAGATTTTTACTGGATCGAATTTTCACCCATCATATTGGTTTAAAGTTGAAAACTATTTGTATTTCAAAAATAGAATATTCGACGTTTTTTTATATAGATAGAATTTCGTTTTTTTGGAATTCTTACTAAGTGCTCGAGTTCCTTTGATAACATGCACTTTGGTGTGTTTACACTCTGGAAATCTTCTGCAAATGGCTACATTTTGATGATTTACTTTATATTTTTCTGGAAATTCCAAATACACAAGTATATGCATAATCTGCTTTCAAGTAAAAAAGCGAAATATACAAAATTAGTTAAAATAAATATTTATATATTTGAAAAATATAGTCAAAATGTGTGTTAATCCCTTGATCTAGTGTATAATATCTACGCTTTGAATGGCCCATTCTTCTAAATAGAAATCGAATACATATTTAAAATATCGTTTATTTTGCTTCGATACTATCTACATACACATCTGATATTTCATATATTATTATCAATAAAAACAAAGTAGACATATCCTGATCAGGAGCACACGTGCTTTTCGGAAGGAGAGCGCCATCTGGTGGAACATAAATCCACTAACGAACGCGTTTCGCGCTGTTGGCGCTCGTCAGCGTTGAGTAGGCTGTACCACTGCGACCAAAAGGAATTTTGGTTGCAGAGGCTTCTTGAGAAACCCAGAAATATATAATATAAGAAGTATATAATAAAAATATATATATAAACAACTTTTTTATATAAAAATCGTTTTGTAAATAGTGCAAACAATATTTAAATATTTAATTAATAAAAAAGCATATATTGAATAAAAATATAGTTGTTTATTTTCTTTTTGACAATTCTGTTACTTAATCTATTACATAATGAATTATTGTAAATAGTTTCACGAAACAATTATCCAGATCGGATATAGCGTGTCTTATTTGCAACTGATAACAAATAATTCACTAAAACGTCAAGAATTAAATAAATTATCAAATGTTGTAGCTATAATTATTTCAAAACAACTTCCAACAAACAAACAAAAATTCCAAAATTATTTCTATATAAAAATATTAATAGAATATTTAGTTAGAATTTTACGAATATTCTTAAATTTCGTGAAGTCTATTTATAAAATAAGATTTTTATGTAATTTTCATAAATAAAATTCAGAAATACAACCAACACTTTTATCAAGTTATCAGAGAACACCAGTTAGTTCAAGTCTAAGAATATTTACCGAAAGATGTTCCTAAATTTAAAAGTTTTCAGTTGGTTCAATCCATTTAAACCATCCCTCAATGTGAATAATTGATAAACCCTCCTTTTTGAACTTTTGAGCGGTTTATATAGGGTTACTGAGTTATATGTGTGTTATTAAGTTTAAGATATATTTATATATCTTTTTTTTTTAATATAGAGCAAACCATATGCAATTATTAACTAGTAGGCATATTTTGGATCTAGAATAAACAAATATTGAAAATATTGGCATTTTGTATTAAATAAATTGTTTTTTTTTAATTTTAGATCCAAAATATGCCTTCTAATTAATATTTATGTTGTGATTTATTTTTTGTTTATGTGTTGAAAAATATAGAGAATTGAAGGTGCAGTCGTGAACATGTAAGAAACTAATTATTTACCTTTCAAGTAGTTTTTATTTTGAATTACTTGAAGTAATTTACACATAAAAATTATTTATCACAGCAATATAGAATTTATAGAATGAATTCTATAATCGTGATTTTAAAAAATAGGTAGGGTTAACTATACATATTTACAACAATAATTGAAGTGGTATGTTCTAAATCTATGGTCAAATATGTAAAACACTCAATGAATAAAAATGAAATATATGTTTTTTAAAAAATAAAATAATTGAATTTTAGAATATATAATATATATAATTTTTGAATAGAGCAATCCCTAAATAAATATTTAATTAAAAAGTAATATATTGAATCAAAATATAATTTATTTTACCAATATTTCAGTTGGCTGAACGCCAACCTTTATCAAGGTGTTATAACTCATTAATATGTTATAATACCTTGATAAAGGTTGGCGTTCAGCCAACTGAAATATTAGTTAAATAAATGATATTTTTATCCAATATATGCCTTTTTTATTGAAAAAGAAATATATATATATAATATAAACACATTTTTAAAACGTTTTTTAAATAATGCAAACAATTTTTAAATATTTAATTAATAAAAAGGCATATATTGAATAAAAATATAGAAAAATAAATATGTTTATTCAATTCAATTATATGCATTTTTTACCTGAATATATAAAATATAAAAGAGGCACATCCTGACCGCTCACATGAGCTTTTGATAACAGCGCCATCAAGTAGAAGAAAAATTAACTAAACGCTGAATTTATTTTTGATATCAGCACCTGATAAATTTCTTTTTTTTTTTCTTATTTTCCACATATATATTTAAACAAGGTAAAATCCTCTGGAGTAACTTGGTAAAGAAAACATTCAAGACAAAGAGGATGAGTAGGTATAAATTCACCACATCGAAGGATACCATGATGCTATTGGGTAGAACCGGTGACTGTTGGATGTGGTTCAAGAATTCCGGAATAGAAGATATGGATGCCGTGGCTCCACCATCCCTGAGCATAGGAGAAAGTAACCTGGCCAGGAAGGAATACAAAGGGGCTGCAGGGGATAAATGGTATGCTATTATAGGTCTAAGTGGAATATTGTCTTTGTGCAATTTTGTCTTGAATGTTTTCTTTAACAACATATATATTTGTTAAAACTATTATATATATATATATGCTCTAAATATATTTTTCAAATAAATATTTAAATTTATATATTGTAAAGAAACAATAATAGACGTTATTTTCTTCTGAAAGTTATAAAAAATGCATTAAAATTAATCGATATGATTGGAAGATGAATATATTGTATGGAATAATATGATTAAGATTTTTATGATGACTATGTATTGAATAATAATAATAATAAAACTTAAATTGTGGTGAATATATATATATATGTTTTTATATGTGCTCATTTTTCATTTATATTTGCATACCTTAAAATATGCAAATTAAACATGATTATATAAAATATTATTAGAATATTATATATATTATAAATTTAATATATAAATGTGTGTGTGGAGATTTTGCCGGGAGATGCGACCCTTGTCTCTTTAGATATATAGTATATATGTGTGTGTGTGTGATTGAGCAATCCATATATTTAATTATTTAAAAATGCTTCTTTTGGATCATATATTTTTATTTTGCAACACGAAATATGATCCAAAATAAGCATTTTAAAATAATATACATATATATCATTATATATAAGATAAAGGTTGTGTGTGGGGGGGGGAGGCGTTCAGCCAACTGAAATAATGGTAAAATAAATGATATTTTGATCCAATATATGCCTTTTTAATTAAAAATTAAATTATATAAGACAATATATTATGGAAAAATGAGAAATTTGAACTAGTAAATACTATAATAAATTAAAATATCGGTCGAATATTTGTCTAGTCCTTTCAATAGAATCAAATAAGATCTGTTGGAATAAACAACAAAAGATTATTGAAGAAGGCCAAACGAGATCAATCCACTTCTCGCCTGCGCCAAATTAGCTGTGCTAATTGAAAGAGATGAATAATTATCGTGGATTATGATTGTACTGAATAATTAATGAGCTGGAATTACCTACACTCGTAAACAAATTTATTTATCTACTTTACTAATCACCTCCATAAGCTCCTAGTCGCCATTTTGTTCTTTTTACATATTCGTCGTCTCCCATTTGGTAAATGCCTTCCATGTTTTATAACGGGGATTGTTTAAATGATTTGTATCTTTTCCTTCAAATTTATATTCACCATTTTGTTACTAATAAACTTGTTAAATTGAAATTTTAATATAAATATTTTAAAATTAATTGACCATATATAAATATTACACTTATATAAAAATGGCAACCTATTTTGAAATATTCTTTCAATAGTTTTGTGTTTTTATTTTATTTGAATATAAAAATGAGAATAATTAATCAAATATAGTATAATAATCTTATATACATTTTACATATATATCTCCCCAATAATTAAAAATATTAAATAAACAAATTTGTGGAATATATTTACTCTAAAATTAGGTGTAGCCTTTTAAACTAATATGTAAATAGGAAAATAGACCAATAGCAATATACTATTTATATATTGATATTTATTGATATTTTTATTATTACATCAGGGGATATAACGGCAAGGGCCACAACACTGACCAGGAGTCAAGATAGCAAATGTAATAATATCTTTGTTTACTTTTACTGTTGGTGCTTATTGAAGTTGAAAATAAAAATATGTAAATAGACTGACCATTCGCTACACCTTTTAGAGAAAAACTTGTAACCTTTCTAAAAAATAAAGTTATTTTTATTATTTATATACAAAATATATACATCGGTAAATATTTTTATAAATTATTATTTTCTCTACGATTTCAACTAAATGATTGTTATTTAATAAAGTAAATCATTTTTGAATAGGTTTTTATCCGTTCATACAACTAGATAAACATTGTAATTATGCAATTGAAAGAAATATAAATAAAACAGTACATACATTAGTATATCCCTAAAACAAACTAAATTATATGAGTAATAGGTACCTATAAATTTTACGAAAAAGAATGAATAAATAATATTAAGGTAAAGGGTTTTCTTTTAATTTTGATTTCCGCAAGCTTTCGAGCAAATCTTCTGCTCTTAAACGGGCATATACATCTATATACAATATCAAGATGAACTTTGTACAGTAATAATTGTGTTATTGGTATGTGCTCACGTGGGCATGCATCCAATAACACATTTTCAATTATTACTGTACAAAGTTCATCTTGATATTGTATATAGAAGTATATGCCCGTTGAAGAACAGAAACTTTGCTCGAGAGCTTTCGTAAATCAAAATTAAAAGAAACCCTTTACCTTAATATTATTTATTCTTTCTTTTTCAAACTAAATTATATTTTATAACATCCTTAACATTCCCCAAAATTATTATTATTTATATTGAAGCATGGTTATAATACACCATAGCTATTGTCAACAATGACTATATTGTAACTAAAATCCACCAGATCGATTCTTAGAGCTCTAATACTGTATTGGACGATTCTGCTTATATACGCAGCACTGAAGGATGGAATCTCAGAAATAGTTTTTCAAAAAAACTATGGACATGAGCTTATAGGACAGTAGAATTACATTCAAATAATTCTTTAAATAAAAGACACTTTGGCCAGTAAATCTTTTGAGACAATAAAAAGATTTACTGGCAGAAAAAAGTGTCTTTTATTTGAAGAACCATGAATGCCGGCCAGGCAGCCTCTATCTTTTCTATATATAAATAATTATTATAAAGACAAAATATTCATTATACAACGCGTTTCTCTAAATATTTATATATATTGTGATTTTCATTTAAATAACTATTTTTCTCATTATATTTGAAACGAACAAAGAATTACATATAGATATATTCTGTATCATAATTAATTTGAACATAGAATCATATATATTAATTCCATTTCATTTAAACTTCATTCCATGATATTTCCCTTCTTACGTTTTATTTAAAATTTTAAATTTGGAAAGGTTATAATTAATAAAAGAGGTTGTGATAATATTAATATATTATAGACGTGTAAGATTCTTTTAAAAATTCAACAATTCTCTACCGTCTTTACTGCAATGAAAATTTAATGGGAGGGCCTGGCTCAACCCTCTCAACGGTTTCACCAGTTTGTAAAGTTTTGGGTTTATTATTATTCAATAATTACAAATATAATATTAAATATAAAGATGCTTGGATAAATTATATACAATCGCTATTAATATTAAATGTATTTTGTAATCAATTCAACCACATAAACCATTATTTTGAAAATTGAACAATCTCCATAATTAAAATTATATTAGGAAAATATGCATATATTGGATTTATAAATATAATTTTTATATTTTTACTGTAATATTTCATTGGTCTTGTAGAACGAGAGTGATACACCCGTTCTCACGTATTTTAATGAGAAAAACAAACAACATCGATAAAGAGAGGCGAGTTGCCCCTCGAAATATCGGAATAATAAAAATATTCATAAATCCAATATATGCATATTTTCTGAATAAACCATTATATCTCGCTAAACCACTTTTAAGGATATTAAGATTTCGTAATTCCGTATGTATCTTTACATATATATTGTAGCGGCTCCCAAATATTAACTTTTCCTATTTTCATTATAAGTTTTAATTTGTCTAATAACTATTCAATTCAAATATTAAAATTATTCATCTTATAAATATATAATGCTTATAAAATAATTATACATCATTCTAAATATAAATCATAAATAATATGAAATGTAAATATTTATCTATAATATATCAAGCACATATGTCTAACATTATATAATCTAGAATTGATATTTGACCACACACATAAAAACAAAAATAACTTCAACATGTAGTATACACCAATTTAACCCTTCTGATTATTTGTATAAATAAATGTAATTAAAAGTTGATTTTACAATAAATAATTTGTTATCTGACTCCGCCTAGAATTCCATGCCACCCACAAAATGGTGAGCCGGTAAACTTTAACGAACATTTGCAAGCAATCAAACAAGAATTTCAATTCGATCAAAAGTGAAAAATAAAAATACTCATGATATCAAATTATAAATATTTAAGAAATACATATTAAATATTTATATTTAAAACAAAAATTATAACATATTTCGCAATATTTAAAAACTGCGAAAACGTACATCGTTTGGTATTTAATTCAAGGCAAATTTTCAACTTAAAAACAAATCAGATATCAAATATAATTTTAAAAGAAATAAATATTTAATAAATTCAAATACACATTAAATTGGCAATTAAAAAAATAATATATAACTTACAATTTAAAAATTATAACTTGATAATATATTCAAATATTTTTTCTTATCAAATAAAAATCAAATAAAAAATTTTAATTCTGAATTTTAATAATTATAATAATCAGAATTTTAATATCTCTTAAGGACATATAATTTTTTAAATACAGTATATTCTCAAAATGGATTCAATTAAAGCAGTCGAATTTTGGCCAAACGATCCAGAATTGTGGTTCATAACATTGGAATCACAATTTTTATTGAACAAGCCAAGTCCAATTACAAATGATGACACCAAATTTTCTTATCTAATTTCACTTTTACCTCCATCAACTGCCATAGAGGTACGTGAATTCATTATATCACCTCCACCAGA
The DNA here is from genome assembly GCA_030710605.1 of Cordylochernes scorpioides. Taxonomy (NCBI): domain Eukaryota; kingdom Metazoa; phylum Arthropoda; class Arachnida; order Pseudoscorpiones; family Chernetidae; genus Cordylochernes; species Cordylochernes scorpioides. Next base: position 57,203,793 of record CP092885.1, on the reverse strand, counting down.
CAATAAATACGACGCGCTAAAGAAGGCCATAATTAAATGTACCGCTGACAGCGAATTTAAAAAACTACAGCAATTGTTGACTCAAGAAGAACTTGGAGACAGACTGCCTAGCCAATTATTACGCCGCTTAAGACAATTGATTGGAGAAAGCAAAGCCGTCAGTGACACAACATTAAAAATGCTCTGGATGCAACGTTTACCTAAAAACATCCAAATAATTCTGACAACGCAAGAGCAAGCATCACTAAACTCCTAGCAGATTTAGCTGATAGAGTGACGGAGATTACTTCTTCACCATCTTCAAGTACTTCGACTTTAGAAAAGGAACTGGCATCTTTGCGTGCGGAAATTTCAGGATTGAAAATTGACCTTAACAAGAAGGAAGAAAGAATACCTCGTTCAAGATCCAGAAGCTCATCTTCATCTCGAAAATCTTCCCCAAACAGTTATAGAAAGTACAATCCAAATGGCTCTTGGTGCTGGTATCATTTTCGATTCAAGCACCATGCAAGAAAATGCATCTCACCTTGTACTTTCAACAAAAAAGCAAAGAACCAGCAGGAAAACTCCAACAACAATCAGTAAGCCCGGTGGTTACTGATTGTAGCAATAATAAAAGCCACCGTCTATTTATCACTGACTACCGCAACAAAATTAGTTTTCTCCTTGACACAGGTGCAGAGATCAGTGTCCTGCCTCCTCGTCCTGAAGATAGACGGCGTGGTCCAACAAAATTTACTCTCACAGCAGCAAACAATTCACCTATCAAGACTTATGGCGAAAGATTCCTTAATCTTGATCTAGGTCTTCGTAGAGATTTCAAATGGAGATTCATAATAGCAGACACAAACAAAGCCATTCTAGGAGCTGATTTTATGGAACACTTTGGAATAATTCCAGATATCAAAGGAAAGTTTATAATTGATTCTTTAACGAACCTACGCAAGCGTGCATCAATTACAAATTTCAACTCACTTTCTCCAAAGTGCTCAATAAACAGCTATGAAGACAAATTTTTGAACATTCTCTCTCATTATCCCTCTCTAACAAAGCCTCCATCATATTCCACACCAGTCAAGCATTCAGTCACTCATCATATTACTACAAAAGGGCAACCAACATTCTCCAAACCAAGACGGCTGAATCCAGAAAAATTTAAAATTGCCAAATCAGAATTTGAGCACATGATGGAACTAGGTTTATGCATGAGAGGAGACGGAGCATGGGCATCACCTTTACATCTAGTCCCTAAGAAAAATTCTATAGACTGGAGACCATGTGGCGACTACAGAAGACTAAATGCTGTGACCCAACCTGATTGTTACCCCATTCCGCACATTCAGGATTTCACCCAAAGCCTTCATGGCTGTACAATTTTCAGCAAAATAGATCTAGTGAAGGCGTACCACCATATTCCAATTAACCAAGAAGACATAACCAAAACGGCAATAACTACGCCATTTGGTCTATTTGAATTCACACGAATGAACTTTGGCTTAAAAAACGCAAGCCAAACATTTCAAAGATTCATGGATGAAGTAACAAAAGGTCTAGATTTTGTCTTCGTTTACATTGATGACGTTTTGATCGCCAGTAAAAATGAAAATGATCACATTCAACATCTACATATAATCTTCAAAATACTTTCCGATCATGGACTAACAATCAATATATCTAAAAGCGTTTTCGGAAAACCTTCACTAGAATTTCTTGGACACATCATTGACAACAAAGGAATAAAACCTCTTCCTGAGAAAATAAGAATCGTTAAAGATTTTCCTCAACCTAATTCGACCCGTCAACTCCAAAGATTTATTGGTCTTGTAAATTTTTATCACAGGTTCATAAAAAATTCCAGTCATATTTTAGCTCCGCTTTATTCACTTTTAAAAACTAAATCTCCCAATGCATCATTAAATTGGACTTCAGACACATTAGAAGCTTTTCAAAACATCAAAAATGCTCTTGCAGAAAACACACTTTTAAACTACCCTCAACCCAATTCTACATTAAGTGTACTGGTTGATGCCTCCAACGTTGCTGTTGGTGGTGTCCTCCAACAACTGAATGACACTGCATGGGAACCAATTTCATTTTTTTCAAAAAAGCTATCCCCAGCAGAAACGAAATACTCAGCATTCGACCGGGAACTCCTAGCTGCATTCCTCTCTGTTAAGCATTTCTCATACTTTCTTGATGGAAAAACATTCATGCTTTTTACAGACCACAATCCTCTAACGTATGCCTTCACATCAAAATCTGAACGTTCACCTCGTCAAGAACGTCATCTCAACTATCTTTCACAATTCTCCATGGACATACGCTATGTTAAGGGAAGTGAAAACATTGTGGCTGATACCCTTTCAAGAATTGAAATCGAAACTTTCAATCACACGAAGGTTAATCTAGATCTTAATGCATTCCCTGAAATTCAAGAAAAGGACAAAGAACTAAAAACTCTCATTGGTAATTCAAATTCTTCACAAACAATCAAATTAATAAAACAACAAGTTCCTTTTTGCAATAAATTAATTTACTGCGATGTTTCTACTGGAAATCCCAGACCTTTCGTGCCTGAAAATTTCCGACGACAAATTTTTAGTTCTCTCCATAATTTGTCTCGTCCAGGAATTCGTGCAACAAGAAAACTAATAACTCAAAAATACTTTTGGCCCAAAATGAATCAAACAATAAATCATTGGTCAAAGTCCTGTTTAGATTGTCAGAAAAGCAAAATTCACAGGCATACAATTACAAAACACGGAATTTTTCCTCTCCCATCAACTCGCTTTGAACACGTTCATCTTGATTTAATAGGCCCCTTACCCCATTCTGAAAATTGTACCCACATTTTGACTGCTATAGACAGATATTCAAAATGGCCTGAAGCCTTTCCGATTTCGGACAAAACTGCAATAAGCGTAGCAAAAGCTTTTTTTCGCGGTTGGATTTCTAGATACGGAGTTCCAGCAACAATAACTACTGACCAAGGTCGTGAATTTGAATCACATCTTTTCAAGGATCTCACTTCACTCATTGGCACCAACAGAATACGAACAACGGCATACAACCCTGCAGCAAACGGTCTCGTCGAACGCTTGCATCGTCAAATTAAAGCTGCAATCATGGCAAGCGGAAATACTATTAATTGGATAAATGCTTTGCCTCTAGTACTGCTAGGCATCAGAACATCCTACAAAGAAGACCTGAAATGCACTGCTGCAGAAATGGTTTTCGGGACAACTTTAAATCTTCCAGCTGATTTACTAACCAATTCAGAATTTAAAAACCCCGATCCATCAAATTTTGCCACTCAATTAAAGAATTATATGAGTAGAATTCGACCTCAACCAACAAGACAAACAAAGCAAAATAATATTTTTCTCATAAAGACTTAGACACCTGCTCACACGTCTTTGTAAGAAAAGATTTTGTAAAAAGAGCATTATCTCCACCATACGAAGGTCCATTTCCAGTGGTGTCAAGATCTTCGAAGACATTTACAGTTAAAATCAATGACCAAAACAAAGTCATTTCTGTCAACAGACTAAAACCTGCATTCATAGAAAACACCCCTCAAAGTTTCCACGATTCTTCAATTCTGCCACCTATGCCCGACGGCGCTGAGGAAACTACACCGAAGACAAGTAGCTACACCACTCGCTATGGACGCCACGTACGTTTTCGACTTTAAGTCTTCACTGGCGGGGGAGTGATGTAGCGGCTCCCAAATATTAACTTTTCCTATTTTCATTATAAGTTTTAATTTGTCTAATAACTATTCAATTCAAATATTAAAATTATTCATCTTATAAATATATAATGCTTATAAAATAATTATACATCATTCTAAATATAAATCATAAATAATATGAAATGTAAATATTTATCTATAATATATCAAGCACATATGTCTAACATTATATAATCTAGAATTGATATTTGACCACACACATAAAAACAAAAATAACTTCAACATGTAGTATACACCAATTTAACCCTTCTGATAATTTGTATAAATAAATGTAATTAAAAGTTGATTTTACAATAAATAATTTGTTATCTGACTCCGCCTAGAATTCCATGCCACCCACAGATATTAAGATTTCGTAATTCCGTATGTATCTTTACATATATATTGTTAGAAACATTTCTGACGAGACCCTGAGTGGCACCAATAATTTCCCCCCCTTGTTGAACTATTAGTAATTCCACCATATAAAAACACAATAATACAATGAGCATATGTTGCCCCCAATTTTAATTAGAATAACCTTATCATTATTCATAACACTGATAGACAAAACTTAAGGAAGTTGTACCTTATAGCATATATATATCGGAATTCAGAAAATATCTCTCAGAGTTATTTTCTGAATCCCGATATATATATATATGCTATAAGGTACAACTTCCTTAAGTTTTGTCTATCAGTGTAATCATTACTTCAAAATACAGCTTAAATCATATAAAAAATATATATAACATAACATTTTTATGTTTGTAGATATTTTTTCTACTTTATCTTCATTTTTCATAATGTTCTTCATCAATGACGCATAACTGCCGAAGCCCCTTCACCAACCTTTGTTATAATCTTCTATATATATATCTTTTACAATATATACAGACTTTTCAATTCTTTGTGTTTTTGTGTATTGCATATATGAATACACCCATACCTCTCTTTGCGTCGGGGTTACGTTCCAAAAAAACACGACGCAAATTGAAACGACGCAAAGTGAAAATAAATTGGCGCAATCAAATACAAAGGTGTTGCCATATTTTAGGAAAAATTATTTAAAAAAAAAAAAATTAAAGACTCGAATCCAAAACAACGCAACTTCGAAAATCTAACGACGCACAGTGAAAATCAGTAAAAATTAAGCAGCGACGCAACTTCGAAAAAAACGCAAAACGAAACGACGCAAAGCGAGGTATTGGTGTATATATATGTAAAATATTCTATTCATATTTCACTTTTTTTTTTCTACACCACTTCAAAAAAATCCTTTATTTTTTCTTTTACAAATATTTATAAAACTATTTCATATTGTGTTATTAAGTTATAGACTGAAATACAAACCACATATATTTATATTTAAATATCAATTTAGTTCGATGAAAATTCATTTATTAATTAATAAGGCACAATTTGGATTATAGATTATAAATCAAGGTAATAAGACCAAATCCAAATAAATAGTGTGTGACGTTTGTCTGAAGATGGTAACAACGCTGTTACCTAAACGTCACACACTATTTATTTATTTGGATTTGGTCTTATTACCTTGTTTTATTGATTAATTTTAAATATTATAAATTATATAGATATAAACAAAAACATTAATAAATATATAATAATATATTACATAACATAATTCTATTTAATAATATTTAGTAAGCATTTAATTATTCAACGTCAACATGTTTGATAAATACCTTAAATAAATAAATAAAATAATGATCAACCATTTGTAAATATTGTAGAATATAACTATAATAAAAAGAAAGACGATGCTATAGCAGGTTATAGTATGTTATAGAAGTAAGAAAGGGCTATTGTATTGCTGTAATTTTCTCATGCATTAATTACTTTCTCCAGCATTTCCGAACCCATTTGTCTACCCTTCCATAAGTCCTGTAGTCACAAACTGTCCTGATTTGACAGACAATTTCATTTATTACAATTATTTATCTCTTCCACACCCATTTACCATTTCTATTTATCATTTCTACACAAACAGTAATGGTATATATCTATTATTATACTTTATAATTATTAAATATTTATATAGAAAAATATTTTAATCAATATATTATTTATAAATATTTTGGTTTGGCAGATTATAAGTTATTTACTTCAAACATATGTCCCATTATATTAAATATTTTGAATAGCTTTGTTAATATATATCTAAAATATATATTTTTGCATTTAGTTTTAAATTTATTAATTCTTAAAAAAACAATTTAATATAAAATGTCGAATATATATATATATATATATATTTATTTATTTATATTAATGTTTTTGTCGAGAGAATAAATCCACGAAATCTATATCTGCATATCTTATTTTGTTGCAAGCTTCGTAAAAATATAATTTTATATAAAAATATATTAAAATTGTGCAAAATAAATTAAACTTGATTAATTCATATTAAAAGTCGTATTTTGTTAATTATATATTGTATATATAAAGAGACAAAGGTCGCCTCTCCCGTCAAAATAGACGTCAAAACTAGACGCCATCTATTGACCGTCACCGCAAACTAGCGGCCTCGGGTCGGTGACAAAGCCACAACACCAGCTTTGGCAAACTGAAAAGCGTCCACCTAGAGACCATGGTTTCGGGCTAATGGCCCTCGTCAGTCTAGGGCGGACTTTATTCCATGAGATCCACACGGGATCTAATGGAATCTTGACAATCTGACAAAGAGGTGTTTAGCTGGCAAAGTGGCTGGGCCAAATCTATGGCTAAAATATAGATGGAAATTTTGCCGGGAGGAAATTGATCTAAAAAGACAAGGGTCGCCTCTCTCGTCAAAATAGACGTCTAAAACCAGACGCCATCTATTCTATATATAATTTAAAGACTACTGATATCATCAATTGGAAAAAGGTAAATTAAAAAAATATTCGAATTATAACATATTATATGTATCTTAATGTATATTTTCTATTTCGAATTATAAAAATTATTTGAGTATCCTATTAAAAGATATAACATATATATATATATATGTCATAATATATACTCTTTCAGGAATAATAAAGCCAACCTACAGACAACCCAGAGAGAGACGGTCACTTGAAACACAGCGACATTCCAAGGGGCGACCACTGGGTTCTGTCAATTAACACCTCGGGACTTTTGAGACAGTTGGGGATTGTGTGCGACACGAACGACAGCCCGGATGTGCCGGGCCTGTCTCTCTCTCTCTCTGGTTGCCTGGGTTCCTCTTCCAAATTGTGGTGTGTTTCTTTCCTTTCCCAACTTATTATACCATATATATATATATGAAAAAACGAAAGAAAAAAAAGATAAAAAGATCAGGTGTTGAAATCAATATTAAAAATGGCATATCCTGACCAGGAGCAGGCCTTAAATACCAATTTCTTGGTGTTTCAAGAACCACTGGGACCAAAAAATCATTTTTGGTCGAAGTGGTTCAGCCTACTCCACGCTGACGAGCGCCAAAAGCGCGAAACGCGTTCGTGGATGGCTTTTCTTGATTTATCAATAAATTGGGTTAGCCAAATATTACGGAGAAAGCTAAATAAACGTTTAGTTTATTTTTGCTCCACTAGATGGCGCTCTGCCATCTTAAAAGCACATGTCCTCGTGGTCAGGAGATGCCTTCTTTATTTTAAATATATATATATGTTATATTAAAATGTTATTTTATTTAAAAATATATTTCATCGATTCGAATACTGCTTAAATCGACCGTCAGAGGTCGCGCTTTCTCTATAAATACTCATTGTTGTTGTTCCCCGTTGGTCGGCTTAAACATGTTTGTAATTATGTAAATACTATTTTGTTTTATTTATTCTTACGCCTTAAGCCAGGCGGTAATTTCGCCAAATTATGTTTTATCCTAAATCTCAAATAAAACAATCTCTGATCAAAACCATTTTTGCTATTATACTTTCAAGATTTTTAGCCACTACTGAATCACAAATACCATTTAGTCCTAAAAAAGAACCAGCAAATAACTAACATAGTATAACCTCAAGATAATTAAATACAAGCTTTAATCTACTTTATAAGATATATATATATATGTTGTAACACATGGAGCCGACATCGTTGCAGCGGGCTCCTCATCCAACATGCAGTCATAGGGCCAGATTGAGAGCGCACTAGCCATACATATTGGAACATGGTTATCTCGGTTTAGAGGGGACAACACCCAGTAAGGTGAAGTGGACTATGGTAGTCCTGAGATCATTGGTTAATCTAGCAGCATGGTGACATGGCTGTTGTCTTTACTGCGCTCCTCCCTTTTCCTCTTTATTTGTGCTCAGAACAAACCGAGTTTATATTCCAATGATGAGGTCAGGAAGAGAAAACCTTTTAGGGTGTCTGTGTCCAATCAAGGAATGAAATGGCCTGTCCACTATTTCATGAGTTGTTTTTATCTATATTTCACCTGTTATTCGACTATACTGAGTGCCGTTCTATTACTGTTAGTATCTTTATTGAACGCCATTTTAAAGTTACATCAGGGCTGGTGTATCTATGAACAACCTTCCTATCTACAACGTTTTTGGGTGTCTGTGTCCAATCATGGAATGAAATGGCCTGTCCACTATTTCATGAGTTGTTTTGACCTATATTTCACCTGTTATTCGACTATACTGAGTGCCCTTCTATTCCTGTTAGTATATTTATTGGACGCCATTTTGAAGTTACATCAGGGCTGGTATATCTATGAACAACCTTCCTATCTACAACGTTTTTGGGTTTCTGTGTCCAATCAAGGAATGAAATAGCCTGTCCACTACTTCATGAGTTGTTCTGACCTATATTTCACCTGTTATTCGACTATACTGAGTGCCCTTCTATTCCTGTTAGTATCTTTATTGAACGCCATTTTAAAGTTACATCAGGGCTGGTGTATCTATGAACAACCTTCCTATCTACAACGTTTTTGGGTTTCTGTGTCCAATCAAGGAATGAAATGGCCTGTCCACTATTTCATGAGTTGTTTTGACCTATCATTGACTTGTTATTCGACCTTACTGGTTGCCCTTCTTTTCCTGTTAGTATCTTTATTGGACGGCTTTTTGAAGTTACATCAGGTTTGGTATATCTATGAACAACATTCCTATCTACAACCATTTTGGGTTTCTGTGTCCAATCAAGGAATGAAATGGCCTGTCCACTCTTTCATGAGTTGTTTTGACATATCATTGACCTGTTATTCGACCATACTGAGTGCCCTTCCTTTACGGTTAGTATATTTATTGGACGCCATTTTGAAGTTACATCAGGTTTGGTATATCTATGAACAACCTTCCTATCTACAATGTTTTTGGGTGGCTGTGTCCAATCAAGAAATGAAATGGCCTGTCCACTATTTCATGAGTTGTTTTGATCTATAATTGACCTGTTATTCGACCTTACTGGGTGCCCTTCATTTCCAGTTAGTATATTTATTGGACGCCATTTTAAAGTTACATCAGGTTTGGTGTATCTATGAACAACCTTCCTATCTACAACGTTTTTGGGTTTCTGTGTCCAATCAAGGAATGAAATGGCCTGTCCACTATTTCATGAGTTGTTTTGATCTATTATTTACCTGTTATTCGACCACACTGGGTGCCGATCCTTTACGGTTAGTATATTTATTGGACGCCATTTTGAAGTTACATCAGAGGTTTGGTATATCTCTGAAGAACATTCCTATTTACAATATTGTTTATGCACAATGAATACAATACGACAGTCATATATAGTTTTTTTTCTAAATATAGAAGATTCCATATTTGAATCTTTAGATAATAAAAAGGCATATATTGTATGAAATAAAAGATTCATTTGCTCAACCTAAATATTGACGCATAAATATTTTATTCAATCCAATATATGCCTTTTTGTTATTTAAAGTTATATATATTTCAAGAGGCACCTCTCTCTTTAATTGTACATCATAATGATGCACTGTGCATCAACCTAGTTATAAACCTTATTAATGATGATAAAGAATGAACAAAAACACCAGTTTTAGCATATTCATACAAAAATCCAACTTGCATTGTCAAAAAATTTCGAAACTGGTGTTGTGGCTTATAATTTATCATCACTAGTAACATTATTTTGCCTCAATTATGCACATTACATCCGACTATGAATCAATAAAGGTCACTGTAATATCTTTCAGAGTTATTGTCTGAATCCCGATATACATGGTAAAAGGTACAACTTCCTTTAGTTTCGTTCATAAGTGTATCCTTCTGAGTTATTGTCTAAATCCCGATATGCATGCTGAAAGGTACAACTTACATATGTTTTGTTCATGAGTGTATCCTTCAGAGTTATTGTCTAAATCCCGATATGCATGCTAAAAGGTACAACTTACATATGTTCTGTTCATGAGTGTATCCTTCAGAGTTATTGTCTAAATCCCGATATGCATGCTAAAAGGTACAACTTACATATGTTTTGTTCATTATGAATCATAAAGAAAATTTATATTATATAGTTAACTAAACTATAAAATGATCTTCAGACCCTTAATTCAAAGACACAAAATCTTTTTATAATATATCTATATTGATATTTTTGAAAGAATCATCTTTAAAATACCTGTTAAAATATTATATGTACAAATGCAATTTAATATATAGACAGGTCACTTTTAATGTAAATCGCATAGTACTACGTATTTAAAATCGGGCGCTATAGAGAGGGAGGCGCTATTTAGAGGGGGGCGCTATAGACAGGTTTAACTGTAATAAGTGTCTAAATATTCATTAAAACCTAAGATGTATATTTCAATAATAATATAAAATGTATAAGTTAAAATCGTTTCAGTTAACACAATAAACAATATAATTATATACTATAAAAAAGTATATAAATAATAATTATTATATAACAATATGTAAATATAATTGATAAATAAATACATAAAAGAACTGGCTAAATGATTTTACTCCATATAGAAATAAAACAATCATCTAGAAAATTCATTTGGAACCAATAATTGAATGGATTACCATAACAATAGCCGGTTCATTGTAATTTTCAATATGCTATTGGGTAATTACGAACAGAAGACACTGGTCCGTTCCCTTTTCTCCCCCCCCCCCCCCCCCCCATCTTTTAACCAAAAATAAATTAAATGCTATTTGAAATTCAAATGTGCAATCGAATCAATAGAGATTGCCTTGAGTTTAGAAAAGAGAATTAACTTTAAAAATCTAAATTCAGATCTGTTTGTTTCACCAAACGATGAAGTCTCTGAAAACTTCGTTTGCAATTAATTCCTGCTAAGTGCAATTAACAGCTTGTAGGGACGCTAATCATTTAGTTTTCTTAAATTCTCTGGTTAGTTTACCTAGCTTCACTAACAATTCCCAAAAGTAAAATTTATTCAGTTTTACCCCATGGTAAAATTTACGTTACGCTCTCTCCAAACCTAATTCCTACAAAATATTACCCTTTAAAAACATGCATAAGATTTATTTTTATTTGGAAAAAAAAGCTGTTTTGGCGCAATTCCAAAATCTCCGTTTGTATCTGAATCTTAAAAAGGTTTTTGTGGATACCAGATTTATTTTATATGAATATAATTTGAATAATTTAAAAGTTAGGAAATAGAAATTACTTTTTTTTTGTTTGCGAATCATTGAGTTCTAAAATGTGTTTTCTAATATATTGTATGCAAATTTTTTTTGAATACTCTGTGTTTGGTAAATAATATATATATCGAATAAAATAACTAAAGTTTCCAAACTTACATTGTAAATAATGTATTGAGAATAAATAATGCTCTGTTGCAAACATTTTCTCTATTTATTTATATATACAAGTAATTGTGGGTTCGATTCCCATCCCTGGACACTTTTATTTTTCCGTTCATCATTACTCTTCATAATTCATTCTTTCATACCTCATCCAAAAAGGTTAGAAATAGTCAATATTTCACCTTGAAATAAATTTTGATTTTTCATTGAAAAGAAACTCATGAGGTGTAACTTCAAGTGTTGTTTTACAATCACAAGCCGCAGTGTATTATATTGTATAATATATACGAGTGATTGAGCGATGCTTGTTGTGACCTTTATAGAATGAATTATTTTTTAAAATACTAGCCTATATGTAATCACCTAAATAGTATGTAAATTGAGATATCCAAGGTGAAGATGTACATAAAAGAGGTCATAATACCAAAATGAATTCACTTCGTTAAATTAACAATTCAATAATAATTTATTGACGCATTGTTGTTGCAAAAAAACCAATTGAGAAATATAAACAATTTTGTTTAAAGATATTATTTACAATTTTGTTTTGAATTTTCACAGTTATTCTTAGGGAAAAGGCCTTTCCATCTCGAAAGGGTTTTTTTCGAGACAATGAAAGGATCTAAAAAACCGCTCACAGGAAAGTTTATGAAAATAAAATGATAGTGGTTTATTATTTATTTTTCTCTCTATAAGACATTTATAACTAGTTAATGACTTTTACATTTACCTAATAATCAAGAAACATAAACTTATTTATATTAAAAGACAACAGATCTTTTAAAGACTCTCAACGGATTCGATGGAGAAACGTAAATGAGATACAAAGAATATTGATAAAATAAAAAGGTAAATTATATAAATCCATATAGATAATTTACTAACAGAAATTTTAAATGTAAAGTGTTAAGCAATCTCCTCCACACACAATGATACGGTTATTCACATAGCAATTTATTTACAAATATTTTCCTTATTTTTTGCTTCACATGTCATGCTTTTTATTTTTTATTCTCTAAATACTTTCGTCCAAATTTTTATAATAATCAATTTGTTATAAACCACGGAAATTTCAAAGGTTTTTAAAATAGAATAAAGGCAGTGGAGGATTCAAGTTGCTTTTGTGGTATTGAGGGACAAACTTCAAGACATCTACTGATCGATTGCCCAGCATTTCAAGATTATAGAATGAAGAAGGAACTAGTTGTTTGTGAACTTAACGATTTGATTTTATATAAAAAATCATATTTAAAGTTCAATTCATTTTGTAAATACATTCTAAACTTTCTACAAAATCTGTATCTCTAATGTTTTCATGCGTTGAATAATGTAAATAACTTTTGTAAATAAACTTTTCTCCTTGTTTGGCGCAAATATCCCTTGTGGGATATAGCGCTTTGGAAATAAAATAATTGTATAATTGTATGTATACATATTTTTCAATTTATTCAATTTTATCCGATCGTAGATTTTTACTTTCAAATGTTACTATATGTATTTATCATCACCAAATTGGTTCAAAAACATTTTCGTTTGTATTATCGAATATTATTCATTTCTAATGGTAGGTACTTCATGTTTCAAATTCAATTGTTAATTAATTTTATGATAATTGTGAGTATAGTTTATTTTACATATTTTCCTTATTTTTTATCTTTTACAAGCAAAAACTGCCATAAGTAATACATATATTGACTTATCTATAACACAGGTCTACAAAACTTTTAAAGGTTTTTGAGGTTTGACCATTTAAAATGCCTTTTATATAATCTAAGGGCGCCGAATCTGCTCTTAGGTTTTCTGTGTATTTCATCAAAATAACATTTTCATAAAGAAAACTGCCAAGTCACGTATGATATGTGTCATGCCAATATGCTTCAAATTTTCAACAATCATCACATCTCAAAGTCTGATTATAATCAGAATATTCCCATTGCAGATGGTTTAGTCATTTATCTCTCTTACTCCTTAAAATTAACCTAATGTAAAATATATTAATCTATCTTTAACTAATCTAATATGAAACCTTACATTACCTCAACTGGCAATGACCAAAGGTCGTTCCCTCAAGACCTATTCTCTATACCTCTTAAAATTTCAATATTTACAAAGAATAATATACACTAGAGCTTTGAGAAGCGGTCTGGTGGATTAAATTGGCGAAACCACTGGGAGGATTCACCACTGATAAGCCAAGCCCTCCCAATATATTTTTTCATCGCAGTAAGTACAGTAGAAGTTTGTATTATGTATAGAAGAAACATTCGTGCTTTTAAATCCTTTCATTTTACACTATAAATGCATCACTCAAAATATAATTATGATAGGAATATATTGCATACAAATACCAGAAGTTGAAATATACTTAAACCAAAGAGAGAGATTGAGATTGAAACTACTTCTCATTCCAATATCCATATAAGATTATATAAGGTTAAATACAGAATAAATATAAATATAAATAAATATGATTATATAATGATAAATATATGAATAAATAGATATAAATATATAAAATAATTGATAAATATACATATATATTAGATAATAAAAAGGCATATATTGGATTTAATAAAATATTTATTTTGCCAATATTTCGGTTGGCTGAATGCCAACCTTTATCGAGGCATTACATCTTTGTATACACAAACTCAGCGCCGCATAGTGTTATATAGTAGTTATATGGTAACACTATGCGGCGCTGAGTTTGTGTATACAAAGATGTAATGCCTCGATAAAGGTTGGCGTTCAGCCAGCCGAAATATTGGCAAAATAAATCTTTTATTAAATCCAATATATGCCTTTTATTATCTAATGAATTAAGTATGGATTGCTCTATTTTTAAAACATATATACAATATTTATAATATATACAGTCTTCATTGGTAGCGCCCACCGCGAGAGAAAGCCTTTATATATAGACAGACGAATAGAATAAATAAAATACACTCTGCTATATATATTCCCATAATAAAAATAAACTTTACGAAATATTTCTCTAAAAATGAGAAAGTAATTTCCAATAATAGTCACTATTAGTGTGAAGAAGGGTTATAAATCTATATATAATTTCAATTTTATTGGGCGAGCTATAAAAGATGACTTTATAGAAATACTAGTCTATGTGGAAGGTTTGAGAATTATGTCTCCAAAATTGTTTAGTGACAGAAATGATCTATTGGGGTATCTGTCATTTTTTCACTTCGCCGCGCTTCTTCAAATTGGGAGAGTGAAAGTGTATATATATACTTTTCATCAGAATATATCTCTTCAAGAGAGAAAATATTATTGATATTTGTAATAATATCAACGTTTGATTGATATTTTAGAGTAGTAAATGATATATGACTCAAAAGTCTCTGAAAACAAAAGCTTTAATGTATATTTGAATAAAATACAAAAAATATCACAATAGAACTATGTAATCAATTCACAATTCCTTTATCATTAACAACATTTGCATATTTCTTATTTACATCTTACTATCACATATAACCATAACATATGCAATATATTATGATGCATAGCGTGCTATCTGTTATGAAAATTCGAAACTATTATAGACGCGTATGATTCTATTTAAAAATAAAACAATTTCTACTGCCCTTACTGTAATGAAAAAATTAATGGGAGGGCCTGGCTCATCAGTGGTGAACCCTGTTCACCCCAGTTTAATCTACCATACCGTTTTTTTACATTACACAATGTCATGGAGATTATTTACATGTATCTTGTTTAGGATTAGTTGAGGTACAATTTGTGCTTGATGATTCTCATGTATGAAAGTGTTAGTATGGGGTTACTTCCTTTTCATTAAAATAGTACAAATATGAAATTGTACTGGTATCAGTTTGATATATTGATTTTTGAAAAAGCATCCATTGATTCTGAAACTGAGAGTTTCTCGTGGCTTACGCCATCTGTTGGAGTAAACACCAACTAATTGTTGATTTTTTTTCAATTTTTTTAAAGAGTGTTAACATTTCTTATTTTTTGTTCGGAATTCTAGAAAAATAAAAGTCTGTAACTCAACGACCCAAATTTGTAAGAGGCTTACAGAGAAATCAAGCAATGGAATTTAGGGACAAATTTTCCTTAAATACTCACGTAGAGAAATTATAAAAATCAAAATGAGGTGTCTGATTTATCAATATTGAGCCATCCCCGCGGTTTCGCCTGTTTCATCTCCCGATATATAATATATTCGAATAAATTGAACCATGACTATAGTGGACCATTGCTATAGTGAACCATGTCTATAGTAAAACTTGGCTATAGTGGAACATGACTCTAGTGAAACATGGCTATAGTGAACAATGACTCTAGTGAAACATGGCTATAGTGAACCTTGTCTATAGTAAACCTTGGCCATAGTGGAACATAACTCTAGTGAAACATGGCTCTAGTGAACAATGGATCTAGTGAAACATGGCTAAGATGAACCTTGTCCATAGTAAACCTTGGCCATAATGGAACATGACTCTAGTGAAACATGGGTAAGGTGAACCTTGTCTATAGTAAACCTTGTCCATAGTGGGCCATGAAACTAGTGAACCATGGCTAAGGTTAACCTTGTCTATAGTTTACCTTGTCCATAGTGGACCATGACTCTAGTAAAACATATATCTAGTGAAACATGGCTAAGGTTAATTTTGTCTATAGTAAACCTTGTCCATAGTGGGCCATGAAACTAGTGATACATGACTATAGTGAACCATGGCTAAGGTTAACCTTGTCTATAGTTTACCTTGTCCATAGTGGACCATGACTCTAGTAAAACATGTCTCCAGTGAACCATGGCTATAGTGAACCATGACCAGAGTGTACCTTGTCTATAGTAAACCTTGTCAATAGTGGGCCATGACACTAGTGATAAATGACTATAGTGAGCCATGACTATAGCGAGCCTAGTCAATAGTGAAATTTAGCCATAGTTAACCGAGACTCTATTTGAAACATGGCTTTAGTGAATCAGACTTTATAGTAAATCTTGGATATGAGTAATTGTGCCTATGATGAAACAAATATTCATTATTTCTTTGATTTAGTTTATCAAGGTTTTACTGTATTTATTAAAACAATAAGAAAAGTGTTACAAAATATATCGATTTGAATTTATAAATGGAATATTATTTTTAAAAAATATACATATATATACGTATATATTTGAAAAAGTTTGGACTCTATTACTATCGAGCATATATAATTCCAGAATATAACTATTCATATGTAGGGGAGATGTAAAAATTATTGTTTTGTATTTCTATTTTATGCAGATTTTATTTGCTTTTGAAAATTCATATTTGTTTGTTGCAAATATGCAAAATTTGTATTATCTCTGATTTATATATATATATATATTTTCTATTGAATTGGATTCGTTTCTTCTTTTTGTTGTCTGAATATAGTAACAATAGCGAGGTATAACCTTAGTGATAACAAATAAAGCAAAACTTGATTTGGCAAGAAATGTTTATGTGGATTATTGTTAATTAACCACCACACATATAAACAATTATTAATATTAACTATATATTAATGGGAGAATGATATCAATTTACTAAAAAAAAGGAGGTGACTCTTTTGGTGTATATATTCCTCTCACATATTACTATTTACAAAGGAATGTTCATTCATTATCTGTTATTCTGTCTTTGAATACATGCCCATTGTAGAAGAGAAACAATATAGTTATATTTATAAATATTCTGGAATATTATTGAAATGAAACATTTATTATTTTGTGAAAAAAATAGTACAAATGTGATATTGTACTGGGATAAGGTGCATACATTATGAAAAAGGCATCTCCTTATCGTGCAACTGAAAGTCGCTAATTGGCTAATTCTGGAATAATTAGAAATCAACGAGAATAGTTTATATTTACTCCTATAGAGATGGCGCAATCCATCATAATTTATTATTTCATTAAAGATATGCTATTTTTACGCACATACAGCTTCATTAAGACCACCGGTCTTATACAGATTCACCACAGTAAGGAAGCATAGATAGAGCTCCTATACTCCAGGTAGAACAGAACCCAACTACAACCTCCAGTCCGACGCATGTTCAGTGGCCACACCGTGCATAGAATAGCGTAGATATAATAATTTCAATTATTTGTTAGTCATTTCAGATATTCTCTCATTGCCTCTATACTCGTTTAACAAAATATTTAAATAGGTTCAGGTTTTATATTGACATAATCAACGAAAGACTTATAAAGGGACTTGGAAGCTCCAAGTCAGACCTTTAAAATGGCTCTCTGACATCAGAGCAAAGACTAGGAGCGTACAAGAGCTTCCGCATTGTGTGCCTTGATGTCTGCGGTTAGCCGCTCTCCACAGGAGCATCAAACTGTGCTGTTTACTGGTGGCGGAGTCTTTCCCGCAGTGGGCCTCACCACTGTAGACTGTATTATATATATATTTATCTATTCTATATTTTACATAGGGGGTCGGTGGAAGGCTGGTTAAACCGTTTGGTTTTCGACTACTACGACCCGGGTTCGATTCCCGCATTGGACACTTTTTTTCTGTTAAAAAAAATGCTTCAATGGCCCCCGATTCTTGCAAAAGTCCAACCCCACCAGCGAGTGCAAGTAACCAAACGGGGCTCTGGCACATTTGTAAGTGCAAAGTCGAACTGCTTTTCACATGTGTAGACATGCGATGCGCTTACAGTAAAAGCAGTCGCTAACTACCCACCATGATTATCATGGCCTGTACCACGTGTACTAGGGTTAAGAAAAAAAATATTTTACATTTATTCATCTATATTTATTATTATCTAATCTCTTTTTACTCACATTTACTCAATTTTTTATTTAACCATTTATAACGTTATATGAACATTGAAATAAAACAGTTTCAATCTAAAAAAATCTCAATTATTTTCTGCATGACAAATTAAAAGTTTCCCAATATAATATTTTAACTTTAAATACACAATACAATAATTGTGTATAGACATTTTTATACAGTGAGAAAATTAATATAAATAATAATATAGGTCTCGGGTCTCTCCCGTCAAAATAAACGCTAAATCAAAGCATCATATATTGACCTTTTCCGCAAACTAGCGGATATCCTACAAAAGTAGTCAACAATTCGACGGGAACTTATGCATTCAAACAAGTTTCTCTTTATAGACAAAAATATTAACAAACCATATTATTCCTAATTTATAAAATTATTAAATATGAAAACCATTTAATCCAATTATTTGTGATACAAAATTACTAAATTAATAACATTTAAATTTACAAAAAATGAAACGGTTTTCAAGGATGTCTTTCTTGCTTTATTTTATCCTCATCTCAAACTTTCGGGTTTCACAAACCTTTCCACAAAAGTATATGATAAAATGGATCTTTTAATATTTAATCAATATTTATAAATTTAAAATTAAAAACACTTCGACCTGTAAATCTTTTTACTGATAAAAACATTCACTGACTGACTTTCAAATTTAGAACTACGAATGCCAACCTTTATCTTCATGATTATATTCATATATAAAGCATTTACATTTTGAAAATTGTATTACCTCAAAATATACAGGTATAATATATAAATACTAAATATAATTGTTACTATATGCAACTTGCAATTATGTAAATAATACAATTTATAAATATAAGTTGAATATTCATTTTATCCTATACTCTTGTAGTAATGTTTGGGGAAACCCAAAAAGATTGGGAATAATATAAAATAAAACAAGAAACTTCTTCTCGGAATATGTTATATATATATTTACAGCCTTCTCCACGCTGACGAGCGCCAACAGCGCGAAACGCGTTCGTGGATGGCTTTTCTTGATTTATCAAGAAATTGGGTTGGCCAAATATCACGGAGTAAGCTAAATAAACGTTTAGTTTATTTCTGCTCCACTAGATGGCGCTCTGCCATCTAAAAATCACATGTGCTCGTGGTCAGGAGATGCCTTATTTATTTTTAATATTTATATGTTATATTGATATATTATTTTATTCAAAATTATATTTCATAGATTCAAATACTCTGTTAAATCGACCGCTAGAGGTCACGCTTCCCCTATAAAAACTCGTTATTGTTGTCTCCCGATGGCCGGCTCAAATCTTTTGTACATTATGTAAATAATATTTTGTTCTCCTTGTTCTACTCGCCATAAGCCAGGCAGTACTTTTTATCAAATTATGTTTTTATATATCCCATAAGCTCAAATAAATCTATTTCTAATCTTCATTATTTTAACTATTTTTATTTTCAATATTTAACCCACGACTGCATTACCATAGCATAATCCTTAAGATAATCAAAATCAACAAAAATCTCATTTTTTATATAACATATAAATATATTTTGTAGAGGATTTAACTTTTCCAAATTTGATAATATAGAAAAAAAAGTATTATGTTTTAATAATACTATAAAAATATCATATATCGAAAAATAAAAATTTAAAAGGAATATCGTCATATCTATATTTATAATAGAATCTTATAATACTTCATAACAATATAATATTCAGTATTATTTATTATCGATTATTTTCGAAATAGATATGAAATAAAAAAAGTTTTTGATATAAAATTTCCTGTTAAAAATTAAGCCCCAAAATAGGAATTGTCCAGAAGAAAAGATATAAATTTCATTCCAAGCTCAATTGAGATCTTCTTCTGACAAATATTATTGCTCTAATAAATTTCAAAAACCTCTAAATTTCTCGCCAAACGAGCCCCCTATAAAATCTGAAAAGCTTCCAACTTGCACTCTTGATTAAAAATCAATATCTTCTGTTTCGAGAATAAAATTACTTGGGACTTCTCCCCCCTTCAAGTTTTAAGAAAACTGGATTTCTTGATATATCAGAAAAATATCGCTTTGAATTCAATTATTTCTTTTTTTTTTTCTTCCTTTCTTTCTTGATATAAAAATGTGCTACGTTTTTGTTACAATGCATTTGGAATATGAGAAATAAACTGAAACATATAGCTATAAAGTATATATTCTGATTTCTCCATTTGGTAATAATCTAATATATTTTAACGCAATATAATCCTATATTTTTTAAAATGTTATAATACCTTGATAAAGGTTGGCGTTCAGCCAACTGAAATATTATAAATAAATGATATTTTAATCAAATATATGCCTTTTTTATTTAAAGATTTATTTATGGATTGCTCAATTTTTAAAAGAAAAATCCTATATTTAAGTTGATTTATACTCGTATATAAAAAGGATATATACAATACTGTATAAAATATATTGTATCATAATGTTACATATTGTCACTATTATATATATGTGACTTTTTATTTAAGAATATTAGTATATATATCTAGTCTTATATTAGAACATTTATATTACGATTCACTAGCGCGACATCTGTTTTGGAAATTAGAAACTATTTTAGACGCCTAAAATTCTTTTTGAAATTAAACAATATCTACTGCCCTTACTGCAATGGAAAAATTAAAGAGATATATATCTAGTGCATATATATATACTAGACGAATGGCCCGGGCAACGCCCGTGTTTTACCCGATTGAATTATTTTATTCAAATACTATTTGTTACAATTATAAATTGAAGCCGTGGATGTCACTCTTGTGAAACGTCCTGCTCTAAACTTTACATGTACATTAGGTCAGCTGGTATTACCCCTCATTTTCACCGCTAGAGGCGCGAGCGAATTGACTTTTTGTAAATATACATAATTATAAAGATAGAAGCTTCTATAGAAGATAATGATCATAATGATGATGCGCGCGCATCCGTGACATGAGGAATGAGGAATTGATTGAGGAAAGACGGTCGTGACTATATATATTGATAATAATAAAATAATAATAATAATATTTATTATTATTATCATTAGATAATGATAATGATCATAATAATGATGCGCGCGCATCCGTGACATGAGGAATGAGGAATTGATTGAGGAAAGACGGTCGTGACTATATATGTTGATTCTTTCAACAATAATAATCAATTAAGAAGCATTTCTTTATCATCCAACTTATAGTTTTGATTGCTGGTGCCATCTGTACAAATAATTATAAAATAATTAACGATTATTCTATATTTAGTTATTACGACAAAAGTCATCAGCAACCTTTAGTTACGCGAGAGGTAGATGTTTTATAATTGATTATTATTGTTAGGTTTTTTTATTATTATTATTATTGTATTTTATTAATTAATTATAATTCATATTCATAGAATTTTATTGCTACTTATCATCATTCTTTTTGTTTTGTTTTTTCTTCTGTTTTCTTTTGTGTTATAAATACAACTAAATCGCATTAAATCGTAATGTAATTCTCTTTTGTTGTTTGAAATAAATCGAATTGAATCGAATTGAGTTAGCTCGTTCTTTCTAGAAGAAACTTCAAAGGAAACGTGCTAACAATTATCGTAATATATTCTTATATGTATATATTGTATTATCGATTAAATTGAACAGATATACAGGGTGATCCAAAAGTCCCGCACAACTTTAAAAATTAATAACTCCGCGAATATTTGCGCTAGAGCAATGCGGTAAACACTATTGTGTTCAGGATGCAATGGGATTTTTTATGGCAAATAATGAAAAATTCGAAATTGATTTTAGTTACAACTTTATTCGCTAGATGGCGCCATACCAGAATCAGCGATTCAGCGGCCAAATTGTTTGATAAATTGAAAAATATAACTGAACGATACGTATTTTTACTTTTTGAATACCAGGAAAGAACCCTAATAATATCAAATGATAAATTAATAAAACACCATTTCGCCAAAAGTTAGAAGAAATGGTTAACGATTTTTAAATACAATCTGAGATATGTAAAATAGGTATATGCAAATTAAAACATGTAGCAAAAAAAAAACAACTGATATTTTAGATGCGGTTTGCTGGAATCCTCTCAGCTATTTATATTTCGAAAATAATAATTTTCTATTTTTTTTTTAAATTCAACTCTCTCTCAGTATCGATTATATTTATTTTAATTCATTTGAAAAATATTTATCTATCTCTGATGATTTATTTTACTCTGGGATGCCGTTGTTGTTTTTGTCGTGTCCAATAAAGAGCCTCAGATTCTTTTCGTTTGGCCAATAAATAATGTCCAATTTATATACACATATATTCTTACATAATGAGACTTTAAAGAATGCAAATAATCTTCATCTATTTACATACACAACACATCTCCCCCCTTAATAATACTCCAGTCGGTCTAGGGGTTTCCTTGCTCTCTGAGGTCTAGGACTGCGGACGGGCACTTGCACAGCGGCAGCCTCCGGTTTAGGAGTGCAAGAGGGCACGTGCACAGCAACAGGCCCTGGTATAGGAGTGCAAGAGGGTACGTGCACAGAAGCAGTCTCCTCCTTGTTTCCTGATGTAACCTCTGGAACCTCCTCTTCACTTTATTTCTGACTTCCACCTACAGGCTTCTCTCCTGATGTTCGAGGAAGTATCAAATTTCTTGTCTCCACTTGTTTCTTTCTCACAGGTCGCAATTGATTGATATGCCCCTTATACACGACGCCCTCGCAACTTATAAGGTAGTGACGGTGCTCAATAATTTCAAAATGGTACCTTTTTACCGTTTAGGTCCAGTTGCATAGTTGCGGAAATAAACCTCGCAACCTGTAGTAAACTGCTCCTGCCTTCTTACGGCCTCATGAAATACCTCTCGCGGATTTCCCATCTTGGTATTAAATTCGAGAATCTTGATCTTAAACTTCTCTTCATTAGCAGTTCCGCCGGGGAATTCCTTTATTACAGTTTGGGGGAATGCTCTATGAGCAAATAGGAATCTTTGTAGATTCGTCTCTAAATCATCCTTCCCATTATTATTTCTCAAAAGGTTTTTAAACTCTCTTACATATCTCTCAGCTAAACCATTTGTACTAGGATTATACGGACTGGTCTTAGTGTGCCGTATACCATTCATTTTGGTAAATTGCTCGAATTCACCGGAGACAAACTGTCTTCCGTTATCTGTAACAAAAAATTAGGGCAATCCAATTCTGGCGAGAATTTCTCTAAGATGACTTATAATCGTTTTTCTGGTAATATCTTTGATGATAAAAATTTCTATCCACTTTGAGTATGCGTCCACGAGAACCAAAAACATTCTTCCCATGAACGGACCCGCTAGATCAAGATGAAGTCGATGCCACGGTTTTTCGGGCCAAGTCCATTCCGAGATGGTAGCCGGGGGCATGCTTGCCGATTCTTGGCATACTCTACATTCTCTAGTTAACTCCTCGATGTTACTGTCTATGCCTGGCCACCAGAAAATTCCGTCTGGCAATCATCTTCATTTTAACACTCCCCATGTGTATTTCATGCAAGTCATTTAAAATTAAAGATATTAATTTTTGGGGAATTACCACTCTTTCGCGCCATTGAAGACAACCAAACTCCAAACTTAATTCCTCATTGATCTTATAATGAGGAGCTAGTGGGTTTTCTCTCGGTACCCTTGTGAATTTCCACACAAACAGTTGCCTTCTCTAACATTCCTTAATACTATAGACAGTATTTTATCTTGGGGCGTCTCATTAGCCACCTCCATAAAAGAGAACGGTACCTCATTCGACTTCCTAAGAAGAAGTACCTGGTCTTCATCAAGAGACTCCCTGACACTCGATTCTAGACGTGACAATGCGTCAACATTGGAATTATCACTAGTTTTTCGAAATTCCACAGTATAATTAAATGCAGCTAATTTTTTAAGGACCATATTTTAATTCTAGATGATGCACATATGGGAATTGGTTTATGAGGTGAAAATATATGAATTAAGGGTCGGTTGTCTGTGACCAATACAAATTTTCGTCCCAGTAAGTATTGTCTGAATTTCTCAACGCCAAAAGTTATGCTCAACGCTTTATTTTCTAGTTGAGAGAAACGTTTTTCCGCTTCAGTTAATGTTCTAGAAACAAAAGCTATAGGGAATTCTTCCTTTCTATCATTTCTATGACTCAGAATTACGCCTAGTCCATATTCCATTAATAATGATTTACATTTTTTAAATAACATTCGATATTTTTTCGTCCAATTCCATCTACAATTTTTATTCAAAAGTTGATAGAATAGCGCTAAAATGTTTGCTATATTCTTTATGAATCTATAATAATAAATTAAGAGTCCTATGAAAGATCTCAATTGCGAAACATTCTTTAGGTTCAAGCGCCTCTCTATCACTGCTTTAATTTTATTTTATAAGGGATGCAGTCCATATTTATCCATTTTAAACCCTAAATATTCCACCGATTTCTTTTTAAATTTACATTTATATCTGTTTAACTCTAAACCTTTTTCTAGCAATCATCTACACACTAGATCCAACTTTTGTTCATGATCTTCAAAGTCTTTTCCTGCAACCAAAATATCATCTATGTAGCAGGCCACACCTGGCAAATCAGAAAATAGGCCTTCCATAATCCTCTGAAATCTATTTGGTGCTACCGCTACGTCATATGGTAGTCTTTTATAAGAAAACAATCTCTTTTTTGTTATTATATCAACAACAGCTTTGGCTTCTTCCGCTAACATTTCTTGTAAGTAAGCCTGTGATAGGTCTAGAGTCGAAAATACGGTGCTTGTAGATAATTTTGAAAAGATCTCATCGATCGATGGAATGGGATACCTATCTAATTATATTGCTTTATTAGCTGTACATCTAAAATCACCACATATCCTTACACTACCATCCTTTTTTGATGCCGGTACTATTGGAGCGGTCCAATATGCATGAACTATAGGTTATAAAATGCAAGAATTCACTAAACGATCAATTTCATTCTCGACTTTGTTTTTTAGAGAGAAAGGTAAACTTCTGGCCTTACAAAACACAGGAGTCACATCCTTTTTTAAATTAAAATTTATTCTAACGTCCTTTAGACAGCCCAAATCTTTGTTAAACAAATCTGCATACCTATCCATCAAATTTTTATATATTTAAATATATTTCTATTATATTCATTATTTAAAATTTTAATGCTAAACAATATAGAATAATCAAGTTTCAACTGTTTAAGCCATTCTCTTCCTAATAAAATTACCTGGATTTTTTCATTTACAACTATTAATCGTAAATATTGGTTGGCTTCTTTTACAAAAACATTTCTTTGATCTATAATCTCTATTGATTTACCACAAAAGGATTTTAATCTTAAATTTGTTGGAAATAATCTTTTACCTTGCCAATAATTCTTATAAATATCTTTAGGTATTAACGTAACTGGAGTTCCTGTATCTATTGTAAAACACAAAGAATATTCATCTACTGTTAAATTTATTGTGGCATCAGTTTCGCCCTGTACAGAATATATAGAGTCCTCTTGTACAAATTTACATCCCCACATTCTTTTACTAGCTTTGCAGACCCTACTTAAATGACCCAGTTTATTACATTTTAAAACAAGTCTTTGTTCTATGAGGTAAAACAGATGCCACGTGTGAATGTCTTTCACCACATCTATAACACACTATTTTGCCTTTGCCACTTTGCCTGAAAGGTCTATACTGCGCCGTACTATTATTGTACTCGCCCTTTTTATCCTTTCAATTCACAGGGGATATCTTGGCCACTAATTTATCTTATAATTCTCTTGTATTTATCTCCGCCAATTCGAACGCGATCGCCACTGCAAAAACTTTATCCAGGGTGACATCGTCGTCCTCTTGTAGTAGCTTCTTTTGGAGGATTTCTGACTTGTTTCCAGCCACAAAACGGTCTCGCATCATGGTTCCCAACATATGGACGAAATTACAATTTATTGCCAAATGTTTCAATTCTCTAAGATATTCCGAAATTGATTCTCCTTCCCGTTGAATTCTCTTTAAAAATCTGCACCGCTGTGGTATCACTTTCTTCTTTGTATCCAAATGCAGCTTAATTCTTTGAATGATAGTATCATAGGGTTGATCTTTCATTAGACCAGGAAGAAAATGTCGTTTCCCTGCTTCAAAGTTTCAGAATCTGGTAGAGAGGTAAAAATCAGCACTTTAATCTCCTCCTTCAGATGCCAAAAAGTAAGCCTCAAATTTTTGTACAAAAAGATCGAAGTGTCCTCCACTGGGCTATAGCATCTAAAAGGTACTATTAACTTTGAACTTGTCATGCTGATCTTTTCTACTCCTTTGTTTTCTTGATCCAGATAGTTTAAAAGATGTAATCTTAACCCATTTTGCTATTTTTCCTCTCCATAATCCGAGAGTCAGATTTGTTTAAAAGATGTAGTTGTTATGTTAAAAAATCAATAAGCTTGAGGGATGAGTATCTTTAGTAAATAAATTTATTTCAAGCTTTCGGGCTCAACCGCCCTTCGACAGGAAAATTTTCCAGGAAAGCTTGAAATAAATTTATTTACTAAAGATACTCATCCCTCAAGCTTATTGATTTTTTAACATTCTATTAAGGGATTAGCCTATTAATAATGTAGTTGTTATACTTGCATAGACACCGTTTTCCTCAGCTTTTTACTGGCTCTGTAGATCGCGCATCCTCGTCGCCACTTTTGTTGTGTCGTAATTAGACGTAAAAGAGCTCAAACTTGACCATGGCCAACAACAAATGTCCAATTTACATATACATATATTTTTACATAATGAGGCTTTAAATAATACAAATAATATTCATCTATTTACATAAACAACGGTTAATACGAGGGCCATCCAATAAATAAGTTTCCCTATTTTTTAACAAATAAACCACATTATTTACAATTATGCAGTTATTTTATTTTCATTATACAACTCATAGACTACCTCTCTAAATAATCACCATTTCTGTCTAAACATTTTTGGTACCGTTGTAGAGATTTTTAGATACCACTGTTGTACCAAGCCGTGTCCTGTCTTGGTAGCCAGTGGTTCGCCTCCGCCTGCACTTCATCATTGGCAAAGTGCTTGCCTCTAAGGTGCCACTTGAGTGCTGGATAAAGATGGAAGTCGCTTGGGGAAAGTTCCGGAGAATAAGGTGGATGTGTGAAAATTTCCCATTTGAAGTTTTCCATAGCCATAACTTTTCCTGAAGAGATTGTGACCTTCGCCTTTTTTGGTGCACTTTCCTCAGGCTTCTTCCACACCATGCTTTGTCGTTTTGTTTCTGGAGTTGAAAGATGCACCCAGCTTTCATCTCCAGTGACAATACTGGAAAAAAGTTGATCTCCATCTCTTTGATGCATTTCCAGGAAAGCTCGGGCTGCCTCCATCCGTTGTTGCTTGTGTTTTCCAAGAGCAAACGCGGGACCCATCTTGTGCAGACTTTGCGAAAATTCAAAACATCTGACATGATTGTTCCAATCGAAGAGCGTCTAATTTCGATTCCAGGAGGCATTCGAATCATTATTTCGTCAATGGTGACGCGACGATCTGCTTCTACCACATTCCGAACAGCAGCAACGGTTGCATTGCCCGTAGCAGTAACGGGGCTGCCACTTCGCTCGTCATCATGCACGTTTTGCCGTCCTTCTAAGAACCATGAACGCCATCGGCGAACCATTTGGATGCTCATACATTCTTCACCATACACTGACACTGATTTGCAATGAATATTGACCGCAGTTTAATTTTTCGCCGTGAAAAAACGAATTACAGAACGGAGTTCGCAAGTGGACACGTTCACCAGTGGTAGCTCCATGGAAACTGAAGCGCTACGGACTTGCGCGTACGAGTAGCGTGATTTTGAAGGTCACCAGCTTCCAACGCATCCTAGTGACCATTTCTTCTATGCTAACTAATTTTTACAACGTTTCGTTCGCAGAAAAAAAATAGGGAAACTTATTTATTGGATGGCCCTCGTATATAGCGAGAAGAGTAGAGGACTGAGCACAGATCCCTGAAGTACACCAGCCCATGATCTTCGGTCCTTGGAAAATGTTCCATTGACCCGAACCTTTATCCTTCTTCCCCTTAAGAAGTCTGCAATCCAGATTAAGGTTTTTCCCCTTACTCCGATGTTGTGCAGCCTTTCAAATAATTTCTACACTCGATCAAAAGCTGAGGTCATATCCAGGAATACGGCCGTTGTCTTCTTTATGCGGTTTTTCCTAGAAATCTATTATTGATTGACAGAAGTAGAAAGTTTATCAGTTGTACAGTGTCTGGATCTTTAGGCAGTTTGGTAGAAGTTTATTTTATTATTGTTAGTGAGCCAGACTATGAGCCTAGAGTGGATTATTCATTCTGTTATTTTACAAAGTATGCTGGTAAGAGCAATTGGCCGATAGTTCTTGCATTCCTTGGCATCTTTGTTTGGTTTCAGTATAGGCACTATAATTGATATCTTCCAATTCTTTGGTAGTTTACCAGTTTTCCATGAAATGTTCAGTATTCGTAGGAGTTGATTTTTAGCTTCGTCTCCAAAGTGTTTAATCATTTGACCAAAGATTAGAGCATCTCCAGGTGACATCTTGGATTTAACTTTCTTATTGATGAATTTAGCTCATTCAGTGTGAAGTCTCTCGAGTAAATATCTTGTTGATGGTAATTTCTTGCTTGTTTAACTAACTTGTTTATATTATTTTTAGAGTCCTGCCTTCATTCGTATAGCTGAGTCTGGAAGTGCTTGAAAGATATTCAGCAATTATGTCAGCCACCTGTTTGTTCGTTCTCACTGTTCATATCGGTTTGAGTATTGGAGGATTAGTGTTGGTTTTGATTGTTTTATAACACTAATTATATTCCAGTGATGGCTTTCCTTTTTTTGGATCCATTTTTTTCGCAGAATTCTGCCCATTTTTCTTGTTTGAATACCCAAATTTCTTGTTCTATTTTGTGACTAATTTCAATGAGTTCCTTTATGATTTCTTCTGTTTTATTTGTTTTAAGAAGTTCATTTTTATTGTCTCTCTCTGCAATCATTGCCTCGATATTGTGGTCCTTCCAGTAAAGTAAATTAAATTTTATTGCCCTCTATCGTTAAAATTTTACACAAATAAATTTACTGGCAATGCGTTTCTTTTTTAAATCTCTACAGACCTTACTGCAATGATATCATTTAATGAATGAGAGGGCTTGGCTCATCAATAGTGAACCCTCTCAGCGGTTTCTCGCCAAATTAATCTCTAGGGTTCACTACTGATGAGCCAAGCCCTCTCATTCATTAAATAATATCATTGCAGTAAGGTCTGTAGAGATTTAAAAAAGAAACGCATTGCCAGTAAATTTATTTGTGTAAAATTCCAGTAAAGTATTCACAGGTCTTTACGTCTACCTCTAGGTATCGATACTTTTGCAGCTTTGGATATGTTCAAAGAGAATTTTTCCAATTTTTTGTCAATCGTTCTGTGATTTAATTCTTCGTTGCACAGTTCTCCAAGCTTTTCTGTAAATTTTTTTCCAGTGTTCTTTTATTCTGTTGAAAATTCTCAATTTTGAATTTTAGGGTTGTTAAAATTGGTCTGTGGTCACTGATTGCACTTTTCAGAATTTTCCATTGTGTTGTGGGTGCGATGTTATAATTTATCGCTGTGATGTCTATTGCGGATTCTGTGCCTGTGGACTTGGATAGATAGGTGTTCTTTTCGTTATTTAATCGGCGTAAGGTCGAGGTCGGTTAGCATGTTCTCAACCTGCTGACCTTTGTTATCCTGGACAGGTGATCCCCAAGTTGGTCTTTCGGCGTTAAAATCACCAAGTATGATTGCGATATCCGAAGACGCTTCATTTAATGTCTCTATCAGGCCTGTATTGATGCTAGTATTATCGTGGTGATAAACATTTATGATTGGGATTGTTTTATCTGTAAGATAGATTTCTATTGCCTGAGCTTCTGTCGTGCTTTCTCTAGGCTTACTCTGATTATAGGCGATTTCCTTAAATTTGATTTCTAGAGTTTTAATCAAAACGGCAAGTCCTCCTCCGAATTTTCCCGGTCTGTCCATTCGTAGTGTTGTATAATCTTTGATATTGAATCTCAGATTCTGATTCAATTTTGTCTCCTGAGGACAATTAATATGTACATTGTTGTCACAGATAAGACAAGTCAGCTCTTTTTTTTGTCTGGGTACCATTTATATTGAGTTGTAGTAGATTGAATTGTGTCCTCGTAGTAGATTTCTCATCATGAGCTCGAGCTGCAGCTCCTGACGCGGCGGTTACACCGGACGCGGTAGCATTACTGGAGATATCAGTTTTGCTATTCATTTGAAAATGGGTGCCGTTGCAACGTTAGTCATCTTGGAACGAGCCAGAATTTGGTCAAATAATCCAAGGGTCCAGGGGGGACCGCAAGGAGGTGTGGTCGAACTTCTCCCCTTCCCCCTGGAATGCCGTCACTACAGGATAAAGCACTCTTGGTGAATTTTTTCAATTGTGATTCAGAATCTGCCACTGAAGCTTTACGAGCGTTTCGTTCCTTTAAAGATATTCGAAGCGGTAAAGGACCAATGAGTTGCTACTCTCTAAAGCGATTGATTAAAAGTTTTGAGGAAACTGGATCTCTGGAAGCAAAACCTCGGAGTGGAAGACCATCGACATGCAAGTCAGTGGCTGTTACGGTTTTGCAGAATGCTGAAGCTATTGAAACGTTATCCACGTATGGAGAAGTTTGGAGAGAACACACATTTAGAATTTTTCTATAAAAATATCCTAACAAAATTCAAAGTTTTCACGAGTTGAAAGTCAGCGATTTTGAGAAGCGTCAAGAATTCATTGCATGGGTTTTCCGGCAAATTGATATTGATGAAAACTGGCTGTCAAATGTTCTAAGAACAGATGATGCTCACTTTTATCTAAAGGGAGAATTTAACATTCAAAACTGCCTCATTTTGGCAACAGAAAACCCTAGGATTTTTACAGAAATACCACTTCATCAGCACAGAGTTACAGTTTTGTGTGGGTTCACTTCTTCTTTTATTATTGGGCCATTTTTCTTTGAAAAAATCAATGGAAGAACTTTTAAAACCGTTTTTGTAACTGGTGAACGTTATGTTCAACTTTTGAGAGAAAAGGTTATTCCCATATTGCAGGACAGACAAGCACTAAGCGAAATAACATTCATGCAAGATGGAGGACCTCCTCCTATCTCCCGCGGTGCCAAACAATTGCTGAAGGATACGTTCGGTGGAATTCGTTGATAAGTCGCCACTTTATATAGCAGTGGCCTCCAATATCACCAGACTTGACGCCTTACAATTTCGGTTATGGGGGTACATTAAGTCGCGTTTTTATCGATGACGGCCTACCACATTGCCCATATTGAAGGCTTCTATCAGATGACACGTTTTATAAATTTCAACTATTTAATTGTAACCATTCTGTCATCTATCGTCTGCAGGCGGTGTTTGAGAATGAAGGGCGCCACATTGAGCAAGGATTGTGACCTAATACAAGAGAGAAGGCAGTTACCTCATGTGTTATATTTTGCAGCTCTTTGTTTTGGGTTATGGGAATAATAAATGCTGTCCTCACATCTTGACTCTTTTTTTTTCTGTAAACAGTAATTTTTTGTTTGTCATTTGCCCACATTTTATATTATGTCGTGCAGGCCAAAGTGTTATAACTTCACGAATAACACTGTTATACACAATTTTACCCCTTATGTTTAGTTTATCGCTTTTCGCTCATTAGAAGAAATAGCATAAGGAATAATCTCTGTATCCCCTCCCCAACTTTAGATATTTTGCGCAAAAAATAATACAAAATGATTTAACTACCACGTTTTTCAACGCAAAAGTCGATTTAAAAATGTTTTTTTTTTTTGAGGGGATACATTCTCAAAATTATGTACAGTATAATAAACAATGATAACATTTGACAAACCCATAGGATATTTGGAATAAAGTACGACAAATATATTTTGTCACTCCCCTCTATATTTCATTTTTGGATCATGACAAATATCCAGTTAAATAGTCAAGTGTCGACAATTAGTCAAGAAATTTTGGTACTATATTAACATTTCAAAAATCGTGTATTGATATCAGTAGTTATTTTCAAACATTCAATTTATTTCACAAAACTCCATCTAAAATATATATATTTTTTGCTACATGTTTTAATTTGCATATACCTATTTTACATATCTCAGATTGAATTTAAAATCGTCAACCATTTCTTCTAACTTTTGGCGAAATGGTGTTTTATTAATTTATCATTTGATATTGTTAGGGCTTTTTCCTGGTATTCAAAAAGAAAAAATACGTATCGTTCAGTTATATTTTTCAATTTATTAAACAATTTGGCCGCTGAATCTCTGATTCTGGTAGAGCGCCATCTAGCGAATAAAGTTGTAACTAAAATCAATTTCGAATTTTTCATTATTTGCCATAAAAGATCCCATTGTATCCTGAACACAGTGGTGTTTACCGCATTGCTCTAGCGCAAATATTCGCGGAGTTATTAATTTTTAAAGTTGTGCGGGACTTTTGGATCACCCTGTATATAAATATATATATTTTTGAAAATAGAGCAAACCATTAATAAATATTTTTAAAAAGGCATATATTGGATCAAAATATCATTTATTTTACCAATATTTCAGTTGACTGAACGCCAACCTTTATCAAGGTGTTATAACATATTAATATGTTATAATATCATTAATATGTGAACCTAACTTATTATGTTATGATACCTTGATAAAGTTTGGATTTCAGCCAACTGAAATATTGGTAAAATAAATGATATTTTGATCCAATATATGCCTTTTTATTTAAACACACATATATATACACATTGCATAAAAAATAACTATATATATATTATATAATCTAAAAATATTATATAATCTAAAAACCTCAAATATTTCTATATTTTAAAATATATATACTTTATTTTATTCATTGATAATTTTATTTTGGTTATCATCGTTTTTAGAAAGACTTTCAGTTTTAGTTATATATAATTTTGTTGTAAATATGCGTAGTTAACCAATCAATCCTTTTAAATCACTAATATAGGATTAAATTATAAATTCTATATAATGTGAAACTAACAAATGTGTAATCTTTCCTCAAGTAATTGAAAATAAAAGCTACTTGACGGTAAATAATTATCTTTTTTTATCACGACTGCACCTCAACACTTTATCTTATCGATCCTTTGTCTTATCAAGCCTAATCTAACAACAACACAAAATATTCATAACATATATATATTTTTTAAAATCGATAAGATGGTGAAA
This sequence comes from Cordylochernes scorpioides, assembly GCA_030710605.1. NCBI lineage: Eukaryota > Metazoa > Arthropoda > Arachnida > Pseudoscorpiones > Chernetidae > Cordylochernes > Cordylochernes scorpioides. Next base: position 57,170,183 of record CP092885.1, on the reverse strand, counting down.
TTCCTAGAATTTAATGTTAGAAAAGTGAAATCCTCCGAAATATATATAAAATAATAAAGAAAACGACTACAGAGGATTAGTAGAACCTAGAAAATTCTTCTAATAAATATCAACGATCTTGGCCTTTCCTGGAGGTGGTCTCTTATTGGAGTTGACATTTTATCGATTTAGTTTACCAAAGTGATCACTAACAAAGATAGCCATTTACGAACGTATTTACTCTATAAAAAAGTAAATAAATGAGGAAGATAAAAAGGTAGAAATGGGGGGATAGAGAAAATCTTTATCAGCAAACCCCTCCAAATCCTACAGGGGGATTCTAGGACAAGACACGCTGCAATACCACCCCATCCGGCTTGTTCCCCCGATATCTCTCCATCAATGTAAACCTCCATGTTTCTTTTACTTCCTTTTTTTTATCTAACATAATACATTTGTGATAAAAACAATTTTCTTCCATCAAAAATTACTTTCAAATTGGAAATTTAAAGCTGTGTCAGCAAAGAGTCGGTAGTTTTCTCTTTTTTTTTTTGTAAATTTTGTCGGATATTATTATTTTTATTTTTGATTTTTATTTTTAGTGTGTATATATTTTGTTAAATGATATAGGAGATTTACGGACAATTAGAATTTACAAATATAATTTGTAGTTTTGATTATTTATTGTATTTTTATTATTATATTTCTACCTTATATAATGGATTAAATTGCGCCATGAAATACCAGAAATTTCCATGATTTAGTTGGTCTCTCATTCGAACACTATACTCCAATAAATGATTATATATAAAAAGATGAAGTTTTATTATATATATTAAGTTAATAGTCATTTGGATGAGAAAAGCAAAGACTAACTGCGTGTAAATGATTTATATCAAAATCGTGGAGCCTTTGTATATTTTTTCAATACTTATTTGAAATAATGATTAACTGTTTTAGTTCAAAATAAAGATATTTTATCTTTTTTCTATTTTTGAGGAATATGTAATTTATATACCATCGTATAAGCATATTTACGCGGCTGATTTTACACTCGTCTTTTCAATGATACGCTAACCTTGAAGTATGCATCGTATAGCCACTGGACATACGTCGGACCTGAGGCTGTTATTGTGTTCTGTGCTGTCTGGAGTATAGGAGCTCCATATATGCTTCCTTCCTGCGGTGAAACTGTATAAGACCGGTGGTCTTAATAAAGCTGTATGTATGTGTAAGTAACTTTGGACATTGTCAGACCTGGAGGCTATTGTTGGGTTCTGTGCTACCTGGAGTATAGGAGCTCTATCTATACTTCCTTCTTACGGTGAATCTGTATAAGACCGGTGGTCTTAATAAAGCTGTGTGTATCTGTGTAAGTAACTTTGGACATTGTCGGACCTGGAGGCTGTTATTGTGTTCGGTGCTGCCTGGAGTATAAGAGCTCTATCTATGCTTCCTTTCTGCGGTGAAACTGTATAAGACCGGTGGTCTTAATAAATCTGTATGTATGTGTGTAAGTAACTTTGGACATTGTCAGACCTGGATATTGTTGTTGGGTTCTATGCTATCTGGAGTATTGAAGCTCTATCTATGTTTCCTTCTTACGGTGAATCTGTATAAGACCGGTGGTCTTAATAAAGCTATATGTATGTGTGTAAGTAACTTTGGACATTGTCAGACCTGGAGGATGTTGTTGGGTTCTGTGTTGCCTGGAGTATAAGAGCCATATCTATACTTCCTTTCTACGGTGAATCTGTATAAGGCCGGTGGTCTTAATAAAGCTGTATGTATGTGGGTAAGTAACTTTGGACATTGTCGAACTTGGAGGCTGTTGTTGGGTTCTGTGCTGCCTGGGGTATAAGAGGTCTATCTATGCTTCCTTTCTACGGTGAATCTGTATAAGACGTGTGGTCTTAATAAAGCTGTATGTGTGTGTGTGATTTAATACTCATTATTAATATGTGTGACTTTTACTGTAATTACGATTCAGACTGCTATACACTTAGTGATGTGTGTGTACTTAGAAAAATCTAAAAGAAGTTGTGTATAATCATTATTCCGTCTCAAAATAATTTGATATACTTATAAATAATTCTTTAATAATATGTTTAAAGGTAGGTAAACTATCACAAAGCAATAACGCGCCATCTATACATATAAAATGAAAGGATTTAAAAGCACGAATGTTTCTTTTATATAAAATACAAACTTCTACTGTCCTTACTGCGAGGAAAAATATATTGGGAGAGCTTGGCTCATCAGTGGTGAACCCTCCCAGCAGTTTCGCCAATTTAATCCACCAAACCGCTTCTAAGAGCTCTAATACTATAATGGACGATTCTGCTTATATACGCAGCACTGGTGGTCTGGTGGATTGATTTGGCGAAACCGCTGGGAGGGTTCACCACTGATGAGCCAAGCCCTCCCAATATATTTTTCCTCGCAGTAAGGACAGTAGAAGTTTGTTTTTTGTATAAAAGAAACATTCGTGCTTTTAAATCCTTTCATTTTGTAGGTAAACTATATTTACTTTCCTTTTTTGATAATTGGTCTATTTTATAGTCTGTACATTCATGTCAAGTTTCATGATATACCATCAATTCTCTCTGAGGTTAACACGTTCTCTATTTATGATTGTGAATAAAAAAATATATTCTTAACTTATAAAGAGACAAGGGTCACCTCTCCTGTCAAAATAGCCATCTAAAACCAGACGCCATCTATTGATCGTCGCCGCAACTAGCGGCCTCGTGTCGGTGACAAAGCCGACAAACTAGACAATGGCGTCTGGTTTTTAGATGTCTATTTCGACGGGAGAGGCGACCCTTGTCTCTTTAGATCAATTTCTTCCCGGAAAAATTTCCATATATTCTTAACTTATATATATATACTTGTGTATGTGAATATATTTTCCCTCATATAGATATTTAGATTGAAAGAGAAACACAGGTTGGGAAGAAAGGCTTATTTCTTTATAAAATATTATATTCTCCCCGTCTTATATTTATTTTTCAATAGAAAATATGAAAATTATCATTGTCTTAGATATTTATATTATTCTCAAATACGGAATTATATATATAATCTAAATAATATAATAATCAAATGTGGGCTTGAATTCTATATTAAAATGATTTTTATTTGAAATATAAATCAATATAGAGTCATGTTAGTAATGTTTTTTCCAATAATTATTTATTAATTAATTTATTAGTGTAATACACACTTTTGGGAAGATATTTATTCTTCTACAAGCGTGTTTTTCATTACTATCTATACATATCATATATATCTATATGTTCATAAAGATATTAATAAAACTTTCGAACGGGATTAAGTTATTGCATATATTTTTTCAAAATCTTTCACTCAATTATTTTAATTATTCAATGATATAAGGATTTTCTCATGTACATTAATTAGAATAAATTATATTGTTTTTATGTATATTATGTACATTGTTGTTTTAATAATAACTTATTATTAATCACCTATTAATTTGTTACTAGAAAGGTCTTTAAAATATGTACGTGAATTTCTAAATTTGAGTTGTTATATTTTATTGATATTATATTTATTTTTTGATCTTCTGTTTAATCACAGATTGATGAAAGGTTAGTTTAATATATTCGATCTATTTATATCAAATATAAATGTATTTTCTTGATTTAAAAAAATTCTGTATACAGTAATTTTACATTATAGGGCATCGCCTTGAATACATCAAGTTACAATTCCAGAGTGTTATTTTACCATAGAGCAGCTAATTTTCAATTTTAATGATAAAACCCTTTTTCATAGAAAGGCTTCTTGTAACAAATATACATTTTACTATATTACATAAAGCAATCTCAAGCAATTTATATATCCTAATAAATTTATTTTCACATATTGATTTTCAGATTTCATCTTTATTTTATATAAAAATAAATATATTCTAATAAAATATAATATTAGTATAATATATTAAGATAGAAAAGCTATATTTTCACCATAAAAAGTTCCAAACAAAAGGGTAAAGTAACATGGTCAATTTTGTTAGAAGATTAAAAGGCTGTCATATGTCAAGAACCCCCATATCGTATTAATTATATTTCATCTAACTAGACTCCAGAAGACATTTCACTTAATTTAAAGAAAATATAGAGATTAATCTATTTAAGGATCTCCTTTTTTAAATAACAAATTAAAAGGAATCTTTAAAATAATCCATCATATTCAAGACTGTCTTAAAATATTTCCTTGGAATGTTTTTCATGGAAAAAAAATATATTTTTAGATCTTTCGATATAAAATTTTAATTGTTAATTATTTATGTTGAAGTGGTTATTGATTATATTTTAATTTTCACAAAATTTATTTTAAGAATATTTGCATATCGGATGAGTTGTTCAGAAGAGAGTAAATTTGCATATTATACAGTCATTGACAAAACGTAAGGAATGAGATATTCTTTAATGTCGTCGGTTGGCTTTTTTTTTTAAGGAAACAGAGGCATATTTGTTCACAATTGGGTCTTAAACTCGTGGGTCTTAAATAAAGGTCCTTGGGTATCAAATATCTTCCAGATTTATTGTCTAAATCCTGATATATACTCGTATATACTGATATATACTCGTATATGCTAATACGTATAAATACCTTAAGATTTGTCCATGAGTGAAAATGCGATAAAAATACTTATATGTAATTGTAGTAATAATTACTATATATATAAATTATTCATCATAGTCAAATCATAAAATCATAGAAATTCTTCTCTTACATACAAATTTACATATAACATATTCATTCGATGATAAATAACTTGAATATGAAATATTGAATATGAATATTTATAAACATTTCATTTACATAATGATAAATGCTACTCTATTTTATACAACATAATGGAAGGAATATTATAAAACAACAGTCCTTGATTTCTAGACTTAATTCTGGTTATCTACGGACAATGATTATACATAATGGTTACAAAGACTTCTCATTATTTAATAAGTACAATTTTCAACCTGCAACCCCAAACCACATAATTGACTGTATTGACTCATCCATTGATAAGCTCTACCTATTACCAATAGACAAAATCTCCAGGCTTGATACCCTGATATGAATTAGTTGTTGAGTAAAGATAAGAAAGAATGAAAAAGAAAAAGAAGAAAGATTGTTATAATGTAGTGTGAAGATAATTATCCTATTTTTTATTCATTAATTCGGAAATATATAATAAAAAATATTCAGATTTATAAATTATAAATCCGAAATGATCATAAATATATATATGCATTTATTGAGAATTTTCGTTTCTATTATATTAAAAACAACAATAATATAAAATGTCCTTATAGCTATTCAAATCTTAATTTAGTTAAATAATTGTAAAATATGTATAAAATATATATTTCATATATAAATATATCTTAAAAAAAAAATAATCAGTAATTTAAACAATTTAAATTTATTATTCAATGAAATATATTGAGAAAATACATTCAAAATATTTATTCTAGAATGAAAATTAAAATATTAATATATAAATTAAATGTAAACACTTCTTAAACAACAAGCGCATAAAAAAAGGCTCCAATATTAAACGAAAATATTTTTATTCTCAACATCATTAAAAAATAACAATATTAATATCGATATTATTTTTTTTTATTCACAGAGTAAATTTATTAAAAGTTGTTCTTTATTTGAAAGATAGGAAGGGAAAAGTAGAATTCTTGCTAGCTCTGATTTCGACAATCGGTTTAGAAAAAAAAGTGAATTTTTAAGAGGCTTAGTCGTGTTTAGAGATGTATTCCATTGTGACGTGTATATAGTAAGTTGGGAAGTATGTGGTGCTAAGCTGGGAGTGTATCTTGAAGGTTTTGAAATCACTTTTCTTACGTTGTTCAATCAATGATGCGTGTATCCAGGCACCTGGTGTTCCAATCAATAAGTCCTGTAGTAATCACTTAATCCCCGTTCCATTGGATTCCAATTCTTGGTCCCATAGCTGCACACGTTCGCAATTAACCTGTGCGAGTCTTCCAATCTTTGTATGATATCCTTAGATCTTCGATATGACTTCGGTAGCATGCAATTTATTGTAAGGTACCTATTGTATTATATTTATTATTGGGGCTTCTCTATTGATATACTTTTTACAGAACACAATTAATCTTAGATATAGATGTTTGGATGGCTTATAAAATACTCAATTATTTGTAGGGTATCTTTTATTTGGAATCAGTTGTTGATTTTCTATTGATATGATTTTAATAGGAGATAATTATTGTTTGAAAAGATATTTAGGTGACATATTTAAAATACCATTATAGATAGGATCTCTGTTATATTTGAATTTCTTTTGTTTTTCTATTGAAATTTATTTCTGTAAATGATTATTGTTGGATATATTTTAGCTGATTTATGGAAAATAGTATTATAGGTAGGATACCTGTTATTTGAATTTCTTTTGTTTTTCTATTGAAATTTATTTCTGTAAATGACTATTGTTGGATATATTTTAGCTGATTTATGGAAAACAGTATTATAGATAGGATACCTGTTATTTGAATTTCTTTTCTTTTTCTATTCAAATTTATTTCTGTAAATGACTATTGTTGGATATATTTTAGCTGATTTATGGAAAACAGTATTATAGGTAGGATACCTGTTATTTGGATCCAATTCTTTTTCTATTGAAATTTATTTCTGTAAATGACTATTGTTGGATATTTTTTATCTGATTTATGGAAAACAGTATTATAGGTAGGATACCTGTTATTTGAATTTCTTTTGTTTTTCTATTGAAATTTATTTCTGTAAATAACTATTGTTGGATATATTTTAGCTGATTTATGGAAAATAGTATTATAGATAGGATACCTGTTATTTGAATTTCTTTTGTTTTTCTATTCAAATTTATTTCTGTAAATGACTATTGTTGGATATTTTTTAGCTAATTTATGGAAAATAGTATTATAGGTAGGATACCTGTTATTTGGATTTCTTTTGTTTTTCTATTAAAATTTATTTATGTAAATGACTATTATTGGATATATTTTAGCTGATTTATGGAAAACAGTATTATAGATAGGATACCTGTTATTTGAATTTCTTTTGTTTTTTTATTCAAATTTATTTCTGTAAATGATTATTGTTGGATATATTTTAGCTGATTTATGGAAAACAGTATTATAGGTAGTATACCTGTTATTTGGATCCTATTATTGTGTTATTATTGATCATTTTTCTTCAGAGCCAATTATTTCAGAAATTGTGTTGGATGACTTATGAAATACTCAATTACTTGTAAAGTGTTTGTTACTTGGCTTCTGTTGTTTTGATTTATATTTCTGTCATTTCTGTTGAAAGCAATTACCGGAATGGTGTTTATTCCTGTTGTAAGATTTCTGCTGATATAATTTCTGTTTAGATAATTATTGTAAGAATGGGTTTTAATTACTTATGTAAAACTCTATTATTCGTATATTGTCTATTATTTAGCTTCTATCATAGAGTGTTCTTGATATGTTTTATTAAGAGAATGTAATTACTTCTGAATTATTAAATTTGATTCATATTGTAGAGTAAATATGTAGATATGGATATTTTAGAATATGATTGTTTGCAAGATATTTGTTGATATGGATTTTTAATGACATTATCTGTAGAGCACATCTATCAATTTACTACCTTCAGTATGCAATTATCCATAAGAGAGATAATCTGGTTTTTATTATTATTATATTCTTTGTTTTATCATATGTACATTTTTAGTGGTTCAACATTGATAAGTCAGGACTCCCAAAATAATTCCATCACGTTTAGCACAAATACAAACGTATATATCGTTATTGTTCTCAATGAATAGTTTAAAATTAAATATGGAAATTTCAATCATGGAAACTTAAGGAAGTGTAATGTATTTGATATCGCCTGTTGCATTTTCTTTGAATGGGACAGAGGAATTTTGTTCATACTTGGTTATCCCGTGTGTCTCCACAATAAAGTTCACTGTGTATATCTTTCAGAGTTATTGTCTAAATTACTATATAAATATGAAAATATACAGCTTCCTTATATTTTGTCCATTAGTGTATGTGTAAAATATACAAAACACTAAAATGCAAATATTGAGGTTTTCGCAGCATAATAGCGACAAATTTCTAGAATGTCTTCTTCTTCTTTCTTATCTCCACTCAATCATATTAGGGTATCAAGCTTGTTTGACAACCATCTAGAATGAAAAATGGCTAGATTTGAAGCTATAAATAGAGAAAGAAAGGGCCTTATAATATAATATAGAAAATGGTTTATTCAGATTTTACTGCATTAAAAATGTCATAATAGGTAAATGCCATAGCTTTGGCCAGTTTTTGGCGAAGAATAGATTTATCTATATACTAGCCGAATGACCCGGGCAACGCCCGCGTTTTACTCGATTAAATGTTTTTATTCAAATACTATTCGTTACAATTATAAATTGGCACCGTGGATGTCACTTTTGTGAAACGTCCCGCTCCAAACTTTGTGTCTGAGAAGCGATATTTTCTATAGAAAGATGATCTGGCTTTTGTTTTCTGCTCGAATGAATGTTTTTCTTTTAGAATTTTGTTCCTGCGTACAAAAAAAATGAACTGGTTTCACCCGTGGTCTCTGCTTTTTGGAATTTTTCCCGATATAATTTTGTATCTGATAATTAAACAAGATACAGCAATATTGTCATCATCATTTTCTGACTAAAAAAACAACTATTTTTGCCCAGAACCTGTCAATTTTTTTTTTTGGCTAAAAATCCGATAAATATATTTTCCAGATTTTTCTCTATGTCCTGTCAAAACACGTTTTACATGTACATTAGGTCAGCTGATATTACCTCCCATCTTCACCGCTAGAGGCGCTGCTTGCGAGCGAAAAGGCAAATTTGCAAAGCAATTTGCAAATAACTCGAAGAATATTCGGGATAGAGACCTGATATTTTCACCATAAGTTTTTCCAGATTCCACTCTATATACTGTTAAAATTACAGTCAGATTAGTTACGTATTGTGGACGTGTATAGCCGACATAGATACACACATACATACATACATACACTGACTTTTATATATAGGGATATGAATGTATGTGTAAATAGATTTATAATAGTTTAGTATCAGGCGTCGTTTTATTCATTATATATGTTATCCTGTGGAAGGACAGAGATGCCTTGAAACCTTGAGTTGGTTTTTAAAATAAAAATAAACTCATCTCCAGAAACCTTTTTAATTATTTAATTAATGACCAAGAGGTTTAAATCAATTCACATGAATGTATGCGAAATTATTAAGGAAAAGTAGAAAAAGTTCAGACGTTTGATATATAAGCTATTTTTGACGTGAATATGTTTCATATAACAGATGACGCGTCAATGCACCAGACTTAATATATGCAAATATATATTTGACGAAAGAAGCGGTGAATATGCATATGCATGAATATGCATATACATATGTGCGTATATAAACTATATTATTTACATTTTTATTAATACATATGAGAGAAAAAAAAGAAAGCTTCCCTCCTCTTTATATATATTGATCAATTAATTGAATAATTAAGGGCAGCCCTTCTTTTTATTAATATTCATAAATTAATGAAAGGATTAAATAATATAAACACATAGTGTGTAAATATGTAAATAGGTATGTATATATGTTTCTATAAAAATATAAATGTAATGTAATCCTTATATAATAATTTTATAAATGCTATACTTAGTTAAAAACATCAGAATAGCAATTGATAAAACTAATAATAAAATCAAATAGCCGTATGCTATCAGAATAAAAATAATTTATATATAGGTTATTAATAAAATATATTTGAAAATATTTCCACTATTTTATGTACAACTTTAAAATATTTATTTAAATGCATTATAGGCATCTTATAAGGAAATCTCACACTGTATATAGCTTAAAGTATTTTCTAAGATGAAGATTGTAATATATGTTTTTAGATTTAAAGAAAGGAGAAAGGATAGCCATTAAGTTTGGTAACTAAAACAAAACGCCAAGTTTTTGGTTCGATTTTGTCAGTCAGACGAATGGAGAGAGATTCCGTAGCAGCCGATCAATAAGATCGAAGGAACCTTGCGGCTGTTGATATAACCAAACAGTCTTCTGGATAATTCCATAGTCGTCTGCTGGCGTTAAACTATACCCACTGATTAGGAGAGGCATCAAACTTCAGAGTTTTATAGAAATATATCAAGGCAAATCACTATTTATCTGGATAAATACTATTTATATTTGTGCTACGTAAAATAATGTTGAAGAAAATATTGGGATCTATAGAGGTTACATAGAAGTGAAATATTTTTCTTGCCCATTTTTCTTCTTTAACAAAGCGAGAGTAAGGAGAATATATATGTACATTGATAAACAATGTAAGGGATGTCTTTAGAATAGAGTATATTCTTGATTTTTAACTAACTCCAATGGCACTGAATATTTGGTTCACTATAGCTATGATTATATATAAACGCTCTTCCCTGAATCATAATATTATAAAATAAATGAAGCTTCCAGGGTTAAGTTTCTTGTTCAACCTTTTAATTTCAAGCTTTCGGACTTGTCAGTTCTTCAACAGGAGTATCACGATAATAAATTGATGATAAATACTATTTTTATATACAAATAAATTTTTACATATTTAAATATTAATGATATTGAAAGGGGGAGAAAATATACATTACCCTCCTTGTCATTATCATTATCAATATTATAAATATTTAAAATATGTAAAAATTAATTTGTATATAAAAATAGTATATATATCATCAATTTATTATCGTGATAATCCTGTTGAAGAACTGACAAGCCCGAAAGCTTGAAAATAAAAAGTTGAACAAGAAACTTAACCCTGGAAGCTTTATTTATTTTATAATAGCTATGATTAAATTACAGTAGAATACGAGTATAACATAGCGAACCCTGATAGAGAAATGAACATTTAGTTCTTTATAACCATTGTTTACTATAACCATGGTTATATTACAATAGAATTTAACTATAGCGAACCCTAATATATGGGACTGAAGATCAGGTTTATTAACGCCATTGTAATTTCTTAAAATGAAGATTTATAAAGTTCGTTTTAACGTAAAGTTCGTTTGAATCCCGGTTTATTTTAGCGATGTTTTTCTTTATTCCTAAAATAAACGATTAGAAAGATTATTAACAATGTTAAATTAAGAATTGAGGAGAGAGTGTGAAACTAACTCTAGTTTAATATATATCAAATATAAATATGATATAATTTTGGTTTTTATATTTTATTAAATTGAAATTATGATATTATAATCGTAGTACAAATAAATATGCACTCATGAACAGAACTTAAGAAATTCGTAACTTTTAGCATATATATAGAGATTCATACAATAACTCTGTGATATTAGAAGTTTGTATTTTGTATAAAAGAAACATTCGCGCTTTTAAATCCTTTCATTTTATATGTATAGATGGCGCGTTATTGCTTTGTGTTAAGATATTACACAGTGTCCTTTTTCGAAGACACAAGAGATAACAAAGTATGAACAAAATTGTCTTCTTCAAAAACAGACAACCGGCGACATAAATACTTTTCATTTCCTTAATTTTTATTCATGAGTATATGTAATATATTTTATTTTATACATTTTTTTAACTTTTATATTTTTGGAAACAATTAAATCTAGATTTTTATTAGAGGAGACACAATTTTTATGAGACTTATATTAAAATATTTTAATTAAAACTTTATAGCGTAAAACTTACTTTGAAATATTCTATAAAATATTTTTAATATTAAATTATATTTCATAAAATGTTATTGAATATTCAACTTGATAGGGATAAGAATTCTAGGTAGATATTCTATATGGATATTATGGAGAATTATATTAACAATATCAAATTTATAAATTGAGTTTTTATAAACCTATTTAAATATTTTATAAATGAATCTTTTTTTTTTGCTTATACCTAGTACACGTGGTACAGGCCATGATAATCATGGTGGGTAGTTAGCGACTGCTTTTTTCTGTAAGCGCACCACATGTCTACACATGTGAAAAGCAGTTCGACTTTGCACTTACAAATGTGCCAGAGCCCCGTTTGCTAACTTGCACTCGCTGGTGAGGTTGGACTTTTGCAAGAATCGGGGCCATTGGAACATTTTTTTAAACAGAAAAAAGTGTCCAATGCGGGAATCGAACCCGGGTCTTAGTGGTCGAAAACCAAACGGTTTAACCAGCCTTCCACCGTCCCCCATAATTAAATCATGTCTATACTAAGCCATTAAATTCAACAAATGTGTTTTGACATATAAAATTTAACATATCATAAACATAATATATCTTTATAAAATATTTTTCGTTTTATTTAATAACGATGTTGAAACACAGTTAATATTTTATGAAATTTGTAATCATATACCGTTTTTATATACAGGGTGGCCTATTATATATATATATATAATCCTGAAAACCTCTATTTTTAAATATATAATTAAAAGATAAACTGTAATATAAACACAAGGAAATAAGACCAAATCCACACTATTATAAGACCAAATACACACTATTTATTTATTTGGATTTGGTCTTATTACCTTGTGTTTATAAACTATAATCAAAATTGTGCCTTATCAAAAAACTGTAAAAAAAAACTATAACTATTTTAATTTAGATAACAGATTAAAGCTGAATCTATTACCTAAAATAATATAGATATAGTTTTATATTCTAGTTTGCTCTTCAATTAAAACATAAATAAAAAGTTTCAGGCCACCTTGTATATTTATATCAAATTTAACAATTAAAAAGAATCATTTTTATGAAACTATATGAATATTTTATAAATAAAAATTATATATAGAACCTTGTTTATTATTTGTTGTTATATATTTACAGAATTGAATTTATAGGGTTAAAGGATATTATGTTTTTGTTTACATCTACACACCCTAGGCGTATAGTACATTAAATAAAGTAAACAACCCATTAGGGAATTCCTTTGAACAAATTTTCACTAAATCATTTGGTTCAAGAGATTTACGAGAATTGCATATTAGTTTAAATATTTTCAATTTATTTTTATATATAGGAAATAACTTTTGCTGAAGCTTTAGCATTTTATATCAATTTTTAATGAAATATTTACAAGTATCGTGTTGTTATTTATTTAATTATATATTAATTTTATCAATCTATATATATAATGTATAAGGTTTGGCCTTAAATACCCATTTTTCTTAATATTACAATTAGCTTCTGAGACTTAAAGATATTTGATTGTAGATTATATATATTGAAATTTTGAGAAAATATAATATCAATGTTTTAAAAAATGGCGTCATTTCTATTATAAAATGCACTTAAACAACAGAAAATCCTGATGATATTGTTGAAATGGGTAGATAACAGCTTTAAAATAAAATCAAATATAATATTTTTATCGTGTATTTGACAATATATTATCAATAAAGCTGTGTGTACCATTTTATAACATTCGAAATATATACTCATATTAATGGGAAAAAATGGAGAAATAATTAAAAAAGTGGAAATATTGTATATCTTCATTCGTCTATTTATTTTAAAGGAGACATAGATAATTGTGTTCATACTTAGTTATCTCGTATGTCTTCAATAATTTTCACTGTAATATCTTTCAAAGTTATTGTCTGAATCCTGATATACATGCTAATATACAAAACTACTTATCAAAATACGAAACTATTATAGACGCGTATGATTCTTTTTAAAAATAAACAATTTCTACTGTTCTTACTGCAATGGAAAAATTAATGGGAGGGACTGGCTCATTAGTAGTGAACCCTTCCAGCGGTTTCGCCAGTTTAATGGGGAGGGTTCACCACTAATGAGCCAGGCCCTCCCATTTATTTTTCCATTGCAGTAAGAACAGTAGAAATTGTTTATTTTTAAAAAGAATCATACACGTCTATAATAGTTTCGAATTTTGATAACAGATGGCGCGCTAATGTATCATAATATATGATGTATTATATATATTAGAGATGATAGACATGATATAGCCACGTTTGGAATGTAGAAAGATAGATTAAGAGGAACGTGGTGAGTTTCTTTATTGAGCAGTATACAAGCTTTCGGACGTCAGCCGTCCTTCATCAGGTATTGACATGAATGAGAAGGAGATGCTATATATATAAGCGACAGTTTAGCATAAGAAATATTGAACAAGGAATAAAAGATTAAAATGTGAAATTTGCATGCCAGTAGTAAAAACATTTGAAAAGTGTACAATATATAGATTTAAGAGAATCTGCATACCTAGGATGAAGGGAAAAAGGGGGAAAACTAGAGGCGAGGACTAAAGCAAGAATAAAAATAAAAATAAGAAACAGCGGAATAAAGATAAAGTTAAAAGTTACGAAGGTGTATCTGTTGGTATAGAATAAAAAACAGAATATTGGGGCGGGAGGTCAATCTTTCTGTTAAGGCTAGGGGTAGTATTGGAAACAAGGGCTTCAAGAACTAAGCGTTGGTATTTGTTTACTATATCGCTATAAACGGGGGTTGTATTGTCGAGATTGAAGGAATGTCCGGACTCGGCGATATGTTGGTATATGAGCGATTTTTTGTCTTTCAAGCGGATGTTGCGGGCGTGTTCACTGGCTCTGATGGCGATTGTTCGGCCTGTTTCTCCAATATAGCATAAATCACAATCATTACAAGGAATTTTGTAAACGGCGTTGGAAAGGGATTGAGGGTTACGTTTGGCGGAGCTTTTTGTGATTGGATGTCGTAAGAAGGTGTAAAGGGAAGGTGTGCACTTGTAAAAAGTGCGGATGCCGAATTTACGTAATTTTATTTTTATTCTTGCTTTAGTCCTCGCCTCTAGTTTTCCGCCTTTTTCCCTTCATCCTAGGTATGCAGATTCTCTTAAATCTATATATTGTACACTTTTCAAATGTTTTTACTACTGGCATGCAAATTTCACATTTTAATCTTTTATTCCTTGTTTAATATTTCTTATGCTAAACTGTCGCTTATATATATAGCATCTCCTTCTTATTCATGTCAATACCTGATGAAGGACGGCTGACGTCCGAAAGCTTGTATACTGCTCAATAAAGAAACTCACCACGTTCCTCTTAATCTATCTTTCTGTATTATATATATTGTCTATGAGTGTATTTCTGAATTCTTTAAAGCTGGTGTTGTAGTATTTCCATCGATATGAACCAGTAAGTTCTGCAATATGAAAATATATCAACAAAATATATTAATTCACTACATTTCTAAAAGAAGAGAGATTATATATTTCTGTATTTATAATTATAAATATATAGGTATATCTTTTATACATATTTCTGAAATGCATTTAAATACATCAAACCTTTTATAAAAAAATATCCAATTTATATATTAAGCTCAAAATATTATTATATATATATATATATTCATATTCAGAACAAATATGATCTGAATGTATATATGGAATTTCTTAAAATCTAAATATATTAATATAATATATAGGAAGGAAAAGCATTCATTTAGTAATAAAAACTACTCAAAACGCTCTTTGGTATTTTGTAAATCAAATTAACTATTTCCTAATTAATAATTTTAGAACATGAAGATTAATTAACAATAAAGGCAAACTGATGTATGGAGGGGAGACAAATAAATATATATATATATATATATATATATATATATATATATATATTTTAAATAGAGCAATTCATATATAGATCTTTAATTAAAAATACATATATTTAATATTATATTTTGTTCTAATATACGCCTTTTTAGTTAAATATATATATGATTGTATCCTACTATATAAATATATATGACTTTAATTAAGAAGACACATATTGGATCAAAATATTATTTAATTTACCAATATTTCAGTTGGCTGAACGCCAATAAAATAATAGGTTATAATACTTTGAAAAAGGTTGGCGTTCAGCCAACTGAAATATCGGTATAAAATAAATTATATTAATATTCTATATATGCCTTTTTAATTAAAGATTTATTTATGGATTGCTCTTTTTCAAAATATATATGTATGACTGCATAGGGCAATATATATCACTGCATAATAAAAAATACTTTTCACTTCTTCAAGTTTTGTTCATGAGTGTAGTTTCGGAAAAAATGATAAGTTTGTTATATCCATAGTTCGCTTTAGAGAGGTTTTTAATTATAGACAGTGAAAATATTTAATTATTGAATTATGGAAGGAATATATTTCACTCACAATTTATAAAGTCGTAAATTAAAAACCTTTTAATAATAGGATTAAATAAGATAGTTCATATCACATATAAACTTTATTATTAAAGAATCATAAATTCTTATCATTTTGAAAAGAATGTGTTTGGCTTAAATAAACAAAAGATAATTTTTATGTTTTGATATTTATCCTTCATCTATAAACAAAAATATCTTTAAAACCAAAAAGATTTATATAAACAACCCTCTAACTATTTTAAGAGTGTTTAAAATAAAACTATAAAATGTCCCCACACATAATTTTACTCCTATAATTTATGGCTAAGTTTTGATTTACCGAATTTTATAAAAAATAAATAAATCTAAAAAATAAGTCAGGCCTATCAAATGAAAACTATTGATTTTTGCATAAAATTATCTCGAGCTTTAAAAATACCAATCATAAATTTTAAGGCCTTAAGGAAAAAGGAAAAAAAATGGAGACAAAAAGGCTCGTTCAAGAAGCTTTAAATTGCTTTTCTATAATTGAGGGGTTTGTGTTTAGAATGAAATATCTTGAAGACTTTTTATTTTTAGTTAAACCTTTCGGTTTATAAACATTCAGGGATTCGAGACGTTTAATTTTCTTTAAATTTTCAAAGTTCATATTTCGCTCATTTTGTATCAAATTGCCTTATCTTTTCTTAGTGTGACTTTAATAACCAAACGGTTTTGTTATTTCAATTTAAGATTATTTATTTTAAATGGATAGTTTAATAAGGGTTTTATTTTTGGAAAATATTTTATATCGAATTTAATTTTTATTCTTTTATTTTTTCGGGAGAAATAAATAGAATATTTTTTGATTATTTTTATAATTTATCGATTCTTTAAGGTATTTTTATATAATATATAAATGTATAAAGATATGTTTTGGTAGAAATATTATAATGTATGTAGATATTTAGGCTTTATATCTTTATCAATATATTAATTTGTTTATTATATATTTATATTATTTTGATTTGACTGATATATTTATAACTATATATACATATATAGATGGATATTTTGCCACGAGGATATTGGACTTTTAAAATAAAAGTTACCTCTCCCTTCAAAATACAGGTGAAAACCAAGACTCCCTCTATTGACCGTCGCCTCGACGACAAACGGAGAGGATAAATATATGGCTTGTAGATTTTAACGACTATTTTGACGGGAGAAGTGACCTATATTTTATGCCTATATATATGAGTCTATGTATCATGATATGAAGTTATACTTTATTTTAAAATTCATAGCTTTTCTGCATTCTATGTTGAACCTAAAGTCACTTACACTAATTGTATAAATATACACTCATGTACAAAACTTAAGGAAGTTGTACCTTTTAGCATGTATATCGGGATTCAGACAATAACTCTGAAAGATATTACAGTGACTTTTATTGAAGACAACACGAGATCACCAAGTGGGAAAAAAATTGACCTTGTGTCCTTATAAAACCTAGACGACTGGCATAATAAAAGACATGCCATTTAAATATTCTTCATAATCTCTAACTATTTGAACTATACTCTAACTATCAAATAACACTATACTATTATGATTACATTCGAGCTAATCAATATACACTATTACTATATAATTAATACTTCAATAGCAATACTGTACTACCATCAGTGCAAAATAACTATTTTAATCATCAAAAACCTATTTATACTACTAAAATTACACACTTACTATGACTAATAATAAACACAATACTATACTAATGACTGTCCGAACTTTACAGAAGTGAGACATAGTTTGTTCCCTGATCTAAATGATTTGAAGCTCTTACATCACCCTCTTTATCTATATAAATTTTATGAACTCTGTCGAGATTAATTCATGTAAATATTTGTAAATATTTAATTCTAAGTTTATATTTGTTTTTGTTATTTTGTTTGTTTCCTCTATAATAGGTACAAATACTTCAATACCGCGCCCGGTTGTTAAATAAATAATACTAAATTCTAATTTATTTACAGCATATCAAAAGAAATCTTTATATAAATTATACTATAAAAACACAATACTTAGTGAAAACAATATAAATATAACTAAATTAAATACAGAATGCTGTATAGGTGTTTTTTATTAATATTTCAAAACGCGGATATTTTCCACAAGAAATATTTGATGACACAGATATATTATTTACATAAATAAAATATCATTCTATATCTAAAAGATATAGATATAAATGATACCGGAAAATATATATATTTAACATTGATATATATATATATATATATGTCGTAAAAATAATATGCAACACGAATGAGCTCTAGATGAAGATAAACCGGTGTATTTCCCACTGAATAATCCATCAAGAATCTATTTGAATATTCTTCAGTAATATATTCTAAGGAGCAAACGCGCATGGCTATGGTTTGTTTAACGCGGTTTCAGAATTTCTAAGATCCTTTATGAAATATGTCCAATCCGAAACTTACTCAGAATCATATATTAGACCCTGCTGAATATATAGTTCCTTTTCATCCATAAATCTTCCTAAACTAGTTTACTTTTTGATCTATTTGTCTGCGACCTCATATTTTCACTGGCATAATTTATTTTTGTTGTTTGCTCTTAAGAAAAATGTATTCTAATTTTGAAAAAAATATATGATTTTTTTTCCTCTCTTTTTCCTTTTGAATAGATTTCGAAAGTTATTTTTTATAATATTGTCTGTTTAGAGAATACAATTTTGATTTCTTTTAGGCTTTCAATAGAAATTCTAATTTATTTATGATATTAAATATCATTTAGGATTTTAGGATTTAGAATTTATTAATATTTGATTTGGTATTTATTAACAAAATATTTTTAAATAGTTATTTATTTTTATGAATAGATTATTGATATTTAATAAATATATTGACAGATTTATAAGGAATATATCAATATTAAAATAAATTATTATTGCATTTCATTATTTTATATTTTTGTAAATTATGAATTATCAACGAATAAAGAAATTTTATATTTAATATATATAAAACCAATTCAAATATAGACTAGTAGTGATATAATAAATATATATTTATTAAAATATTGAGATATTTTAGCTACATTAAAAACCTTATTTATTAAAATCCCGTTTTATAATGTTCTTTAAAATGGAATTTTCACATAGAATTTCTAAGGTTTTTACAAAAGTAGATATTTCATGTTCATAATGCCATAATTTGTAATTTTAATAAAAATTTATATGTGATTTATTTTAAGGATTATAGTTATGCCAATAACAATTTTATTATAATATGAATATCAAATTTAACTTGTGCAATACGTATTTTTTATACCTTAATACTTTCCTAAATCAAAACAGTTATAGCATCCCATCCCCTATAACGAATCCATCATAATATTTAAATATCTAATGTAATAATATAGATAACCAGGGTTATATAGTTAAGCAAGTTATGGCATTGATCTTAAGCAATTTGTAACTTTGAAATAAGATAACATAGAGAGAGAGAAAGATGCCTTTATTTTTTAAATATCGGTTCATTGCAAGCTTTCGTAAATATATCTTTTCAACGGATGCTTAAGCAAATGATACAAAAAGAAGCAAATATTCAAGATTTTCTTTTAATTAATTTATAAGAGCTTTTTATAATACACTCGGTGTAATCTTATATAAAGATAGTGATATCTTATTTACACCTCAAAAGGATTTTAAACCATATTTATGCAAATTATAACAATTTTACATATATACCTCTTCTGTGACATTTGTATGGGTATCTATTGGAAAAAGAAACATCATCCAAAATCTGGAAATAAATATAAAATAAAAGTAAAGGTTTACTAAACCTATTATTTGAATATTATTAAGTATGTAAAATTATTTAAGAAATAGATCAGAAATCGATCAATCCATGTAGATAAATAAAGAAGAAATCGTAAAAATTAACTAGATAATAAATAATAAGATAAATCATATTGAATATATAAAAGTAATCTTTCAAGAATTCAATCGTTTATCAGAAGAAATAGTATATTGTATTGTATCATTGTTGAATAATATAAAATATAATCATATATATTATATTAAAAATAATACCCATTATATGAATGCCAGGTAGAAATAAGAGCAAAATGTGCCAAGTATTGATTGATGAAAGAGACATGGGCCATTATGTGTGAAAAGTTAAAATATACGGAATAGAAAGGGATAGATATATATAAAAAACAGTATTCCAGAGATCTCTAGGAGAATTTGGAATGAAAATGTGCTAAAGAAAATGCACTTTTATTTAGAGGTTTTAGAAAGAGAAATGGCTGCAGAACTGTTTTTATTCGCAGAGTAAAAGAAATTGCTGTTAAAGGAGGCGAAAAGGGAAAGATTTATGTTAAAGTTATAATATATTGAGAATATGTTGAGAATATATATATATATATGAATATCTATATTTGCATATATTCTTGTAGGAATATATAAATATATTTATCTATTTTATATATATATATATATGAATATATATATATATCGTGGATGGCTTTTCTTGATTTATCAGGAAATTGGGTTGGCCAAATATCAGGGAACAGGCTAAATCAATGTTTAGTTGATTTCTGTTCCACCAGATGGCGTTCTGCCTTCTGTAAAGCACATGTGCTCCTGGTCAGGATATGCCATTTTTAATATATCAATATATATTTGTTCATATCTAATAGAGGTTCCTATACATCTCCATAATATTCAGAATATTTGATTATATAAATAGTTTATTGATTCATTCTAGCATATTTTTATATAATTAAAGTTTATATTTTGTATTATAATATAATAAATATAATACGTCCAGGGTAGCCTAGTGGACATGGCATCTGCCCGGTAAGCGGAAGGTTGTGGGTTCGATTCCCGCCCCTGGACACTTTTATTTTTCCGTTCGCCATTACTCTTCATATTTTCACCCTTTCATACTTCATCCAAAAAAGTTAGAAATAGTAAATATTTCTCTTTGAAATAAATATTGATTTTTCACAGAAAGGAAACTTATGCGGTGCAACTTTAAGTGTTGTTTTATAATCATACGCCGCAGTCCTTTATAATGAAATATAATAGTGCCTCTATGAATTTCAGATTATGAGTCTAATAAATATAGTAGAAATATAATTATATATATATCATAATTTGTATAATTAATACTCAAGAGATATAATTTATTTTCGCCATAATTAATATGTTAAAATGTAGATAAAATTTCACCCATATACAAATCTGTACAAAATAAACGTGGAAGCCTGAGCGCTCACGAGTGTGGAACAAGTTCTTTTTCGAAGCTTACATACACAACGGTCGCGCCCTTCCATTCGACCACAACAGCTACGACATGTATATATTATAAATGATATTTATTTAATATAAAAGCCCAATTATTATATATAATATAAATTCCCTATTTTCTAAAATGATATTTCGATATTTTACCTTTTGATTAAATTCCTCAATATAATAAATAATATATCTCAAAATTATAGCGCAATAAAAATGATCTTCTATTTTAATTTCCTCACAAAAATTAATGAGAAAATATCTCATTATTATATATATATAATCAACATAGATTATATTTATAAAATGAAAATAAGATGATTAGAATTTTTATGAATTTTGTAAATATTATATTATCTATCAAACTATAATAATAGTTGCTAGTGTATGAATAAAATATAATTGTGATAAAAGACACCAAAACATATTATTGGAATGTTTTGACATTTCGGTAACAAATTTATTACTATTGTCAGAGGGGTATTGTGTGTCTGTGTAGTTCTGTTATAATCTATTATTCAAATTGTAATTTTCATATAAGGAAACAAATGAATAATATTGGAACACACCACATCTATTCTATGTCTATATAGGCTGTTCTCTGTATCCTTCCTATTGTATTAGTTGTACCGCCGAACTGGTATCGCAGGGGCCATGCTAATCATCTCTGTATCCTTCCTATTGTAGTAGTTGTACCGCCGAACTGGTATCGCAGGGGCCATGCTAATATTATCTGTATCCTTCCTATTATAGTAGTTGTACCGCCGAACTGGTATCACAGGAGCCATGCTAATCTTCTCTGTATCCTTGCTATTGTAGTAGTTGTACTGCCGAACTGGTATCACAGGGGTCATGCTAATCTTCTCTGTATCCTTCCTATTGTAGTAGTTGTACCGCCGAACTGTAATTACAGGGGCCATGTTAATCTCCTCTGTATTGTTCCTATTGTAGTAGTTGTACCGCCGAACTGGTATCACAGGGGTCATGCTAATCTTCTCTGTATCCTTTCTATTGTAGTAGTTGTACCGCCGAACTGGTATCACAGGGGCCATGCTAATCTTCTCTGTATCCTTCCTATTGTAGTAGTTGTACCGCCGAACTGGTATCACAGGGGCCATGCTAATCTTCTCTGTATCCTTCCTATTGTAGTAGTTGTACCGCCGAACTGGTATCACAGGGGCCATGCTAATCTTCTCTGCATATACTTCCTATTGTAGTAGTTGTACCGCCGAACTGGTATGACGGGGGCCATGCTAATCTTCTCTGTATCCTTCCTATTGTAGTAGTTATACCGCCGAACTTGTATCACAGGGGCCATGCTAATCTTCTCTGTATCCTTCCTATTGTAGTAGTTGTACCGCCGAACTGGTATCACGGGGGCCATGCTAATCATCTCTGTATCCTTCCTATTGTAGTAGTTGTACCGCCGAACTGGTATCACGGGGGCCATGCTAATCATCTCTGTATCCTTCCTATTGTAGTAGTTGTACCGCCGAACTGGTATCACAGGGGCCATGCTAATCTTCTCTGTATCGTTCCTATTGTAGTAGTTGTACCGCCGAACTGGAATTACAGGGGCCATGATAATCTTCTCTATATCCTTACTATTGTAGTAGTTGTACCGCCGAACTGGTATCACAGGGGCCATGCTAATCTTCTCTGTATCCTTCCTATTGTAGTAGTTGTACCGCCGAACTGGTATCACAGGGGCCATGCTGATCCTCTCTGTATCCTTCCCATTGTAGTAGTTGTACCACCGAACTGGTATCACAGGGGCCATGCTAATCTTCTCTGTATTATTCCTATTGTAGTAGTTGTACCGCCGAACTGGTATCACAGGGGCCATGCTAATCTTCTCTGTATTCTTCCTATTGTAGTAATTGTACCGCCGAACTGGTATCACAGGGGCCATGCTAATCTTATCTGTATCGTTCCTATTGTAGTAGTTGTTCCGCCGAACTGGTATCACAGGGGCCATGCTGATCCTCTCTCTATCCTTTCTATTGTAGTAGTTGTACCACCGAACTGGTATCACAGGGGCCATGCTAATCTTCTCTGCATCCTTCCTATTGTAGTAGTTGTACCACCGAACTGGTATCACAGGGGCCATGCTAATCTTCTCTGTATTCTTCCTATTGTAGTAGTTGTACCACCGAACTGGTATCACAGGGGCCATGCTAATCTTCTCTGTATTCTTCCTATTGTAGTAGTTGTACCGCCGAACTGGTATCACAGGGGCCATGC
Source organism: Cordylochernes scorpioides (assembly GCA_030710605.1). NCBI lineage: Eukaryota > Metazoa > Arthropoda > Arachnida > Pseudoscorpiones > Chernetidae > Cordylochernes > Cordylochernes scorpioides. The sequence continues at coordinate 57,146,401 of CP092885.1, read as the reverse complement.
TAATCTTCTCTGCATCCTTCCTATTGTAGTAGTTGTACCACCGAACTGGTATCACAGGGGCCATGCTAATCTTCTCTGCATCCTTCCTATTGTAGTAGTTGTACCACCGAACTGGTATCACAGGGGCCATGCTAATCTTCTCTGTATTCTTCCTATTGTAGTAGTTGTACCGCCGAACTGGTATCACAGGGGCCATGCTAATCTTCTCTGTATTCTTCCTATTGTAGTAGTTGTACCGCCGAACTGGTATCACAGGGGCCATGCTAATCTTCTCTGTATCCTTCCTATTGTAGTAGTTGTACCGCCGAACTGGTATCACAGGGGCCATGCTAATCTTCTCTGCATATACTTCCTATTGTAGTAGTTGTACCGCCGAACTGGTATGACGGGGGCCATGCTAATCTTCTCTGTATCCTTCCTATTGTAGTAGTTATACCGCCGAACTTGTATCACAGGGGCCATGCTAATCTTCTCTGTATCCTTCCTATTGTAGTAGTTGTACCGCCGAACTGGTATCACAGGGGCCATGCTAATCTTCTCTGCATATACTTCCTATTGTAGTAGTTGTACCTCCGAACTGGTATCACAGGAGCCATGCTAATCTTCTCTGTATTCTTCCTATTGTAGTAGTTGTACCGCCGAACTGGTATCACAGGGACAATGGTAATCTTCTCTGTATCCCTCCTATTATAGTAGTTGTACCGCCGAACTGGTATCACAGGAGTGATGCTAATCTTCTCTGTATCCTTCCTATTGTAGTAGTTGTACCGCCGAACTGGTATCACGGGGGCCATGCTAATCATCTCTGTATCCTTCCTATTGTAGTAGTTGTACCGCCGAACTGGTATCACAGGGGCCATGCTAATCTTCTCTGTATCGTTCCTATTGTAGTAGTTGTACCGCCGAACTGGAATTACAGGGGCCATGATAATCTTCTCTATATCCTTACTATTGTAGTAGTTGTACCGCCGAACTGGTATCACAGGGGCCATGCTAATCTTCTCTGTATCCTTCCTATTGTAGTAGTTGTACCGCCGAACTGGTATCACAGGGGCCATGCTGATCCTCTCTGTATCCTTCCCATTGTAGTAGTTGTACCACCGAACTGGTATCACAGGGGCCATGCTAATCTTCTCTGTATTATTCCTATTGTAGTAGTTGTACCGCCGAACTGGTATCACAGGGGCCATGCTAATCTTCTCTGTATTCTTCCTATTGTAGTAATTGTACCGCCGAACTGGTATCACAGGGGCCATGCTAATCTTATCTGTATCGTTCCTATTGTAGTAGTTGTTCCGCCGAACTGGTATCACAGGGGCCATGCTGATCCTCTCTCTATCCTTTCTATTGTAGTAGTTGTACCACCGAACTGGTATCACATGGGCCATGCTAATCTTCTCTGTATTCTTCCTATTGTAGTAGTTGTACCGCCGAACTGGTATCACAGGGGCCATGCTAATCTTCTCTGTATTCTTCCTATTGTAGTAGTTGTACCGCCGAACTGGTATCACAGGGGCCATGCTAATCTTCTCTGTATTCTTCCTATTGTAGTAATTGTACCGCCGAACTGGTATCACAGGGTCCATGATAATCTTCTCTGTATCCCTTCTATTTTAGTAGTCATACAGTCAAACAAGCCTTTCCATATAAATAAAAAATATTATTTTACTCATCGATAAAAATAATTTGACACTAAATTGACAGAACTATAAGTTGACAAATTGACAATTCCTATGATAGTTATCGATAGAAAAGAAAGAAATTTCTTCTCCAATCTGTGACAATAAGGAAACAAATAATAAAGAGCTATACAAAGATAAAGTTTCGGTGTGTATAATTGAAGTACTGCCAGTTCAAACACTCATTGTCCCTAACAAAACAAATGTTTCAGCCTCAGGGTTCTAATAAGTTCCTGAACGCAAACAGTTCGCCTGTCTTCAATTAAATTAGATGGTATTACAAGCGCCCGTTAATATTTTAAAAGTTTTCCAAACTCAAGGTAGTGAATTATTGAATTCGAGAACTGTCGATGGCACTGACTCCATCCTCTTTCACTTAATTGACGGTTTTTTCTTCTGAGTAAAACCTTCGAAACCTTAGCTCCATTTGTATAATTCATTTGGTGGTTAGGAGTATGTGCAGAAAAAGAATAATGATATAGTAAACGTTTTTTTTTGTTGTTGTTGTTGTTCTCAAAAACATATGATATTAACCCCTATAAAACGAATTGGGTAGAAAACCACTATTTAAAACGAATTTAATCTCCGATTCTAATGTGATAATATAGTGGAAAACACTCTTATATATAGTGAACCTTAGCTATAATGATTCAAAAATAAAGTTCCATCAGGTTTTGTCATAGCGAAGTTTTAATGTAAGAATTTCCTATAGGTTTTAGTGTTAAAATGTATATACACTTATGGGCAAAAATATAGTAAGTGGAAAGTCTTTGATATAGCTCACGATCTGTTTTTGAAGAAAACAGAAGCAATTTTGTTCACACTTGGTTATCTCATGTGTCATCAATAAAGGTCATTTTATATCAAATATCTTTCAGAGTTAATGTCTTAATCCGACATCCGACAATCCCACAAAACTTCTAATTAAAACGAATTTAATCTCCGATTCTAATGTAATAATATATTGAAACATACTCTTGTATATACAAAACCTTTTCAGGTTTTGTCATAGCGAGGTTTTACTAAATAATTCCCAATAATATTTAATGTTAAAATGTATATGCACTTATGGACAAGAATATGTTGAGTGGAAAGTCTTTTATATCCCTCACGATTTGTTTTTGAAGGAAACAGAGGATATTTTGTTCACACTTGCTTATCTCTTGTGTATCCAATAATGATCATTGTGTATCAAATATCTTTCAGAGTTAATGTCTTAATCCGACAAACAGGCTTAAAGGTACAACTTAGTGGAATTTTTAGTTCTCCTATTTTACCTGGAATATGCAACTATTAGACACATTGCGTATGTATATTTATAAATTCGTTACTTTATTATTTATTTTTTACTCTTTTTTTCCTTCATCTGTTAAGCGTATTTACGCAAGTTTGGCCTTAAATACCTATTTCTTAGTTTCTCAAGAAACCTCTAGGACCAAAAATATTTTTGGTCACAGTGGTACAGCCAGCTCCACGCTGACGAGCCTCAACAACGCAAAATTCGTTCGTGGATTTTCTTGATTTATCAAGAAAATGGGTTGGCCAAATATCGGAGAACACGTTAAATCAATGATCAATTGATTTCTGTTCCACTAGATGGCACTCTACCATCTAAGAAAAAAGCATGTGCCTTTGGTCAGGATAGGCTTTCTTTATTTTGATTTATATATATCTAATAGAAACTAGCATTAAAAATATCATTTTTTATATGGGTAGTCAGTGAATGATTAAAATGTTTCTAAATACATTACTCAAGAACAAATTATCAAACTATATATATTCAGCTAAATAGAAACTCACATATATTCAGGTTTATATTACGATGCACTAGCGTGCCATCTGTTATCAAATTACGAAATATTTTAGACGCGTAATATTCTTTTTAAAATAAAACAATTTATACTGCCCTTACTGCAATGGAAAAATTAAAGGGAGGCCTGGCTCATCGGTATGGTAGATGAAACTGGCGAAACCGCTGGGAGGGTTCACCATTGATGAGCCAGGCCCTCCCTTTAATTTTTCCATTGCAGTAAGGGGGCAGTAGAAATAATTTTATTTTAAAAAGAATATTACGCGTCTGATATAGTTTCGTAATTTGATATTCAGGTTTGTTGTATATATATATACACAGTAAAAACTCGATATAGCGAAATCTAATGGAACTGAATTTTGGTGCACGATAGACATGGTACAATAGTGCTGTGGAATGGAATTGAGAATTCTAGGTTCGTTATATGGGAAGGTTCGCTATATTCCAGGTTAGTTCAAGCGAGGTTTACTTCATGTAACCCTTACATTATGAAGTGATAACATATTAAAGCCATAAGGCTATATAATGCACCTAACTTTATTAAGAATCTAAAACAATTCATAAAATTCGAATGTAAAAATATAGTTGTCAGAGAACGCACTTGAAGCCTTAGAATGAATTTTAACGCCTTGCCAAATGTTTTGATTTTGATTTGCTCCTGAAGAGGACAAAAGCTTTTTGTCGAAACGTCGAGGCAATAAAAAGATTTACTGGCCGAAGTATCTTTATTTTCAAGAAATAATGAATGCAGGCCAGGCAGCCTCTATCTTCACGATGATCTTATTGGGGTTTGCTTTAGTGAATTTATACCTTGAATGTAAAAGCAATGTGAAAAAGCAATGTATTTATATATAAAAATAAAGTTCATTTTCCCATCAGAAAATACTCAAAAATAAACGTCATCTCTTAATAGGTTTCAAATATTACTTTCCTTATGAATTTTAAAAATGATTTAATTTTGTAAATTTTTACCTATATATATTTTTTGAAAATTATAATAAGTTTCATTGAAATTAATTATGATTATAATAATGGTGGGATTAAAATGGAATATTTCTCAAATAATAATTTATATTATAAACAAAGAAGGCATATCCTCTCCAGGAGTACGTGTGCTTCTTTGTTTTTAATATCAACGCCTGATCTTTTTTATTTTTTATTATTATTCTATCGTTTTTTCATATTTATAGATTTAATTAAAAAGGCATTTATTGGATCAAAAAAATAATTCTTTTTACCAATATTTCAGCTGGCTGAACGCCAACCTTTATCAAAATGTTATAACACCTTGATAAAGGTTGGCGTTCAGTCAGCTGAAATATTGGTAAAATAAATTATTTTTTTGATCCAATATATGCCTTTTTAATTGAAGATTTATCTATGGATTGCTCTATTTTCAAAATATTTATATATGTAAATATTCAACACAAAAACAATATTCAATGATATCATATAAATATATCTAATATAATATCCAATATATATATTTTTTCCTTATTAACACTATATATATATAAAAAATGCTAGAATTATCGAGATTCAAAGAATAATGATAATATTCAGAATCTCTCTTTCTATCTCTTAATTTATATGTATTTTCAAAGGTTATAAATATAGAATATATATTGTTACATCATGATTAATGGAGTATTTCTTATATTATTTTTAATATATTTGAAATTTAAATTATATATTTATTTATTTTTATATTCTATGATATTTATTTAAAACAGATTATTTATATTATCATCATTTGTATTTAGGTACACGTGTGACTTCACTGCTCTCTTTGTTGTGAGAAAAATAAATAAATGATTCTGGAGGCTACTTAAAGTAGACTTATCTCATTATTCCCTTATATAAATTTGTAGGATGGTTGAAACACACTCTGGAAAGATGCAAGACACGTCTGAGGAGAGACTCAAGACTGAAGAATCTGCCAAACCGCAGCCCAGTGCAACAATTGGTAGAGATGCAAGTGCCGACCCAGTTGTTTTGAACCCCAACATAGACATCCCCAAATATGATGGAACAGAAGACCCTCGCCCATGGATTGAGTCCCTTGAAGAAATTGGCTTCCTGTACCACTGGGCAGAATATATTATTTCTCGCTATGCAGCCATGAACATGATTGGTAGCGCCAAAACCTGGCTGGACCTACACAAGATAAGTTTTACCAGCTGGGAACATTTCAAGAGCCGCCTAATTCAGGATTTTGGCTCAGACGCCAACAAAGAAGAATTGAAGATGAGGCTGAACAGAATGCAGCAGTGGAATGAACCTGCAATCAGGTTTGCAGAGGATATCCTGGTTCTGTGCAACAAGGTCGATCCCCAAATGGAAGAAGAGAATAAAATAAATTGGGTTATCGGAGGGTTAAAGAAAGAATACTCTTTTGCCCTCTACTTAAACCCTCCTAAGAATACCAACGAACTCCTAAGATTGTGTAAAAAGATGGATTTGTTTGAAAATAATTATCAAGAACGTATAGAAAAATCGAAGGCTCTATATAATGGACCACGCTCTCCTCGTTCCCTTCATCAAGAGCAATGGAAGAACGCTCCGTCGTTTAGAAGACCAGACCAGAACACCTCCAAGCCACAGGCCCCCGCTCCGAGGTACTACCAGAACACCCCCAAGCCCCAGGCCCCCGCTCAGAGGTACTACCAGAACAAGCCGCTGCCCCAGGTATCTGCCCCTAGACGATTTTACACTCCCATTCATGAGCCAAAACCGGTCTACCCAAGGAAAACATACAATAAGAGTCCAGATTCAAACAGGAATAGGACAGAAGACGGGAGACCAATATGTTTCAAGTGTAACAAGCCAGGACACGTAGCGCGGTATTGCAGAGTCAAGTTTGTGAGGATCGTAGAAGAGGACCCCTCAGTTTCCCAAGACAAGAGCCAAGAAAACCTTAAAATGGACGAAAGGAAAGATTATACACGGCCTCGCCTCTATGCGGATGTTTGTAATGACACACAAACGAATATTCCTACACGGAATAGATATTCCGTGTTGGAAGATTTAAACTAAGTGTCGCGCCTGATTCCTTCAATCAAAGCAAGTCGACTATAAATGGAATTAGAAAGTTGGACCCTAGGTACAAAATTAATATTAATGTGGACAAGATAGGGTTATGCGAAGCTTTGATTGATACAGGCGCCGATCTTTCAGTGGTCGACCTAAGAACAGCACTTTTTGCTGGCCGTGAAATAAATAGTCTCACTAAAACGTGTTCAGGACCCGATGGGAAAAAATTAGATATGGTAGGTAGCATTATTTTAGATTTAAAAATTGATGACACTGAATTATCCCACGAATTTGTAGTAATGGACGCGCATCTACGAACTCTTATTCTTGGACGAGATTTCCTTAAAAAAATGAATGCTAAAATTGATTGTAAACGAGAAACAATAAAATATAATTTGATGAGTAATCATGACGTAAGCAATTATGATCTAAAAAAAATAAAGAGCACTACAGATACCGTTATACCTAAACTATCTATTAAATTGATTAGGGCCTCAATAGAAGCAGAGGATGGCGAATATGTCATCGAAGAGAACAACAGAATGACTCAAACAAATGGTCTTCGATTGGCAAGAAGTTTGCTCACTGTCACGGATAAGAAAACCCATATCTGGATAACGAACCCTTATCCTCGACCTTTAAAAATCATGAAAGACCAAACATTGGCTTATGGAAGTCTTCCTGCAGGGGTAAATTTTATAGAGAATAAAGAGAAGCAGAATGAAAATGACGAAATACAATTTCAAATAAACAAAAATTTATCATTTAAAGAACAAGAGAGGTTAAAACAAATTTTGGCCAAATATACTGATTTGTTCTCATCGAGGTTAGGTAGGACCAATTTAGCAAAAGATCAGATTCATACAGAAGACGCAAAACCGATAAAGCACAAGCCTTACAGGGTAAGTTTTAAGGAACGAACCATCATAAAGGATCAAATAGACGAGATGCTCGAAGAAGCAATAATTAGACAATCTTCAAGTCCCTGGTCCTTTCCCGTTATATTGGTCAAAAAAAGAGATGGCAAATACAGATTTTGTGTGGACTACAGGAAATTAAATGAAGTAACAGTGAAGGATGTTTATCCAATCCCAAGAATTGATGATGTAATGGATACTCTCCAAGGATCCAAGTACTTCTCAGCAATAGATCTCAAATCGGGATATTGGCAAGTCGAAATTGAAGAGAGAGACAAAGAGAAGACGGCTTTCACTACTGCACATGGGTTATATGAATTCAACGTAATGCCCTTCGGTCTATGCAACGTCCCTGCTACTTTTGAGAGGAACATGGACAATGTCCTCGGAAATCTGAGATGGCAGATTTGCCTTTGCTACCTGGACGATGTGATTATATACAGCTCGGACTTTCCAACCCACATTAAAAGACTTGAAGCTGTCCTCAGATGCTTCAGCGAAGCTAATTTAAAACTGAACGCCAAGAAATGCAGATTTGCTTTCGAGGAACTTGAGATCCTTGGACATATAACCAACCAAGAGGGTATAAAACCTGCCGAATATAATATCAAAGCCGTTAGAGATTTTCCTCAGCCCAAGAAGGCCAAAGAAGTGCAATCATTCCTAGGAATGTGCTCATATTATAGAAAATTTATTAAAGATTTCTCATTAATCGCTGACCCATTGACCAGTCTCATCAGAAAAAAATGTTCAATTTATCTGGACAGGAAAACAGGAAGAAGCGTTCCAAAACCTTAAAAAAGCTCTTATGAATCCGCCAATTTTAGGTCACTTTGATCCAAATGCAGCCACCTGCATTCACACAGATGCCTCTAACATCGGCTTAGGCGCAACACTAATTCAAAATATCGGTGGCGAAGAGAAGGTAATATCATATTTAAGCCGAACCCTAAGTAAACCTGAGCAAAATTATTCAACCACCGAAAAGGAATGTTTAGCTGTAGTGTGGTCGATATCAAAATTACGGCCCTATTTATATGGAAGGAACTTTAAAATCGTCACTGATCATCACGCACTATGCTGGCTTAAGAATTTAAAAGATCCGACCGGCCGATTAGCACGATGGGCACTGAAGATTCAGGAATATAATTTCGAAATTATACACAAATCGGGAAAAAAACATCTGGACGCTGATGGTCTATCTAGAGGACCCTTACCAGAAAACGAATGGGACGAGGATTATGAAAGACTATTTTTGAATCAAATAATAGACGAAAAGGATGATTTTATTGAGAATATTAAGGAGAACCTTAGTGGAAACAAGCGTTCAATTACACAGAACTTTAAAGAAGAAAATGGGTGTCTCTACAAGAAAAATCCAAATCCTGAAGGTAGAGAATGGTTGCTGGTAGTGCCAAAGAAGAGAAGGAAAGAAATCATGAGTGAATACCACAACCATATGCTGAATGGCCATCTGGGCGTCGCCAGAACAACATACCGATTGAAGAATAAATACTATTGGCCTTCCATGCTGAAAGATGTTTCCGAATTTGTAAAGACGTGCCATCTTTGCCAAAGTCGGAAAGGTTCAAATCAGTTGCCATCTGGACTTCTACAACCTATTCCCCAGCTAACTACTCTTTTGAAAGAATCGGAATTGACTTTGTTGGCCCCTTGCCATCAACGAAAAGAAGAAGGAAATGGATAATTGTGTTGACGGATTATTATACCAAGTTTGCTGAAACAAAGGCAGTACCAGAAGCGACAGTGAAAGAAGTCTTTACATTTTTAATCGAACATATATTTTTACGTCACGGGGCTCCAAGATTTCTTATCAGCGACAGAGGTTCACAATTCACTAGCAATTTGATGAAGGAGGTTATGAAAATGTGCAAAGTTAAACATTGCTTCACAACGAGCTACCACCCCCAGACTAACGGGCTAACGGAACGGCTAAATAGAACTTTAATCAATATAATCAGCATGTATGTGAATACGGATCAGAAGAACTGAGACGAAATCCTTCCTTTTATCACCCACGCGTATAATACCACAATTCAAGAAACCACAGGCTACTCTCCATTTTTCCTGTTGTTTGGAAGGGAACCCATGTCCCTCTTAGACGACGAGAATATCCCAACGGACAGTAACATGGACGATTACGACGAATATATAGAAAACTACTTAGATAAAATAGCAAGGACGAGACACGTAGTCATTAACAACACAGAGAAGACTCAGGAAAGAATGAAAAGAAACTATGACAAAAAACACAACGAGAGAATCTATGAACCAGGACATTTAGTGGCAGTTTGGACACCAGTTAGGAAAATCGGAAAATGTGAAAAACTATTGAGAAAATATTTTGGCCCATATAGAATATTAAAGAAGCTGTCCAACGTAAATTACTTAATTGAACCAAAAGATAATCCTGGCCAAGACCCATTGATTGTCCATGTCTCAAGAATCAAACCCTATTTTGAAAGAATTGATGAGGTCAATCACGAGGACGTGACGACCTCTGGAGAGGGGGAAGTGTTACATCATGATTAATGGCGTATTTCTTATATTATTTTTAATATATTTGAAATTTAAATTATATATTTATTTATTTTTATATTCTATGATATTTATTTAAAACAGATTATTTAGATTATCATCATTTGTATTTAGGTACACGTGTGACTTCACTGCTCTCTTTGATGTGAGAAAAATAAATAAATGATTCTGGAGGCTACTTAAAGTAGACTTATCTCATTATTCCCTTATATAAATTTGTAGGATGGTTGAAACACGCTCTGGAAAGATGCAAGACACGTCTGAGGAGAGACTCAAGACTGAAGAATCTGCCAAACCGCAGCCCAGTGCAACAATATCAAAGAAAAATATAAATATTGAATCAATTATAAATCTATTTATCACATTTATTACAACTATTTTTATAATTCAGAATAAACGTATATTCTCTCTCTCTCTCTCTCTCTATAGGTGGATAGAAAAAATAATAAATTATGGTTTATAAACCCCATTTAAAAAAAAATAAATTCTAACATAAATATCTTTATGACCAACCATATTAAAATATATTAAAAAGGGAAATAAATCATAAAACACATCATATTAAATAAAGGAAAAATCTTTTTAATCATTAAAACAATTCAATACAGACAACATTTTAAAATTAAAATGTATATAATTCAATTTATTTTGAGAAGGCGAAATCTCTAGAACAAAATCAGATATGATTTGAATGGGAAGAATCTCGGTTTATCACATTAATATACGATGTAGATGGTATTGATTTGGTGCTGGTGATTTTCCCTTCTCACTTAAAATAGAAGCTGCCATTTCTATTCAATAAGTTGGTGGGGAATAACAAATATGATGTTAGAAATATCAAATTTTAATGAACAATGCTCGAATTAAAGTAAAATATCGCTCAAACGAAACAGAGATATAGCGAACCTTCTATTATAAAAGATATCTAAATATTTATTGAAATTAATCTCAAGCTTAAATCGAAAAAAAAATCTAAATAGCTTTTTAAAAACGATATATTTCTTTATAAATTTGTATCTCTCGAGTTTAAAATATTTCAGATCTTCAACTATGAATAATTATTAGAAGGAAATTAACATTTTTTTCTTTTTATATGTCTATATATAATACAATATAATGCGGCTTATGATTGTAAAACAACATTTGAAAATTATCCCGCATGTGTTTCTTTTGAACGAAAAATAGAAATTTATTTCAAGGAGAAATAACAATTTTTTCTAACCTTAGGGATGTAGTATGAAAGAATGAATTGTGAAGAGTAATGATAAACGGAAAAATAAAGTGTCCAGGGATGGGAATCGAATCCACAGTGTTCCGCTTACTGGGCAGATGCCATGTCCACAATATGAGAAAGAAAAAAAGGTGTCTCCTTATCATGCAACTCTTCTTCTTCTTCTTTCTTATCTCCACACTGGGTCAAGACTGGGAGCACTACTCAGTGGCAAGCCGACTCAGCTCCAAAAAAATGGCCGCCTCTGACATGAGGAACAGACGCCATGTGCAGCCGCTCCTAACATGGAGTACAAACACTGCTCATCCTGTATCCCTGGATTAGGAGTCCTTACAGGGTACTATTAGCCGGGCCAGCTGAACCCAGGTTTTTTAGTGAGCTTGTTACTGCTCCCCCTCCTTCTTTTTCATCCGGGCTTGGGACCGGCAAAGATGAAGTTATCATGCAACTGAAAGTTACTAATAGCCAATTCCCGAGCCAGGGGATACAGGTTGGTTTTATTTTTGGTCGGAATTTGTTGAAACTGGTGTTATGGCTCTTTCTATATCATAACCAATACCATTTGTTTTAGGGTGATCAACAAAAGAAAAACGCAACTTTAATGTATTTTTAAAGGGAAAAAGACGAATACTTTTGTTGTACACACACATATATAATTGAATACTTAAGTATTTTCCTCACTGCACACATTTAGTTTCAAATACATTTAATTATTTTTATTATTTATTCATATTAAATATAAAACTATTTTAGAGGCGTAATATTCTTTTTAAAATAAAACAATTTCTACTGTCCTTACTGCGATGGAAAAATTAAAGGGAGGGCCTCTAAAATAGTTTTATAATTTGATAACAGATGGCGCTCTAGTACATCGTAATATTAAATATATTTCAGAGAGTAGTATAACGGCTGTAGAAAGAAAAGTTTCAATTATATTTATTTAAAGAGTATAGTTGAAAATACTTATAATTTTCATCGATGAAGGAGGCTAAGTGATGATATTTGATATATATAATTAAAGTTCACATCTCTCCTAAATCTTTTATTACAAGGAATAAAAATTGAAAAAAGGTGGATTATTATTTTAAGTCCGTTATAAAGGAAGTTTCGTTAAATCCCCAGTTCGTTTTAGTAATACTTTACTGATTATTAATATATATTATTACTCATATTTTAAAATAAGTAATTTACATACATTAGAATCTTTCTGTAAAGGATAACACCTAATTGCCAAAGTATCTTTTAGGGAGAGGTGTCCTCTTCCCGGAAAGTTGCTAAAAGGTAAAAATAGTAATTTTACAAATGAAAACTGTCCTTTGTGGAGAGGTGTCTGCTAGCTAGGTGTCCGTTAAAGAGAGGTTATACTGTATATTTTGAATACCTACATACTTTATTCGTGCATTATAAAATGTTTTACTTTTATATACAATAAATAATTTCAAGATATGTTTATAAAAAGTTGCATATTTCAGATATGTAATATTTATCCGTAAATCTAAATATATTTCCTTTAGATCATTCAAATTATTAAGGGACACATGTTATGTTAAATTATATATTTACTTATTATAAACATATTAAGAGAATACTCTTAATATATTATTCATATAAATGGATATTTTAATTTTAATCAACATAATATATATATGATATATATATATATGTGAAAAAAGAAAAAGGCATCTCCTTATCGTGCAACTGAAAGTTGCTGATGGCTGAGCGCCATCTATCGGAATAAATATCAACTATTCTCGTTGATTTTTTATTCCATAATTGGCCAAATACCCATTCTTGATTAATCAAGAAAAGCTAACCACGGACGCGTTTCGGGCTGTTGGCCCTCATCAGCGTGGTGCAAGCTGTACCTCAAAGACCAAAAAAATTGGTCATTAAGGCATCCTGAAAAATCATGAAACGGGTAGTTAAGGCCAGAATTGCGTGAGGACTCTACACAATGTGAAAAAATAGTACAAATGTAACATTGTACTGGGATAAGGTGCATAAATCATGAAAAAAGAAAAAGGCATCTCCTTATCGTGCAACTGAAAGTTGCTGATGGCTGAGCGCCATCTATCGGAATAAATATCAACTATTCTCGTTGATTTTTTATTCCATAATTGGCCAAATACCCATTCTTGATTAATCAAGAAAAGCTAACCACGGACGCGTTTCGGGCTGTTGGCCCTCATCAGCGTGGTGCAAGCTGTACCTCAAAGACCAAAAAAATTGGTCATTAAGGCATCCTGAAAAATCATGAAACGGGTAGTTAAGGCCAGAATTGCGTGAGGACTCTACACAATGTGAAAAAATAGTACAAATGTAACATTGTACTGGGATAAGGTGCATAAATCATGAAAAAAGAAAAAGGCATCTCCTTATCGTGCAACTGAAAGTTGCTGATGGCTGAGCGCCATCTATCGGAATAAATATCAACTATTCTCGTTGATTTTTTATTCCATAATTGGCCAAATACCCATTCTTGATTAATCAAGAAAAGCTAACCACGGACGCGTTTCGGGCTGTTGGCCCTCATCAGCGTGGTGCAAGCTGTACCTCAAAGACCAAAAAAATTGGTCATTAAGGCATCCTGAAAAATCATGAAACGGGTAGTTAAGGCCAGAATTGCGTGAGGACTCTACACAATGTGAAAAAATAGTACAAATGTAACATTGTACTGGGATAAGGTGCATAAATCATGAAAAAAGAAAAAGGCATCTCCTTATCGTGCAACTGAAAGTTGCTGATGGCTGAGCGCCATCTATCGGAATAAATATCAACTATTCTCGTTGATTTTTTATTCCATAATTGGCCAAATACCCATTCTTGATTAATCAAGAATGGGTATTTGGCCAATTATGGAATAAAAAATCAACGAGAATAGTTGATATTTATTCCGATAGATGGCGCTCAGCCATCAGCAACTTTCAGTTGCACGATAAGGAGATGCCTTTTTCTTTTTTCATGATTTATGCACCTTATCCCAGTACAATGTTACATTTGTACTATTTTTTCACATTGTGTAGAGTCCTCACGCAATTCTGGCCTTAACTACCCGTTTCATGATTTTTCAGGATGCCTTAATGACCAATTTTTTTGGTCTTTGAGGTACAGCTTGCACCACGCTGATGAGGGCCAACAGCCCAAAACGCGTCCGTGGTTAGCTTTTCTTGATTAATCAAGAATGGGTATTTGGCCAATTATGGAATAAAAAATCAACGAGAATAGTTGATATTTATTCCGATAGATGGCGCTCAGCCATCAGCAACTTTCAGTTGCACGATAAGGAGATGCCTTTTTCTTTTTTCATGATTTATGCACCTTATCCCAGTACAATGTTACATTTGTACTATTTTTTCACATTGTGTAGAGTCCTCACGCAATTCTGGCCTTAACTACCCGTTTCATGATTTTTCAGGATGCCTTAATGACCAATTTTTTTGGTCTTTGAGGTACAGCTTGCACCACGCTGATGAGGGCCAACAGCCCGAAACGCGTCCGTGGTTAGCTTTTCTTGATTAATCAAGAATGGGTATTTGGCCAATTATGGAATAAAAAATCAACGAGAATAGTTGATATTTATTCCGATAGATGGCGCTCAGCCATCAGCAACTTTCAGTTGCACGATAAGGAGATGCCTTTTTCTTTTTTCATGATTTATGCACCTTATCCCAGTACAATGTTACATTTGTACTATTTTTTCACATTGTGTAGAGTCCTCACGCAATTCTGGCCTTAACTACCCGTTTCATGATTTTTCAGGATGCCTTAATGACCAATTTTTTTGGTCTTTGAGGTACAGCTTGCACCACGCTGATGAGGGCCAACAGCCCGAAACGCGTCCGTGGTTAGCTTTTCTTGATTAATCAAGAATGGGTATTTGGCCAATTATGGAATAGAAAATCAACGAGAATAGTTGATATTTATTCCGATAGATGGCGCTCAGCCATCAGCAACTTTCAGTTGCACGATAAGGAGATGCCTTTTTCTTTTTTCATGATTTATGCACCTTATCCCAGTACAATGTTACATTTGTACTATTTTTTCACATTGTGTAGAGTCCTCACGCAATTCTGGCCTTAACTACCCGTTTCATGATTTTTCAGGATGCCTTAATGACCAATTTTTTTTTGGTCTTTGAGGTACAGCTTGCACCACGCTGATGAGGGCCAACAGCCCGAAACGCGTCCGTGGTTAGCTTTTCTTGATTAATCAAGAATGGGTATTTGGCCAATTATGGAATAAAAAATCAACGAGAATAGTTGATATTTATTCCGATAGATGGCGCTCAGCCATCAGCAACTTTCAGTTGCACGATAAGGAGATGCCTTTTTCTTTTTTCATGATTTATGCACCTTATCCCAGTACAATGTTACATTTGTACTATTTTTTCACATTGTGTAGAGTCCTCACGCAATTCTGGCCTTAACTACCCGTTTCATGATTTTTCAGGATGCCTTAATGACCAATTTTTTTGGTCTTTGAGGTACAGCTTGCACCACGCTGATGAGGGCCAACAGCCCGAAACGCGTCCGTGGTTAGCTTTTCTTGATTAATCAAGAATGGGTATTTGGCCAATTATGGAATAAAAAATCAACGAGAATAGTTGATATTTATTCCGATAGATGGCGCTCAGCCATCAGCAACTTTCAGTTGCACGATAAGGAGATGCCTTTTTCTTTTTTCATGATTTATGCACCTTATCCCAGTACAATGTTACATTTGTACTATTTTTTCACATATATATATGTATAATATATTAACAAATATATATCATACATTATACATATATACATTAATTTTCAACCACCATCCCTATGAATATTTTAATATCATGTTGTATTTTAATATGTAATGCTCATGATATAATTTCATATGAATTTATAACACACAAAGTGTAACATATATTTTACATTTAAAAAAAGAATCACAATTAAAATTCAATTTATAAAGTATATCAAAAGACTATGCAATTAAATAAAATTGAAATATTCAAAATGACCTTTACTTCTAATTGATCTAAGTTTGGCCTTCTAAAATTGGGAAATTTTAATCAAACTTTGCCAAACTTTTGAAATATTTTCTAATAATAAAAGATATTGCTTTTAAAAATTTATGAGTTTTTAATCCTACCTGTTAATTAATAAAATAACAAATTAATTCATTAGTTAAGTTGGGTAGAAGATTTTTGTTTTTAAAAAATTGTCGGCGTGTATTGAAAGGTCAATAAATTAAAATACGTTCAGTGAATTTTGACGTTTAACGTTATTAGAAGTGCAATCAGTTGAGAAATCACTTTTCTCTTTCTCAATAGAGAACAGATTTTTATAAGTAGGTTGTCCATTATAAAAGGTTTATTATAATAATAGAACATCTTAGATATATATATCAATGAAATATATAGATTTTATTGAATATATGTATTCTAATGCATTTTTAAAGGAAAAACTGCCTTATTTGGCACACACACAAATCTACATATACGGTTAAACCTGTCTATAGCGCCCACTCTTGTGACTCACCAAAATAGGGTGCTATAGAGAGGGGGTGCTATAGACAGGTCACTTTTAATGTAAATCGCATCATACTACGTATTTAAAATCGGGCGCTATAGAGAGGGAGGCGTTATTTAGAAGGGGCGCTATAGACAGGTTTAACTGTATATATATATATTAAAAATAAAGTAATCCATACTTGAATCTTAGATAACAAAAATATTATATATTGAATTGAATAAAACTATTTATTTGCCTAAATTTTCTGAAGATGAATAAATAATTTTATACAATATAATATATACCTTTTTATATATACAGGGTGATCCAAAAGTCCCGCACAACTTTAAAAATTAATAACTCCGCGAATATTTGCGCTAGAGCAATGCGGTAAACACCATTGTGTTCAGAATCCAATGGGAATTTTTATGGCAAATATTGAAAATTTCGAAATTGATTTTAGTTACAATTTCATTCCCTAGATGGCGCTGTACAAGAATCAGAAATTCAGCGGCCAAATTGTTTGATTAATTGAAAAATATAACTGATCGACACGTATTTTTCCTTTTTGTATACCAGGAAAGAATCCTAATAATATCAAATCGTTAATTAATAAAGCACCATTTCGCCAAAAGTTTGAAGAAATGGTTAACGATTTTTAAATACAATCTGAGATATGTAAAATAGGTATATGCAAATTAAAACATGTAGCAAAAAATATTTATATTTTTGATAGAGTTTTGTCAAATATATTGAATGTTTGAAAAGCATAGCTGAATTCAATACACGATTTTTTGAAATGTTAATATAGTACCAAAAATTATGATGGTACTACTAATAGGATTTCTTGCTATAAGGAATGTGTAATTTCTGGAATAATTGGCGACACTCGACTATTTAACTGGAAATTTGTCATGATCCAACAAATAAAATATAGATGGGAGTGACAAAATACATTTGTCGTACTTTATTCCAAATATCCTATGGGCTTGTCAAATGTTATCATTGTTTATTATACTGTACACGATTTTAAAAAATGTATCCCCTTAAATAAATATAATTTTTAAATCAACCTTTTGCGTTGAAAAACGTGGTAGTAAAATTATTTTGTATTATTTTTTTTGCCCAAAATTTCTAAAGGTGGGGGGTTACAGAGAATATTCCTTATGCTATTTCTTTTAATGAGCGAAAAGCGATAAATTAAACATAAGGGATAAAATTGTATGTACAGTGTTATCCGAGAAGTTATAACACTTTGGTCTGCACGACATAATATAAGATGTGAGCAAATGACAAACAAACAAAAAATACTGTTCACAAATAAAAAAGAGACAAGATATGAGGACAGAATTTATTTACCCATAACCCAACACAAAGAGCTTCAAAATATTGGTAGATAATATAATACATGACAGCTTATATAACACATGAGGTAACTTGTCTCTTGGAGGCCTTGTCTCTTGTATTAGATCACAATCCTTGCTCAATGTGGCGCCCTTCATTCTCAAACACCGCCTGCAGACGATAGATGACAGATTGGACAGCATTAAATAACATATCTGTTGAAATTGATGAAACGTGCCGTCTGATAGAAGCCTTCAACATGGCCAATGTGGTAGGCCGGCATCGATAAACACGCGACTTAATGTACCCCCATATCCAAAAATCGCAAGGCGTCAAGTCTGGTGATCTTGAAGGCCACTGGTGTATAAAGTGGCGACTTATCACACGATCTTCACCGAACGTATCCTTCAGCAATTGTTTGGCACCGCGGGAGATATGAGGAGGTCCTCCATCTTGCATGAATGTTATTTCGCTCAGTGCTTGTCTGTCCTGCAATATGGGGATAACCTTTTCTCTCAAAAGTTGAACATAACGTTCACCAGTTACAGAAACGGTTTTAAAAGTTCTTCCATTTATTTCTTCAAAGAAAAATGGCCCAATAATAAAAGAAGAAGTGAACCCACATAAAACTGTAACTCTGGGCTGATGAAGTGGCATTTCTGTAAAAGTCCTAGGGTTTTCTGTTGCCCAAATGCGGCTGTTTTGAGTGTTGACTTCTCCATTTAGAGAAAAGTGAGCTTCATCTGTCCACAGAACATTCGACAGCCAGTTTTCATCAATATCAATTTGCCGGAAAACCCATGCAGCAAATTCTTGACGCTTCTCAAAATCGCCGACTTTTAACTCGTGAAATCTTTGAATTTTGTACGGGTATTTTTTAAGAAAAATTCTTAGAGCTCTCCAAACTGTTCCATACGAAATCCCCGTTTGTCGATAAACTTATCGAGCACTTACTTCTCCATACGTGGATAACGTTTCAATAGCTTCAACATTCTGCGAAACCGTAACAGCCACTGACTTGTGTGTCGATGGTCTTCCACTCCGAGGTTTTGCTTCCAGAGATCCAGTCTTCTCAAATTTTTTTATCATTCTCCTTAGAGAGTAGCAACTCATGGGTCCTTTACCTCTTCGAATACCTTTAAAGTTACGAAACGCTCGTAAAGCTTCAGTGGAAGATTCTGAATTGCAATAATAAAATTTCACCAAGAGTACTTTATCCTGTAGTGACGGCATCCCAGAGTAAAATAAATGATCAGGGATAGTTGAATTTTTCAAATGAATTAAAATAAACATAATCGATATATGGCTTCTGAAGCCAACTGTGCGGACGTGTTTGGCATCGCTTGTCTCGTACCGCGAATGGGATTTAACTCTGCATATCACAATATAGTATTAAAAGTAACTCCTAAAGTTTACCAAATTTTAAGAAAAATGGGTAATGAGATATACACCGATTTTGAGCGATGTTCTACACAAGACAGAATATTTGTAAGACAATGCCAAAATTGTTTTGAATTTAATCCGAACCATAAAACAAAAGACTGCCAAAACATTAAAATATGTAAAATATGCGGTGTACAGGGTAGCCACAACTGTACTGAGCGCCAAATTGTCACAATTTCTCTAAGCACCCTAAATTTAAAAACCTTTCTACAAACCATAAATCAAATTCAAGTGAATGCCCGATTTACAAATCACAAATAGACAAAATTATCCAAAGGACACAATATTCACAAATATACGAGGGAAATGATGTAGCAAATACAATTTAAAGCTTAATCTTAAATAGATTAATATCCTATATGATTGAAAATGTGAGATGTATTCAACAAAATGTAAGAAAAAGTTTTACTGCGATAAGTAAACTACAGGCCAACACTAGAGATGACCCACCTGACAAGGACGAGTGGGTAACACCCTCGTTTCCAGACAGTCATGAACCGGGATCGAATCCCGCGTTAACATTTTGTTTGATATGTGAATATCCTTCACCTGACATTCTTTTGATTCAAGAACCATATGTTTTACATGAAAATGTTATTTATGATATGGACTCTCAAATTATATGTTCGAATAAAACTGGGGAAAAATATACGGCAAATATAATTTTAAATAAAAATATAAAGTTCAGCAAAGAGGAAAAATTCACAAATTCTTTTTGTACAACCATATCTATTTCTACAGTTAAAGCAAAATTAATTATTTCTAATTTCTACATTCATCCGAATACATTTAACCCTGTTCATCAAACATTCATTAGAGATCTGCTCAAAACGTATATAAATCAACCTGTAATCCTTTGCGGTGATTTTAATTCAAGACCTACTATATGGTTTGTTATAAACTCTGATGGATATAGATTACAACCTATTATAGACGAATGTAACCTCTTTATACATAACCTGAAAAAACACCCACCTGCCGCGGAGAGTAAGTATAATTGATCTCACAATCTCGAATAAACACTCACTAAGTTTAATAAACAACTGGCATACCTCTGATTTGACTAATATTTCCGACCATGTTGCTGTTAAATTTGATATCAGGTTAAAGAATGGTCATTTATTCAATAATCAAATTTCCACTTTGAAAAAAAATGCGAATTGGGCAAATTTTTCTAATAACATATCATTACAAGATACAAAAAACTGGGAATTGATATAAGCAGAGTGAAAGATGAGGAAGACATTGATGGGATAGTGAACGCACTCATGAATTTATTGAGAGAAGCAGCATATAAATCTTCGAAGGTTAAATCCCCCATTAATAAACATGTTTCCAGAATTGACTGGTGGACTAATGAACAGGAAATAATAAAAAATCATTTTCATTATATTAGAAACTAGTTTTATCGTCATAAAACAATCAGTTACAATACATTTAAGTTGGCAAGAAACAAATACACTAATGCAATAAGAAAAGCTAAAAGAACTAACTGGCGAAACGTTATTGAAGAAAATTACACAGATAATCCATTTGGTAATGCTTATAAGTTCTTCAATAAA
Source organism: Cordylochernes scorpioides (assembly GCA_030710605.1). Lineage (NCBI taxonomy): Eukaryota > Metazoa > Arthropoda > Arachnida > Pseudoscorpiones > Chernetidae > Cordylochernes > Cordylochernes scorpioides. The sequence goes on along the minus strand of CP092885.1, from coordinate 57,125,331 downwards.
TTAAGATCCTCAAATGTAAAGAATGGAATTCCCATAATTGACAATTCACCAGAATATCTAAAAGAGCAAACAATGACCATATTAATGGACGATTTAATTCCTGAAGACGATCCTAATTTGGAAAATTTTCAACAACAAATAATTAGAAATTTTAAGCCACGAATGAATAATCCAAGCATAATTATTATCGAAGTAGAAGAAATAATGAATATCATTTCTAATTCTGATGTTTAAAAAGCTCCAGGTTTAGACAACATAAGTAACAATATTGTGGCGTAGAAATCAAGCCTTGAAATATCCTAAGATATAAAATAATTTATTGATGACGTCACAACGACGAGTCGACAATTATTAACAAGTCAGCAAAACTATCTACAGCTAGGGAATCTTAAGCAAGCAAGCAAAGAAATATTTTAAAAATGATTTCACAAATACGGAGTAATATATATTTTTATAATCTGTTGAGTATTTTCATTGAATTATATTAAATTAAATAATAAAATATTTCTTCGCCACAATATGATCAAATGTTCTTACCCAAAAATTAAGCATATGTTATGCAAACTATTTAATAAATGTATTCAAAAAGGGGTATTATCCGGAGAAATGGAAAATAGCAGCTCTAAAGATAATTCCCAAACCACCTAAATCTAATTTAGAATCAACAAAAAGTTATCGACCTATCTCATTGATTTCAAATCTTTCAAAAATTTTCGAAAAAAATTTTGAAAAATCGAATTTATGAATTTTATGAAAGTAATAATCTTTTGAGCTCCAGAGACAACATGGATTTGTCAAATAAAAATCAACGACAACGTGCTTGAATAAAATATTTATCGATCGAGGATCAACAGCGATACGACTTGGATATTCCAGATATAATTGAAAATTTGATTAAATATAAAATTACACTATTGAAGAAAAATACTAACCAAACATTTCAAAGTTTCTTTCCCGCTAATATTCCGAATTATTTTCGGGCAAATTTCCACAACTCTCAATTTATTACAAATCACGGAAATTTTAGAAGCTTTTTAAAATTCATCAAAGCAGTGCAGGATTCAAGATGCTTCTGTGGATGTGAGGAACAAATTTCTATTCATCTGCTGCTAAATTGCCCCGTCTTCCAAGAATATAGAGAGAGAAATAAGGATAACCCAGGCCCCTGGAGCGCAAGAAACGCCAACTGCCCGGGCTGTCAAGCTAACTAGTAGAAACCAGTTACTCTAGATTATATTTATATAGAGCCAATTGCAGAGCCGAACCAGCTGGTCAAGAAGTTCCATGCCTGCAGAGAACCCGGGAGTCCAGCCAACGAGACTGGGTCGAAGGAGGTCTTCCCAAGCAGCAGAGCTGTCTTCATTCTGTGTTGCATGAAAGCAGGGCATCTGAATAGAAGGTGGTCCACAGTCTGTTGTTCCTCCATACAATGTGGGCAAGATGGGTCTTCCCCAGGACGCCAGAGAACCAAGTCTGCCCGAACATGGCCATGTCCTGTAAGTAAGGTGGTGGTAACTTCTCCAGGACAGACCTTAGGGAGGAATTGGAGCAGCCGGTCTGGAGTATGGGCTATTCTCCTCAGGTGTCTGTTGTAGTGGTCCTGGCAATAAACCTCCGTCCATGCGTCTAGGGCTGCCGCGCGTGAGTGGTTACGGGCCAGGCTTCTAGGCAGAATGGAAAATGATGGCTCTAAGATCAAAACGGCCGCGTTCTTAGCAGCTCTGTCTGCTCTTTCCTTTCCGTCGATGCCGCAGTGTCCCGGCACCCAACACAGATTTACGTTTTGGTTGGTGTTCAGTGCGAGAATAATCTTAGCTACTAATGTCGATCGAACTGGACCTGACGTACATATGGCTGACAGAGCTTATCTGCAGTCCGACGCGATAGTGATCGCATTTCTTGCATAACCTTCCTTCACCAGACGGACCGCCCAGCGGATTGCCAGAAGTTCAGCCTGGAAGGCTGTGCAGTCGGGATGGAGCCGTAAGAGAACGGGCTGCTGATCTTCTGATGAGGGAACAATTGCAGCGCCCACCCCAGCCTCATTTTTTGATCCGTCTGTGAATATTATAGGTGTTGTTATCTCCTCGATGTTTAGACTGAAAGACAATTGACGTCTATCTGGAGGGTATGGCAAAGAAGCAGGGTCTGGTCTAGATTCAAAATTTCCTTCATTGATTTCCTTCAGGAACGCCGTACGAGACCTAACAATAATATCGAAAGGAGGGCTGCCGGTGATGGAGATGGCTGAGACTGTAGGTGTGTAAGGACCTCCTCTCATTACACGTTTCGCAAAATTGCAGTGAAGGCTCCTAAGTTGCCTAATGCCTTCGCTGGAGAGAGCACGACCTCCCCATGCTGACGCTCAGTCCAGCTGAAAAGAAGCTTCCAAATTTACCCTGTATGGTGTGGGTGAGTCGTGGGATTATTGATCTGCATCTACGTGTGATCTTGCGTAGGTGGGCGACAAATCCGCGGGTCTGGTAAAACTCCACTCCTAAGATTGTGACGGTCTTCTTGATGTTTAAAGGTTGACCAAGGACTCTAAGCCCTGTCTCGGAGTTGGGGTGGACATTACGCCATTGGAACAGGCAAGCTTGAGTCTTAATGGGATTTATATTAAGACCATTTATCGTGCACCAAGATGTCAACCTCTCCAAGAAGGTGTTAGTGGCAGAGACCGGCAGGCGACTACGAACCTGAGTCATAAGGGTGAAGTCGTCCGCGTAAGCTATTAATCGGCTATCTATGATGGAGGGAAGGGTGAAGATGGTCCGAGAAACTATGTTCCACAGGAAAGGACTTAGCGCTGAACCCTGGAGAGTGTCGAGTTGGGAGGACGTACATTCTGTTGCTGTCCAAGCTGAGTAAGAAACCGTCCGGTCTTCCAAAAAGCTTTTTACTAAACAGGTAATAGACTCTGAACAATTTAGACGTTCAAGATTTTGTATGATTGCCGGCCTCCAAACAGTGTCGAAGGCCTTACTGATGTCCGAGCTGATGACAAGAGTTTTCCTCCAGTGAGCTTGTCTTTCTTCAATTAATTGAGTGATACTCGCCAGTGCATCTTCCGCTGAACGACCATTTACGGTACCCAATACGGTTTTGTATTGATCTTCAAAGAACCATCCATGACGATCCTCGAGCCTCTGAAGTCGGGCCAGGATACATCTCTCAAATACTTTGGCCATAGTGTTCAATAAAGTAATAGGTCTGTATTTCTCCAGCTGACTGGTGGCTGAATTGGAGGATTCAGGCAGAAGTATGAGGCGGCCTTCTTTCCATTGACGGGGGAAGTGGCCCATACGAAGGCATTTGGTGAACAATTCGGCCAGCAGGAATTGCAAGGAAGGGCCGCCCAGGTCTAGGCATTTTGAACCAAGACCGTCAGGGCCCGGGGCTTTCCTTTTTCCACAGCGATGAATGGCTCGCAAAACTTCCCAGGGTTTGAATTCAGGTTCGTCTGAGTGAGCAGAAATTGCATTCCTTTGCGGGTGAGGTCTGGTGTCAGGTAGGAAAAAGTGATTTAACAGGGTCTGGCAAGTCTCATGAGGATTGTAAAGAGAGCCGTTATCATGTTTGAGAAGTGGCAGACCTCGGGGGGAGCCGCGGCCCCGGGCGATAAATCGATGTATGTCACTCCAGTATGCAGATGACACCTCCTTGCAGAGATTAAGCCAGGATTTACTTTCAGCTTTCCGTATAGCCGCCTTCAGTCGATTATGGCACGCTCGGTATAAACCGCGGAAGAAATTCCTAATAGAACACCGGACTTTCTGACTATAACGGCGGAGGGAGATAACCAACCTTCTGATCCGACTCAGTTCGGGGGTCCACCACGGCTTTGACGGTCTTGTAGTATTGGAGCGTCTCCCCATGGAAGAGTCACAAGCTGATTGCAGGATGGAAGTCAGAAGGAGGACCACCCTGTCAATATCTTCTGGGCTAGAGGCCTCGTTTAATAAGGTAGTTACACCATCAAATTATAGGGGCATTGCCCTTATAAGCAACTTGTCAAAACATTTTACATCCATATTAAAAAATAGACTAAGTAATTGGATTGAAAATAGAAAACTCATAGCGGAAAACCAGGCAGGATTCAGAAAGGGCTACTCGTGCAAAGACCATATCTTCACGCTTACGTCACTAATTCAAATGACATTAAACCGCAAAAGGAGGAAACTTTACACATTCTTTGTTGATCTTAAAAAGGGTTTGATACAGTTCCACATCTACTATTATGGAGAAAGCTTGCGCTTGTTGGTTTAAGTGGGCGATTTATCAAACTTATACAGAACTACTATGCTCAAATGATGGCAGCGGTCAGATGGAGCGGCTCTTTTACAGAATTTATCAAAATACAATCAGGTGTTCTTCAGGGTGAACCTCTTTCACCGTATTTATTTATTATTTTCAATAACGATCTGGTTGCTACGCTGGATGATTCTGACCTGCCAGGTATATACTTACCGGGCCATGGAACTATACACCTGCTCCTGTTCGCGGATGATATAGTCTTCCGTGGTGAATCCAAGATAAATATCCAAATAAAGATTAATTTAATAAAAAATATTTTGAGGAAAATAGTTTAACTCTGAACCAATTCCAGTCTAAAATCGTAGCGTTTCGAAATGGAGGCCGCTTGGCTAGATCTGACGTTTGGTTTTGGGGCCAACAACCTTTGACAGTTACCTCAAAATATACGTATCTTGGCTACCCCTTAACAATCAAGAATCCAACTGCTTACGTGGCGCAGCACTTTAAAAGCAAAGCATTGATTGCTACAAACGCAGTATGGAGAATACTATCTAAGTCAAGAACCATATCGTTCGGAGCAGTGATGAAATTACTTGACTCCATAGTTTTATCCACGTTATTATACTCGGCCCCACTGTGGGCGACGAATCAGATAGGAGTTGTAAACAAGATCCAGGATATTTTTCTTACGGCGATTTCTTGACCTTCGCAAATTTACACTCCGGGCTATATCTTACGAACAGAAACCGAAAGGATGTCCCTTGAATTAAACATTACGAAATTGATTCTAAAGTTCTAGATACGGATTTTAAAAATGGACAGGACAAGATTACCTTATGTTTGCTTGTTCCAGCTCTAGGAAGTTTCAATTTTGGGAAAAGCGGGAAACAACTTTATTTATAACCTGAATAACATCATTGACTCTTGGGGTTTTTCTTTTCTTAAGAACTGTGAAGATTATATGGTTTTGCGAGGAGAAATGCCTAGAATAGTTCAAACCACAGTGGACCAGCTACTCCAATTTGACCGAGCTAAGATACAAAACTCAACTCATTGTATTCACTATCAATCTCTAAGTAGCTCCTTTATGACGGAGGACTACTTACTATCAAACCTCTCTTTGAAAATAGCCCGTCAAAGGATTCTATGGCTATTTTCCCCCGAGAATATCACGGGATTTTGGAACAGCGACCCTTTAAATTTCTACTTCTGCAATGCTGGCATCCAAAAAATTTGGTTCATTATCTATTCCATTGCCCATTCCTACAGGAAAAGAGACTGGAAATTCGAGAAATCGGGGCTAACTCACTATAATGAACAACATGTATATACAATTTTTACTACTCTCCAGCTGGATAAAACATTTGTTTATAAATATTTAAAATTTTTCAAGGCGATTGACAAAATGAGGGAAGAAGTGCTCAACTCCCCAGACAACGGCTGATTGCTCCACCTCCCCTCTAAATTGCTTTTCCTCCTCACTCATGTACATATATAACCTCTTAGGGGAATCCCCTTGTAAGACAATAGTGTCTTAATGAAGGTTTTTGTTGTTGTTGTTGTTGAAATAGGGTAGTTACCTGGTGGAGAGAAGAGTTGAGGAAGGATTTAAAGGTCTGTTCTTTACATGAGGATTCAACCCAGGAGGATTTTGTCTCGTTATTGACCATGTCTAGGAATGTAATACAGATAGGTATATGGTCAGTGAAGGCCATCTCATCTAATAAACCTCTAGTGACATGGATAGCCAGTGAGCTGGATGCCAGAGTTACATCTATAGAAGAAGATAAAGGCCCATTTGACCAGGTCGAGTCCACAGGAGGTCCCAAGAAATGAAGATCATTGAAGCTGGCGAACTCTTCAAGATTAGCACCCCGGAAGTCCAACCTCGCACCGATGCCCCAGGTAGGAGAGTGGGCGTTAGTGTCCATACCCAGGATCACTGGAAGAGAGGCCCGTCTTATCGTATCTTCCAGAAGAGGGATGAAATCATCGGCAGCTCTAAGGCCGTGCCAGTAGGCCGAGTGCACCACGATGATGCTCTGCTCTAGACATATGGCTATGGAGGTTATGGCGGTGTCTGGGGAGGTTAGAGGGATGGGATGAAGGTTGCTACGTGCCACAATTCCCGAGGGGATGTAGGCGCCTGGGACAAAAAAAGGCCTGAAACCCACGTGTGGGCCAGAAGAAGTTAGTTGAGAGTTCTTGCAGGAGCACTATGTCGGCCTGTGTCGAATTTGCCAAATTTGCAATTTCAAGAATGACAGTTGGTGATTTTTTAGCGTTCACCTGCAGGACACGCAATGGCCTAGACATTGTTACTTGTTCGGGGTATTCTCTTTTACAAAGGGACAGGTAGATAATGTGGCAAAGTGGTTGTGGGAGCTCCAGATTTTTTTTCTGCAGCGGCAGCAGCGGCTTTGGCTTGGCTCGACCGAGCATCGGATGCCCTCATGCTCTGCAGAGCCGCAGCGATAGCAGATTGGATGGGCAGCTGGACAGGCAGAAGCGCGGTGGCCGAAGCCACAGCAACGGAAGCATTGCTTTAAAGTATGACTGCGCTCATACCTGTGCACTAGACCCGCCACAGGAATACGTCCATGTTGACCGAGGATTTCGGCGACTTGGTTGTCCACTTCGATTAACACTGTACTAGTGCTGTGTGCCGCATTATTCGATCGATGGACTACCCTGATTTCACGCTTTTCCAGGAGTGACTGCACGGAGTGGTTGGAGCGGAAGGTCTCGCATATCTCATTGTCCCGCACCTTCCCGTCCACTCTGAAGAGGCAGTATCTTGGTAGGATAACCGGGCACTCGGGGCAGCTTAGGCCCGTTGGCAGGGAGGTCAGCCCAGTGGCCAGCTACTTTGCCATTTGGGTTGTTTTGGGGTGGAAAACCACCTCGCCGCTGGTGTTGATGGACGCCACCACGTGTTTTGATGACGGCAGGGAAGGATGAATCTTTTGAATTTTCCTCAAAAATTCCCTTGGGTTGCTTTGGGGTTAGCCGACCTGACGACGACATGCGATTCGAAGGAAGGAGCCAGATTCACAAATGTGGATTTCGCTTTGAGTTTCGGAGGTGCAGGCTTTACCGGCTTGTCTTTCTCTGCCACTACCGAAGCGAAAGAGGTGGAGGGAATCGGAACGTTGGCTGTGGGATTGGGTCTTCCTAGACTGGCTCCCTTGAAGGCGTCCTTAAGAAGAAGTTCTGCCTCTTGGACGAGAGTCAGTATCAGTCCTTTGGTGGCCATCTGTATTCTTTAAATTGGTGATGGGAAGACGGGAGGAGGTCTTCGTCCTCAGAACGCGGCCGCTTGTTGGCCTGCTGACTTCCTCCACCACCGCCATCATACTGGTTCAGCTCCATAAATAAAAACTATCAAAAAGCAAATCTACTCCAAAGAGAGTAAAAAAAGGCAGACCAGACAAAGAACATTATTCCGTTAACGAGATGAGGTGTGTATGGTTATTGGTTCGGCCAACAACAAATATCCAATTTATATACAAATATATTTTTACATAATGAGGTTTTGAAAAATGCAAATAATCTTCATCTATTTACATGCACAACAATTTATTTTACCATCACTACAGCATAAATCACTCTTGGTGAATTTTTTTTATTGCAATTCAGAATCTGCCACTGAAGCTTTACAAGCGTTTCGTACCTTTAAAGGTATTCGAAGCGGTAAAGGACCCATGAGTTGCTACTCTCTAAGGCGAATGATAAAAACTTTGGAGAAGACTGGATCTCTGGAAGCAAAATCTCGGAGTGGAAGACCATCGACATGCAAGTCAGGGGTTGCTACGGTTTCGCAGAATGTTGAAGCTATTGAAACGTTATCCACGTATGGAGAAGTAAGTGCTCGACAAACGGGGATTTGGTATGGAACAGTTTGGAGAGCACTAAGAATTTGTCTTAAAAATACCCGTAAAAATATTCAAAGACTTCACGAGCTAAAAGTCGGCGATTTTGAGAAGCGTCAAGAATTCGCTTCATGGGTTTTCCGGCAAATTGATATTGATGAAAACTGGCTGTTGAATATTCTGTGGACAGATGAAGCTCAATTTTCTCTGAACGGAGAAGTTAACACTCAAAACAGCCGCATTTGGGCAACAGAAACCCCTAGGACTTTTACAGAAATGCCACTTCATCAGCCCCGAGTTACAGTTTGGTGTGGGTTCACTTCTTCTTTTATTATTGGGTCATTTTTCTTTGAAGAAATAAATAGAAGAACTTTTAAAACCGTTTCTGTAACTGGTGAACGTTATGTTCAACTTTTGAGAGAAAAGGTTATCTCCATATTGCAGGACAGACAAGCACTGAGCGAAATAATATTCATGCAAGATGGAGGACCTCCTCATATCTCCCGCGGTGCCAAACAATTGCTGAAGAATACGTTCGGTGAAGATCGTGTGATAAGTCGCCACTTTATACACCAGTGGCCTTCAAGATCACCAGACTTGACGCCTTGCGATTTTTGGATATGGGGGTACATTAAGTCGCGTGTTTATCGATGCCGGCCTACCACATTGGCCATGTTGAAGGCTTCTATCAGACGGCACGTTTCATCAATTTCAACAGATATGTTATTTAATGCTGTCCAATCTGTCATCTATCGTCTGCAGGCGGTGTTTGAGAATGAAGGTCGCCACATTGAACAAGGATTCTGACCTAATACAAGAGAGAAGGCAGTTACCTCAAGTGTTATAAAAGCTTCCATGTATTATATTATCTACCAATGTTTTGCAGCTCTTTGTGTTGGGTTATGGGTAAATAAATTCTGTCCTCATATCTTGTCTCTTTTTTATTTGTGAAAAGTAATTTTTGTTTGTTTGTCATTTGCTCACATCTTATATTATGTCGTGCAGACCAAAGTGTTATAACTTCTCGAATAACACTGTACACACAATTTTATCCCTTATGTTTAATCTATCGCTTTTCGCTCATTAAAAGAAATAGCATAAGGAATATTCTCTGTAACCCCCCACCTTTAGAAATTTTGGGCAAAAAAAATAATACAAAATAATTTTACTACCACGTTTTTCAACGCAAAAGGTTGATTTAAAAATTATATTTATTTGAGGGGATACATTTTTAAAAATCGTGTACAGTATAATAAACAATGATAACATTTGACAAGCCCATAGGATATTTGGAATAAAGTACGACAAATGTATTTTGTCACTCCCATCTATATTTCATTTGTTGGATCATCACAAATTTCCAGTTAAATAGTCGAGTGTCGCCAATTATTCAAGAAATTACACCTTCCTTATAGTAAGAAATCCTATTAGTAGTACCATCATAATTTTTGGTACTATATTAACATTTCAAAAAATCGTGTATTGAATTCAGCTATGTTTTCAAACATTCAATATATTTGACAAAACTCTATCAAAAATATAAATATTTTTTGCTACATGTTTTAATTTGCATATACCTATTTTACATATCTCAGATTGTATTTAAAAATCGTTAACTATTTCTTCAAACTTTTGGCGAAATGGTGCTTTATTAATTAACGATTTGATATTATTAGGATTCTTTCCTGGTATACAAAAAGGAAAAATACGTGTCGATCAGTTATATTTTTCAATTAATCAAACAATTTGGCCGCTGAATTTCTGATTCTGGTACAGCGCCATCTAGGGAATGAAATTGTAACTAAAATCAATTTCGAAATTATCAATATTTGCCATAAAAAATCCCATTGCACTCTGAACACAATGGTGTTTACCGCATTGCTCTAGCGCAAATATTCGCGGAGTTATTAATTTTTAAAGTTGTGCGGGACTTTTGGATCACCCTGTATATATAGCGCGATTGAAGACTCTAGCTGTCATTGTGGCAACGAATTCCAGGAGTCGAGACACCTACTGCTGGAATGCCTACTCTTCTTCACCGCTAGACAACAGACAATAAATAATGTTGTAGATCTATATCAATTTGTAAATAGCAGAGAGAATTATCATAAGTTTAACTATTTTGGTAAATATATTCATGATTTTCTTTCAAACCTGAAAGGTTCAGGTTCCTAATATATATTATTTTTTTCTCTTTTTATCTCGATTACTTTTTTTTGTATAATATGTATGTTACAAACTATGTAAATTTAATATGATTTTTTAAAGTTAAAAGTGCAGTCGTTAAGAATATAATTTTAAATAAAGAAAATTAATCTCAAGAAGTTTATTTTGTGAACTCTTGAGCAAAAGAATACATTAGATTTAGAGTAAATATAGAATTTAGCAATGAATCCTATATTACAATTTACATATTTATAAAAATTATATCTAACTTAACCTAACCAACTCTAAAAAACAAAAACAAATCATTTATATATTTAAAGTGGCGCCATCTGGTGGCCAAAGAATAACAGAGTTATTTTAGAAAGATGATTAAAATAAAATAATATTTACAAAGATTTATATTTATGACATTTCTATATATTTTTAAAAATTATATAACATATATATAACTGTTTCTGTTTAAAAAATGTAAATCGACGCAATAATCCCTAGCCGGGATATCGCGTTTGTGTGTTGAAATAAAGAAATATATATTATATAACATATATTTAGATATAAAATAAGGTTGCGGGAAGATGATATTCATATACCAAAAGTGATACATCTCTCTTTAATTATATATCAGAACGATAGTACTTTGCATCACCCTAGTAAAATACTTTACTAGTGAAGAAGATGAATGAGCCACAACACCATTTTTGGTAAATTCAGACAAAAAGCTAACCTGTGCACTTACTGTTTAGTTTAAATTTTACAATAATCGGAGACCATTAGGTCAATAAATTTTACATATGCTCAAAGAGGTATTCAATCTCAGATCCTTTCTGTCGGAAATCGACCGTAATCGAAAGATTGACTCTACTTAAAAATTTCTACCTATTCATTTATATACAATCCTACACAAAGCAATAACTCGCCATCTATACATATAAAATGGAAGGATATAAAGGCACGAATGTTTCTTTTATACTTAATACAAACTTCTACTGTCCTTACTGCGAGTAAAAATATATTGGGAGGACTTAGTTCTTCAGTGGTGAACCTTCCCAGCGGTTTCGCCAATTTAATCCACCAGACCGCTTCTAAGAGCTCCAATACTGTATTAGGCGATTCTGCTTATATACGCAGCACTGAAGGATGGAATCTCAGAAATGGTTTTCAAAAAAATTATGGACATAAGCTTATAGGACAGTAGAATTACATTCAAATATTTTTTCTTCGCAGTAAGGACAGTAGAAGTTTGATTTATGTATAAAAGAAACATTCGTGCTTTTAAATCCTTTCATTTTATATGTATAGATGGCGCGTTATTGCTTTGTGTTAATTTATGCCTAACTGGCCTTGTCTTTATTGTTTGCGGAAGAGCATTGCTCGATGCAAATATTTGAATGTAATTCTACTGTCCTATAAGCTTATGTCCATAGTCTTCTTGAAAACCATTTCTGAGATTTCACCCTTCTGTGCTGCGCATATGAAAAGAATCGTCTAATACAGTATTAGAGCTCTGAGAAGCGGTCTGGTGGATTAAATTGGCGAAACCGCTGGGAGGATTCACCACTGATGAGCCAAGCCCTCCCAATATATTTTCCATCGCAGTAAGGACAGTAGAAGTTTGTATTATGTGTGAAAGAAACATTCGTGCCTTTAAATCCTTTCATTTTATATGTATATTTAATCCTATCGGTCCAATTGGTTTGAACCCTCTTCTTCGATATTATCAAATATCAAAATAATTGAATTTCATATCAATTACTTTGTACATTGTACAACTATTGTATGCTAATTCTTCTTATAGGGTCTGTACTTATTGTTCTTCTTCTTTCTTATCTCTACTCAATCATATAAGGGTATCAAGCTTGTAAGGTTTGAAAACCATCATGACTGGGTGAAGTAGAATGTATCTGCCTTTGTCATTAATACTGGAAGCACTACTCAGTGGCAGGCCGACTTAGCTCCAAAAGAAATGGCCGCCTCTGACATGAGGAACAGACACCATGTACAGCCTCTCCTAAGATGGAGTACAAACGCTGCCCTTACAGGGTACTATCAGCCGGGCCAGCTGAACTCAGGTTTTTTAGTGAGCTTGTTACTGCTCCCCCTCCTCCTTTTTCATCCGGGCTTGAAACCGGCAAAGGCGTAGTTGTACTTATTGTTGATTTTGCTCAACGAAATTATGGAAATATAATTTTAATATTGTGGATGATTCACAGACATAGCACTTCCCAACTTCATGGAAAACTGAGTAGTCTCTTTCATATTGAGGTGGAATTAAAGAATCCTGTACTATTCATATATCATCATATATATACATCAATGATTCTTCTTGCCGTATTTGAGATCGAGAATATACATCAATTATATTCTACCTCAAATTTTATTTCCACGTGGAAAATTAGAAAAGACAAAAACTTCAGGATGAGACAGCAATTCATTTTAAGGCAAGAACAAACTATGAAAAATAAACAAAAGATAAGGAATGAAGGAAGTTTACAGAGTAGTAAAATATAATAATAAAAAATAATACTCTGTTAATACTAGTGTAAAATAATAAATACTTCTCGCTACAATAATATATGTTAAATATTTACATTCATATATGTACTATATGAATTTACATATAACCATTTATAATACAAATAGGATTTAAATGGAACCATTTATATCTATCTAATTATTGAGATGTACTCAAAATTTCGCAATTTTAATTAGGATATAATTAAATTGTATAATGGAATAATTAATTACGATTTACATTGCAAAATATCTCTCTATTTAATAATAAATATTACATATATTGTAATTAACATAATCATTTATTTTAATTAAGAATTTCTACAAACATAACATATTAATTATATCTATGAACGTTGAAAGGTTTAAAATATCTCTAAAATGTGTTATCTGTGTGTGTAAAGAAGCTTAATAAAAATCGTGGGATTTTTATAAATTTCAATATTTATTGAAATATAATTGTTAACTACTTTAATTCGAATCAATTATGAGGATTATGCAATGTATATATACCATTGAATAAGTATCTTTGAAAAATATCATTAAATATCAACAGCAAGTTTAAGCGCAAACACTGTTTAGGAATTAAACATAAATAATATTCTGTTTCTTATCCATTTGTTAATTTTCCTGTGTAGTAATTCAATGAAATTTATATTATTGCCCGGCATATTGAGTGTTTGAGGTAACAAGGCATTATTTAACTTTGAAATGTTCGTTATTTCAGCTGTTCTCAATTGAAAATAGTATTATAAAAAATAATTACAAATATTCAATTTGAATATCCACAAATTATGGAAATATAGAGTGTTATTAAAGGAATCCCTTCAGTGCAAGTGAGAATAAATACACTTAATAGTTATTTAAAAATTTCGTAAATTTTACATAAAAAATGCCCTCAGACATACACAGCTTTATTAAGACAACCGGTCTTATACAGATTCACCACAGGAAGGAGGCATAGATAGAGCTCCTATACTCCAGGCAGCACAGAACCCAACAACAGCCTCCAGGTCCGGCACATGTCCAGTGGCCACACCGTGTATAGGTTAGCGTATTACTGAAAAAGACGAGTGTGGAATCAGCCGCGTTTTAATCTTCGCTTTTTAAATCCAAATGGACCACGACTCTCAGGCTTCTATTAATCTCCTCCGAACGGTGACTGCGGTCTTTATTATTAAAAAATACTTACTCTTTTTATAATTCGAAAATAATATTTATTGACGTGAATTCCATGCGTTAGTAGTCTAATATGTTTAGCCGCAAGAAAGATTCTGAAACTCTATTCTTCTTCTTCCTTATCTCCACTCAATCATATTAGGGTATCAAGTTGTGACCCTTGATGGTGTCTGTTTTACAACCATCATGACTGGGTGAAGTATAATGCGTCTGCCTTTGTCATTTAGACTGGGAGCACTACTCAGTGGCAGGCCGACTAAGCTCCAAAAGAAATGGCCGCCTCTGACATGAGGAACAGACGCCATGTGCAGCCGTTCCTAACATGGAGTACAGACGCTGCTCATCCTGTATCCCTGGATTAGGAGCCCTTACAGGGTACTATCAGCCGGGCCAGCTGAACCCAGGTTTTTTAGTGAGCTTGTTACTGCTCCCCCTCCTCCTTTTTCATCCGGGCTTGGGACCGGCAAAGGCGGAGTTCGAAACTCTATTGAAAATTATGAACGAGTAATCCATATTCAAATAATTCTGTTTAGATTTATTCATATATACGTATATACATCATTTCTGTAAGTAACGAATATATATTGTTTTTTATCAAATATATACTATTTCGAAACGCACTATCCATAATGCAATAATAATCCTGAATTATAATTCTATAAAATTAATATATACAGTAGAACCTCCCAGTAAAGGATAACTAATTGCAGAGCCAAAGTGTACTTTAGGGAGAGGTGTCCGCTAAGGGGAGGTTCTTTTCTATATACAGGTGTATATATTTTTTGCTTATCTCTAGTACACGTGGTAAAGGCCATGATAATTATGTTGGATAGAAGTTGGCGACTGCTTTTACTGTAAGTACACCACATGTCTACACATGTGAAAAGCAGTTCGACTTTGCACTTACAAATATGCCAGAGCCCCGTTTTGTTTACTTGCAATGGCTGGTGGGGTTGGACCTTTGCAAGAATCGAGGGCCATTGGAACAACAGATGTATCTGAAGGTATAAAATGGAAATATTACAATTAGTTGTCAAGATGATGAAGGCAGAATTTTAAAAAGATGATTGGACGAAAATATCGAAGCCCATTGAATAATAAAACATATAAATATGTGTATATACCGATATATTAAGGCATATAAGATACGTTCAATATACTGTCAAATACACACACAAATGGCAATCATTTCTGAATATTTCTAAGAAATACTAAATTATAACATATGATCCCACACATAAGTACAACCTATCTTACACTGATATGTAAAGAGAAATTGGATTGTAAAAGAAGTATTTATCTTAAGATGTATACAAATATGACTGTGAGATAATAAATTAAAATGATATATTTACTTAAAACCAATAAGAAATATGAAAAGAGAAGAACTCAAGATATTGAAACATGGCGTAACTGGAGACAAAGACTTTTCAAGAAAAGAAAAACTAAGAAAACACTAATAACCAAGATTCAAAACATATGAAGAAATAAAGCTCCGATCTTATAGACTTCATTGTACCACTGAAGACTTCAGATCTGTGAAAGAAAAGAACAGAAAAACTAAGAATTCAATTCAATTCAAGAACAGAAAAACTAAGAATGAATTGTACTATTAACCTGGATTCAAAACACATAAAGAAATAAAGCGCCGATCTTATAGACTTCATTGTACCACTGAAGACTTCAGATCTGTGAAAGGAGAAACTGGAGAATGTTTAAACCTTACATGTATTATCAATGATAAACTCTCTGTAACATATCTTAAAATCTTTTTTAAAAAGAGACAACTTACATATCTCTCTATTACATACTGGTATATATGATGTAAAATTGTACTATTAACTTTAATGATAATACTTAGATTTTTTTGCAAGTTAAGAAGTTTAGCCCTGCTAAGTGCTCATTAGCGCTCCAACTAGGCAGTCATTAGTCAAATTTTAATTTTCTCTAAGGTTCTCAGAGATCGCTTATTAATTTCCAGCTATTTAAAGAAAAATATAAAACATTAGAGAAAAATATTAAATATAAATATATATATGAAATTAGTAATATTTTATATTAAAAATAATTCAATTAATTACATATAAAATATATTAAGATATATTATTCTCATGTTCACGGGAATATTAATATAATCATAATTTTTTTCATTCTATTCTCTCTTCAACTCTAGTCATTTATTTAACATTTATTTTTAATTCGTTTTGTGATAAAATTTCACCAAGGAATTTTGAAGAATTTAATTTTCTCGAAGTTAACTAGAATTAAACACAAAATGATATTTGATATAAAAGAATTATAGATGAAGCGAATTTCAAAGAGACAAATCTTCGCATTACAATAGTTAACGTTTCTTAAAAGTGAGAATTATCGTTTTATCGAGGTTTAATTGTTAAAGCAAATTTATATTTGATTTAATAATATCAAAATGTTAAATATTCCCTATTTCGTTTTTGTACTTGCTAGTATAAATATACTTCAATATTTTATCAAAAACGAATATTTTGGATTAAAATATAATTTATTTTACCAATATTTCAGTTGGCTGAACCCTGAAAAAGGTTGGCGTTCAGCCAACTAAAAAATAAACGATATTTTGATTCAATATTTGTCTTTTTGAAAAATGATTTATTTATCGATTGCACTATTTTCAAAATACTAGAATATGTTTCAAATATTCTCTATAAAACTAACGTATTTTTACAAATATATTTTTATTCCATTATCTTTATTTATATATAAGAATTATTGATGAAAAAATCGTAATGTATGAAATACCTTCAAATATCAAACTTAAACTGAGTATTTTACATAAATATCTGTTTTATAAAAACTCGTATCAACTAACTTTTCAACCTTTAAAAAAAAACGGTAGTTTACTAACTTTCCCATGTCGTTTTCTTGCAACCTCGTTTTTTAGAATGAAGAAAATTTAAGCTACGTTATTTAAAAGCTTTAAAAAAAGGGTCTAAATCGAATCTAAGATGGACTTTGGAAGTAAAAAATTACCTCAGGCAATTCCTCCTGAAAATGGTAGTTGTAATTCCAGAAGCGTTCTCAGCCAACTGACCGGTTCCTACCCAGTTTTCCGCTTCCAGACAAATTGCTTTAAAATTTAATTGTCACATAAAATAAGATGTTACACTATTGGGTTACTTTCTCTGAAAATTTCTAAAGAAAAGATTTTTCAAACATTGTTTTAAGTTTGTTTAAAGTATATTAAATATAACACTGTTTTATGTTACAGTTTGGGTTAGGGATTTCTGATGAATTTCAGGTGTTAATATGTATGTTTTTATTGTACACATACATTTATGCTGATTTTAATAAAATTCACTTTTTACCGATATTTTACCCTTATTGTGAATAATATAAAGTATTTTAAATACTAAAATATTTTCTCACAATGAGTTTATTTTTATTTTGAAATGCAAGCTTTCAAGGTATTTATAAATATATATTGTAAGATATAGTCGATTTTTTTTATATTAAGCCCGTTGAAGAGAGATTATCACTTGAAAGCTAGCTTCAAAAAAAAAAAGAAACTCATTGTGAGAAAATATTTTTGTCGTTTTAAACGTTTTTCTGAATTTTATCACGAATAATATAGAGTGTATATAACCTGATTTTTAGGACCTAATAGAATTTTAATATGTTATAACTTGATTATTATATAGTTAGAAAAATATGTAGATTAAGTAAACATAATCCATAGCGCGCCATCTTTCTGCTGAGAATGTAACTATCCAGCGCTATTCCATTTTATCCTCTTAGACAAAAATCTACAATTATTGAATTTATGAAGTAAGATATTTGGAAAGTTTTGGCTTATCCCTTTAATTATGCATCATAACGATCCATTGTTTATCACCCTAGAGAATGCTCCACTAGTGGTTATAAAGAATGATCCACAATAACCGTTTTGACAAATTATGACAAAGCCAACCCTGTACTGATGAGAACCTCAGACTGATATCCTGGTCTTCTTCTTTCTTATCTCCACTCAATCATATTGAGGTATAAAGCTTGTGAAGCTTGAGACTTTTGATGGTGTCTGCCGGGGAAGAGTAGAGCTCATCAATGGATGAGTCAATACATGATATCCTGGTATTCTTCTTCTTCTTTCTTATCTCCACTCAAACACACTAAGGTATCAAGCTTGTAAAGCTTGAGACTCATGATGGTGTCTGCCGGGGAAGAGTAGAGCTCATCGATTGATGAGTCTATACATGATATCCTGGTCTTCTTCTTCTTCTTTCTTATCTCCATTCAATCACACTAAGTTATCAAGCTTGTAGAGCTTGAGACTCTTGATGGTGTCTGCCGGGGAAGAGTAGAGCTCATCAATGGATTAGTCTATACATGATATCCTTGTATTCTTCTTCTTCTTTCTTATCTCCACTCAATCATATTGAGGTATAAAGCTTGTGAAGCTTGAGACTTCTGATGGTGTTTGCCGAGGAAGAGTAGAGCTCATCAATGGATTAGTCTATACATGATATCCTGGTATTCTTCTTCTTCTTTCTTATCTCCACTCAATCACACTAAGGTATCAAGCTTGTAAAGATTGATACTTTTGATGGTGTTTGCCGGAGAAGAGTAGAGCTCATCAATGGATGAGTCCAACACACAGATTGGCTTCTTACCCGAGTTTCTCAAAACTGTTCTTATCTAGGGCTCATTCTTTTTTATTACTAATGATAAATCCCAATTTGTATTATAGATTATAATACAAGAAAATAAGACATAATCCAAATAATTTAATAGTGTGTGACGTTTCGGCAACAGCATTGTCACCATCATCAGACATATGAATGAATGAGTAAAAAAGATCACAGCAAGTTCTTAAATAGTACTGTTATCAAGATAACCTTATAACAGCACTATTTAAGAACTTACCACATTTTCTTAGAACTCTAGCCGTTCAAAACAGAAGAAAGAGAGATTGTAGCCACACGAAATATTGAGGAAATTGAACACAAATATACTATACAAATTAATACACCAAACGCGCCAATGTTTCTTTTCACAAATAACTTCTTTTCACTTCTACTGTCCTTAATGCGATGAAAAAATATTGGAAGGGCTTTGCTGATCAGTGGTAAACCCTCCCAGAGGTTTTGCCAATTTTTTTTTTTAATCTACCAGACCGCTTCTTTAGAGCACTAATGATGTATTGAATCGAACTGAACGAACCCTGCAATAAAAAAGAGAACAAAATCATACTTGAAAAGAAAGGACTTGACACAATTGATTCATATGATCAGAGAAATTATTTATTAGCATACACAGATGGATCATCAGACCTTACCCTGAGTAATGGAGGGGCCGGAATTAACATAATACTCCAAGATGGAACACACATATTGCTGCTGCTGTGATGAAGATGCATGGAGACATCTGAGACTCTTCTTTGGAAACGATAACAACAACAACAATCATTCGGCTTTTATATGCTACACTGAATGGTGGAATCTTAGAAATGGTATTTAAGAAAACTATGGACGTAAACATTTAGGACAGTAGAATTACATTTAAATAGTTTGAAGTTTAATTTATTTGTGAGAACAAACATTCGGGTTTTTGTGTTTTCATTTGTATTATATAGATGACGCGTTATTGCCATGTACAAATATACTATGAAATAAGCACTTTCTGAATATAGTATACTACATACAACATAATTTTGTGGGAAGATGATATTCATGTTCCATAAAATGGCGTCTCTCCTTTATATAAATGCATTAAAACATAAAATGCATTGTTTACTTTTTATTGCATGTTAAAACGGAGAGGTGTAACCTTTGGTACTTGTATAAATTTCTCCCGCAATTATAGTTGGGCAACCTTCAGTGTTGCACGATCAGGAGATGGCCTTTTGTTCATAATACTCTTCATTGAGTAAACATTCTTTCAAGAAAAATCTGTTATAACCAATATAAAAGAAAAATATATAGATACACCCATACCTCGCTTTGCGTCGGATTACGTTCCAAAAAAACACGACTCAAATTGAAACGACGCAAAGTGAAAATATATGAAGGCGCAATCAAAAACAAAGATGTTGCCATATTTTAGGAAAAAAAATTAAAGACTCGAATCCAAAATAACGCAACTTCGGAAATCTAACGACGTACAGTGAAAATCAGTAAAAATTAAGCAGCGACCCAACTTCGAAAAAAAAACGCAAAACGAAACGACGCAAAGCGAGGTATTGATGTATCTCCTTATATTTTCTTACTCACCAGCAATCGTATTTCAAAAAGAATTTAGGAAATTTTATTTTATTTTTGAAATAGTGTTTACTCTATAATATAATTATAAAATTCAATTAAACCTTTATTTTTTTGCCATAGAATTTATTTAAATCTTTTCTAAATGGTAATGCCTTGCTAAATAAGTGAATGCAATTATTTTGTCTCCGAAATTAAAGTTTATTTTAAATGGTACCAAATTCGATTTATTTTTGTTAGTCCAAAATAATAATAAAAATTTCTCTTTTTTTTTTTTTTAAAGGGGGCAATCAAGTTAGATAACATGTAAAGATTACTTATTAGAATTACGGAAAATATTTAATTATATTTGTTTTTATTTTCTAATAATAATAATAACGAATAGATTCAAAAAGGATAAGTTTCTTTATTTGAAAAATCATTCGAGCTTTCGGGCGCAAGCTGCCCTTCTACAGGAATATTAGATACAATTTCAAGTAATCATGTATTTACAGTTATATATATTTTATTTAAATGGTTCCTCGCTTTAGTCTTGTATAGCGTGAGTGGATCACATGCCCGCGTGATTTAGTTTAAATCAAAGAAAAGCCTTGATAAAGAGAGGCGTATTGCCCCTAGAAATACCAGCTGATCAATAATTTATATCCAGTATATGCCATATATTTATTTATACATATATATATATATATAAGCTGTTTTTTGCATATTTAGGATTATTTATGAAGTTTTATATTTTATTATTTAAGAATAATTATTGCTATGTAAATTAGTCAATTGGTTGATATTATTATATGCAATATTGTTAAGTGGTGTGATGAAGAGAAATCGGATAATTCTATTTTAGTTTTTGGACCAGCCTATCATATGTCTCTGGGATATCTATGTGTCTATTTATGCTATTATATTTTCTAATAACTTTTTATATATGTAAATAGTATGTTATTATATATATTTAGGAAATATCGCTGAAATAATTTCGAAATTTTGACTGTTTTCAAATATCAACTTTATCTATCAACTAAATTAGAACCTCTCCCTTTTAAATTGCATTATAACAATGCATTATAACAATGCATTTGGTTGATAAAACAAGTGGGTGATGGTGTCTTGTCCTTACTCCTTGGAAAGGGGGGTGCCATTGCCCCGTTAGTCAACCACATTTCAGAGTTCCCTGTTCACGGTTACCGTAGCGGCTCACGACACCGTACTACAGGGCAGTCCCTTACTTGTGCTGCCTCTCATGCCCACCACGTAGAAGAGGCGTTGAACTTCTGGACAGGAATCACACCAGTATAAGACTTAAAATAGGTAAATACACATTAAAACATGTAGCAGTATAAGACGTAATGGTAAAGAGAGAACATTCAAAGACATTAAATAAGACGTAATGGTTGTGATAAATATTAAGCTGTACCGACCTTTACTGATATGGGCCAAAGCCCGAAAATATAATATACAGGTTTAATATATATATTTATTCATAGTTATATATTCATATTTATTTATTCATATTGTCGCGTGTTTACCCTACCGGTTCTTTGCGACGATGCGCTTCTTCCCTTCGTGGTTCACCCACTTAGGCTCCCGTTGCTCTTCCCTGCAGCTTTTCCCCGCAGGCCACCCAAAGACGTTCGGCAGGATGTTCGGCCAGGCTTCAATCCGGTATTGAGGCTTGTTTTCATTCTTCGGAACACCTCGGAACTGCGTGCGGCTCGCGTCGGCTGATACTGTATCTTGGAGGAAACGTGGATCCCATAAACATTATTTTACATCCTGGGGCCAAAACAAAAGCGTATTTACAGTTAACCTCCCCAGGAAACGGGACCACAGCAGTCGGCGACTCCCACATCAGCCAGCAAGGGAATCAGGCGAAAGCGCCATCTATTGGTGGAGGTTGTAATCGCTTGGAGGCCTTACACGTAACAATATATTTAGCATAAATGATCTATTTTATTCATATATTATTTTATTTTATTTAACCTTATAAAACCTCATATGGACATTGTGAAAAAAGTAGTTTTAATCTCAATCTCTCTCTCTTATACTTTGATTTTTATAAACTTTGACTATTTTATAGACAGCTTATAGAAGTGATATAAAATACTTTTAATTGAATTTTTCTTATCATAATTTTCAAAAGTCATTTTTCAAAGGATTATAAAAAATTAATCAAGCATTTGAAAAAAAATAGACACATAAATATTATTTAAAATAAAATTCAATATGATAAATAAAAATGTTCCGTACAAAGTACAATTACTTTTCAAAGATTATTTTTAAAGATCTTTTCTTTAAAATAATAATAAAGAATTTAAATATTAACAAGGAAAATCCCTTTCACTTTCTTCACATTGTTATTTTAATGCTTAGAAAAAAAACTAGGAATTTTCTTTTAAAGACATTTAAAAATTTTTTTTTGCTTAAATGAGTAATAAAAAATATTTCTTTACTTTTTATTGATTAATAATATAATTTCTCTTTTTTTTTCTATCTCAAGAAATGAAATAGAGAATGATGTTTTATCTTGTATATTATATAAATAATATAATAGAAATTCACTATATTGACCCCTTCAAAGAGGCTGAACATTAGCGTTACCATAGAAAAAGGTTAATACACCTATCCCCTGATTTACACGGTAGATACGTTCCTGAGAAAAACGTGTAAATCGGGAGATAGGTGTACACAGAAATAAAAATAAAATGCATTGACAGGTTAAAATATGTAGTCAGCACATAAGCTCGGGATTCCTCGTGATATGTGTACACAGCGCATGTGTTCAATCATAGTAGCATTTAGTATAGTGCGATAAAAACAAAAAAAAAAACTTATTTGGAAAACCGTGTAAGAGCGAAAACGTGTAAAAAAAGTACCGTGTAAATCGGGAAATAGGTGTATATGTGTTGGATTCTGTGCTCTCCATTATGACATTAGAAATGAGTATTATTTTATGATTATTATAAAGTATGACACCATGACCAACACAACGGTTCGTAGATGGCAATCTATGGTCTGTTTTGTTGCCGTTTTTCTCCCATCATCCCAGGCTTACTTTTCAACCAGATAATTACCGGACAGACACAGAACGTGTTACCATGGATGGTATTTCATCTTACCGAGCTCTCCCGTGGCCAGCAAGATTGTCAACTAACTCCAATGTTAAATATTGGTAATATATTCAAACAATTTAATTTTGATATAATTGAAAACTCTACTTATTTTTGAAGATGATGTAGTCATGGTCAAAGGTCATTATTTACACTTTCCAAAGAGGACTTCTGCAATCCTCGCCAATATGCAAAATGGTCTCGTAGTTCTAATCATATGTTTAATATATAAAATATTATAAATATAATTATTTATGACACCAAATATAGACGCATGATTAATATCTAATCATTTATATTCATCAAAATTAATTATTTTTAAATATTATACAATAAAATAATGCGAATTCAATATGTTGCGATAATAATAAATAGACAAATATGTATCAAAAGAGAAGAGAATGATTAGAGCTAATAATATGGAGAAATATAATGAATCGATGGTATTAAATGAAATGCATTATAGATCAGGCTGCTATTATTTGTTTTGCTGGGATCAAGGCTGAAAGATGAGCGCTCGGCAAGAAAGGCGATATCCCCTCTCACTAGGCATTAATTTCGTCTTCCCATCTTATAAACGTCACCTGCTTATTTTAGCCATTTATTATCCATATATATATATGTTGTAAAAAGAATAAAATATTTTCTGCTTATCTTTGATTATCTTGAGGATTATGCTATGGTAATGCAGTCGTGGTTAAAATCTTGAAACTATAATGATAAAAATAGTTTTGATTAGTAATTGCATTAATTGAGTTAAAATAATATATATAAAAAACATAATTTGATAAAAGTACTGCTTAGCCAAAGGCATAAGAATAAAAATATAAACTTATTTACATAATTTACAAACGGTTTGAGCCAGCCATCGGGAAAAAACAATAGGTTATAAAGAAAAAGCGCAACTTCTGGCGGTCGATTTAACAGAATAGTTTAATCTATGAATTCAAATTTTGATATATATACTCTTTCTATAACATATATGTATATATATAATACATATACTCCATCTTCTTCTAAATACTGGAAGCATTATATTATATAGCTCTCATATATATCTCATTAAGGAAATATAACACAATAGAACTTGGATAATGTCTTCAATTCCAAAACATCTTTAATTTGAATATTTATTTTGGTCCCTAGATTTTACTATAAATATAATTTCAGTTTTTAATTTGAATTTTTTGCTCCCTTGGGCTTTCGAATCCGAGTTCAACTGTATTATCATAAAATGAATATTTCGATAGAGAGATTGAGATTGAAATAACTTTTATTACAACGTGGAAAAATAGTACAAATGTAACATTCTACTGGGATAAGGTGCATAAATTATGAAAAAGGCATTTCCTGATGGCATCAACAACTTTCAGTTGCACGATAAGGATATGCCTTTTTCATAATTTTATTACAACGTTCATAAAATATTATGGTGACAGATGAAAACTAATAATAATAATAATAAGGATGAATATACATAATGAAATCTAAACAGGCTTCATTGGTTTAGATCAAGGGCTACAAGACATCCTGAATTCGGATAGGCCCTTGGTTATAAATGGGTCTTTGTCCTCAACATGTTCAATTGCCATGTTATACTATTATTGTGCCTTCTACAAGCTTCGGTAAGCTTTTTAAGGCATAACTCATAGTTAGGTGTCTCCGAGCAACCCGCCACAGAGGAGGGCCAAGGAGAGGGCTGGAGAGGCGACGGCAAGGCCGTGGGCGCCCCGGGGGAGAGGAGGGCTAGTGCGCGCCGTTTTGAGGGAACCAAGGCAGCGCCGAGCACAACTCCGGCACTGCAGGCTTCAAAAATATGGGATCATCAGAGATCAAAGGTCTGGCTTTTACCTTTCGACCTCCCGAAGGAAGTTTCAATTGCCATGTTGAGGAAATCTCGCAGAATTATCTTGTTTTCTGTCGAGAGTGTCTCGGAGAGTACATCCCTTACATGCTGGTATAGGACCACTACTTCAAACCTACAAACCTCCTCATAAAGAGGTTATAGGAATGAATCAGCGTTTTCATTTGTTTAAAAATTCCCTCCACGCGCCCTATGAGGATAGAGAGAGATTAAGATGGAAATTTCCTCATTACACCGTTAATATAAGGTTTTATTAATAGTTAAATATATAGATAAATATGTAAATATGATGTATTAGCACAAATTCTGTTATAAGAAATTTGATAAGGTAAATGGTAAATTATACTGGGGAAACTGCTAGGTGGTTTTACCACTGATAAGTCAAGCCTTCTCATCATTTTATCATTGCAACAAAAGGACTGTATATAAATATTATATTTGAAAAATAAAAAAGCGTCTAAAATAGTTCAAAATTCATATAAATGAATATAAATAAAGATATATGAAGAGTGAGAGAGTATCATTTGATCAAATGTGATATTCCTCTCTTTATATTTATTCTTAATGCATTTTAAACAGATAGGTAATATAAAATGAAAGGATTTAAAAACACGAATGTTTCTTTTATACATAATACAAACTTCTACAGTCTTTACTGAGATGAGAAAAATATATTGGGAGGGCTTGACTCATCAGTGGTGAACCCTCCCAGCGGTTTCGCCAATTTAATCCACCAGACCGCTTCTCAGAGCTCTAATACTGTATTGGACGCTTCTGTTTATATACGCAGCACTGAAGGATGGAATTTCAGAAATGGTTTTCAAGAGAGGTACTATATTTAGGATATACATTATTATTGAAATTTGACTGATATACTAAGTAACTTATTTGATGCCATTAGTTTAACTGAAGTAGTTAATCTTCATACTTATTTAAGCTGCGATTTTCTTGTGATTAGATTTCTTTTAGCAAACACTTGTATTTGTAGAGAAATTTTGTAATAACACGTGACATCTCCGTGTTCGATTTATACCGGTTTCTAATATATGTATGCATGTTTATGCCATGAATATTTATTTCATATGAATGTTTATATATATATATGTTATATTAAAATAGTATTTTTTTAAAATGATATTTCATTGATTCAAATATTCTGTTTATATCTACCACTATATGTCAGGACCTTCCCTATATAAAACCGATTGTTGTTGTTTCCCGTTGGCAGGCTCAAACCTTTTGTACATTATGTAAATAAGTTATTCATTTTTCTTATTCTTACGCCTTAAGCCAGGCAGTACTTTTACCAAATTATGTTTTTGTATATATATTTCTTAGCTCAAATAAAGAAATCTCTGATCAAAACTATTTTATATTATTATACTTCCAAGATTATTCCCACGACTGCAGAGCAATATCGTAAAATACTCATGTATACAAAAATCAAGCAACAAATAATAATAATCCTCAAGATAATCAAAATCAAGCAGTGAATCTCAATTTTATATAACATATTTATTCGATAGAAATGTTGATTTATTTCAAAACTGTATCAACCTCACCCCAAAGGTCAAATGGTTGAAGTAATGACAATGTTGGGAAATAGAGACAATGTGAAATTTACTCTCTCAAAAAAAAAATAGAGCTAAACCTAATTCCCAAATAATATTTTCTCAAGAATCAAATTTTATAATTAACAAATTAGTGAATATAAAAAATGCGCATCAGGCATAATGCGACAAAATATACGGAAATTTTCGATTATATCTAAACCAAAGTAACACCAATATTATTATTTATGAATAATATATGGAATAATAAAGGGATATTGTTAAATGGTTATCGAGCCTCACTATAGCCTAATAGATAAAGCATCAGTTTACTAAATTAGGGATTGCAGTTTCGAGTTCAGATGGGAATATATTTTAAATAATGGAAGAAAGGGGATGTACCAATCATTGGCAGATTGACACAATCTTTTTGAAACATTAAATATAGTCCGAATATACTTTTAAACTTTCTTTGCTTTTATTTATACTTTTTATCTATATTTGCATAATTATATAACACAACTTTTAAATTATTGTTAAGAAATAGTACAACTGTGATTTCGTATAGGGATAAGGTGCATAAATTATGAAAAAAGGCATCTCCTTATCGTGCAACTGAATGCATCAGCAACTTTCAGTTGAACGATAAGGAGATGTATTTTTTCATAATTTGAAATTATTGTTCTCTTATAGGTCTTACTAAACATTAAATCTATCTTTCAATATCAATATATCATTAAATTTCCATAAATCAATATAAATTACTCATTATAAGATATTAAGAAAAATAATAAGACGATTTGCAATTTAATTTACATACCTACGTATATAAACCTATTGTGCAAATTTTATTGAGAAATAAATATATTTATACTAATAGAAAGTGTTACTTTCAGAAGCATTGAAGCAGAAATACATGGAATTAGGTTAAAATTGACTTACTGTGTGCTATATAATGAATGGTTAAAATTTAGATAAAAATATTTAATTCTTGATTTCTCAAGAAGCCATTGGGACCAAAAATATTTTTGGTCGCAGTGGTTACAGCCTACTCCACGCTGACGAGCGCCAACAGGGCGAAACGCGTTCGTGGATGGCTTTTCTTGATTTATCAAGAAATTGGGTTGGCCAAATATCACGGAGCAAGCTAAATAAACGTTTAGTTTATTTTTGCTCCACTAGATGGCGCTCTGCCATCTAAAAAGTACATGTGCTCGTGGTCAGGAGATGCCTTCTTTATTTTTAATATATATACATATTATATACATATATTATATAAACAAGATTTCTGTTGATTTTGGAATATTATTTAGATGATTTGATATATAATTATTGATAATTTGCTTGGTACACGAATATGTTCGTTATATTGCAGTCGTGGTAAAAATAATAAAACAGTTTACAACATTATTGTTTTAATTTATCTTATGAAATATTTAAAATATAATTTGAGGAAATTATTGCCTGATTTAAGTCTTAATAATAAATAAGACGAAATATTATTTACATAATTACAGAAAGATTTGAGCCGGCCAACGGGAAACAACAACAATGGGTTCAAATAGGGAAAGCCACGCTATCTGGCGGAGAACTTAACAGAGTATTTATTCTAGAAATTTTAATTTTAAAATGAAAATAACATCCTTTTATATTATATATATAAAGCTTTTTTTAATCAATATAAAATTTGTATATATGTTATATTATAATATTATTTTATTTGGCATTATATTTCATAGATACAAATATTCTGTTAAATCGACCGCCAGAGGTCAACGCTTTGCATATAAAAACTCGTTGTTGTTTTTCCCCGTTGGCCGGCTCAAACCTTTTGTAAATATGTAAATAAGTTTTTCATTTTGTAGATTCACTCGCTTTAAGCCAGGCAGTACTTTTATCAAATTGTTTTTTTTATATATTCCTTTATCTCAATTAAAGCTATTACTGATCTAAACCATTTTTATTATTATACTTTAAAGATTTTAACCACGACTGCATTACCAATACCATTTATTCCTAAAAAAAAAAGAACAAGAAAATAATTCCATATCTAATCCTCACGATAATCAAAAATCAAGCATAAAAGTACTTAACAAAGTTGTGGCATATTCTTTATTACCAATAATTTACATATGTGCTATAAACAACAAATAGTACAGTAATCCCTCGTTAAGACGAACTCAACGGGAGAACGAAATACCCTTTTCGTCTTAAAATAATATATACCGAATTCGTATAAACCGAATTTATAAACCGAATAAATGTATAAACGGAAAAGATACGGTTCGCGCAAACCGAGAGTTCGTATAATCCGAGTTCGTGATAACGAGGGATTACTGTATTTCAATTATTTATATTCCTCATTTTCGGTATATGAATATCATTATCTCACAATCTTGCATATACACTCATTGAAAAAACTCAAACAAGTTTAGTTTCTGATATCGTTGGTGGTCTGTTATTTTTTAGGGAGACTGAGAAAAAAATTTCACACATTTAGTTATCTCGTGTGTCTTCAATAAAGGTCTCTGTAATATCTTTCAGAGCTATTGTCTCAATCCCGATATACATGCTGAAAGGTACAACTTCCTTAAGTTTTGTCCATGAGTGTATCTTTCAGAGTTATTGTCTGAATCCCGATATACATGGTAAAAGGTATAACTTCCTTAAGTTTTGTCCATGAGTGTATCTTTCAGAGTTAATGTCTGAATCCCGATATACATGCTAAAAGGTACAACTTCCTTAAGTTTTGTCCATGAGTATATCTTTCAGAGTTATTGTCTCAATCCCGATAAACATGCTAAAAGGTACAACTTCCTTAAGTTTTGTCCATGAGTGTATCTTTCAGAGTTATTGTCTCAATCCCGATAAACATGCTAAAAGGTACAACTTCCTTAAGTTTTGTCCATGAGTGTATCTTTCAGAGTTATTGTCTCAATCCCAATATACATGCTAAAAGGTAAAACTTCCTTCAGTTTTGTCCATGAGTGTATCTTTCAGAGTTATTGTGTGAATCCCGATATACATGCTAAAAGGTACAACTTCCTTAATTTTTGTCCATGAGTGTATATGGAATAATTGAGATAAAATGCTAATATTCTAAAGAGTTAAATAATAATTTAAATTCTATTCAATGTTTTACCACCAGGAATAGATTTGTAATGTTCTTGAATTTCTGTGTAACTATTTTTATAAATTTTATGTATCTGATAGATTCAGAAACTCCTAAAATTTTATATAATTAAACTACATTTTCAATAAAATATTGTATAAATCTAGTTTCAACCAGTTTATAAACCTTGTAAACACGGCATTTCAGAAAATTCAAAACGATATAATAATAACTTTAAATAAATAGAAACGTAATTAAATCAAAATGAGCATTATTTCAGGGGCATAACAAAAGCTAATTAAGCAATTATACTAATTATTCTTCCAAGTTCTAAAAGAGAGTGAGATAAAATACAAGAGAGAATGAATATACAGAGAAAATTTATAGAGAAGAACTAAAAGCATGTTTAATAGCCCAATTAGAATTAATCTGACAAAATCCTTCCAAAATGGTGTCCCCTGATTAATGAAGGGGACTTTCTTGTTATTAGAGGTTTTCTGGCACTTAGAGCCATCTGCTGGGCATCCCAAGAAACATTAGGGGCTTAACCACCATATGTTCCCCTAGTACAGAAATTTCCAATAAATGATGTCATTTAGGATCTAGGGCTCTTTAATTTATGTTTTTTTTCTTATAATATTTTAGCTTTCAAATTTCTTTTTTGTGAGATATTATCGTCATATATTTAGTTTATATATCTGTATTTCTATATATATATTATTTATTTATATTTTATGATAAATGATCATTTTAATGGCGTAAAGGCTCGCAAAGGTCTGAATAATAAATTTAATCCTAGGTTAAAAATAATTCGATATACTTCTTTATTTCGACTTAGAACGCTATGTCCCCCTAGGGACACTTGCACTTTAAAAATAAACAATATCTTTAAAGAAGAGAAAGAAAGATATTTAAATATGTACAGAATTAGTATCATAAGGTGGAATCCTCTGGTGTATAATAAGCAGCAAACATAAATAAATTCCGAGGATAAGTTTCTTTTATTTCAAAAATAATAGTCTTCGAGCTTTCCTATTTTCTTGAAGAAGGGCTATTTACGCCCGAAAGCTCGAAGACTATTATTTTTGAAATAAAAGAAACTTATCCTCGGAATTTATTTATGTTTGCTGCTTACAGAATTAGTATGCAAGTTAGTTAAATGAAAAGATAAAAAAAATATATCAAAACAATTGATATATGTACAAAGGGTTGGTATGCAAATTTAATTAAATGAAATCAAATTATAAACTATTATGCTTATTCGAGAAAAGCAATATACAGATTTAAAAAAAGGTTTTAAGGAATATTTTATGATTTAAAATATGCTAGATATTAGAGAGTTATTCAGTTAAAACAATACTAAAAAGAGTTAATTACCAAATAAAAGCGTACCAATGGAATTTAGTAGTTTATGTAAAACATATGGTTCTTGAATCAAAAGAATGTCAGGTGGGTTATCTCTAGTGTTGGCGTGTAGCTATATACACGTATTATTATATACATGTATAGTAAGCCATGATTTTAAGTTAACCTAAAATAATCATCATTATACAGTATCCCGTTAAAATTGACCTTAATTAGACTGAAAATTTGTTTCTCTATCATCATTGTCCACAATAGCCATGGTTCAATATACAGTAAAAATTTACTATATATAAATCGACCTAAGGTTATAGTGAAACATCGCTTAATAACCATCCCATATAACGAATTTGTAATTTATAATTCTAAATATTAATATATATATGTTATATAAAAATATTATTTTATTTTAAATTATAATTTCATAGAGACAAATACTCTGTTAAATCGACCGCCAGAGGTCACGCTTACCCTATAAAAACTCATTGTTGTTTTTCCCGTTGGCCGACTCAAAACTTTTGTACATTGTGTAAATAATATTTTGTTTTTCTTATTCTACTCGCCTTAAGCCAGGCATTACTTTCACCAAATTATGTTTTATATATATTTCTTAGCTCAAATAAAGCAATTTCTGATCAAAACTATTTTATTATTATAGTTTCAAGATTTTAACCACGACTGCATCATCATCATTACCATAATCCTCAACAATCAAGATACAACAGAAAATCTCATTCATCTTTATTTATAACATATATATATATATTGTTATCTCTCATACACGTATATGTGCTAGAGGCAATGATAATCATGGTGAGTAGTAGTTATCGATTGCTGTATATGTATATATTGCTGATACTGTGAGTGCATCACATCTCTACCCTGGTAAAAAGCAGTTCAACTTTTGTACTTACCAGTCTACCGATGCTTCATATAATGTCTTGGGGGTCGGTGGAAGGCTGGTTAAACCGTTTGGTTTTCGACCACTAGGACCCGGGTTCGATTCCCGATTGGACACTTTTTTCTGTTAAATAAAATGCTCCAATGGCCCCCGATTCTTGCAATAGTCCAACCCCACCAGCGAGTGCAAGTAACCAAACGGGGCTCTGGCATTTGTAAGTGCAAAGTCGAACTGCTTTTTACATGTGTAGACATGTGGTGCGCTTACAGTAAAAAGCAGTCGCTAACTACCCACCATGATTATCATGGCCTGTACCACGTGTACTAGGGATAGGCAAAAAAAAAAACCTTTACTCACTAGTGGAGTTATTGTTGTTTTCGTGTCCACAAAGAGTCTCAGATGTCTCCCTACATCTCCATCACAGCAGCAGCAAAATACACTATCTTGGGTGTGTAAAGCTGCTGCTCTGGGTCTGAGTCAATTTTTTGAAAGGCTGCGGTCATTGCTGGGCATGAGAATATGTGAGTAGGTGTTAGTTCCACACCAGGACATTTGTTGCATGCTCTTTCGGTTCTTTTGCCATCTGGATGTATTGTCATTCCTTTATAGTGTTTAGTTCTAAGTCTTGTTATAGTTTTTGTCAGTTTTCTCTCAGAGTTTATTTCACATATTTGATCTTTTCTTATTTTTTGTCTGATTATCTTGTATTTTGCCAAAGCATCAGCATCAAATATTGACATTTGTTCTTTCCGTTGGGTCAGCTTTTGGCTTCCTTTGCCAATTCTTCTGCCATTTCATTACCCTCGATCCCAACACGGGCAGGAATCCATTGTAGAATGCAGTTCTTCTCCAATGTTTCCAGTTGGGTAAGTAATGAGTGTATTTCCTGCGTGATTCTAGTATTGCCCTTCTGAATTGCTTTTAAAGCGGATCTGGAGTCGCTGTATATTATGATTCCTTCTGCTTGATGCAGGGATGGTTGGTTCTAGCATTTAATGGGATTCGATCCCGAGTCTTGGCCTTCGTAAATAGAGGGTTAACTACTTGAATAGTTTAAATGTATGATTCTTGTAATGATTCAATCCAACAGAAAATTCCAGTTGCACAATCAGGAAATGTTTTTTTCTCATTTTATTAATCTGAACCTAGTGCAAATTCATTCCTATACTACATTTTTCATATTGAAGGTATATATATAAAGAAAAACCATTACTGATATAAATGGAAATAGTTATATATTTCTGGCACTGTAGGCATACAAGCAAGAACAAAAGCCTGTGATATTATAAAATATTGAAATCTCATTTAATTCATGAATTTGATTTACGTATATCTACTACTAATTGGCAAACATCATAAAAACCACTGCTTATAAAAAATTCTGCAGAAGTTACTACTTCAGCGTTTGATTCAAAATTCCATCCTTTTAATTCTCAATCCATAGTTACTCCCGCCGTTTACACGCGCTTGGCTGATTTTCTTCACTTTCACATTCAGAACACTGGTCAGAAATCACAACCATTATCTCAGCGTTTGATCCAAAATTCCATCATCTCAGTTCTCATTTCAAGGACCTGGCCTATATGAAAGATGTTCCATAACAAAATAGAAGATTTTTCTATTGTCCTTAAACCTTATATCCGTAATTCATTCAAAATACATTTTATAAGAATTCAACATCAGTATATCGGTATTAATACAATATAATATAATATAGCGGTATGGTAGATTAAACTAGTTACACTACTGGAAGGGTTCATCTTGGATGAGCCAGGTTCTTCCATTATCTTATGATTGCAGTAAGGGCAGTAGAAAATTGTTTTACTTTATCAAAGTAACATTACGTCAAAAATATTTCAATTATTTTAGAATAAGCATTTCTCAATTTATCAACAAGGATTCACATTATACAGTAAAACATTGCTCTATAGTCGAAGTGTCTTTTAATTTCCCAAAGAAATATTTAAATAATTTACTAAAAACTTTATAAATGATCTTATTAAGAGCTTTCTAATTTTGTCATTTCTCAAGAGGTACATTGTAATTACAATAAACAAAAGGAATAAAAGGTTTGATTGTTTCAATTTTTTTTTCTTTTAAAAATGAATAAATGAATTTGACTCAACCAAAAGATATATTAATGTTTGAATATCCGATTAAACAAGAACGTCTATATATTCACAGATCTTTGTTCTTTTTTTGTTGCCATCATTCTAAATGATCATTTGAACCAAGTGCTGCTCTCGATTTCAGCATTGTTCAATTGAATAATTCATTTAAATATTAGATAAAATGCATCTTATTATATCTATATCTTTATTAAATGTTTGACTGTCTATTTGTCAAATTGAACCACAAATTTTCGTTTGGATAGATATATACAACCTTGATATATTAAATCTATTCATCGTGAATTTATAAGAATTGTTGATAATGAGACGTTTGCTATTCAAATACGTCTTCTATGAGGAAAGAATTTGCTGTATATTAAATTTCGAGTGAAAATATGCATATAAGTTTATGAATAAAGTTGCATAATCTTCAACTTAATATATAGCCAATGTGACCCATGGACTTATATAAATGTGTAAATAAGCACTATTAATTATAGAGTTTTATGCAAATAACCTTATCGTTTGTAAAATCACCCTAATGAGGTGGACTTAAACGCCCCAAAGGAGAACCCATTATGCAAATTAAAATCTTATTAATGATTTTGCATGTTGGACAATATTTCACGAAATTTAGTAGATTATTTTAAAATTAATTGGGCTTCGGGATTTGTCAATCGGGTGCTATCTACTTTAAGATAACTAATTAGTTTGGGGAAATTAAATCTAAATTTATTGAAATTATACGGAGGAGAAAATATTCATGTAAATATAGTTACTGAATAATTAGACGCGTTTATTTACACTGATGATTGGTCAAAATATTTATTTTATATTATATATACATTAATGCATTAATGCCTAGAATTTATATTAAATCATTTATAGATTGGCAATATTTTCTGTTTGAAATAAGCTTTGGAAAGATTTAGGCAAATAAAGTTATCTCAATGTTAATTTTAAAATTACCATATTGTAAACTTTCGTTTTTTGCTCATTCTCAACTATCTCTCTCTCTTGATTACAGGTTCAACTTTATTCAACTATAAATACAAAGCGCATTGTCCCGCCAAGGACACTGGCGCCCAAAGGAAAGCAATACAAGAGAGAGAGGGAGAATCTATTTATATATCCAAAAATATATGCACAAAGGCATTTACCATATTCTTAAAATTGGTTTCAAACAAGCATATACTATATACATAGGTAATTTAATTTAAACACACCTCAAAATAAAGAAAAGGGAAATAAAAAATCATATATACAGCACATAAAGTTACAATTATACCTAACACTTGAGATTATTTTAAAAAATTGATATAAATTTACAAAATCTATTGAATACAATGTATGAAACCCTGCTGGATATCAGTTCTCTTGGATCGGTACAGAGAATACCTTTACTGAGTCTGTAGTCTTGAAATGGTGCGAAATTGAATTTGTTGTTGAATCCCCCTATCTAAGAGGGAGGACGTTTTCGAGTATCTCTCGCCCGAGCAGATCTATGCTCTAAAGGAATTACTTGACAAGGCAATCGCCCATGTCGGGGACTTCGACCTATGCAAGATGCTGTCCGACTTCAGGGCAGAATGCGACATTGATCGAGGCGACACCCAGTGAGATTCGTCTGATACAAGCAATTTGTAATTATTTTGTTTTATACACACATTATTTTTCATAATTAACCCTATATAATCTTATATTCTTAAGTGAACTCCCTTTTCCTGTCTCATCAGATTAATCGCACTATTTAGTACACTTTCAATTTTTTTTCAGAGAACACCATCTGATTTTATTGAGGCGTGAAGACCTGAAATGCACTTTCTGTGGATCAGGAATAACAACGGAAATGTTGCACTACTTATTTGACTGTGCTGCTCTGTCTGAGGAAAGACGAAAACTAAATGATAAAACGGGGCAACTTTATCCTTCATTTCCGGCACTAATTAATGAAATATCAAAGAATAGGTATATAGCGATGGCGATATTTGGATTCCACAAGACTATATCCCGAAAAAAGGCCACACAGTGTTCTCCCCATTCCTTGTGAACTGGCGAATCCTGTATAGGGCGAGAGGCCCTAAATAAAGGCTTTTTGTTGTTGTTGTATAATCTTAAATGGACATTGTAATAAATCAGCTTCAATCTCAATCTCTCTCACTCATAAATATATTAAATCGATATAAAAAATAGACAATGAGGTTTTAAACCAATTTAAGGAGAATATATGTTGATAAACAAAGATACTATTCTATTATTATTATTCACACACTAAATTATTATAAATTTATGTCTACCTCTTTTTACATTCCTTTCAGCTTTTGTTTATTGTAATAACAATGTACCTCTCTCTTGTGAAAAGACAAAATTAGAAAGCTCTTAATAAGATCATTTATAAAGTTTGTAGTAAGTTATTCAAATATTTCTTAGAGAAATTATAATATACTTCGGATATAGAGCAATGTTTTACTGTATATGTCTTTCTTATAATAGAACTAAAACAACTATAACTCTGAGAATACAAGGCATTTCAAAAGAACTTCCTTTCTCAAGCGACTTTTAAATCAACAAAACAGACCAATCATGAGTAGAATCTATAAATAAAAATATGAATCAAAGATATAAAAAGACAAAATTATTAGATAAGACTTATTTATAATATAAAAATTATATATACATATATTTTTTTTTTAAATAAAAAGGCCTATTTTAGATCAAAATATCATTTTTTTTATCAATATTTCAGTTGGCTGAACGCCAACTTTTATCAAGGTGTTATAACATATTGATGTGTGTCAACTGATGTGGCGCTGAGTTTGATGTTGGATAGCTCTATTTTCAAAACATATATTATATAAGGAGATGCCTTTTTCTTAATATATATATATATATAATATTTTAATATAACCTTTATATATATTATATATATTTTTTTAGGCGTGTATTTTTGTCTGGAAGTTATACTTATAATTGCTCCTGTTGAAGGGGATGTAAACACGAAAGCTTGAGAAATAAAAAGATGATAGAGAAGTGTTTATTTTAAGTTGAATTGCAATCACAAGTTTTCGGGCATTAATGCCTTTCTTCAAAAGTACAAAAATGAACAATTACGAAACGCTGTTAATATAATATCAAATATGTTGCAAGAAACTTAACCCTGTATCTTTATAGTGATAATATTAAATTATAAATCAATGATGAACGTGTATTTTATATGATATGGTAAATAAACGGGCAGAAGAGAAGTATATCGGCAGGTAGTCCGTGTAGCAAATAGATGCTAATGAATTCCATGATTAGATTTCAAAACAGTCAGTTGACCATGTCCCTAGCTTCTTTTATCCTCGACTCATGTTTTATAGATGGAAGCTTACTCTGGAAAAGTACATTTCAAACCTTACTTCATCCACCTTTTCTTTATCTCAATTTTATCTTTCAATTGTATCTGTTTCAAAAGCTGATCGATTAAAAAAATGATTATATTTTTTATCATTGTGAAAAAAAGATTTTTTCACATAAATATTTTCTAATAATGTTAATAAATATGTACAGTATATGCTATAATACATTTTTTTATATAAAGAAATTATTATTTGCTTGTAAATTTAAATGCATGAGTATTTCGGCAATGGTATGTAGTCGTCTAATTTTGAAAAATAGAATGAAAACAACTTTATATTGTTTTTTAAAAGAGCTGATCGATTAAAAAAATGATTATATATTTTTTTCATTGTGAAAAAAAGATTTTTTTCAAATAAATATTTTCTGAAAATGTTAATATATATGTATATGCATAATAACCTTTTTCTGAGATAAAGGAATTTTATTATTTGCTTTAGATTTTGAATACATCAGTATTGCTCCAATGATATTCAGTTGTGTCATTTTGAAAAATATAAAGAAAACAATTTTATATTACTTTTTGATTTAATTGCGCTAATAAAATAATAGTTTAGGGATTAAATACCTAATTTAAAGCGTGAATAAAGAATTTATGAAAGATTTATTCGTATTTGCATATTTCCGAAAGTTTGTGCCGGCCAAAGGAAACAACAACAATACATTTAGATAGTTTTGAGAATAGAGAAATTCATAAATAAAACTTTAATTAAAAAGACATATATTGGATCAGAATATCAATTTGGTATATTTATTGGTAAAATAAATGGTATTTTGATTCAATATGTCTTTTTAATTAAACATTTTATATAGAGTGAATTCCCGCTATCTGGCGTTCGACTTAACAGAGGTTTTGTTATGGAAACATGATTCAAAATAACATAAGTATTTTCATATAATATATATATACATGAAATAAACTACTGACTTATATTCTCATAATTTTAAATTCAGCTTGTTTGCCTTATTTATTTAACAAAATTCTTACTATCTTTATTTTAATGAAGAATATATTGAGACGGGACCTGACTCAATAGTTGAAACCATTATTTATTTACGTGAAATTAACTATTGACATTTGTTTTCATAATATTCAGAGTGTATGCCTTATAATTTAATAAATAAATTCCTACTGTCTTTACTACGGAATCGGGAGGGTCTGGCTCATCTGTTGTGAACAATCACAGGAGTGGGGGATATGCATCTATCTTTAAAACATATAGAAACACATTATGTATATAGTATTTCGCTACGCAACGCACATTCAAATAAAGATGAATATATATTACATAACACACTAAATTCTAATAATTCTGATAATCAAACTTGCATGCGTATTTAAGGAATATGTGATCTAATGATAATTTTGATATTATCATTATCAATTTTGAATTTATAGAAAAAAAAACGGTCATAAAACACACTTCTTCTTCTTCTTTCTTATCTCCACTCAATCACACTAAGGTATCAAGCTTGTAAAGCTTGAGATTTTTGATGGTGTCTAAAACACACCACAACCATCAAAATGGGTGCTTATGCTAATCGCCAATTATAAAGTCTATTTTGACGGGAAAGGTGACTTTTATTTTATAGATTAATATCTAACTAGCAAATTTATATATATATATATGGATCCTTACACCTATTTCTACTTTTCGATTTAGGATCTTGATCAATCAGAGAAGTTTAGAATACCTGAGATTCTATTTTAATGTATCAAATACAAAGGTTAGAGTCACCTTTTAATAGAAGATACAATTACAAGTTACTGTGTCTTTCTCTTGTCTTCTTACTTTATAAGTTTATAAATTCTAAAGAGTTTGACAAAGGATATTTTTATTATATTAGTAAAATTTATGCTTATCTTTAGAAATTATTTTACTATATAAAATAATTATAAAATTTAAAAGGCATACAATTTTGCCTCCATATTTATTAAAATTTATTAGACTTCTGAGAAATATATTTTAGAAATTTGCATAAATATATAAAATTAATATCAATATTATTTATTTGCATCTAATGAAATGTTATAACATATTAACATAGTTCTAAAATAAAAATTATGATAATTATATTGATGAATATAAAAGCTGTTTGAGTTTAAACACATCTAAGAATTCTTTAGAAATTTGCATAAATATATAAAAATAATATCGAAATTATATATTTGCATTTAATGAAATGTTATAACATAGTTCTAAAATAGAAATTATGATAATTAGATTGATATATATAAAGGCTGTTTGGGTAGAGCGTGGTGTGTTTCGTTTCGAAGATGGAAAGAACACTGGCTCGTGTGCTTTGTCAAAAAAGACAGATCTACAAGGCCGTTTCTAATGTTGTAGATGCCATAAGAATTAGGTCGTCGAATACTTATCCACTTGGACTAACGGAAGCAATTATGCCAGTGGGAATAAAGAATTTAAAAGAAATCCAACAAAAAGGCATACCAACGTTCAACCTAAAAAACAACTTAGCTACTTCTCTTGCAACTAATCCATTGAAAGAAAACTTTCAGATATCCTATTCTAAAGTTTCAGAAACTAATGAACTTGTAGAAATATGGGAATTTAATGATTATTTTGCAACTGTGTTGAACTCATTGAAAATCGGGAATTGTCATGGATTCTCCACTTCAACTCCTCTAGCTGCATCACTGATCTCACAAAAGTACAATACATCATTAATGCGATCAATCAAACCTGGAAGTACTTGGCTCTTGCAGGAATTTTACAGTACAGGAAATAAAAGGAATTCAAATTTATACCATCTTCGATCTTTCCATTCAGACAACATGCGTGGTAAAGAAAGAAATTCTAAGGAAGATGCTCGTCAGAAGGAATGGTCTACGAAATCCCAATCTGACAGTATTATGTCCGCTTCGATAACAGCGATGCTGACGCTTTTAATTTCGGTCATATGCATCCTATATAATAAAATACGTGGAAAAGATAGCAAAATAGAGCAAAAGGAAACTTCTGAAAAATAATCTAAATCTCCAGACAAAGCTGGCTAAATATTTACACTATACTAACTTATTATTTGTACCGATATTTTGTGTTCTCTCGCTTTTGGAGTTGAAATAAATGATTTAAATTTGATTGTGTGTGGTACCATATATACTTAAATATACTAAAACTAACGTAGAACACATTTGCCTTTTGATATTTTAATTATATATCTGAATATACTTCTCTGAAACTTTATATTCCCCATATAAATTTCCTATAATAGCGACTAATTATTTAAAATCAATACGACTCGAAATTCTAAAGTAATATAGTAACCATTAGACGAAAAACATGGTGAAGGAAGACGAGTTTCTTTTATTGATGCATAGGTGCAAGCTTTCGGGTAAAAAAACAGGTTTTAACCCGAAAGCTTGCACCTATGCATCAATAAAAGAAACTCGTCTTTCTTCACCATGTTTTTCGTCTAATTTCAAATCAGGAAGAATTTTCTATCTATATAGTAACCATTTAATATAAAACCTATGGCTTAATTGAACCAAATTTAGGCTTTTGGTTATATTCTCTGAATAGAGGCATTTAATTAACCAATATTCAATCAACACAAGGTAATAAGACCAAATCCAAATAGTGTCTGACTTTTCGGTAACAGTGTTGTTACCATCTTCATGCAAAAGTACTGAATGATATTGTCTGTACTTTTGTCTGAAGATGGTAACAGCGTTGTTACCATAACGTCACACACTTATTTTATTTATTTGGATTTGGTATTATTACCTTGTGTTTATAATCTATAATCCAAATTGTGCCTTATCAATATTCAATCAATAATCGAAAATGTGTAATTTTTTTTTGTATTCAAATGTATACAAATTTTAAATATATACACATATTTTTGCTGAACATAATGTTGTGTACAATGTTTTAATTAAACAATATTTTTTAAATTTAACTTTCGAACATAGAATACATTTTTGAACAATTTCGAATTTTGAAATTCATAAGTACAATACATATATTTTAAGAGTTTTCCATCAAATAAATTTTATTGCAAATTTATTTTTTCCTAATATTTTTTACTGATTTTTGTATTTTCAAAAATAAATATTTTAGAGTATAAAATGAGGTACAATTCGCACCATTTTTTTTATCGTTTAGAATAAACTTAATGACAAACAAATTCATCTTGATCTAAATAACCCGATTTACATTTTTAAAAAAAACGAAAGATATTTTGTAGTTAGAATATTCAATAATTATAATATTGGTATGTTTTTTAACACCTTATAAATAAAAGATACACCCAATGTTTTATTTGTTTATAAATTTCTTGAAAAAAAACGTTCTTTAAAATAAATTATTCATATTTTCAATTCATTGAATATCAAAGATAACATATTTAAGAAAAACACAAACACTTGAGAAAGCAGGAAAAAAACGTATTAGTAAAATATATAACTCTTCACACATGTAAAACTTGGAAAGTTTTGAGATTGAACTACGTACAATGTCGCGGTTTATATAAAAATTGAAACTTTTATTAGCAATGTGAAAAAACGCGTCCGTGGTTAGCTTTTTCTTGATTAATCAAGAATGGGTATTTGGCCAATTCTGGAATAATTAAAAATCAACGAGAATAGTTTATATTTATTCCGATAGATGGCGCAAGACATCAGCAACTTTCAGTTGCACGATAAAGAGATTCCTTTTTCTTCTTTTTATTAGCAGTTATCCTATTTGAATCCGCATGAAGCTATAGAAATTCATACTATAAAAGAATATATATATGACTTGAAAATAATATCAGATTTATATAAATAAAACATATATATAT
This sequence comes from Cordylochernes scorpioides, assembly GCA_030710605.1. Taxonomy (NCBI): domain Eukaryota; kingdom Metazoa; phylum Arthropoda; class Arachnida; order Pseudoscorpiones; family Chernetidae; genus Cordylochernes; species Cordylochernes scorpioides. Next base: position 57,082,901 of record CP092885.1, on the reverse strand, counting down.
ATATAACAGTTTTATAGTTTGGGCAGAACTTAAATTTGTATATTAACAGAATGTATATATAATGATAGAATTTGGAAAGTATGATAATTCACAATTAGAGAGAGTGTGTTGTATGTGTGTTATTAATACGCGTATATTCCATCGTGCGCTATTGGAAATTTATGAAAAAAATGTTAGAATACTTTACTCCGCTAAAGATTTCTCAACAAATTAATAATCAAAATACACTGGTCCGCAAAATTAAAGGAACAACATATTTTTTCATTTATCTCAAATTTTATTGAAAATTTATCAATGAAATTTTATACACAAATTTATTATTCCATTATAGATTAGAATACCCGAAATCAAAGAATTCTAACACGTATTTTATGCAAATTAGCCGGTCAAGCGATGATCTTCTTGCAGTCAGTGCATAAATATCTTGGATATTGTTGTTAATATGGGGTGTGATCGCCTTTAACTGATAGACAGGCTCTACATAGGTGACCCATATTAAGAATTAGGGAGTTTATCAGCTCCTGTGGAATCAACGGCCACTCTTGTGTTAAGGCTGTTTCTATCTCATGAGTGTTTCTAGGAGGGGGTTGGAGGGATGAGATCCGCCGTCCTAGGTTGTCACATACATGCTCAATGGGATTTAGGTCTGGGGATCGAGCTGGCCAATTCATCCGAGAAAGTGCATGGTTTTGGAGAAAAGTGTCGACCACACCAGCCCTATGTGGCCGGGCATTATCATCCATTTTAAGAAGGTTTTCTACCATTTCTAATGATTGAGGCATCACATATGCCGCCAAGATCTCGTCCCGATACCTCTGTCCAGTCAGGGTTCCTTGCCGAAAAATGTGGAGTGCTGTGTGACCGCCCAAGAAGATTCCAGCCCAGACCATAAAACAATGGCTTCTGTAGGGATCCCTTTCAACCATATTTCGGGGATTATTTCTGGTTCCTACCTCTCTCCAGACAAAGACACGACGATAATAGCTGTTTAGAGAGAATCTGGACTCATCAGTGAACATTACATGGCTCCATACATCTGGATTCCAAGCGACATGTTGTCTGCGCCAAAGTTCCCTTGCTATCTTTTGAGGTGATGTCAACGGCACACAAATTATGGGTCGTCGAGCATAGAGGCCCTTCATGTGAAGCCTTCTGCGTATTGTATCAGTTGAAATGGGAGAAAACTTTCTTCTAATGGATGATAATACCCGTCGACATAGGGCTGATGTGGTCGACACTTTTCTCCAAAACCATGCAATTGCTCGGATGAATTAGCCAGCTCGATCTCCAGACCTAAATCCCATTGAGCATGTATGGGACAACCTAGGACGGCGGATCTCATCCCTCCAACCCCCTCCTATAAACACTCATGAGCTAGAAACATACTTTTAAAAAAGAGTGGACGTTGATTCCACAGGAACTCCCTAATTCGTAGTATGGGTCGCCGATGTAGAGCCTGTCTATCAGTTAAAGGCGATCACACCCCATATTAACAACAATTTACATTGTGACCGGCTAATTTGCATAAAATACGTGTTTGATTTCTTTGATTTCGGGTATTTTAATCAATAATGAAATAATAAATTTGTATATAAAATTTCATTGATAAATGTTCGATAAAATTTAAGATGTATGGAAAAAATATGCTGTTTCTTTAATTTTGCGGGCCAGTGTATTTTGAGTTTAAAACTCCTCCACAGAGGTGTTATTCTTTTTATAATTATTAAATGATTATACTTGACAGAAAGACCTGTGGAATAGGTCTTTAATTCGAAATCTTGTGAATAATAATATATTTAAGAAAATCTTTGCTAAGTATACTTATTTGAATACTTTTAACTATGAGTTATGCCATAGAGTATAGAAATGATAATTTATTCTTAATTGTTCAATATAAATCTTCAAATTCTGCAGTTCTTCAACCTGTTTGAAGCTTGGGACAACTTTATATTTTGCTATACTGTAAACATCACTAATTGCCTCTCCGGTAAAACAAATGTTGATTCGTTCTCACCTTATATACAAGTATATTGCCGTATATTTCTGAAGTTTTGATTTCTTAATATTTTGCCATATCTAATAGCAAAGATACCTTACCAGACCACCTCTTTGAATGTTTCTAAACAATACGAAAAAATACTGATATACAGAAATATCAAAACCATTGTCATTTTAAACTTCTCATGTACAAACTTAAGGGAGTGCAAATATTTTTTGTTATCGGTCGTCTTGTTATTTTTTAGAGATAATTTTGTTCACACTTGGTTATCTCGCGTGTCTTCGATAAAGGTCACTGTAATATCTTTCAGAGTTATTGTCTGAATCCCGATATACATGCTAAAAGGTGCAACTTCCTTAAGGTTTGTTCACACTTGGTTATCTTGTGTGTCTTCAATAAAGGTCACTTAAATAACTTTCAGAGTTATTGTTTGAATCCCGATATACACGCTAAAATGTGAAACTTCCTTATGGTTTGGCTATGAGTATATATCGGTTATCTCGTGTGTCTTCAATAAAGCTCACTTTAATAACTTTCAGAGTTATTGTTTGAATCCCGATATACACGCTAAAATGTGAAACTTCCTTATGGTTTGGCTATGAGTATATATCGGTTATCTCGTGTGTCTTCAATAAAGCTCACTGTAAAATCTTTCAGAGTTATTGTCTGAATTCCTTTATACATTCTAAAAGGTACAACTTCCTTAAGTTTTGTCCATGAGTGTATGTTATCTCGCGTGTCTTCAATAAAGGTCACTGTAATATCTTTCAGAGTTATTGTGTGAATCCCGATATACATGCTAAAAGGATCAACTTAAGTTTTTTTCCATGATTGTAAGTAATATTACAAATGGAACCATCAAAGGTAATTACAATATAATTCAAATTGATTGTAAAATAACAAATAGTGGATTTTAGACAACACTTTAACGTGTTATAGGTTTTGAGGAAAGATTCAAAATCACAATAATGTATTGATCGGTATCAAAAGATTCATCTCTTTAAATCTTATAATAAAATCTTCCATTTATTTGAATATTCGATATATTTTACCAAAATGAACCTTTATTTTAAGTATCACCGTTTACAAATCTTAAAGGTTTGTAATTTTTAGATAAACTTTAAAATTATTTCGAAATAGTATGTCAAATTTATTTTCCAAAAAATAATACACATAATTATTTATATTATCGATGGTTCTTTTATATCTAATACGTAATTATCAGTAAAATATTGAAAAGGTGTCAAATTTTCATAAATAAATACTTTTTCTGAAGTAATATTAATGACATTTTAAATATTTGTCGAATGAACATTTATAAAGTTTTTTTTATATATAAATTTGCAAATCGGGGAATTCGCTTTAGTAAATTCACTGATTTAAAAAAATAAAAATTATTTTTTCTATACATACATGTTACTGAAAATTGTTCTGTTCAGTAGAAAAATAATATTCAATTACCCGATATTTTATTATAAAATTCATATATGACAAACAGGATACATTTACCTATAATGAAGTCCAATAAATGCATTCTTGAAATTGAGAAACTGCATATTTGCATATAATCCAATCGAAAATTCATATTTACATACTTTCCGATATATTACATTATGCAAATATAGTTACACTATAAATAATGGATATGAATAAGCTATTTCAGTATCGCAAAGTGTGCGAGAGTGTTTGAAGATGATGTGGACTCGGGCAAATGTATGTTTCTTTCCCAATTCCAGATTCTTCCATCAGACATCAAAGATGTTAGAAACCAAGAAGTTACCTTGGCTAGAGTTACCTAATGCTGTTATGGGAATGGTAAAGCCTGTGAAGATATGGATATTTCAAGAGGTACCCAATGGGTTAAACTTCAATCTTTTCAAGAACAAAAGCTATTTTAAAGCTGCCTTCGCCAACCATTCATTTAATATAAGTAATTCGAAGGAATTTCCCATGTTGTCTACACAAGCTCGGAAAACATTGAACATGGGAATTTTGAAGGAAAATTGCACTTCACTGCAAAAAGTCAATCTAATTAAGAAAGGAAGCGTGCAATATCTTTACGATTCTTCTTTTCTAGAGGCCAATCGAAAAATAAACGAAAATCTTAAAAGTGTCTACATAACTTCTTTAGAAAATCTCTTTGATAGAAACCTTCAGAAATTTCCTACTTCAACTAAAGTAGAAATCGCTCCATTGGTGAACGAAAATGTTCTGAAATTGCATACCTTTCCTGCTCTAGCAATATCTCCATTAGAAAACGAAGACCTAAAATTCGCTGCTTTATCTACTCTAGTAAACACTCTATTGGAGAACAAAGATTTCCAGAAATTTTATTCTTTAAATAGTATAAAAGCTCTACCAATGGAAGTCTGTAACTCTTCTATGATTTGTCATGAAGCCTCGAAATATATCGAATCAAGAAAACCATGGATTTTAAAGAATTTCGGCATTGCATCTTCAATAAAAAGCCCTGGAAAGCTTTCTACTATTCGCCCTTTCCATTCAACGGCTACTCGCTGTAATGATGAGGAAAGTAACAACCAAAAGCCGAAAGTGAACAAGAGAAATTGTACAAATTTTGGACCGATTCTTTCTATAGTTTTACTGATTTATTTTCTATTAGAGATATACCTTATTGTATCAGATATGGGATATCTACCAAAATACAAAAAGTGATATATTGATTTTGAAATTTAAATTTAGTTTAAATTTTGTTTTGGCATTGAATATAATAAAAACTGTTGCATTGTAAACCCTCGTTTATTCAATTTGTTTTTACGCTACCTATATAGTTCTACATTTATTTATTATTCAACCAAACATAGAATCGGCGATATTTCAGAATTGTGTACTTTTCTTAAGTAACCTTTATCAATTACCGCAAAATTTTCACAATTGCAAATCTATAAATAAAGCAAGGTAATCAATGTGTTTGGCACATAAAAAATATGGAGTTGAAATGCTTTTCACATATCTTGTTCCATTTAATAAGTAAAACCATCTCTAAATTGACTTCTATAAAGGATCCTATTGGTTAAAACTGTGTACTATAAACATTTTTCTATTACTTTAGAAACTATAAGTTTCGTTATAAGGAAGGTTTTACTTTATGCAATTCGCTTTACCGAGGTTTTTCTGTTTCTACAAAGATTGCTTGTATAATTTATAGTTGAGGTAACTTGTTTTAAACATTTACGTAAGATTATTCTGTCTGAAATATGAAAACACAAATTCTTTACTATACCTATTCATAGATAATTAATTTATTAAATTGGTTAATAAAATTTAGAAAGAGGCTTTTTGAAGCCTAAAATAGTCTATTATTGTCTTATCAGAATTTAGGCTGAGATTGTGAAGGCTGAGAAAATGAACTATTTTTGATCAAAATATTTGTATAATCAACAAATTTGTCTAATCTTTTGCCTACTACACTCATGGACAGAACTTAAAGTTGAAACCCATGTTTCCGGTCGTGTTTTTATTTTTTTGGATCTCCACATGCAAATTAAAATTTGTAGCCTATTTATGCAAAGCAAGAGCTCTAGTATATCTAAAACGAGTAAATTGACTCTATATTCAGCGTTGAACGAACAGGTTTTCAAAATTTACGTTTTATATTTTGCATTGTCTATTTATACTGTTAAAATGCCTCCTCCAAAAATTCGTGCTCATTGTGAACATATGTCAGAGTTTGAAAGAGGTCTTGCGATTGGATTGAAAGATTCTGGTTGATCAAATCGACTAATCGCGCGACATGTGTGTCGAAGTGATGCGGCTATTAGACAATGTTGGCAAGAATGGATCAAAACGGAAATATGAAACAATAGGACGGCAGTGATCGACCAAGAAACACAGCAGTACGGTAAAATTATGATTCAAAAATATATTATCATATTATATTAAATGGAATAATAAATATTTACATTAAGACATAAAATGAAAAATATCAAGGATATATTTTGAAAAAGATTTTTTCTATACATACGTGTTACTGAAAATGGTTCTCTTCAGTAGAAAAATAATATTTAATTACAAGAGATTTTATGGTCGAATTCATATATAACAAATAAGATAAATATACCTATAATGAAGTCCAATAAATGCATTCTTGAAATTAAGAAACTGCATATTTGCATATAATCCAATCGAAAATTCATATTTACATACTTTCCTATATATAACATTATGCAAATATGGTTACACTATAAATAATGGATATGAATGAGCTATTTCAGTATCGCAAAGTTTGCGAAAGTGTTTGAAGATGATATTGACTCGGGCAAACGTATGTTTCTTTCCCCATTTCAGATTCTTCCATCAAACACCAAAGATGTTAGCATCCAAGAAGTTACCATGGCAAGAGTTACCTAATGCTGTTATGGGAATGGTAAAGCCTGTAAAGATCAGGAAATTCCAAGAGGTTCCCAATGGGTTAAACTTCAACCTTTTCAAGAACAAGAGCTATTTCAAAGCTGCCTTCGCTATCCATCCATTTAAGATATGTAATTCGCAGGAATTTCCCATGTTGTCTACACAAGCTCGGAAAACATTGAACATGGGAATTTTGAAGGAAAATTGCACTTCACTGCAAAAAGTCAATCTAATTAAGAAAGGAAGCGTGCAATATCTTTACGATTCTTCTTTTCTAGAGGCCAATCGAAAAATAAACGAAAATCTTAAAAGTGTCTACATAACTTCTCTAGAAAATCTCTTTGATAGAAACCTTCAGAAATTTCCTACTTCAACTAAAGTAGAAATAGCTCCATTGGTGAACGAAAATGTTCTGAAATTGCATACCTTCCCTGCCCTAGCAATATCTCCATTAGAAAACGAAGACCTAAAATTCCCTGCTGTAAACACTCTATTGGAGAACAAAGATTTCCAGAAAATGTATTCTTTAAATGGTATAAAAGCTCTACCAATGGAAGTCTGTAACTCTTCTATGATTTGTCATGAAGCCTCGAAATATATCGAATCAAGAAAACCATGGATTTTAAATAATTCCGGCATTGCATCTTCAATAAAAAGCCCTGGAAAGCTTTCTACTATTCGCCATTTCCATTCAACGGCTACTCGCTGTAATGATGAGGAAAGTAACAACCAAAAGCCGAAAGTGAACAAGAGAAAATGGAAAGATTGGAAAGAAATTGTATCGATTTTTGCTGCAATTTTAATGATTTATATAATAATAGAGACATACCTTATTGCATCATCTATGGGATTTCTACCAAAATACAAAAAGTGATATGTTGAATTTGAAATTTAAATTTAGTTTAAATTTTGTTTTGGCATTGAATAGAATAAAAGTTGTTGCATGGTAAACCCTCGTTTATTTAATTTGTTTTTTACGCTGCCTATATATAGTTCTACATTTATTTTTATCCAACCAAACATAGAATCGGCGATATTTCAGAATTGTGTACTTTTATTAAGTAACCTTTATCAATTTCCGCAAAATTTTCACAATTGCAAATCTACAAATAAAGGGAGGTAATCAATGTGTTTGGCACATAAAAAGTATGGAGTTGAAATGCTTTTCACATATCTTGTTCCATTTAATAAGTAAAACCATCTCTAAATAGACTTCTATAAAGGATCCTATTGGTTAAAACTGTGTACTTTAAACATTTTTCTATTACTTTAGAAACTATAAGTTTCGTTATAAGGAAGGTTTTACTTTATGCAAGTCGCTTTACCGAGGTTTTTCTGTTTCTACAAAGATTGCTTGTATAATTTATAGTTGAGGTAACTTTTTTTAAACATTTACGTAAGATTATTCTGTCTGAAATATGAAAACACAAATTCTTTACTATACCTATTCATAGATAATTAATTTATTAAAATTTTGTTAATAAAATTTAGAAAGAGGCTTTTTGAAGCCTAAAATAGTCTAATATTGTCTTATCAGAATTTAGGCCGAGATTGTGAAGGCTGAGAAAATGAACTATTTTTGATCAAAATATTTGTATAATCAACAAATTTGTCTAATCTTTTGCCTACTACACTCATGGACAGAACTCAAAGTTGAAACTCGATGTTTCCGGTCGTGTTTTTTTTTTTTTTTTTGGATCTCGCACATGCAAATTAAATTTTGTGGCCTATTTTTGCAAAGCAAAGGCTCTAGTGCATCTAAAAAGAGTAAATTGACTCGATATTCAGCGCTGCACTAGCTGTATTTCAAAATTTACGTTTTAATATATTTCAGTAAATCTATTTCTACTGTTACAATGCCTCGGAGAAAGATTAGTGTTCATTACGAACATATGTTAGAGTTTTAAAGAGGTCGTCATGTGATTGGAAGAGTGATGGCGTGACATGTGTCGAAATGATGCGGCTATTAGACAATGTTGGCAAGAGTGGATCAACAACGGAAATGTGCAACAACAGGACGGCATCGGTTAACCAAGGAACACGGCAGTACGGGAAAATTATGATTCAAAAATATGGCATCATATTAAATGGAATAATAAATATTTACCTTAAGAAATATAAATTACATGAAAAATATAAGGAAATATTTTGTAAAATTAAAATATATATATTATATATCTAAATATAAAAATATTCTATAATTAAAAATATATATTTTATTTCCATTCATTGATAGTTCTACTTGTTTTTTTATTATAGTTTTAGAATACGCCGACTTTTAATACTTGTTGTAAATATGTAGTTATCTAACCTATTTTTGAAATTCACTAATATATAATTCATTTCATAAATTCTATATAACTGTGAAAAATGTCTTATTGTAATTTTCTTCAAGTAATTTAAAATAAAAACTACTTGATAGTAAATAGTTCTTTTTCTGCTTTTCTTTCAAAATGACACGACTGCAAACGATACCATTAAGTACTCATGTACTCAAAAGAACCAGCAATTAATTTCTATCTCAAAATAATATTTATTATAACATATATATGTGCGTGTGTGTGTGTGCGTGTGAAAACAAATACAAAATAGGTCAGGTGTTGATATTATAAACAAAAAAAGTGATATCCTGACCAGGCTCACATGAGCATTTCTAGGGCCAACAACCCCGAAACGCGTTCATGGTTGACTTTTCTTGATTTATCAATAAATTGGGTTGGCCAATTATCACGGAACAAGTTAAATAAACGTTCAGTTTATTTTTGTTATACTAGATAGCGCTCTATCATATAGAAATTTTCATATGAGTGGTCAGGATATGCCTTTTTTTAATACTATATACACCTATATTTTACCCCGATTTACACGGTAGATACGTTCCTGAGAAAAAACGTGTAAATCGGGGGATAGGTGTACACAGAAATAAAAATAAAATGCATTGACAGGTTAAAATATGTAGTCAGCACATAAGCTCTGGATTCTTCGTGAGATGTGTACACAGCGCATGTGTTCAATCACAGTAGCATTTAGTATAGTGCGATAGTGCGATAAAAAAATAAAAAAACTTATTTGGAAAACAGTGTAAAAGCGAAAACGTGTAAAATAAAGTACCGGGTAAATCGGGGGATAGGTGTATATTTCGAAACAATTAAAGATCTAATCAAGTTCACGCTAAAGCTTCAGTAGTTACGCCTCATATACGCGGAATCTAGTGGGAAAAACAAGAAAGAGGAATAGAGAGTCCATGTATGAACTAACAAAAACAGAACAATGATAATGTATAGTCCAATAAGGAAAGAAATTTAAAAAATGATTAGAAATTTTATTTAAAAATATATATGTTATAATATAAAAATGAGATTTTCTGCTGTATTCTGATCATGTTGAGGATTATGGTAATGGTGATGCAGTCGTGGTTAAAAATCTTGAAAGAATAATGATATAAATAGTCTTATAAAGCTATATAACCAGTTTAACCGCATAAGTTTCTTTTTATTTATGAAAAATCATTTTTAATTTCAAAGAGAAATAATTTAATATTTCTAACTTTTGGATGACGTATGAAAAGGTTGAATATATGAAGAGTGATGGTCGATATATGAATGGATGACGTATGGAGGGTGAAAAATATGAAGAGTAATGGCGAACGGAAAAATAAAAGTGTCCAGGAGCGGGAATCGAACCCACAACCTTCTGCTTACCGGGCAGGTGCCATGTCCACTATTCCCGCTCCTGGACACTTTTATTTTTCCGTTCGCCATTACTCTTCATATTTTTCACCCTCCATACGTCATCCATTCATATATAGACCATCACTCTTCATATATTCAACCTTTTCATACGTCATCCAAAAGTTAGAAATATTAAATTATTTCTCTTTGAAATTAAAAATGATTTTTCATAAATAAAAAGAAACTTATGCGGTTAAACTGGTTGTATAGCTTTATAATTATACGCCGCAGTCATTTATAAGTATTATAAATAAATAGTCTTGATCAGATATTGCTTTAATTGAACCCATGGAATATATATATAAAACAATTTGATGAAAGTAATGCCTGGCTTAAGGCGAGTAGAACAAGGAGAAACAAAATATTATTTACATAATGTACAAAGGTTTTGAGCCGGCCATTGGGATAAAACAACAACAGTTTTTATAGGGGAAGAGTGACCTCTGGCGGTCGATTTAGCAGAATATTTGAATCTATGAAAATATGATTTTAAATAAAATAATATTTTATATAACATATATATTTAGCGATTCTATTATATATATTACTGAAGTTATATCATCATTTTTAGCCTTGTAGAGGGCTGTAGTCGGGGTCCAAGGGACAACGGGACACCACGAGAATTGAGATAAAGGAATGAAATCTAGATCAGTAATTATGGACAATCGGAGAAATATCACAAACTCTTGATTATTTGTGTCAATTTTCTTATCCACATTCTAGCGTCGTCTAGGAATAACGTTGTTCGTGCGAATAAGATAAGAAAAAGATAGATTATATATATATATATATATATAAAGCTCTATTTTGTATATTGTTATCCTTAATTTCGTTTTCTAATTCTACCAGATATTTTTCATGCTCTCTATCTCAATATAATAAAGATTTTAAAACAATATTTTCATTTTTTCATTAAGAAAAAGGCATCTCCTTATCGTATAAATGAAAGTTGCTGATGGCTTGCGCCATCTATCGGAATAAATATCAACTATTCTCGTTGATTTCTAATTATTCCAGGATTGGCCAAATACCCAATCTTGATTAAACAAGAAAATACAACCACGGACGCGTTTCTAAACATAAATATGTTTAGATAATTATTATTGTACATATAGATGTTTTTATTCTTCATTCAATTATTTTATAATAAAATATAATTCATAAGACTTTATTTATGTATATTTGAGAAGCTATATATAATAGATATATTAGTTATAAATAATATACACACCTATACAACTAAGAAAAAGGATATTTTAGTATCTCGATAATGCTAGCTTCATGCATTATTCAATACAATACGCTACCATTTTGATGGCCGCTTTGTCGAGAAGTCATTTAAGCATCAATGGCTGTCGAATCCAAAATGACATTCTAAATGTTTGTCATTATGCTACCAGAAGCATCAGCTGAATTTAATATTCAACGACTAAATTATTCCATAATACCTTCTTTTTTCCCATTTTGCCTGCATAGCAATATATGCCTAATATCATTTTCTTAACCATTATCAATAGATTTGACTTGTTAATGTGATTTCGTTTAAGTGTTAAAAATAAAGTTCTATTTTAAAAAATGATATGTCTGATGTAAATAGGATTTCTATTTTTAATATTTCCGGATTATTTTTATATGTTGGAAATCTTAGATTTATATAATTATTTTATTACTATATTATTTCGATGATTAACTCGCTTTTTTAAATTTTAATCTCCAATAAAGTGATAAAGCACAATTTGGATTATAGATTATAAAATAATACAATAATTTCTTGAAAATAAAGATACTTCGACCAGTAAATCTTTTATTACCTATGAATACCAGCCTGAATATGAATGCCGGCAAGGCAGCCTTAATATTTACGATAAAAGAAAATAGGACCTAATCCAAATAATTTAATAGTGTGTGACCTTTCGGCAACAATATTGTTACCATCATCAGATAAAAGAATAAATATATCGATAACCTTAATATCTTAGATATTGTATTTGATAAAATATGTATATAAGCTTTAGGAATAGTAAAATTATATGCAAATATGGAGATACAATGTTCCCCATACCGTATCGGATATATTTAGAATTGCCCAATACAATATAATAGTTTTAAAAATCATTATCATGGATTAAACTGAAGAAACTGCTGGAACGGCTCACCCAATTCTTCAACTTCCAAATATAAACTAATGAAAGGAAGAAAAAATTGCAAAGAGTTTCTTTATTCTAAATGTTGGCGAGCTTTCAGGCGTTAGCCTATCTTCAGGCCGATTTCGCAAAAAATATATATATACGTTTTGCAAGCTGAAGGGATTTGCGAAATATAATGCTTTTGTACTTGTTTTTTTTTTTTGCGAAATCGGCCTGAAGATAGGCTAACGCCTGAAAGCTCGCCAACATTTAGAATAAAGAAACTCTTTGCAATTTTTTCTTCCTTTCATTCCTTGAATATCTAATTGCAATTATTTAGGATTTTATTAAATATCAACTAGTTTAGTAACAAACCAGGATATATTATCTGGTGGTATTTTGGTGGAAGTTAGTGCTAAAACAGATTGAAAATGTACACTCATAACCAAAACTTAAAGAAGATGTACCTTTCCACATGTAAATCGAGATTCAGACAATAACACTGAAAGTTTTTACTGTGACCTTTATTGAAGATACACGAGATAACCAAGTATGAAGAAATTACCTCTTTCTCTCTCTTTTCATTCACATCTATTTATTCATATATTTATCATTACTTAATCTTATTTACTCATATTTATGTATTTAACTTTATATAATCTCAAAAACCTTGTAATAAATCAGTTTCAATCAATCAATCTCTCTCTCTCTCTTCCACTAAAAATACTAAAATAAAAACATACGACAGGCGAAATAAAAAATATATCACTCCCTTAAATTTTGTCCATGAAAGTATAGATTGCGGTATATACTCCATTGATGAGAAATACAGTATATGAATAACTCACCTCAAAATGTTCAAATAAATATTTTTAGAAATTTCGTGTGTTGCACCTTTTCTCAATCTGTAGTTAAAATATATAAATAAGGATTTTTTCGATATACTGTGGCTTTGAAATATTTATAATAAATCAATATATTTTGTTATATAATAAGCTATCTATTAAAAAACATGAGTAAACTATAAAAAGGTTAATGACTAAATTCAATCCAGTGTTGAAATAAACTAACAGAATTAACTATAAGGTGTGGAGAGGATGTCAAAGCTAATTTGTTCCACTCCCTAACCACATTATAAATTGAAACTTTATAATTAGCAGAAGATAAACAACGTTCTCACCACTTGTTAGCTCTATTAGAATATACCCATTTATCTATGTAAAACTACTTTAATTAAACAAAAAATATATTGACCCTAACGATTAATCTTGGAAAGTGTCAAAAAAATTTAATTCTCTTTAATTAATACCATAGAAAATTCTAATAGGATATTTTCTACGTTGTTGCTATATTTTTTTAATGAATAATCGATATATTTTGTTTATTAATTTGAAAATGTATTAGTTTTTATTAGAATACACTAATAATATAGTATGAATATTCAATTTATTCGTGTTACATATATATTCTCTAAAAATTAATTTTGATCAGAATTGCTATTCTTTATTTTTATTTTTAAGAATATATTTATATTAATTTTAATAATTGAATTAACTATTTTTAAATTTTATTGTAAACGGATATTTAGCTAGCAAATTATTTTTGTATTTTATATTCTCTTTTTATAGAGTTAATATATAAAGTAATAAATTGTATTTCTTAACATTATGTTTGTGTGAAATTCCGAAATTGAAGAGAAAACATTTTCACAATTAGAGTTAGATGTACACCATCATCTTAGAACTCCATATCGTTAAAATTCGTGACAAACTTTCTAAAGCCACTTTTTTTGATCAAAAATTACACTAATACACTCATTTTGATGTCGACAGCTGTATGCTTTTTTATACATAGGCAAACAGAGGCAATTTTGTTCACATTTGGTTATCTCATGTGTCTTCAATAAAGGTCACTGTAATATCTTACAGAGTTATTGTCTCAATCCCGATATACATGGTAAAAGGTACAACTTCCTCAAGTTTTGTTCATACTTGGTTATCTCGTGTGTCTTCAATAAAAGTCATTGTAATATCTTTTAGAGTTATTGTCTGAATCCGGAGATATATATGCTACAACGTACAACCTCCTTAAGATTTGTCCATGAGTGTATTTTTGCACACCTAATAGAGCCAATATTTAAACGATGGAGGAAAGGACTGGCTCATCAAATATAAACCCACCCAATGGTTACATTACCAATACCACAGCTTTGAATGATTAAGACAAAAATAATAGAATGCAATTAAAAATCAACGATTAGTTGATATTTATACCGATATATGGCGCAAGCCATCAGTAACTTTCATTTGCACGATCAGGAAATGCCTTTTTTCTTAATTTATCTACCTGATCCAAGTACAGATTCACTTTTGTTCTATTTTTCACATTAATTGGCGTTCTCACGCCCTTCCGGCCTTAATACCTGTTTCATGTTTTTTATGGATGCCCCAAAGACCAGCCTTTTTGGTCGTTGAGGTACAGCTTGCACCACGCTGACGAGGGCCAACAGCCCGAAACGCGTACGCGGTTAGCAATGGGTATTTGGCCAATTCTGGAATAATAAAAAATCAACGATTAGTTGATATTTATTCCGATAGATGGCGCAAGCCATCAGCAACTCTTAGTTGCACGATCAGGAAATGCCTTTTTTCTTTAAAAAAAATAATACAGTTTGGCCTTTTGGCTTAAATTTCCAAAATGGTGTGTTGGGTACAATTTTTATCATTACTAGTAAAGTGTTTTTCTAGATAATGCAAATTTTCTAGCGTTCTGATGCACTATAAAAAGAGATATGTAACTCTAGGTACATACTTATATATATAATTATTAATTAATGATAAAAATTTGATCTTATTTGTGAAGCTAGTTTTTTACTTTGCATTTTCACCAACCCGACTTCTAAGATTGCAGAGATCGTCAAATGATGGTGTATAGTTTTGATATATAATAGTATTTCACATAGTTATTCCTATATCATTATAGGTTATGAAACTATAGCTGCTATAATTACATAGTAAAGATAGTTACATTTTATAAAATTTATTTAATTACACAAAAAATAGTTTTAATTACCTGATAGATTACATTGTTGTTTCTTTGATTCTCATCTACAATTCCTTCAGACCTATTAAACCTATCTACAAGGAAAACCGATACTAAAGGAAAACAATGTTATATGCAAATGAAGAACAATCCCTAAGTTGATGTCATTGAATTAAGACGTTTCTAGAGCAGTTTCCTTCATTAAAGCTTTCAATTGTTTCCTTCACATTTTCCCAAACTCTATTTAATTCAGACAGATAATTCTCTTACATTTCTCAAACCTACCTAATTATAGAAAATTGTATAATTTCCTTATATAAAATTTCAATTTGATTTCTACCATACATTACTCTATGCTATTAAATTAATTGTAAATGTCTTCATCTTCTTTCTTATCTCCACTTAATCATATTAATGTATCAAACTTGTATAGCTTGAGACCTTTGATGGCGTAGGTGTATTGAAATATCTTAAATAAACTACATACCTCTCTCTAATATATCTTGTAAATATAGTCAAGTATAATAAAAGATAATTTAAATTTGTTTTATAATTATATATATCTAGGTTATTTTATTTATTTGTTGTTATCTTTTAATTATTTATATAACTGTTTGATGCATATCAGTATTTTATGCATATTTGTCTCATATTTCTTACTTCATTCTATATATATGGATTTGTTTAAATTCAGAAAACCTCAATACCGTAGTTATACCCGTCGAAAGGCTGTTGAGCCCGAAACCTGTATTGGCGTTATACAAGTACGCTATACTTGTATATATATAGAAGCATTGAGCGCCTCTCCCGTCAAAATAAACGTCAAAACCTGACGCCATTTATTGACCGTCACCGCAAATAGCTGCCTCGGGTCGGTAACAAAGCCACAACACCAGCTTTGGCAAACTGAGAAGCGTCCACCTAGAGACCATGGTTTCGGGCTAATGGCCCTCTTCAGTCTAGGGCGGATTTTATTCCATGAGATCCACACGGGATCTAATGGAATCTCTACAATCTACCAAAGAGGTGTTTAGCTGGCAAGGTGGCTGGGCCAAATCTATCTAGAAACCTGTATATATATAAACACTTCCCTCAGCGAATTGTGTTTTATTTATAATAATATATATATTTGGAATATCTTATATATGAATTCTGTTCATTTTAATGCATATAACATCATTAAAAAAGACAATGGTTTTTCCTTATATAGATATTTCAAAACATAAAGCCAATTTGCATTGAGCATCTATATGGAGTTATAGGTTAAACTAGGTGTCTATTCTTTTATATTTTAATCATTTTGTTTCATTTTAATAATTTCCTTAGTATTGTTAACACAGGTAATTATTCTCTTCTTATAATTCTTTATACTACTATAATACTAAATATCCTACTATTTTATTTCACATAATATACATTAATTCCTTAAACCTTTATACTATTCATTCTATTATATAGATTTATATATTTTTTTTATTATATATTAATTTGATAATCATATATACTATTATTTTGTACTATCATACTTTTATTTTATATTTCTATACTATTATTTTTATAGAGTTTCCTTATATATATATATATATATATATATATATATTGATAGTAATTTCTTTTTGGAAAAAAGAGGAAAAGTAAAATATAAAGAAATAAAGATTTTGAATTTAACTTTGAGTCAGAACAGCAAGCTAATTCTGTATCGAATAGTATCGTTATGAGAATTTCAAAATTTATAAAATTTTGAAATTCTCCTAACGGTATTATATATATATATATATATATATATATATATATTCATTTATAACCCTTTTTATCATTATTTTATACTGTCATACTCTTATTTCATATCTTTATACATTTTAAATATTTTATAGAATCTTTTCGAATATAGATTTTTTGATATTTTAATCTAATTACTTTTATAACATGTCTTATTCCATTAGGAATAAGTATCTTGACACAACCAATGTAAAGAAAAAGAAGAAGACAAAAGACAGCGGTACCAATTGCATTTGTCGATGGAACGAACGTTCAGGAAAAGGTCACTCCCCATTTTAAGTCTAATGGCCTTAAAGCCTTGTGATTTGTCAGAGTTAGGAAATAATTTGGGCTCCTTGATAAATGGTTTACTGGCCTCGGAGCGGTGGTCTTGAAATGAAAACGCCGAGCGTAAACACATATATCTTTTAATTTTTGTTTTATTCTTTTATTTATGTTTTTGGTGTATCGATCATAATAAAAAATATATTCAATTATAAATTTTATAAATTGTATATAGATAATTATATTTATTTATATAGTTCGTTTATATATATACTAGACGAATGGCCCGGGCAACGCCCGGGTTTTACCCGAGTGCGTATATATTTTGAGAACGTTTTAATTCAAATACTATTCGTTACAATTATAAATTGGCGCCATGGATGTCACTCTTGTGAAACGTCCCGTTCCAAACTGTGTGTTTTTAAAATGTTTTAATTAAAATATTATTCGTTATAATTATAAATTGGCGCCATGGATGTCTCTCTTGTGAAACGTCCCGCCCCAAACTGTGTGTGTCTTGAAAATATAAAAATAAAAATGTGAACGGAAAAATATGTCCAGGGTAGCCTAGTGGTCATGGCATCTGCCCGGTAAGCGGAAGGTCGTGGGTTCGATTCCCATCCCTTGACACTTTTTTTATTTTATCCATTCTGACCAAAATCTATCCGTGAACTTCACACAGACAGAATAAGGCAATTATATAAGTAGATAATATAAAAGAAAAAGGGATTCGAATTTATTTGTAAAATCTTTCAGTAGATTGAACGCCAACTTTTATCAAGCTATAGAAATATGGTTTTTATAATAACTATCAGTTCTACATCAATTTTAAAAAGTTGAAATTCAGTCTTTATTATATATAATACACACACAAAGCCTTTATTAGGGACTTGCCCCATACAGATTCTCCCAATTGGGTAAGATAATAATCATCTTGTGTTATTTGCATGGGTAGTAAGATAGAACTGGCTTTATTCTTTATCTCAAAGTCATTCACTTGTTGACTGGTCCTTACATAATGATGATCTAAAAAAAAGTATAGTAAGCTATTGCTTAAGATTTGTTTGCTGATATTTTTGAAAACAATACGTAGGGTGAAATATTGGTACATTTAATTTGTTGATATGGGGCCTTCCTCTCTGCATCAAGGGCTGTACAATTAAGCAGGTAATGGGGGAGGTCTTCAGTAATTTCCTTGTCACACAGTGTACATATTAGGGTTTTGGCCTTAAACGTCAGAACGTGTTTTTTTTTTTTTTAAGACTGTAAATAGTATTCTCGATTGAGCTATGCATCGTTTGACTGGTAAAGGGTAATCATCGTTTAGGTAGCATTCTGTTTTTATTGACGTATGAAAATTATTATATTTAATAGGGAAACAATATATATACATATATGAGATATATAAAGTATTATTATCAAATTTAACTGAAAATATAAATTTTATAATAGACCTGTGAATATATAGAGATATTAGCAATAACGACTACATTTTTCGCTATATGTATTTTTTTATTATGAATAGATTTAATTAGGGATTATTGTTGTTGTCGTGTCCAATGAAGAGCTTCAGATGCCCCCATCTATCTCTATAATAGAGGTAACACTTTTGTTCTTCATAGAAAAATGGGTGTCTTTGGTTAGCTAGTCACTTTGCAGACGGTTCAGAATTTGGTCAAATAGTCAAGGATACCATGGTGGACCTTCGAAAGGTGTGGTCGGACTCCTCTTCTACCCCTATGGATTGGTTAATTTTTAAAATAATATTATTTATAAAGAGAAAAAAGGTCGCCTCTCCCGTCAAAATAGACGTCAAAACCAGATGCCATCTATTCAACGTCGCCGCAAACTAGAGCCTCGGGTTGGTGACAAAGCCACAACACCAGCTATGGCGACCTGAAAAGCATCCACCTAGAGACTATGGTTTCGGGCTAATGGCCCTAGTCAGTCTAGGGCGGAGTAATGATAAACGGAAAAATAAAATCAGGGATGAGATACTCTTCACAATTCATCCTATCATACCTCATCCCTAAGGTTAGAAATATTCGTTATTTCTCCTTAAAATTAATTTCGATTTTTCGTTCAAAATAAACACATGCGGGATAATTTTCAAATGTTGTTCTACAAACAAATATACCTTGTTTGGCAATTACGGGTTTTCTAACCAAGAGAGAAATGGAAGATTCATTAATATGATAGACTTTTATGAAAATTCGAAACCATTATAGAAGATGGGCTAATGTATCTTAATAGACTCTTATACACAAAATATTTTTTTGTTTATTTCAATTGAATAAGAAGAGCTTTCGTGGTATATTTACTTTTGTTGTTGTTGTTGTCGTGTCCAAAGAAGAGCCTCAGATGTCTCCATGCATCTCTATCACAGCAGCAGAAATGTCCACTATCTTGGGTGTTGCTCTTCATTGGAAAATGGGTGCCGTTGCCACGTTAGTCACCTTGGACCAGAATTTTGTCAAATATTCCAAGGGTCCAGGGGGGACCGCAGGGAGGTGTGATCGGACTTCTCCCTCCCATATTTACTTTTAATTATATATATAAAAACATTATGACAGTTTGATTTCTTTTATAGAAGATAATACCTTGTCACAAACACAAGACATAAATGTAAAGATATTGAAAAAAAACCTCTAAAACCTAAATATAGATCAATTTGCATATAAATATAACCTATTAATGAATAATACTACACAATAGGGAGATAAGAAATGTGTGACCATTTTATTAAAATCTAAGAAAAAGTTTTCGAGGAAAAAAAACTACTATTAAACTGGATTTTGATTTCTAAAAAGAAATTAATAGGAGAAAAATATATTGTATATAGCTCAATCATTTATTAAATATAATAATTAATTCACTTCATACATTTTATATAACAAGAAAAATACACCATAATTATATTTTTCATATAAAAATACTCAAAATTATAATTTATAATAAATTATTAAACATATTTTTATTTTACTATGTCACGAAAACAAAATAATTAAACAACATTAAAAAAATAATATAATAACTAACTTAACAAAACTTTACCAAATTCCTTCGTAACCCAATTTAAACAACAAACCTTACCAAAAAAAAAAAATGAATGCCAATCAGTCACTTTATAATGAAAATTTCTAAGTAGAGAAAAAACAAAAATTAAAGTACTCCAAGGAATTTATCAATAATTTATAAAACACCTGTGAGGATACAAAATGACTTGGTAGGGGAAAAAGAGGTTTCCATTTTTCTCCTCTTTTCTTATTTGAAGAAAAGAAATTCATTTGTGAAGAATCCCTCGAGATATAATTAGTTGGTTTCAATGTCATTAAAAGAGCTGGTAGCTAATGATGGGGAAAGAAAATTATTAGTAATTAATTATCTAATTAATCCATAACGATTCATTAATTAAAAGAATGATGTACTATGTAAGAGACACTAAATATGAATTTTTCAAATTGTAGTTTTTTTTTCGTAAAAATTAAGTAATTTAGAAGTTAATTTTTGAATAAGAGTTTTTTCTTAATTATTTTAAGTTTTTTTCTGGAAACTTTATAAATATTAATTAAGGACAAGGGTTATTTTCTTTCTATCTTTGAGGAGTTATTTAATATGTAAATATGTTTCATATATATGTTGATATATACTATAAATATAATGAAAATATCCATGCGATATAATATTGTGATATATTTTTTATTATTTTATAAATAATTTATTTATATTGATATATATATTTTGCTACAGAGCAAAATTCTCTAATTGCCCCTCTCTAATATCTAATATATTTTGTATTGTTTTTCTTCAAATGAATTGCCTTGTCACAGTCTGAGATTTGTCTATTCGAAAGTTAAATTTGAGATATTGGTGAAGGTGCTAGGCAGTTTATAGAGGCCAAACTGAAGCTTACCTAAAGGACATTGAGATCATTAAAGCTGTAAGCTACATTTTCCACGACTGACTTCAGGATTCCACCGTTGTGTCAAAGCCAAGACTTCCCTCCAAGAGAACGATTTCTTCAGAGGCGATTCCGAGGGTTCACCTTTGATATGTCAATTCCTTCCAGAAACTTTGTTTTTCATTTGAAAAAATACGTTTGTGCTTTAATAATTTTATTTTTATATATATATTTATCTATATATCAAGAATAAGAACAAGAAATTTTAAAGGAATGAAGATAAACCCAGACATGACTAGATCCTACAGGAACTGTTGTTACAACACCCAACTCACTCAGGACCATATATGACCCGGCCATCCTTGCAGCCTTCTATATGGCAGACATCAATCCAGAAGCAGACATTCATACGAACAAGGCATCTCAGTTGGCCGGTATTGTAATCAGGGTGCATGAACCGATCTGATCTGCTCTATGAACTAGTCATCACCACCTAACATAAACAAGACACCTTAGTTGGCCGGTATTGTGATCAGGGTGCATGGACCGATTTGATCTGCTCCATGGACAAGACACCACTACCATATTTTTTATTTTCCCATTTTCTTAAGGGTATATCATAGGAAGAATATTTGCGCGTATTATAAAAATATATTTATATTCATAATAAAAAGCAATTTGTTAATTCTTCGGGAAACGTATACGACACAAAGAATGAGGTGCTCAAGGTTGATGACTCTACAAAGTTGTAACACAATGTAACTATTGGCGAAGATGCAAGTTTCGACCCAGTTGTCTTGAGAAGAAATGTATTTATGAACTAATATTTTATTATGGTATAATAAATTGAGAATGAACAGTTTAAAGAATACATAGAATCGAAATGATGAGCGAAATAAGAAGCTATGATTATCTCATGATTAAAGCTAAAAAAGATTGAAATAGTAACAAACCCTTTAAGACCTGCTATAGATTATAAAACAAGAGAAGAAATCAGAAACAAATAAAAAACAAAAATATAATCAACAAAAAAAATAATTGTCAATTATATCTAACATTTAAGATAAAATTTATACCCATCGAAAAAAGACAACACAACACAGCTAATCTCTATTTAAAATTTAAATGAATGATAATTAGAACAATTTTTTTTTTACAAATTTTTGTTAAAAAGTCAATTTCTTAATAACGTTTAAATATTTTAGATAATTACTGTTATGTCTCTCGTATTTAAATAATTGGAAAATTAAGAAAATAAAAGATAGCTAGCTAAAAGAAATAAACTGTTTGGAATTTTCAGCATTGTTGGCAGCATACATTAAAGAAATCCATTAAGAAAGAATTAGATCTATTTAAACAACAACCTCCGAAGATAAAATAGGACAACAGCCTTTCCCATTAGAAGAAAGTTTTATTTAAATTTTATTCCCCCCCATACTTATTTACTGTAGACCTGATTTTCTATTTCTATGAAAAAAAAAATCTACCCGCACGAATTTAGATTGTTTCTTTTATAAATCACAATTTTTTTAAATAATAGCTTCAATTTAAGTTTTAGAATGTTTTCTTGATAGTTATATACACTTTACACTATCGCAATATTATCCTAATTTTTACTTGATTTAAATCTTCTAAATATAGATTGATTTAAATAAAATAAAACGAGAACGAAGAGGTGTTTCTTATTTTAATATTTGCGAGCTTTCGGACCGTGACGTCCTTCTACTGGCTATAGAATGGAAGATATGACCGAGTATATATAGAGCTAAAAATTACAAATTACATATTGAAAATTAATGGTATACATCTAAATTAACATACAGCAGAGATTAACTAAGAATACATATTTACATCTCAATTAATATACAACGGCGTAAACTATTGTAATTGTGAGGGATAAGAAAGGAAGAATAAATAACTATGATTGTGATGTTTAAGGCGTGATGACGGGTGGATGTGGATAAAGTGCTATTTCAACAGAATATGGTATAAGTCAGGTATATCAATGTGTCTATTGATACTATTGCATTGTAGTGATATCATGTTGTATTGATATAATACAACAGCTTTCTGAAGATGAGTTTTTATATTAATGCAATCTCAAGCATTGGAAAAACCCTGGCCATGTACAGAAGTATATAAAAGGAATAAGAATGAAAACCGTTGATGATTATTCATTTTATGTACACCTATAGAAGAGAAGATTTGTTTGAGATTGCATTAGTAAAAATAAATTCATCTCCAGAAATCTGTTGTATTATTTTAATTATCCAAATTTATTAATTCATATATTATCAATTATGAATAAAAAGAAGTTTCGAAAATAGAGCAATCCATAATTAAATCTTTAATTAAAAAGGCATATATTGGATCAAAAAATCATTTATTTTACCAATATTTCAGTTGGCTGAACGCCAACCTTTATCAAGGTGTTATAACATTTTAAAGTGTGTCAACTAATATTTTGATCCAATATATGCCTTTTTAAATAAAAAAAGAAGTTTGAATACAGTAAAATCTTTCTAAAACTAACCAAGGATATAATAATCTTTCCCTTATAACAAACCTAAACAATCTCCATTTTTATTCTATAATACAGTGAACTATGGCTATAACGAACAATTGCTATAGTGAACCACAGGTTCAGTCTCATTGAGATTCAAGGAGAATCAAATAAGTTAAAATATGAAACCTATCTTGAAAGTCTATATTAGAAAAGTAATTTTTTATAACACTAGAGATATGTTTTCGTTAAAATGGATAAGCAGGAATTATAAACCCTATTGTGGTATTGAGGAACAAACTTCAAGACATCTAGTGAGTGATTGCCCAGCATTTCAAGATTATAGAATGAAGAATGAACTAGTTGTTTGTGAACTTAACGATTTGATTTCAGATAAAAAATCATATTTAAAGTTCAATTCATTTTGTAAATACATTCTAAACATTCTACAAAATCTGGATCTCTAATGTTTTCATACGTTGAATAATGTAAATATCTTATGTAAATAAATTTTTCTCCTTGTTTGGCGCAAGTATCCCTTGCGGGATATAGCGCTTTGAATATAAAATAATTGATAATCGTTCAACATTTCGTATCATGACCACTTTAATCGACGAATATAATTCCATATTCATTACGCCTTCCTCTTATTAGCAAGACATATCTCCTAGAAATCATTTCCTTCTTTTATATCCAACATTACTTTCCAATTCTAATGTAATAATATAGTGAACACAACACATACATACACACAACTTGTCTATATTGGACCTAATGTTTAGTGCAATTGGATTTAGCTATAAGTATATTTTAATAACGAATGTTTCATTTATACACTAAACAAATTTATACTGTCTTTGATGCAATGTAAAAATAGTGGGTGGGCTTTTCTCCTCAGTGGTGAATTCTTCCACTAACAGTTAGAATGGTAGATAGTTGTTCTGTGTATAAAATGAACATTTGTGTTTAACTCTTGAAATTAAAGATACTTCGGCCAGTAAATCTTTTTATTATCTCGACGTTTCGAAAGAAATATGTTGTCCTCGTTAGAAGCGAAGAAAAATGAAACATTTGACATAGCGTTAAATAATATTCTAAGACTGCAAGGTCGTTCTCACGCCATATTTCAAATTTTGTACAATATCTAAAGTAAAGTCAAAAAACAAATTTGTGCTTAAATTAATTCACTTTCTATATATAGATATGTATGTGACGCATCGGTTCTTCTTATTAATAAGAGAGAGTATGTTTTACTATATATATACGTCGGCTTGGTCGGGGTTACTACATATATATATACAGTAAAATTTCGCGAGCCCCCTGACCTGAAGTTCTGATTGGCTGGATGATTAATAGGTATATCGGGTCACGTGACATAATAACACGTCAGACGATGTTTCAAGAGGGCTCCTCGACAAAATAATTAATATAATCATCAAGGATCGGCTCCTTACATCACCTCTGCTAATTAAATTAACTACAATTAATAAAGGAAATAAATTAGAAAATCACATTTTATTCTTTAGCTTAGTGAAATAACCGCCTATTAAAAATATTCACAAATTAATTACTACATATTTTTTTATTCTTTTGATTAACGAATAAATTGTAAATTAATTTAAGGTAAAAAAAGAATAAATATTTAATTTTGTCATGTTTTGTGCTTTATTAAGGGTATTTTGTTTATATAATAGAGTACCTATTAATTGATTTTGTATACTTGAATATTAAAGTATATTAATGATATTTATAATATTGAATATATATTTTACATTGTAGAAAAAAGTCCTACTCTTATTAGCATGATTATTGGGAACATATAATTGTAAATACACAATAAAACACCGATTGAACGAACAGGAGATATAGAAAAACTTTCTTTATAACAAACATAAGACAATACCCTAATTATGAAATGATAATATAGTGAACCAAGGCTCTCTCTATGTCAACCATGACTATAATTAGTTATTGCTCTAATTATATCTATAGTGACTATTGCTATACAACCATGGCTGTAGTAAACTATTTATATAGTAAACCGTGTCTATAAGGATATATTTTTATAAACACGTATATAATGAACATTTCTATAGTGAATCATGGTTATAGTGAACTATTGTTATAATGAACCATGGCTATAGTGAACCATGACTATAATGTACCATTGCTATAGTGAATGATGACTATAGTGAATCATTGCTATATTGAAACATGGCTAGAGTAAACTATTGCTATAGTGAAACATGGGTATAATGAACTATTGCTATTGTAAACTATGATTATAATGAACATTTCTATGGTAGCTCATGGCTATAGTAAACTATTTATATAGTAAACCGTGGCTATAATGAAATATATTAATAACCATGGATATAATGAACATATTTATAGTAAATCATGGTTATAGTGAAATATTGATATAGAGAACCATGGCTATAGAAAAACATGACTATAATGACCCATGGCTATAGTGAACCATGGCTATAATGAACTATTGCTATAATAATACATGAATATAGCAAACTATTTATATAGTAATCTATGGTTATAAAGAATATTTCTACGAGTATAACCGTAGATATAATGAACATCTCTATAGTGAACTATTGCTATAGTGAAGCATAGCTATAGTGAACCATGGCTATAGTGAACTCTTTCTATAGTGAACCATGGCTATAGTGAACCATAGCTATAGTGAAGCATGGCTATAGTGTACTATTGCTATAGTTACTCATGGCTATAGCAAACTGTTTATATAGTAAACCATGGCTATAGTAATATATTTTTATAACCATGTCTATAATGAAAATTTCTATAGTAAATCATGGCTATAGTAAAGTATATATTAAACCTTGTCTATAGTGAACTATTTCTATAATAAACCATGGCTATAGTATAATATTTATATATTAAACCATGGCTATTATGAACCATGGCTATAACTATTGCTATAGTGAACCATGGCTATAGTGAACCATTTCTATAATAAACCATGGTAATAGTAAAACATAACTATAGTGAACTATTGCTATAGTGAACCATGACTATAACTATTGCTATAGTAAGCCATGACTATAATTATTGCTATAGTAAACCATGGCTATAGTGAACCATTTCTATAATAAACCATGGCTATAATAAAACATGACTATAGTGAACTATTGCTATTGTGGGTATAATGAACTAAAAGTTAAGTTCTAATTGGATTTCATTAAACGAGAATATTTTCGTTTATATTATTTTAGATATAAAATTAATATTTATTATGAATTCTTAGTTTTTTCCTACACATTAAATATATCTCTCTGCCTATTTATAATATTTAACACTCATTTATTTTAAGGCTATAAGAGAAGCATGTTTTTTTACCATTTACAATTCTCCAGAGTGGAATTTTTTAATATTTTCTCGTTAAATCCTGGAACCTCTTATGCGTGTCAATCTTTTCTCTAAATACCAATAATGGGGGAATGGAAAATAACAGACTCTCTATCTTCTTTTTTTATCCATAAAAAATGTTTCTACTCCTCATGTAATATTTTATTTGATAAAAAGCTTTTAGCTTCCTCAATTCTATATCAATATAGATAACTGCTAGTTTATAGTGAGAACTCTCCTGAACGACCTATCTGAGAAGCGACCATCTTACTGAGCGATCAATTTGTCCTGAACAAATCCAACCTTTTATAAGAAACCTCTTTATGTATCACACATTTCCCGTCAAAAGTTCCATTTACAATCTTGGACAAAACTTAAGGAAATTTCATATTTTTAAGCATACAGACGAAATTTTGTTCACACTTGGTTATCACTATATTTCATATATACAAAATGTATGTATTTTATCTACACTTATGGACAAAACTTAGTGAAGTTATACTTTTTTAGCATGTATATCGGGATTCAGACAATAACTCTGAAAGATATTACAGTGACCTTTATTGAAGACACACGAGTGTGAACAAAATTGACATTGTCTCCTTCAGAAAAACAGAAGATCGGCGATATCAAAAACATTCCACTTTTTTAGGTTTTTTTTTCATGAGTGTCCATAATTAGTACGACACCTGTCAAATAATTGACCTTCTAGAGCGACCATCTTTTCAAAAAGAAAAAAGTTTTACTTTATTGAACCTCTATTAAGCGGCCATTTACACAACACCAAAACCAGGAATTCTGTTCTGAAGCTTCCTTTATGGAAGTTCCATTGTAGGCATTTTCATTAAGAATTATATTGAATATTTTTTCTCACACACACAAATTATGGCATCACAAAAGTTCTATGAAATATTAAAATTAATTCTGAAATATATGAAATTCAATTTCTTCTAGGTAGGTTCCCTACATTAAAAAATATATATTATATTCTAAATTAAAAAAAAAATAAAAATAATTCCATCAAAGAGAAATATTTTCCTAAAATTTCTTATAACACATTAATCTAATCTAGAAAAGAGAAAATTTATTATTTTCCACACAATAAAATATTAATATATTTCTAATCTTATATACATATTTTCGAGATGAATTCAATTTTAAACCAACATATATATTAGAAAATATACACTATTATAAATCTTCTATATGCTAACTATATTATAATATTTTTGATTGGTTAATGAAGTAGCGGTAACATAAAATATATTTTTTTACGCAAACCAACGTAGATATATTGTTAAATTCCTATTACCCATTACTCAAATCTATATATATATAAGGGAATATTTCTCAATTTAACAATAAAATATTAATATATATCTAATCTTACATGCATATTCGACATGATTTCAGATATATACACACTTTATATAGTAGACATACACTAACTATTAAAATTTGTCAATGCTAACTATTACAATCTGTTTGTGCTTGTGCCTGGTGTTAGCGGTGAAATAAAATATCAATTTCCCCGCTAACCTAACTGTAATTGTGTAATTTATATTACACTTCATCTAAAATCTATAAATTTATATATAAAGAGTAAATTCCTCCTTTCACAATGAATATTCATATATTTGTAATCATATATGCATATTCGACATGAATTCAAACACACACACATATATATATATATATATATTAAAAATAAAAAAGGCATTTTCTGACCACAAGCACATGTACATTTTAGATGGCAGAACGCCATCTAGTGGAGCAAAAATAAACTAAACCTTTATTTAACTTGCTCCGTGATATTTGGCCAACCCAACATATATATATATGAACACTTAACTATTATAACTGGGGGGCCTCTATTCTAACTATATAATAAAATATTAATTTTACTGCCGCACCAACGTGGGGCAGATATGTAATTTATATTGCATATTACTCAAACATTTATCCGTTGCACAATAAAGTTATTAATAAATTTATAATCGTATATGCATATGCAACATGAATTCGCACACACATATAGTAGATATGCACTAACAATTATAAATTATTTATGCTAAATGCATATATATGTGTGTGGCTAGTTATCGGTAGCGGTAAAATAAAAAAATAATTATTATTCCACCATCCAACATAGGGATATTGTTTAATTTCTATCACACATTACTCAAATCCATATATATATGTTATATAAAAATATTATTTTATTTTAAATTATAATTTCATAGATTCAAATACTCTGCTAAATCGAAGGCCAGAGCATTACTTTTATCAAATTATGTTATTTTATATATTCCTTTAGTTCAATTAAATTACTGATTGAAATTATTTTTATCATCATACTTTCAAGATTTAACCACGACTGCATCACCATTACCATAATCCTCAGCATGATCAAATATCAAGCAGGAAATCTAAATTCATTTTTATATAACATATAAATATATATTGAATATCCCCATTAACAATAAATATTAATATAATTTCATTCGTATATGCATATTCGACATGAATATACACAAACACACACATAATATATATATATACACTAACTATTATTACTTGGGTCTATGCTAACTATTACAATCTGTTTGTGCCTGGTTAACGGTAAAAATAAAATATTAATTTTTCCCGCCACCCAACGTGGGGCAGATGAAAAAGTTAAGTGGGAACCGATTGCCAAATGAGGTAGAAATTATTATCGGATTTTCTATTTAAAAACACTTTGTGGGAGCTAGGGATGTTTCTCCATTAGGGTGGAACAGATGAGGCTCCCTAGGGATCCATACAAAACCTTTCCATATATTTTTATCATTTTTCATAAATATATTTATATATAAAAGAAGAGTAAAAGAGAAATATAATAAGTATTAAATAAGTTTATATTATTATTTTTGATATGATTATTCTGGTTTAATCGATAAATATTAAAAATATTTATTGACAAGACTTAATAAAGGAACTAAGCTTACAATTCGGCTTTGACACGTCATGTGCTTATAAAAAAAAACACAAAAACAGATACTCCAACAACTGGAGTAACGAACCAGATATTATTCAATAAAAAGGTATAAAATAATTGATTAATTAAAAATTCAATATTTTTCTCCCATATGAATATTTTATAATAAATTTGTGATGGAAAGAGATTATTTTCTGAGGAATAGAGCATTTTATGAGCATTTTATCAATGGTATGTGAAGGTGAAACAAATAATTAAAACAATATTAATGACAATCTGCTTTGATTGTGCTGATAAAAATATATATGAAATTATTTGAGGTTGAAATAATACCTTACTTGAGGCGGGAAGAATAAATTAAATAAAAGATGCTTATTTGCATATCTACACAAATATTTGTGCCTGCTGAAAGAAACAAAAACAATGGGCTTATATAGTCTAAAGCCGCGACATCTGCTGGTCGACTTTACAGAGAGTTTGCTTTAGAAAAAGATAATATTTTTAAATAAAATACCTTTTATAACATATATATATGTACCCCAAGAGTCACCTATATTTTTAAATATGCATTAAAACAATACCTTCTGTTTATCGTTCTGAAAAATTTAAATTTGTAATAAATTATTTATTATAAGTCATTCACAACAACATACAAAAATACTAATTTTTACTCATTTTTTATCATTTCTTTCGAATTTTTACTAGAGTGATAAACGAAAATGCATTGATTTGATGCATATTTGAAAGGAGAGGTGTCTTATTTAGAAAATAAATACCATCTTCTAGTAACTTTATGTTATACATGTATATATATTATGTATAAGTAAGCATAATAATATCTATAAAATAATATATCGAAACATATGCTTTTGTAATTGAGCATATAATTTTAAAATATATTTTCTGACCAGGCTCATATAAGCTTTTCTAGATGGCAGAGCGCCCTCTAGTGTAACAAAAATAAACTAAACGTTTATTTAACTTGTTCCGTGATATTTGGCCAACTCATATATTTTATACATATATTTATATGTAAAAATTTCGAACTTTTCAATGTAAATCTATTTTAATAAATCTTACTCGTATTCATGTTTTGAATAATCGGATATATGGGGTTTATCATTGTGTATTATATTTCTATTTTGAAAATTCGAAACTATTATAGACGCGTTTGATTCTTCATAAAATTAAACAATTTCTACTGCCCTAACTGCAATAGAAAAAATAATGCCATTACATTTTACCATTGCAATAAAGACAGTAGAAATTGTTTAATTTTTAAAAGGATCATACGCGTATCTAATAGGCTCGAATTTTCATAACAGAAAGCGCTAATGCATCATAATATTCCTACTTTAATCTATATCTCTACATATTTTCTCTGTGTAAGCCCTATCTCTGTATGCTGTCCTATGTATCTGGAACTTATGTATCTTATGGTACTGTGCAGGTTCAGAAAGAATCCAGAGATTACCAGTCCTCGTGTTCGTCCATGGAGAATCCTATGACTGGAACTCCGGCAATCCCTATGATGGCAGTGTACTAGCCAGTTATGGAAACATCCTTGTAGTGACCCTAAACTACCGCCTTGGGATCCTTGGTAAGTCCATGGAAATTTAATATGATTTAATCTTAAAATAGTTTTTGTGATGCCATTCGAATGCTTATATTAATTTTTGGGAGCAATCAATTACACTGGTCAACATCATTTTTGCCCAAGAGAACCTGATGGTGTTTCTAGAGTAACTTTTCACGCTGAACTAAAAAATCTAATCAGAAATTTTCCATCACCCATGGTTTTTACGTGACAGCTTTTTTAGGTATTGGGATAAAAACAGAAAGAAATGCAAAAAATATTATGTAAGCATTTTTGCATAAACCTTATTACATTACACTGGTTTATCAAATATTATTTTATTTATCCCAAAGAAACAGCATCTTATCTAAATTTAACTTTTTGTGCTGATTACAAATATACCATTTGAGATACACCTAGTTGAAATTTGGAAATGTTTTCAATATATAGGCCTATATGAACCAAATATATTTATTTTATTGAAAAGTAGTGACAGTGGATTTTCTTCTATACTTTACTTGTGCTACATCCCTCTTGAGTGTCCAGCAGTATACCGGGACTCCATTTACCTTGTTACCGCTTCTACATGCTTGATATATCTTGATGAAACCTCTCACCATGCTCATCGCTAACTGCGCCAAGATTGTCTGGAAATAAATCCAGATGTTAATGCAGGGAATGGATCTTGAGAGACATGTTACATCCCAGTGCCTTGTAGGAAAGCAACAGATCATTAACTATGTCTCGGTAATTTTCAACCTTGACACTTCCTAAGAAGTTCTTGCAAACGTTTCTAAAGGAAATCCATGCTGCTGCTTCAACTTCATTCAAACTATTTTGAAAATTTCCATCCTGAAGCAATTCTCGAATCTTAGGTCCAACGAAAATGCCTTCTTTAATTTTCGCATCACTTATGCTAGAACATTTTTGTTTTAGGTAGGCAAATCCACTGGGATTTCGATCCATTGCCTTGACAAAGTTCTTCATTAATCCCAGTTTAATATGTAATGGTAGTAAGTAAATATTTTCTGAATAGATCTGGTGAGGATTTACAATATATTTATGTCCTGAAGTAAAGATTTCACGGTTTGGCCTGCTTTTTTTAATGTAATGTCTTTTCCTATCTCTTCTATCCCACTCACACAGAAAACAACAAACCTTTGTATATCCAAGCTGTAATCCACGCAAGAGAGCAATGACTTTCAAATCGCTGCATATTTTACAACCGTATCTTTCATATTCTATCTTTTTCAAAACCAATCTTATGTTTTCGTAAGTCTCTTTCATGTTGGATGCATGTACTATTGGCACTGATTGGAACTTATTTCCCTTGTAAACGAGAACAGCTTTCAAACTAATTTTTGAAGAATCAACGAATAAACGCCACTCTTCTGTATCATGGTCATGACCAAGCGCTTCCATTAGACTAACAATATCATTGCAATATACTACATCATTCTCTTGTGAAAAGAAGTCTTGAAATTCTCCTTGACGCTTGCGAAAAAAGCATACTTTTGTGCCTTTATGCAGCAGATTCCAGCCTTTTAACCTAGAGCCTAAAAGTTCACTCTGTTTTTTGGATAAATCTAAATCACGTACGAGGTCGTTCAAATCTCCTTGGGTTAACAAATGAGGTTCAGATGAAGCACCTGCTTCAAAATTTGTGTCATCCGACTGTTTCTCTCGTCTATCTGAATCATCGTCACTGAATATTACATTTTCAGGAGGCTGTGGCACAGGTAAAATATCACTATGAGGAACCGGTCTCATAGCAGAAGGCAAATCTGGATATTCAACTGTATGTCTTGATTTGAAGGTAATACCTGTAGTCTTTGTCGAACAAAAATAACAGTCTGAAGAATGGTCTTTAGGTTCGCTCCATATCATTGGAACCGCAAAAGGCATATGACGTTCACTTATAATCCACCCTTTAAGACGTCGAGCTCAAATTTCACAACAATGATGAGAAGCCCAAGTCTTATCTTGGTCACCGACTTTACACACGTACAAATCAACATTTATAAAATAATGATGAAATGATGAGAGATATGTTAATAAATAACAATCATATTGTATCAAATACACTTATGCAAGTTATACCTTTCATCATGTATATCAGAATTCAGACACTAACTCTGAAAGATAATTGATACACAGTTAACTTTATTGAAGACACAAGATAACCATATTGAACAAAATTGACTCTGTCTCCTTCAAAATAAAAAAAGATAACTGGCTACATCAAATATTTTACACTTCCTTACGTTTTGTCTATGAGTGTAATTTGTGTTCAATGCGAAAGGCCTCTCTAGCAGAGTACTCTCTTAGTGAAAATGAGAATAGCAGCCATGTATCTAAATTTTGAAATATTTCAATATAGAATTCTAATCCCAGAAAAATAAGTTCAATAATAAAAAATATATATAGGGCAAAATATATTTCTATCAAATATATGCAAATAAAACCAAAAACATATACATTTTACATAAAATATATCAGGTAATCTTTAAAGTACATGTTTAAATTTACATTTAAATTCTATACAAATCCTTCTCTTTTTTTTTATTTGAAGAAAAAAAAATGGGAAAAACACAATTTTTCTTGTAAGAACTTTCCCCCAAAATTTATATATTCAATTATGACGAGTAGATTAGGGATTCTTTGAAATAAAAAAAAAGAAGACAAAGAGAAGCGGTTTGAATTCTTCTTCTGTTTCTTTATTGCAAGACAGAGCGGAATTCCAAATTACCGAATCGACCACTACCAGTTTATAATGCAAACTGCTTGGAGAAAGGAAATTGAAAAGATATACATAAGTCCCAATATTCTTATTGTAGATAGTGATTTTCTGGAATTTTGTTTCTGAAGGGAATTTTATTCATATAAAAATAAATCTTTTATATTATTTTGTCAGGATGTTATATTTTAAATTGATATATATAAGAAAGGGCGGTTTTGGGTGTTAGAATAATCAATTTCAACATTTTACTCTTCTTTTATTTTTTGACCAATTGACCGCTGGAAATAATAATTGCTACCATTGTTGTGTTTGAGTATGTAAAGTAAGCTGCTTTAAGTTTATGTAAAATTTGAGCATAATCAATTAAACTTTCTTTCTTTAAAGACCATTTCCCGGCCTTCTCCTCCCCTTTTTTTACATTGGGAAGGCTCTAATCAGTCTTATTTCTATGAATGTGTTAAATATTAAGTAATAACATGTGCTATCTACACTCATAAACAAATCTTAAGGAAGTTGTATTCTTTAGCATGTATATCCTATAAATAGAATCTTTATCCGACAGTTGGAAAATAAATGGTAAGAAATTCCGTAGCACACCATCCGGAATCTCTATCAGTCCATGACACGCCGGATAGTAGCCTACATTCAGGCCAATTACAGGGTCCAACTACATATTGAATTTCCTAATCTGTGACGATTAAACTCTGGAATAAAAAAATAATTGTTTTAAAATTAAACTCCTTTTTTTCCGTGTTCATCACATATAGACAAATTTGTTACAATCTGTCAATTATTTCATGGCGCGTCGAATTTTTCTTAAAGCATGTATTAAAATTACCACAGTATTCAATTTATCATAAAAGAATGTTACAAGTTTACAATATATATTTTATATTCATGATTAAATTGTGAAAACATTCAAAATTATAAAATACTAGCCGAATGACCCGGGCAACGCCCTGGTTTTACCCGATTAAATGCTTTTATTCAAATACTATTCGTTACAATTATAAATGGGCGCCGTGGATGTCATTCTTGTATAATATATAAATGAGTTTTTAAAATTGTAAAAAAAAAAAAAATGCATCGGCCGGGAATCGAATCCGGGACGCCCGCGTGGCAGGCGAGCATTCTACCACTGAACCACCGATGGTTATCAGAAATGGCCATATTTGGGTATTTATTCCATTCACAAAGCAAACGGTGACAGAATTTAAGAATTGTTGCTTGATTATGACGCTGATAACTGTATATATTAATTACATCACAATAAGCTGAATTAAGCCTGTTGGTGAGCGATTATCGCTTGAAAGCTAGCAATTAAAAATAAAAAGAAACTCATTGTAAGGAAATATTTTGTAATTTTAAAGTATATATTTTTTCAGCGTCCGTCATAGGCCCTCTAAATACATCAATACCTCTCTTTGTGTCGTTTCGTTTTGCGTTTTTTTCGAAGTTGCGTCGCTGCTTAATTTTTAATGATTTTCACCGTGCGTCGTTAGATTTTCGAAGTTGCGTTGTTTTGGATTCGAGTCTTTAATTTTTTAATTTTTTTTCCCTAAAATATGGCAAAACCTTTGTTTTTGATTGCGCCTTCACATATTTTCACTTTGCGTCGTTTCAATTTGCGTCGTGTTTTTTTTTTTTGGAACGTAACCCCGACGCAAAGCGAGGTATGGGTGTATTGTTTTATTGTGAATAGAAATAAGTGTTTTATTTGATAAATATAAATCCTGAAGTTCTTAAATAATTTTTCACTGTATTTTTATATTTTATAAAATTTCTTTCCCACTTATTATGGATTTTAAATAGAGAGATAATCTATAGGATTATTTTTAATGACTAACATTCTGTAATATTTGTTAAAAATATATCTTATTCTTTTTCTTTCTTATCTCCACACTGCGTGAGTAGAATGCGTCTGCCTTTGTCAATAAGACTGGGAGCACTACTCAGTGGCAGGCCGCCTCTGACATGAGGAACAGACACCATGTGCAGCCGCTCCTAACATGGAGTACAAATGCTCCTCATCCTGTATCCCTGGATTAGGAGCCCTTACAAGGTACTATCAGCCGGGCCAGCTGAACCCAGGTTTTTTAGTGAGCTTGTTACTGCTCCCCTCCTACCTTTTCATCCGGGCTTGGGACCGGCAAAGGCGGAGTTTTAAATATATATAATATATTGAAACAATGGAATGAACATGTGAAATTGTACTGGGATAAGATTGATAAATTATGTGAAAAAAACATGCTGCACCAGGCTGATGAGGAGCATCAGGACGAAACGTGTACATTATTAGCTTCTCTTGTTTAATCAATAATAAGTATTTTTCCAGCCAATTCTGCAATAATTGAAAAAAAACAATGATTAGTTGAAAATTATTCCGACAGATGGCGCAAGCAATCAGAAAGATATATATGCACGATAAGGAGATGTCTTTTATTTTCGAAATAAAAGATATTATTTAATATGAAAATTTGTATGAATAAGACGTATTCAAAATTTCAATGCAGTCATGCAAACCGTTATGTTAAATTGTTTCTTACATATTAATCATAAAATATGTAAATTTAATTCGAAATCAACCTATTTTCTTTTTAAATATTATTTTTCAATATTTAAATGAAATTTACAAGATAAATAAATATATATTTACACACAAATATATGGTTTTGAAAATAGAGCAATCCATATTTAATTCATTAGATATTAAAAGGCAAATATAAAATCCAATATATGCCTTTTATTATCTAATGACACAAATATATTGTAAGAGAGTTTATATATAAATTTTACACAATAATTAATAAACAAAAATTAATAAGTATTTCTTAATAATTTGATACATATAATTTTCAGACACAGAAATCTTTCGAAATATTTATTTATACTCATAATATCTTTTTAAAATATTGACACCTATTCTATTATTTATTAAGCATCAAAAATAAATTTTATATATTTTTGTGAATATTTTATATATATATTCTAAATATTAAATATATTATATATAAATATATGCGGTCAACATTTACTCAGAAATTATTTGAATATGGAAAACTGGTTTTTGGGCAAATAATTTCTTTATTTATTTTGAAAAGCAAAATTTACTGGAAAACTTGCAACACCTCGAATAAAATAAATAAACTCTTTACCTAAAAGATAGTAGAGCTTATTAAAATATATATTATATATATGTATGGTATAATAATATATATATGTAGTATTTCTATATATATATGTAGTATTACAATATATATTTGTGGTATAACAATATATATAGGTGGTATTACAATATATATTTGTGGTATAACAATATATATAGGTGGTATTACAATATAAATTTGTGGTATAACAATATATACATGTGGTATTACAATATAAATTTGTGGTATAACAATATATATAGGTGGTATAACAATATATACATGTGGTATTACAATATATACATGTGCTATTACAATATATATTTGTGGTATAACAATATATATAGGTGGTATAACAATATATACATGTGGTATTACAATATATACATGTGGTATTACAATATAAATTTGTGGTATAACAATATATATACATGTGGTATAACAATATATACATGTGGTATTACAATATATACATGTGGTATTACAATATATACATGTGGTATTACAATATATATATGTAGTATTACAATATATATATGTAGTATTACAATATATACATGTGGTATTACAATATATACATGTGGTATTACAATATATACATGTGGTATTACAATATATATATGTGGTATTACAATATATATATGTGGTATAACAATATATATACATGTGGTATTACAATATATATAGGTGGTATTACAATATATATATGTAGTATTACAATATATATATATGTGGTATTACAATATATATATGTGGTATTACAATATATATTTGTGGTATAACAATATATATATAGGTGGTATTACAATATATATATTTTGTATAACAATATAAATACATGTGGTATTACAATATATATAGGTGGTATTACAATATATATATGTGGTATTACAATATATATATATGTGGTATTACAATATATATATATGTAGTATTACAATATATATATATGTGGTATTACAATATATATATGTGGTATTACAATATATATTTGTGGTATAACAATATATATATGTGGTATAAAACATTTGAGTTAGGAATTATAAGAAAGGAACATATTTAAGCAAGCAAGCTTCTTTTAAACCCTAAATCAAACTTCTACTGTCCTTACTGCGATGAAAAATATATTGGGAGGGCTTTTTCATAGCAGTAAAGAGAATAGAAGTTTGGTTTATGTTTAAAAGAAATTTGCTTGCTCAAATGTTTTCCTGTCTTATAAATAGATGGCGCGTTATATTGCTCCCATAGGAATTATTTGTTTATTTCGGAATTATAATCCAGTCTTGATACCTTGATAAATATAGCCACATAATATTAATTTTGAATACTCTGTTGTTTATCATCATAAATATTTGCCTAGTCATCATCCTTTATCATGCTTATATCACTTGTAGATTAAATTATAAAATAGTTGTGTATTCTAATATCAATTAATTATTCTAGTCATCAATGCTGTGACAATATTAACACAAAGCAATAACGCGCCATCTATACATATAAAATAAAAGGATTTAAAAGCACGAATGTTTCTTTTATACATAATACATATACATTAAATTGGCGAAACCGCTGGGAGGGTTCACCACTGATGAGCCAAGCCCTCTCAATATATATTTTTTTCATCGGAGTAAGGGCAGTAGAAGTTTGTATAATGTATAAAAGAAACATTCATGCTTTTAAATCCTTTCATTTTATACCGTGACAATATAATAAAAACCTTTTAGATCACTTTATTATTACTATATTAATTAATCATATAAAAATAAGACATTATTAGAAAATAGGTAAAACCTGACTTAAGGCCTAAAGAATAAATAAAATGAAAGATTATTTATTTACATATCTACAAAAAGATTTGTGCCTGAAAAATTAAAACAACAACAATGAATTAATATAGAGTAAATATCTGGAAAGATCGGCTTCTCAAAGATTTATCTAGAGAATAGGATTTGTTATTAAAAATACAAAACATATTTTTAAAAATAGTATAGTAGTGTTATATCTATATAAAAAAAGGGAGAAAATTGGTATAAGTAGTATAGATAGTTAAAAATAAATTTTATAGTTTCAATTCGATATCAAATTATTTTCTAAATATTTCTATAATTATCATAAATATATATATTTTTAAATTTCGATGCACTAGCGCGCCATCTGTTATCAAATTACAAAACTATTTCAGGTCACGTAATATTCTTTTTAAAATGAAACAATTTCTACTGCCCTTACTGCAATGGAAAAATTAAAGGGAGGGCCTGGCTCATCAGTGGTGAACCCTCTCAGCGGTTTCGCCAGTTTAATCTACCATTTCGCTGTTATATTGCATTTTTGGAACTTTCTTTTATAGTGATACTGTTTGAATTATTGTTCGAATAAAAGACACAAATCGATATTTGCCGAAGAGCGATTGCTCGAAGCATATTATATATTTATAATTATATGTAATTCTGCTGTCCTAAAAGCTTATGTCCATAGTTCATCTAAAATGCCCATTCGAAGAGTAAAGGATCAGCATCACTATAAAAGGAAGTCCCAAAAATGTAATATAACAGCGGTATGGTAGATTAAACTGGCGAAACCGCTGGGAGGGTTCACCACTAATGAGCCATGCCCTCTCTTTAATTTTTCCCTTGCAGTGAGGGGAGTAGAAATTGTTTTATTTTAAAAAGAATATTACGCGTCTAAAATAGTTTTGTAATTTGATTATTATATTGGTTTATATATTTTTTTCAAAATAGAGCAATCCATACATAAATCTTTAAATAAAAAGGCATATATTGGATCAAAATATTATATATTTTACCAATATTTCAGTTGGCTGAACGCCAACCTTTATCAAGGTATTATAACATTTGACAGTTGACACACTTTAAAATATTATAACACCTTGATAAAGGTTGGCGTTCAGCCAACTGAAATATTGGTAAAATAAATGATATTTTGATCTAATATATTTTATTTATTTAAATATTTGTATATATTGATTCCTATATTGAATTTTGCTACAAAGAAAACCTAAATTATAAAGATTTTCAAATTTTTATAGATTAGAAAAATATTTTATTATAATATCTACTATATTTATTATATTATATATACCAATTAATTGCATAGGTTAGTGTCAATAATTAACTATGTCTTAACTAATACCAAAAATTTAACTATATAACCTAGGAAGCAATAAATATGGCCTAATAAAGCAGGAAGTTGTGGCAGGCCATCTAAGGCCCTGGAAGCTATGTCATTATTTTGGCCATGTCATATTTGCCACAGCTTGATCAATGTTTCCCCATATAATTGCTAGATGTCACATCCACCTAATTTACTATCTTATTTCCGCCCTCTTCTGCCCAAAACATATACCCATTTAACCACAAACATATATATTCCGTATATACCACATATATTCTTTTTTACCACATATATATATATATATATATATATATATATATATTACCACATATATTTTTTTTTACCACATATATATATAAATTTTGATAATCTCGATTCAAATAATATGTTTATAAAAAGTATTTATTTTTTAATATATATATTTTCATTTCAAAAGAGATTTCCTTTTTTTTTTCATTCAATTCATAAACTTCAATAACTTAAACTTTTATAAAATTATAAAATTAATGAAAATTATTGTTTGTGCATTTTTGGCATTATATAATATTTATGACATGATAATATTAATTAATTTTATATATGAGGAATATATAATATATGCGAAAGGTGCAGTTCTCATGATGACGAAGATGCTTTAATATAATATTTTTTTAAATGAGAAAGATGCGCTTTTTAAAAATTGATATAATTCTCACACATAAATGTGGTAATATATGTGTCATATTATATATGCAAATTTGTCATCCTTATGCATAGGTAGTTGATTTTAAAATAAAATTACAGATGATCATGGCGGTACAGAGTTGATATCAAGACAAATTCTAATTAGAAAGACGCCCGATAACGTAACAGAATAGTGAGATGACACTTGTTTTTTCCATCCATTTCTGATTATGCAACTTAAATTTGATGTTGACCTATGCCATTTTTTCTAATAAATATAAACTAATTGTTGCTATTACAATAAAACTGATGCTTTGAAGATGAATTTCTTATATATTTATATATTTTTATTATATATTAATATATATTTTATTATTAATTTTTTTAAATTTCTTGTTCACAAATAAGAAACTTCACCTCAGACCTTGCGTTTTATTGTGATTTTAATATCAGAGGACTCCTCCGTTAATAGTTACTATTTTACAATTCCGTAATGATGTGTCCAAAATATTTTAATTAATCAAGAAAGAGTCACCAGTTAGTATCAAGTAAGATATTTTGACGAATAAAATGGATAAAAATCGATTTGTTGATATTTATTCAAATTGGTGATGCAAGACATCAGCAACTTCATTTGCATGATCAAGAGAGATTCTTTTCCTCTCAACCTGACTTCTATAGATCTGATATATTTCCTCTTTTTCTCTCTATTTACTTCAGAGTAATAATAATATAGAATATGTAAAATATTCTTAAAACACACAGTTCAAATGTATATATGTATATATGGACAAAACTTGAGGAAATAGAACATCTTTTATGTCAATTTTGTTCACACTTGGTTATCTCATGTGTCTTCTATAAAGGTCACTGTAATATATTTCAGAGTTATTGTCTGAATCCCGATATATATGATAAAAGGTACAACTTATTTAAGTTTTGTCTATGAGTCTAGATTTCAATACCAATAATCATTGAAAAGAACACTTTACTCATTTAAAAATTAAATAAAATGTAAAATTGGATTGATTATTCCTTTGGAAATAGGTGTTGCTTATGAAGTATTTCATGTAGCCAGTCGCGTAGAAGTTGAAGGAAACAGAGGCAATATTGTTCACACTTGGTTATCTTGTGTATCTTCAATAAAGGTCACTGTAATATTTTTCAGAGTTATTGTCTGAATCCCGATATAAATGATAAAAGATACAACTTCCTTAAGTTTTGTCCATGAGTATATACACACTTGGTTATCTCGTATATCTTCAATAAAGGTCACTGTAATATTTCTCAGAGTTATTGTCTGAATCCCGATATACATGGTAAAAGGTACAACTTCCTTAAGTTTTGTCCATGAGTATATACACACTTGGTTATCTCGTATATCTTCAATAAAGGTCACTGTAATATTTATCAGAGTTATTGTCTGAATCCCGATATACATGGTAAAAGGTACAACTTCCTTAAGTTTTGTCCATGAGTATATACACACTTGGTTATCTCGTGTGCCTTCAATAAAGGTCACTGTAATATCTTTCAGAGTTATTGTTTGAATCCCGATATAAATGATAAAAGGTACAACTTCCTTAAGTTTTGTTCATGAATCTATATATCATAAGAAAAACACATTATCAAAAATAATTATTGTAAATTTCATTGATATAAATTCTAATCTAATTTATAATTCTAATTTAATAATATACACA
This sequence comes from Cordylochernes scorpioides, assembly GCA_030710605.1. NCBI lineage: Eukaryota > Metazoa > Arthropoda > Arachnida > Pseudoscorpiones > Chernetidae > Cordylochernes > Cordylochernes scorpioides. The sequence continues at coordinate 57,039,867 of CP092885.1, read as the reverse complement.
AATAACGAATTAAATTATTATTTTTTTACCAGTTGCAAATAAGACACGCTATATCCGATCTGGATAATTACGCGTGAAACTATTTACAATAATTCATATTGTAGTAGAGTAGGTAATATAATTATCAAAAATAAAATTAACAATTAAGAAAAAGAGCATTGAATAAACATATACATTAAACAAATAAGCAATAACATAAGCAGATAGAAGAAACCACAAGGTAGTTATTTACAATATGTTAAGCAATGATTGAAGTAGATTTAATGAATATATCTGTAATAATAATTAATTATCTGTAATAAAACAAATTGAAAAAAAATATGAATTAACAAAAATCGATATAATATACCAATATATATAGAAATAATATATAAAATATATCTTTAACTAAAATAGAAAAGATATATAAAGTGATATATAAAGATAAAGAAAAAGAATCAAAAGATTTTCTCAAACAAAAGGCGGGAAAGAGTGCTGAAATATTGATGAAATGCCTTAGGTCAATAAAGTTGACATTGGCGTTTGGAGAGTAATTGAGTCACTCGTTCATCATTTTTTTCATCATTAGAATCTCCCCATTTTAAATCCAAATAAAAAAGTTTCTTCCATAATAGTTCTGACAAACAACCCTCCGAAATAACCAGTTTTCTTGGAAAAAAGGGAAATAATCTTACATGTTTTAAGGTGTGCGTTATATGAGGGTATATAATTTTTTAGAGTGGCATCATATTTTGTTCTGTGAAAAAATAATCCACTGTTATATTATTTAAACTTTGTTGTTGAATTCTACATCGTCTGCATTTTTATTCTTGTTGTTATTGTTTACAACATTTTGTATTGAATTTATATTCAAATAAAAATGTTATACTAAATACTAATAAAATAAATAACTATTGTGTTTTATTATATATTTTATAATTTTTTATGTTTACGAAATTATAAAATATAATATTCATCATGAAAATATACATTACTGGGTTGGAGTGAAAATAATGGCTGAATTCAGTATTGAAAAATTCAAGCTTTGATTATTTCATAAAATTTTATTTTAATATTTTTCAAGTTACATATATTATTATGAAACATCTTTTTATCACTGCCACATATTTATGTTTCCAATGAATCTTGCTCAATATCACACCCAAAAATGCTTACAAGGCACAGAAAATGCGCATAATTATATTCAAATATATATTTTTAGGATATGAAAGCATCAAGACGCGAATGATTCTCTTACACACAAAATAATTATACCATCCTTTCTGCGATGACAAAAAATATATTGAGAGGGCTTGGCTTATCAGTCATAAACAAGGTTCTTCGAATATATTTTTTCATCGCAGTAAGGACAATAGAAAAGTTTGTTTTATATATAAAAGATACATTCGCTTCTTAATATTTCCATATCCCTAAATATATATGTCATAATTTGTATAGTTAATGCCAAGAGATATAATTTATTTCCGTCAAACTAAGTATGTAAATATGTTACGCTTGTGTTAAAATGTAAATATGTAAATTCCTCCATGTATAAAAGCGGTACAAAAATTAAAGGTGGCAGACATCGCGGGTGCGCTGTTCCCTAGGCATAACGACTGCGCCTCTTCATTTAGCTACGACATATATATATATATATTATTCCAAATGCTTATTTTAGATCATAAAGTTTTATTTTCTAATATTTCGTAAGGTAACTCGCCAAACTTCTTCGGGGAACAAGATTGTTTTTAGATGCTCGCGTATCAATTCATGAATATAGCAGCTGTACATAGTCGTGAATTGATACGCGAGCATCTCAAAACAATCTTGTTTTCCGAAGAAGTTTGGCGAGTTGTCTTACGAAATATTGGAAAATAAAACTTTATGATCCAAAATAAGCATTTTTAAATAATTTAATATATGTATTGCTCTATTTTCAAACATATATATGAAACGTTACTATGATTATCTGTGCACGCCAATATGCAGACGATATTGTTTTGCGTAAAGTAAGAGAGAAGATTTAATCGTCTGACTCAATTTATTTCAATCACGCGCCTTTTTATATAGTTACAAATATTTACATAATTCCTAACAGCGTAAAAATTTACATCTACTAATAATTTATAAGCAGAATGTGACATATATATATATATTCGAATATATAGCTATGACAAAAATAGTAAACAAGGAATACTATTTAGTTGGTATGAATAGCTTATAATTAAGTTAGATAGAAGAGGTGTAAGCAATCAGACAAAGTATTGATTAGCAGGTATAAATCAACAGGCTATTGAGGACTCATCAGGAGTTTCTGCTCTCCACACAACTGATCGATACTCTCGTAAACCAGCCTTACCAAGCTCAGATTTTATACCACAGAGTTTTTACTGTTTTCTTCTTTTTTATGGCCGCCATGTTGTCTTCGTATATCCCCTTGGCAATGTTTAGATTACGACTAAAATCTTGTCAACATGTTTTAAACATGTTCTTATAGGAAAACTGAATTAATAGATAAACATTTATATTTATGCGTCTTTTTTTTGTCTATTTAGTTCTCTATATTTCTTGGATTTTTTTATATGAAGTTATAGATAAGAATAAATTCTATTTATGCTATTTTTATGATATTTTTATTTGTTTCTTTATTTCAACACACAAAACGTGATATCTCGGCTAGGGATAATTGAGTCGATTTACATTTTTTAACAAAAGCGGTTGTAAACATATTATACAAATAAATAAGAAGAAAAAAACAATAATATATATTAGTAACCTATAATTTTTATGATATTCTAACTAAAAACATATTTATATTTATATAGGATGAATGAATGATGTTTTATGAAAGATTAATTATCACCCAGACAAAATATAAAACGTGACAAAAATATAATGCTATTTTTTAAATAAGTAGATAATTCAATTCTTATTCTAATTTAACGATTATATTTTGCCTTATACGTGTTTATAAAGGAGAAAATATAATAAGAAATTATCTGATATAATTCAAGAGGTTATTTGAGATGGTTGTTCACTGAAGGTTAGAAAAGATTGAATATATCAGTAACATGGATGAAAAATAATGGTTGTTTAAAAATGAACATTCCAGAATATTTTCATGAAAATATAATGTTGCAATACATATATGTTGCATCAAATTCTTTCTAAATCGCTGTATGGATATAACGAATCGTCCCTTATAACCACAATGTTGGAAATTGTTTAATTGTTATGGTTGTAGATAAAGTTTCATTGTTGCATATAAGCTAGTTATTGTTTTGGATGAAGTTTCATTGTGGTAAAAAAATATTTTTTGTTGTAGTTAAAGATTCATTGTTGTCGATTAAGTTTTCATTGTTGACTTAAGTCTACATTGTTGTTATTATGTCTTCATTGTTGTGACTTAAGTCTTTATTGTTGTGCCTTAAGTTTATATTGTTGGGAGTTAAGTCTATATTGTTGGGAGTTAAGTCTATATTGTTGTTATTAAGTCTTTATTGTTGTGCCTTAAGTTTATATTGTTGGGAGTTAAGTCTATATTGTTGGGAGTTAAGTCTATATTGTTGTTATTAAGTCTTCATTGTTGTGAGTTAAGTCTTTATTGCTGGGCCATAAGTCTTCATTGATGTGATTAAGTCTCCATTGTTGTTATTAAGTCTTCATTGTTATGACTTAAATCTTAATTGTTGTACCTTAAGTCTTCATTATTGTTGTGACTAAATCTTTATTATTGTGATTAAGTGCCCATTGTTGTGACTTAAGTCTGTATTGTTGTTATTAAGACTTCATTGTTGTGACTTAAGTATTTATAGTTGTACCTTAAGTCTTCATTGTTGTTATTAAGTCTTCATTGTTGTGACTTAAGTTTTTATTATCGATACTCAAGTCCACATTGTTGTGATTAAGTCTTCATTGTTGTGACTTAACCCTAATTTGTGACTTAAGGCTTCGTTGTTGTGCCTTTAGTCTTCATTGATGTGATTAAGTCTGCATTGTTTTTATTAAGTCTTCATTGTTGTGACTTAAGTTTCTATTGTTGTGCCTTAAGTCTTCATTGATTTGGATAAGATTTCATTGTTGCGGATGAATTATCATTGTTCTGATAGGGTAGTTATTGTTGAGAATCAATCAAAATAATATGATGAACCATGGATATAGTGAACCATGACTATAGTGAAAATGGCTATAGTAAACCGTACTATTTCCACTAGTATATTTATATACAAATATTTGAATAAAAATGAAACAAGGTAAAATTGGAAGTGGAATCAGATCGTTAAGTGAAGGGGAAAAATTAGTAAATTAAATTTTATTGCCATCTATCGTTAAAATTTTACACTAATAAATTCACTGGCAATGTGTTTCTTTTAAATATCATCAAATATTGGCTCTACAGACCTTACTGCAATGATATGAGTTATTGAATGAGAGGGCTTGGCTCATCAGTAGTGAACCCTCTCAGCGGTTTCGCCAAATTAATCTCTAGACCGCTCTACTATTGTATTGGACTGGTTTTGTTATATACCCTGCATTTTTTATGGAAGGCAGCTAAATGGTGTTTAGTGAACTATGGACATAAGCTTATAGGTCTGTAGAGGTACATACATATAATTTCAAGGTATTGCATCGAGCAAAGCTCTTCCGCAAAATATGTTCTCATGTTCTCATAACCAATATATATTAGTAAATTAAATTTTATTGCCATCTATCGTTAAAATTTTACACTAATAAATTCACTGGCAATGTGTTTCTTTTAAATATCATCAAATATTGGCTCTACAGACCTTACTGCAATGATATGAGTTATTGAATGAGAAGGGGAAAAATACTTATTTCATAAACGTGCAACTAAAAGATTGATGACGCCATCCATCGGAATAAATATAAACTAATTGGTGATACAGAATTATTCCATTTAATATAATGGTAAATAACTTTTCTTTAAAAATCAATAAAACCCAACAATCTGGCCTTTCATATATAGGAATAAACGATTAGCTGGTTTTTATTACGATAGAGATGGTGCAAACTATCAACATCTTTTATTTCCACGATCAGGAGATATGCATTTTCATAAAAAAATGAATATTCGTAATTTTTTTTAATAGGAGTATTCACATTAAAATATTCTATACTTACTATGGTATAAATGATATTAAGAAACAAATATTATTTATTCAAAAGTTTAGTTAAATATTCAAAAATTTACCAAAAAAATGTTTTCCCAACTTTTATAGGAAAACAGTGGAATTCTATATAGGTTATTCACCTGTATCTTCACAAATAAAGAATTTATTGTTCCCTGAAACCTGTTGAATTTAGTTTAGAAGGAAAAAAAAGACCAATTTTCTCTTAAACTTAATTAATTTAGGGATAAAAATAAAAAGAGATATATTGGCTTTCCCAAAGCTCCCCTAAATCATCGTCAAATTTATTTCCTTCTTTTTGCATTTACACGAAAGTGTTGAACATGTTTTTTTCTCCATAGGTTTTACAGATAACATTTAAAATATATTTTTTTATAACTCTAAATAGTGTAAAGAAATTCTTCTTTTATATTTAATAAGTATTTTTTAGAAACACAGAATTCATAGAAATTCGATTATTTAGAAGAGAAGTCCAGTGCGAATAATTTATGTGTTCAATATTTCAGTTTCGTTATATTTTAAACTACTTTTAGATTTTGTTATTGTTTTAAATGATTTGTTTTACTTTCGTTTTTAACATTTCCGTGTTTTACTTCACGCACACATTTTTTTTGAAGACCTATACAGGAAACTTTGCTTTAGAGAGACCCCAATTAGAATAAACTTGAAGTTCACTATAGCCATGTTTCACTGTATAATTACATTAGAAATGGCAATTATTTTGTGTTTGTTATATTTTATACTAGCCGAATGACCCGCGCAACGCCAGGGTTTTACCCGATTAAATGTTTTTATTCAAATACTATTCGTTACAATTATAAATTGGCGCCGTGGATGTCACTCTTGTGAAACGTCCCGCTCCAAACTTTGTGTCTGAGAATCGATATTTTTATAGAAAGATGATCTGGCTTTTGTTTTCTGCTCAAATGAATGTTTTTCTGTTAGAATTTTGTTCCTGCGTACAAAATAATGAACTGGTTTCACCCGTGGTCTCTGCTTTTTGAAATTTTTCCCGATATAATTTTGTATCTAATAATCAAACATGATACAGCAATATCGTCATCATCATTTTCTGACTAAAAATACATAGTTTTAATAATTGATTTATATATATTTTAAATAGCCTATCGTCTTCCCCTTTATTTTTTACCTATGTATGGAAAATTTGGTTTGAATTAGTGAACTACTGTAAATTTGTATACCGGACATACAAACATGCATATATATATATATATATATATATGTAAAGGTACTCTTTATCTATTGATCTATCTACCTGCCAATATTACTATATACATAAAATGATAATAAGCTATTCAAATATTTCACCAAAAGACTAGCCGAATCAATGACGTAAGCGGATTACTAAAGGGTTACTTCAATAACATGCAAATGCCATGTGTTAATGAAAAATATCATAAGAGTCCATTTTTAGTTTATTTATCAATGTTATTGTACAAAGTTTCCCCTTTAATATGAAGTTAGTTGAATAATATTTGAAAGGATTTTTGATTATGTTTTTTTTTTAATATGTATATATAATATGCCTTCTCTATTTTTTATCAACAAATGTAAACTGATAACAATTATGTAATATTTTGAAGTTAGAAGTATATTAATTTTTATGGATGTATATATGCAAAATGGGTAAAAGTAATTTACTTAGAATTTGAAGACCTTTATGTATGTTCAGAATAGAATTTCTCTATCTAATTTTATCTATATCATTTATATAATATTATATTATAAATATAATATTTATTATAACTATTTCTGTTTAAAAAATGGTAAATCGACGCAATTATCCCTAGCCGGGATATCGCGTTTTGTGTGTTGAAATAAAATAAAATAAATATATTTTATCTTCATTTGTTATTACTAACAATAGCTAGACAACAATTTCATATAACTTTGTCTCTTATATTCAAATTTGATACCGATTATATTTGAATATAAACTCTAAATGTACCAAAGGTTGTACTTTACATTTTTTATGCTATATACTGTCAATGTAGTTGATGTTTTGATAAAAAAATATTGTTCTATGGAAATTATAAACATATATTATTTCATACGTTACCTTTCAAAATAATTATAATTAAAATTGTTTTATAAATGTCCCTATTCTGCTATGATTAAAAATTGAAAGAGTGAGAGTATGGATCATCAGTGGTGAACATTCACAGTGGTTTCGCTATTTCAATCTATATACCGCTTCAATATTATATTAGACTGAGTTATTATTTATCCTACACTTGCTATTTATTACAATAAATTGAGGTTTTAAAGAGGCTATGGACATATGCTTCTAGGACTATAGAAATATATTTCTGAATTAAAGATATAATACATTGAGCAATACTCTTATGCAAAATCACAAATAAGCCTGTTAGGCAACATATTGATACGTGCTGTAAGCATCTCAAAATTATTATTCTCATATTTAACTTTTCATAGAACTTTATTCCAATAATCATCATCACTTAGCATTGTTTACACGAGGACCTTGGTAAAAAATGAGACGTTGGTTAAAAATAAAAAACTAACGAGACATACATTCTTGATTATTTATTTCCTTTACATTAAAAATAGCTATAAAAGAAAAACTTACATACATCCGCTACATACTTGGCGCAGTCGAACAGGATACGAAAGAAAATTAAAAAGGTAAATTTTTAATCAAAAGATTATATATTTCAAATTTATAATGGCAAATATACATAGATTTGAAAAATATTCTGGAAGTAAGAAAATATAAAAATTGAAAGTTGGATTAAGTTGTATGAGGTAGAAAATTTAAAAGCAAACGATCAAGAAAAATACACACTCTTATCTACTATTTAGCAGATGAAGCCTTAGAATTTTTTGCTGGTGAAATTATTACAAATGCACATATAAAAAATGGGAAGCTGTAAAAGATAAACTCATTGCCAGATTTAAGCCTTGCACATATAGTCCCATTGTATTAGCATCTAGCAGAAAGCTCCTTGCAAGTGAAACTGTGGAGACTTATTTTAAAGAAAATATGGACTTACTGAATCAAACATCCTTGAAAAATGAAGAGAAAATACAGCTACTAACAGATGGGCTACCTTTGAATTGGAGGGATGTGTTTGCAGCAGCACAACCTGCAGATCCAACCAAATGGATACAAGTTGCACTTTCTGTTGAGCATAACAGGCAACAAAGTAAGCTAAGAAATTTGTTTAAACCCAAAGTATGCACTCTATCTCAACAGGAAAGATCAGCTTCAAATTGCCCATTTTCTGCCCAATTTGCATGAAGAAAAGAATTAAAGTGAAACATTGGTTGAATGAATGTCCTGATTATGACCCAAATTATAAAACAGAAAGATCATCTAAAAATACACAACCAAAACAATTCATTACAACAGTCACTGAATCAACCACAAGTAATGAAACAAACAAAGTAACTTGCTTATCAACTAACAATCCTCCTTATAAATTGATAGACTTTAAAATTTGTGTCAACAAACATCCTTTACAAGCCTTCATGGACACAGGTGCTACCATATCTTTAATAAGTCAAAATTTAATAAAAAGTTTGAATTTACATCCTTAAATAGATTCTCCCATGCAAGTTCAACAAGCTAACTCATTAACCAAAACTTTGGGATATGTTCATGTAAATTTGCAAATTCATAATAAAACTAGAAAGGTCAAACTTCATGTAATACCTAATTTAAAATTCCAGCTACTCATTGGCTTGGATATTGCAGAAGACTTTGAACTTATTGTTGACACTAAAGATAAAACAGTCTACACTAAGCAAACAGCAGAAATGGCACTTGTTTGCACAACCTGTAATCAGTTGCAACAACAACAACAAAACCAGATCCCACAGCAACAACAACAGAACCAGATTCAACAACAACAACAACAACAGCAGCAACAACAGAACCAGCCCCAACAACAGCAACAAAACCAGGTCCAACAGCAACAAAACCAGATCCAGCAACAACAGCAGCATCAGCTCCAGCAACAACACCAGATGCAACAGCAGCAGAGACACAACATCAAAGACAGGCAGATCTCAGCTTCATTGAAGACCCTCAAGATCATCAAAACACAGTGATGGTCAAGAAGAGAGGACTACTCAGGGCTGTGGTGCCTGCTTCTTTTAAAGAACATATTCTGAAGGAATATCATGATAACATGAGTCACCCATCCATGAACAAGACAGTCAAACTAATAGTTCCTTTATTTTGGTGGTCAGACATGGTACAGGAAATTAAATCTTATGTGAGATCATGCAAGACATGTCAACTGACCAAATCATCTAACCAACCAACTCTAGGTCAACTAATAATTCCAGACACAGAATAACAACCAGCTAAAGTAATAAGTGCAGATACAATAGTTATGGGAACATCAGCTGAAAAGACAAAGCACAAGTACATCCAAGTGTTCATTGATCATCTTACAAGATATGTTTGGGCATTTCTCACTATCAAAAACACAGCTCAAGCAACGCTACAATGTTTCAACAGAATCCTTCAAGTCTCGCTACCCATAAAACATATTATCACTGACAACGGAAAGAACTTTAATTCCAAGGAATTCAAAAGGTGTTTGAAAGTTCATAACATCAAACAAACTTTCACCACACCATACCACCCCCAGATTAATGGAATGTGCGAAAAGGTTAACGGAACAATCATGACCAAGTTAAGAGCGGCCTTGCTTGATAAACAGAAAGTGAAATGGAGCACACTTTTGCCCAAGGTCATTACTGACTACAACAACACCCCTCATGACGTAACAGTTTTTCCGCCATCTTTTCTACTTTTTGGTTACAATGTGCAGCCACAATCTGCTGATAACCCCTCAACCTCGGTAGAAGATGCTAGAAAACTGGCTATAAAAAGAACTCAACATCATCGTGATATTTCCAAAATAAGACATGATTCAAGGCATCCCGACATTGAATTTAAAGTTGGAGATCTTGTTCTTAAAAGAATTCCCTACAATGATCCGAGGCTAATTAAAACAGCTCCCAAATACGAAGGACCATTCCAAGTTTTGAGAAGATTGTCTAAAGTGTCTTACGAACTCTCTACAACGGATCAAGACAACCCACCAAGAAATCCCACAGGAGATCCTATAAAGGCTCACATCTCTCAATTAAAGTCATTTATTCTCCGTGAATAAATGCATCAAAGCGGGGGTAAATGATACGTGCTGTAAATATCTCAAAATTATTATTCTCTTATTTAACTTTTCATAGAACTTTATTCCAATAATCATCATCACTTAGCATTGTTTACACGAGGACTTTGTAAAATGGCAGACGTTGGTTAAAAATAAAAAACTAACGAGACATACATTCTTGATTATTTATTTCCTTTACATTAAAAATAGCTATAAAAGAAAAACTTACATACATCCGCTACAATATATATTTTGTGATTGCCTATATATATATATTAGATAATAAAAATATATATATTGGATTGGATAAAATATTGGCAAATAAATATTTTATTCAATCCAATATATGTCTTTTTATTATATAATGATTTAAGTATGGAATGCTCTATTTTCAGAACAAATATATATAGAAGCAATAGGCGCTTCTCCCGTCAAAATAAACGGCAGAATCTGACGCCATCTATTGACCGTCGCCGCAACTAGCAGCATCGGGTCGGTGACAAAGCCACAACACCAACTTTGGCAAACTGATAAGCGTCCACCTAGAGACCATGGTTTCGGGCTAATGGCCCTCGTCAGTCTAGGGCGAACTTTATTCCATGAGATCCACACGGGATCTAATGGAATCCTCACAATCTACCAAAGAGGTGTTTTGCTGGCAATATGGCTGGGCCAAATCTATTGGCAAAACATATGTGGAATATTTGCGGGGAAGAAATTAATCCATAGAAGCAATGGGCGCTTCTCCCGTCAAAATAAACGTCAAAATCTGACGTCATCTATATATATGTACAGAATAAATTTGCGGGAGGATGATATTCGTGCACAAAAAGAGACACATCTCTCTTTGAATATATATTAGAATGATTCATTATGCCTATCACCCTAGGATATAAGAAATTTTACTATTACTGAAAAGGAATGAACCAGAGACTCAATTTCTGGAATATTCAGACAAAAGGTCAACCTATCTGAATTTACCCTCGAACTGGTAAAATATATAATTTCTTATCACAACTAATAGAATGTTTTACTAGGTTTATTAATATAATTTACTAGTCGAATGACCCGGGCAACGCCCGTGTTTTACCCGATTGAATGTTTTGATTCAAATACTATTTGTTACAATTATAAATTGGCGCCTTAAATAAATGCATATGTTAGTTGATAAGTATAGCCTATGTGCTTTATCTGTCTATGTACTGTTGGCTTCCGTAGGCGTCTCTTACTGGGAAAAAGAAAGAGAGGATTCCATTTGGTTATTAACTAATATATGCATTTATTTAAGGAGCGACCCGCTCCAACACAATAGTTACAGAAATGGGGGGGGGGCAAAGGTGGCGTGTTCGTTGCCGACCAATAGGAGGACGCCATTCCAAAAAAAAAGCAAACCGTGACAGAGGCCATGACGCTCGTAACTGTATATAGAATGCCTAACTGGCCTTTATTGTTTGCGGAAGAGCATTGCTCGATGCAAATATTTGAATGTAATTCTACTGTCTTATAAGCTTATCTCCGTAGTTGTCTTGAAAACAATTTCTGAAATTCCATCCTTCAGTGATGCCTATATAAGCAGAATCTTACAATACAGTATTAGAGCTCTGAGAAGTGGTCTGGTGGATTAAATTGGCGAAACCGTTGGGAGGGTTCACCATTGATGAGCCAAGCCCTCCCAATATATTATTTTCATCGCAGTAAGGGCATTAGATGTTTTTATGTATAAAATAAACATTCGTGCTTTTAAATCCTTTCATTTTATACATATATATGTACGAACTTTATTAGTCAATTTGTTGGTTTGTAATCCTGCCTTTCAAATACACAATGAAGTTACAGATCGCTAATAATTCTTACACAATAATATTTGTTCATCTAATATATACAAGATATACTCATATGCAATGGTATTATAGTAATTTATAATAATATATGACAAAAGGAGTATAGGTTAAACTGATATTTCATATTCTAGCTAGTGAAGTAAAATTGCATATTTGAACACAAAGAATTTACGACCAATTTAAGAGGTCGTTTGAATTTAGAATATTCATAAAGGTGACTTTGTTCTTACCATATTGGGATAATAAACTTTAATGACAATCATAAATTCTAATTATATTGGGAACTAAAATGTTTATCATAAACAACTATAATCGGCTCTCTATTTATTAACACATTCTACTTTATTATTAATGTAAATGAAATGTTCAGCTTTGGAATCTCTGCATTCGAGCAAGTCTTCAGTAATTCAATACTTCTGAGTCTTGACTTACCTTACTTGGGTTCTTTATTTCTCCATAGTTTCTCATTTAGTCTCCACCATTAGTATTGAGGAACAAACCTCAAGACATCTAGTGATCGATTGCCCAGCATTTCAAGATTATAGAATGAAGAATGAACTAGTTGTTTGTGAACTTAACGATTTGATTTCCGATAAAAAATCATATTTAAAGTTCAATTAATTTTGTAAATACATTCTAAACTTTCTACAAAATCTAGATATATATAGTGTTTTCATGCGTTGAATAATGAAAATAACTTATGTAAATAAACTTTTCTCCTTGTTTGGCGCAAGTATCCCTTGCGGGATATAGCGCTTTGGAAATAAAATAATTGTAATAGGCTCCACCACTTCAATTATTTTTCTTTAGCTTCTCTGCACTTGGGTAGGTCCTGGTATTCAGTAATTCCATAATTCTGTCTCTGTGTTCACTTTATTTCTTCATTTTTATTCCTTTCCAGTCCAAAAGTCCAATTATTCTTTACGTTCTGTGCATTTGAGTAGGTTTTGATCTTCAGGAATACAATATTTCGGTCGCTTGAATTATACTCTTTATTTATTTACGGTGTTTCTCATCCAGTCCATCAGTCCAATCCTTCTTTAGTTTCTGTGCATTTTAGCAGGTCCTATCTTCAGCAATTTAATATATTCGGTGTCTTGAATTTTACTCTTTATTTATTTCTTCTATCATCCTGACCATCAGTTCAATTTTTTTTTTTAGTTTCTGTTTACCGGGGGGGGGGGGGGGTGTGAGAAGATCCTGGTTTCCAGTAAATTTCTACTTCTGTGCCTTGAGCTTTTCTCTTTAATTCTTCGAAGCTTCCTATCCAGTGCAATAGCCCAATTACTTCTTTAACCTTTCTGAACTAGATTAGGTTTTGGTCTTCAGTGGTACCATATTTCGGAGTCTTGAATAATTCTATTTATTTCTTCATAGTCGCATTCAGTCAGAGAGTTTGTCCAAATTTTCTTTATATTCCGTACACTTGATCCTTTTCTGGTCTCCGAAGGCGCCATACTTTTCTTTTCGAGTTCTTCTCTTTATTCCTTCATAGCTTCCCATCCAGTCCAAAAACCCAATTATTTTTATTTAGTTTCTGTTCACATGATCAGATACTTGGGTCTTTAATGGCGCTATACTTCTGTGTCTGGAGTTCTTCTCTTTATTTCTTCATAGTTTCCTATCCAGTCCATAAGAAAAATTCTTATTCCTCAGCTTCTGTGCATTTGAGCAATTCCTGATCTCCAGTGATGCCATACTTCTCTATCTATAATATTTCTCTTTATTTCTTCATAACTTCACATCCAGTCCAACAGTCCAATTCTGTTCACTTTATCTGTTCCTGGTCTTCAGTGACACCATACATCTTTAGCTTGATTTCTTTCTTTATTTAATCTTAGGTTTATCAACCTAAATCTTCTTTCATTTACTGTTCTCCTTTGATTCATTCTCTCTTCTAGAGCTTTCTTCACTTATTAAATTACAGGATTCGATCCCACTTCATAGTGGTCAAAGGTCTACGGTATAATCTGCTCCTTCTCATCAACTTCAAAAGATACAAAAATTTGGGATTTTATTTTATAATTAACTAGCCGAATGAGCCGGTCAACGCCCGGGTTTTACCCGATTAAATGTTTTTATTCAAATACTATTCGTTACAATTATAAATTGGCGCCGTGGATGTCACTCTTGTGAAACGTCCCGCTCCAAACTTTGTGTCTGAGAAGCGATATTTTTATAGAAAGATGATCTGGCTTTTGTTTTCTGCTCGAATGAATGTTTTCTGTGAGAATTTTGTTCCTGCGTACAAAATAATGAACTGGTTTCACCCGTGGTCTCTGCTTTTTGGAATTTTTCTCGATATAATTTTGTATCTGATAATCAAACATGATACAGCAATATCGTCATCATCATTTTCTGACTGAAAATATATAGTTTTAATAATTGTTTTATATATATTTTTAAATAGCCTATCGTCTTCCCCGTATTTTTCTACCTATGTATGGAAATTTTGGTTTGAATTAGTGAACTACTGCGAATTTGTATACCGGACATACAAACAAACATACAAACATTCATTTTTATATATATAGAAGATAGATATGGTTTAAAAAAACTTCAAATATTCAAATATAATTTCTATGTGATTGTTCTTAAACTTAAATATATATGAATTCAAATTCAATGAATCTACATTTGTATCTTAATGCTTATAGTTATATTTTTATACTTTATTTAAATATCTGATTATTTTGTTTAAATGCACATTTTCTCAACCTCTCTTCAAAAAATTTCTCTTAAACTTTTAACATAAATTTACAAAACACAATTATAAAATAAATATTTTAAAATATATTTCAATATACCATACGAATAAAATACACACACACAATAGATATTCAAAATATAAACATATATTAAATTCAAAAACGAAATATAAAAATATTTTCAAAAAACATTTGTGTAGTATCTTTTTCTATAAATAAAAATATTTTTCAAAATAAATCTTCTCAATTGAATTTTAAAAAATTTCTTTTTTTCTCCAATAATAAAACTATAAACTCAGATATGGAGTAATGTTTCTAAAGGTCAAATCTAATTTTTAAACGTCACTATTGATCTCGAGTGTATTCTTATCTCTTTACTTTTCTCGATCGAAAGGTGACCGGAACCTTTCAAATCTTTTTGAGATACCATTTTTAAAGAAATATATAAGTTCTTGGATTTTCGCCATATATTTTATATTTTTATACTGTATATACTATGGAATATACTATTTATATATCGATATCAAAAATTGAGATTTCTGTGAAATATTTGAGGTATGAATGAAATAAATATAAACAAAAAAGGCATATTTTAATTGTGTAACTAAAAGTGTTTGATTTATTGCGCCATCTTACGGAAAAAAATATCATCTAATCGTTGATATTTTAAATTATTCCAGAATTGGTCAAATACCTATTCTTAATAAATCAAGATAAGGTAACCACGTAGGCGTTTCGGGCTTTTGGCTCTTATTTATTGATTAATCAAGAATGGGTATTTGGATAATTCTGGAAAAATTAAAAATTCAAATATTAGTTGATATTTCCACAATTGACTCACAGATCGAAATGCTTACAAGTGAAGTCCAACCGGCAATATTAAGGGCGGGAATGATGACTAGGAAAAGTTCTACATAGCTAAGAAAAGTCTTAGAGCTGCTACCAAATCCGTGGTAAATCCATGTATAGTAACTTTCTTTGCCTCCAATTTGCCCAGATTAATCTATTAGCTTGATTGTCTTTATATAATTTTCTCTGTATATAAATATCATGTTACCATTAAGTTCTATCATTGTTTCTCCTTCATGTATCCTATATTTCTACTTGGAGAATGTGTATAAGACTAAAAGGTCTTAATAAAGCTTTTGTTGTTGTTGTTGTTGATTAGTTGATATTTATTCCGATAGATAGCGCAAGCCATCATCAACTTTTAGTTGCACTGTCAGGAGATGCCTTTTTCCCCAATTTATCCACCTGATTCCAGTGCAATTTCACTTTTATACTATTTTATTACAATCTTTCTGAATAACTTGTAAAATTTATTTTTAATGATAAAAAGGCTTTCGAAATTCTGCTCTTTTTTTCCAGCAACCTTTCAATTAGAAGATTTCAATTACAATTAGTTTATATCCAAAGCGCTATATCCCCCAAGGGATACTTGCGCCAAACAAGGAGAAAAGTTTATTTACATAAGTTATTTACATTATTCAACGCATGAAAACATTAGAGATCCAGATTTTGTAGAAAGTTTAGAATGTATTTACAAAATGAATTGAACTTTAAATATTATTTTTTATCGTTAATCAAATCGTTAAGTTCACAAACAACTAGTTCATTCTTCATTCTATAATCTTGAAATGCTGGGCAATCGATCAGTAGATGTCTTGAGGTTTGTTCCTCTAACCACAAAGGCAACTTGAATCATCCACTGCCTTTATTCTATTTAAAATACACTTATGAAATCCCCGTGGTTTGTAACAAATTGAGTATTATAAAAATTTGGACGAAAGTATTTAGTAAATTGTTTATGTATATATTTCAGAATATTACATAGAAATGTCACGCAAGTTCAATTATGATTCTAAATTATTGTTTTTAATACCTAAATGATTCTAAAAATGATAATATATACAGTATATTAATCTCATTAAAACGAACCGGTTAAAAATATTGTGTCTCTTTTCCCATCCTTATAGCCTACCTAAAATAATGCTAATGTGCAATTAAAATTATATCCTTTTGCGGTTCGCTTTAGAAAGGTTTTTACTGCATATCGGATTAGAATTGATGAAAATAAAAAGGCAATACTGAATATACCAATCCATAGAAGTCAGGTTTAGAAATCTATTTAAATAAAAGAAAAGAATGTCTCCTTAAAGAAGACCATAACCTTTCTAAGTTGATAGAAACTTTGGAACAAAGTCAAATTTGATTATATAAAATCAAAGATAAATACAAAATCAATTTAAAATATTGGCTGAAATTTCAAACAAAGTTTGTAGCTTTTAAATTATTTATACTTACTTTGGAGTTTTCACATTTTCATATTAATAATTTAGTTGTATATATTGAAGGAATCAATTTCAGCAAATATGTGAGACCTATATAAAGGTATATATATACCGAATAAATATGTAAATAAAACCTCTATTAAACGACTCACTTCTGCTAAACGACGTCCTTTCTTAAGCGCCCAATATATTATAATAAACACCTCAATGCTTATATGAATATATTTATATGTAAATTGAAATATTTCCACCAGTATGACTCTTTTTATAAAATGATAGTCAAATATTGTTCAAATTTACAATAAAGTATTAATGTATCATATTTATATGTGAAAATTATAAATAGTTTTAGCTCTACTCTTATATTTTAATATAAATAATTATATAAAATCTATTTTTACAGCTCCCTTATATTGAAATGATTGAAAATTCAGAGAGGCATGGGAATGGTTCATCAGTGGTAAACCATTCAAACGGTTTCATCATTTTAATCTCTATACCGCTTTACTATTGTATTAGACTGAATTTTTTATATAAACTGCATTTGTTATTGAATACAGTAACTTCACTATGACATGATCTTTTAAGTCAAATTCGCAGGTGTTTAAGTCTTTCAACAGGAGTAAGAACGCCAAAGTTCGGAAAACTTAAGTTTATTAATTATTTTTATAAGAAATTTTTCCCTGGATTATTATTTTTCTTTAAAATAATATTCAAGGGATTATAAATTTTCTAATTTGGTGTCATTTTGATCGTCACTGAAGCAAACTTCAGTTTGGTGAAAACACCAGTCTAGACATGTTCAAAATACTTACCTCGAAGCCATGTTTTCGGCCTAACGGTCATTGTCAATCGAGTCGTTTAGTCAAACTGTTCGAATTTTGTTAATTTTTATCATAGATTCTCTAAATATCTTAATTAAGAATTGTATTCTAGTTACGAATATATAATTAGGATTGGTCAATACATTAGTAAAGTGATTTGTTCGATAAAACTGGCGAAACCGTTTTGAAGGTTGACGGCCAATAAGCCATGCCCTCTAATTATCTTTTAATCTCAGTAAGGACAGTATTAGAAACCTTTTATTAAAAAAAGAAAAGACCATATAAAAATAGTTCCAATTCTTGATTTTAATTATAATGAACGAGAAAAGGAAATATTTACTCGATTTCTTAATAGAAATTTTGGTAACCTCTTTTAAAAGTTCGTTTCATATATTTGAAATTAGTTTGTTAAAACAAGAGCAAATAATTATATTTAAATAGTTTTATTCTTATTCCAATAATAACAAATTATTAAACCTATATGTTTAATAGATTTCATTAAAGAAAGTCGGTAACATAATCTGAGAAATCTCTTCACATATTTGGATTTATTTGTTAAAACAAGTACAAATAATCTAAATTCAAATGGTTCCAATTTTTCAACCCACATCGGTGGGTTTCACCAATGATGACTGGTATATTTTTATTTATGTATATTCATCAATTATTTTATATTTTTATATTTATTTAATCATATATTTCAGCATTATATTTATATTTAATCTATGTATCAAATTTTATCATCAAATGTATCATATTTTGCTATTTAAATAATTTTCTAGAAATTTATATCAAACAAAAGATGACTGCACTTATAAAAGAAAAAAAAAGTTTATTTCTCTTCCTTAAGAATATTTACATGCAAGCCAAGCAAAACTAAAATTAAAATTAAAAATTGAACGAACACTATTTACATATCTCTTGACAGAATGAATTTACCTTTTCTTGGTCAAAAAACAATAGAAAAATAAATTAATTAATATTCAATCACTCATATTTAATTATTTTTATACGTTCATTCACATCAACTCCCCCTTTTTTAAGATAGCAATACTCATTAAGGTACATATCTATCCGGTGGTCTCCTCTCTCGTAGTGGATATCTCCGGGAAGGTGTAGATTCAGTCGGTGGTCCAGGTGTAGATTCTGCTACTATTGTAGCAGGAGTCAGGGGACTTGACGTCTGAGGCCTTTCTCTCCATACTTCTCCTCATATAGTTAGTGTGTACTTTCCTTTCTATTCCATCAGTTTCTATCATACAGCTGTTGCTTCCCACTATTCTCTTTACAATCCCAAACATCCATTTCGGTTTTCCTCTTTCCATCCATCTGTATCTTACTCTATCATTTATTTTGTAGCTATTGTTCTGTTTTTTATTTTTCAATCTCCCCACTCTTACTGATTTCTTGCTCAACATGGAAATCTTCGTTCTAATCTCGCGATTTAAAAATATTCCAGCAGGGGATTTTTCCGTTCTAGCCAAAGGACTCAATCTATATGCATATAAAGCCTTAATCAAAGCAAACTCAAGGGGTAATTCTCTTTCCTCCGAAATAATTCTTTTCATAGCTTTTTTTATCTCTCTTACAGACACTTCCGCTAGTCCGTTGCTCTCCGGATGGTAAGCGGGGCTAAACAACGCATGTATGCCATTTCTTTCGAAAAATGTCTTTATTTCATAACTTCTAAACGGGGGCCCATTATCCATTACCGCCACCTCCGGGATACCATATCTCGCTAAACATTCTCTCAAAAAGTCTATGCAGAATCCCGCCGATGTATTTGGAACCATTTGACATTCTATCCAATTAGAATGCGCATCCACCAATATCAAAAAAGTTTTTCCCGCAAAATAGAAATAGTCAAGATGAATTCTCTTCCAAACTTTGTTTGGTGGAGTCCACTCGGTAAATTCCTGTTTTGGCAGCTTTGATGTGTTTTCCATACAAGTGCTACAGCTTTTAGACAGTTTCTCAATTTGCTCATCCATTCCCGGCCAATAGACAGAACTTCTGGCCAGAGTTTTCATTTTATTTATTCCAATATGATTTTCATGGATGATTTTCAAAACATATTCTCTTAAGGAATCGGGGATGATCATTCTATTTCCGAAAAATAGGCAATTTCTTACTATTGCTATCTCGTTTTTAATTCTATTATAAGGTTTTATATCTACCTCTGAGTCAACATCATACTTATCGTACTTGACTAACTTATATAGTTTTCTAAGAGTTGGATCTTCTTGGGTTTTATACGATACCAAGACGTAATCTAATATCGAATTTTCTATTAATAATATTTCTCCGATTTCCTCTTCCTTCTCCCCTTTTTCAGGATTTGGAAATCTTGAAAGAAAATCTGCAAGAGGTATTTCAGTTCCCTTAGTATATTTAATTTCAAAATTAAAATTTGATATTGAGAGTGACCATCTATGTAATCTATTTGCCACTAAGGCTGGTAAATTATTTTTATGGCCAAAAATGGCTAGTAATGGTTTGTGATCTGTATTAATAATAAATTTTCTTCCGTAAAGGAATTGTTTTAGCCTGTTTAAGGTAAAGAATATTGATAACCCTTCTTTTTCTATTTGGGAATATTTCTTTTCTGTGTCATTTAGTGTTCTTGAAACAAAAGTAATTGGTTTCTCAATGCCGTTTACAATATGGGAAATATATCCTCCAATACCATAATTTGATGCATCACAAGTAACATAAAGAGGTAAATCTTGCGAATAATGCGTCAAACAAGTTTTTGTACTAATCAAATTTTTACATTTTTCGAAAGCCTGATCATGTTCATTTTTCCAATTCCAATTATAACTTCTTTTCAATAGAGAAAATAAAGGATTTGCATGTATGGATAAATTTCTAACGAATTTACTGTAGAATGACAACATGCCCAAGAAAGATTTCAATTCTGAAATGTTACTCGGTTTAGGACATTTTTTTATACTGTCCAATTTATCCTCAAGGGGATAGATTCCATTTTTATTTATTCTATGTCCTAAATAATTGATTTCATCAACAAAAAACAAAGATTTTTCTTTATTAATTGAAAAATTAAAATCCGATAATTTATTCATGACTGTTTCGATATCTGAAATATGCTCATTTACATCAGACGATGCTATAAGAATATCGTCTAAATATATTATTACATTTTTAAGACCGGAAAAAATATTGTCCATAGTTCTTTGGAAAATAGTCGCTCCGGACTTGATACCGAAGGGCAACCTTTTATATTTAAAAAGGCCTTTATGGGTAGAAATAACTGTTAATTTTTGAGATTCCTCGTCTAGAAGTATCTGATGATATGCGCTTGAAAGATCAATTTTACTAAATATACTTTTACCAAAAAATGAATGTAAAACATTATCGATGTTCGGTATCGGATACTTAACATCATCGATAAATGGATTTAAGGTTCTTTTAAAGTCCGCACAAATTCTAATTTTGCCGTTTTTCTTAGGGACGCATACTAGCGGTGAAGCTATTGGGCTATCCACTATATTTTCAATAATATCATTATTCAATAAAAATAATAGTTCTTCTTCAATTAAATTTCTAATAGCAAAGGGAGCAGGTCTAAATTTATAAAATTTTGGTGCAAAATTATTTTTTACATTAATGTGTACGGAAATATCTTTTATTGGCAAGACTATATCTTCGAAAAGTTTATAATATTTATTAAAAATAAAATTAGTATCAAAATTATTATTTTGTTGGACATTAATTTGTACCATATCAAAATATACTATCCAGTCTTTTCCTATGAGAAATTTATTATTTTCAATATTTGTTACTATTAAGTTTAAATGGCCTATTTTATTTTTATATCTTACTTTTACTTTACATTCTCCAATAGAGGAAATGCCCTTTCCTTGATAATCGGTTAAATAACATTTAGACGGAAATAATTTAACATGTTCAAAATATTTTAAAAATAGGTCTTTTGACATAGTTGTTAAAGCCGCACCAGTGTCAATTTCTGCTAAGAATTTTATGTCGAAGACATACAAAATACTCTCAAATTTATTAGTCAGATATTCTATATTATTGATGGACTCACCATTCTTTCCCGAAAATGATTCTCCGTGGGCAGACGCTTCACTAGACACTCCTCTCTTTCTTGGTTGAAAATATCCATTCTTAGATTTCGAATGACAAACAGTCGATATATGTCCCAATTGTTTACAAGAATAGCAGAAAGAATTTCTAAAAAAACATCTGTCCGAATGATGATTCATCTTTCCACAATGCTTGCATTTAGAATGTAATTTGTTTATTTCTTTAGTTTCAGCATAAGACTTCATTTTCAACACATTACAATCTACCGATTCTATTGTGGTAGCAATATTTACTGCCATATTAAAAGTGAGCTCAGGCTCTTGCAGTAATCTTTTCAAAATAACTTGATTAAAAACTCCTGCAATGAATTTATCCCTTAGGTGTTCTTCAATATTTAAGCCAAAATTACATTTATTAGCTTGTTTTTTTAATTTAAGGACATATTCTTCTATTTTTTCGCCATGTTCCTGAATCAATTGGCTGAACTCATATCTTTCAAAAATGATATTTAGCTTAGGTGTAAAATGAGTAAGTAGAACACTAACAATTTCTTCGAATTCTAATGCACAAACATCTCTAGGTGAGATCAATTCTTTCAGAATACCATAAGTATTTGGTCCAATAGACATAATAAAAAAAGGAACAATCTTCTTACCTTCAATTTCATTCACAAAAATGTACTGTTTGAATCGTTGAATATAATTTTCAAAAGGTTCTTCTTTCATTACATAAGGTTCGAACGAAAGACTCGTCGCCATTGTTATTTTGCTATTTAAATAATTTTCTAGAAATTTATATCAAACAAAAGATGACTGCACTTATAAAAGAAAAAAAAAAAGTTTATTTCTCTTCCTTAAGAATATTTACATGCAAGCCAAGCAAAACTAAAATTAAAATTAAAAATTGAACGAACACTATTTACATATCTCTTGACAGAATGAATTTACCTTTTCTTGGTCAAAAAACAATAGAAAAATAAATTAATTAATATTCAATCACTCATATTTAATTATTTTTATACGTTCATTCACATCACCTTATATAATCTTATATGGACATTGTTAAAAAGTAGCTTGAATCTCAATCTCTCTCTCTTTCTCAAAAATCATAACAAATTAGAGAAACCCAAATATTTACCAGATTTCCTTAGTGAAAGTCGGTAACATAAGTTGAGCAATCTTATAACCTATTTTAAATTATTTTATTGAAACAATAACAAATATTAAACTTAAATAGTCTCATTTCTTCATAATAATCACAATGAATTAATAAAACTAAATACACATACTTAAAAAACTAAATGTTTACCAGATATTATTTGAAAATGTCGGTAACTTTAGATGAATAATTCACTTATTTGAAATTATTTAGTTTATGAAATATCAAATAATTCCACTAGAATGTTTTCATTTCTTTCATTTTTATCAAAATTAATGATAAAAAAATCAAATGTTTACCAGAAATTCTTAAAGAATATCGTTAACATAAGTAAGTGATTGTTTCATCTATTTGAAATTAATTTATTGACAGAAGTACAAATATTTCAATTCAAATGGTTCATTTATTCTAATCATAATAAATGATATAAAAACCAAATGTTTACCAGATATTCTTAAAGAATATCGGTAACATAAGTAAATGATCGTTTCACCTATGTGAAATTATTCTATTGATGCAAGAGCATGAGGCTACGCATGATTGATGTAAAATCCAATTATGAGCTTCCTCCACTAATTAGAAAGCGAGGTAAAAATCCAAACTTAATGATTTCTCTCCACACATGATTAATATTAATGATGGCTGAGCCTTTTGGAAACTTTCCCATAGCAGCAGCGTTGTTCTGTCGGATATTTCTATGTATCGTCTTGTTTAACATGGAAAAACTACTACATATATATATATATATATTATATAATCTAAAAATATTATAT
Source organism: Cordylochernes scorpioides (assembly GCA_030710605.1). Taxonomy (NCBI): domain Eukaryota; kingdom Metazoa; phylum Arthropoda; class Arachnida; order Pseudoscorpiones; family Chernetidae; genus Cordylochernes; species Cordylochernes scorpioides. Next base: position 57,015,904 of record CP092885.1, on the reverse strand, counting down.
AATCTAAAAACTCAAATATTCCTATATTTAAAAAATATATATATTTTATTTTATTCATTGATAATTTTACTTTTGTTATCATCGTTTTTAAAAAAAGACTTTCAGTTTTAGTTGTATAATTTTGTTGTAAATATGCGTAGTTAACCAATCAATCCTTTTAAATCACTAATATAGGATTAAATTATAAATTCTATATAATGTGAAACTAACAAATGTGTAATCTTTCCTCAAGTAATTGAAAATAAAAGCTACTTGACGGTAAATAATTATCTTTTTTTTTTTTATCACGACTGCACCTCAACCCTTTATCTTATCGATCCTTTGTCTTATCAAGCCTAATCTAACAATAACACAAAATATTCATAACATATATATATATATATATATATTATATATATATAATAGATAATAAAAAGGCATATAATGGATTGAATAAATAATTTATTTACCAATATTTCGGTTGGCTGAACGTCAACCTTTATCATGGTATTACAATTTTGTATAAACATATATAAACAAGTTAATATATATATATTATATATAACAAACCTTACATGTTAAAACTTAATAACAAATTTTATAAATTTTGAGATTCTCATAAGGGTATTATTTGATACAGAATTAGCTTGCTGTTCTGACTCAAAATTAAATTCAAAATCTGTATTTCTTAATATTTCACTTTTCCCTATTTTCCACATATATATATGTGATATATATGATATATTTACATATTTACCTTCTATAAAAACATTCCCAGAGCTCTATTATTAATTTGGAATTAAAATTGAATGCTATACAAAGAATGACACCCATTCTCTATTTCTTAAAATAAGGAAACTAGGTTGTTTGGTAAATCGTGTCTTTATATTTTATTTATATTTATTTGTGTTTATAGATAAATAATAAAATAATATATATACACTTCTCCCAGAAACCTGCTATCTTTATTTTATCTATCATATTTAATTCATATATCTATTAATATATTATATATATTTTTATATTATATACACAATACAAATATTTATCAAAATTAAATTCATAAAGTTAGTTTATAAATGTGAATTGATGATTAATTTATCAATTAATATCCTTATTTCAAAAAGGTTTTTTTATAAAATAAATAGGTGTACGAATCGACCAAGAATCATATTTTATTTATTATAGTTGTTAAACTTTATTTTTATATCTTTTTCTGTTTCATATATTACATATAGGTATAATATTATTATTTTAATCTAAATATAATTTTGAAAACTTGATATATGAAATGTTATTAAAAATTGATTTTTTAATCAATACCTTTATATATTAAATATTCTAGTTTAATATACAGATAGAATCTCTTGAGAGAGATACAAAATAGAATTAAGAAAAAAATTAGAAGAAATAAATTCCAATTTACGAAGTCATATAAAATGTATATGTGCATATAGAGCTATATAATTATTTTGATTTAATATTATATAAATTGGTTATAAATATTCTCCTGTTTTATATTAGGAAATAATATATAAAATAACGTGTTTATTATTTAATGATATATAGAAATCGTTCGAATTTACATGTATGGGGGATACGCCGTTTTTTTTTATTCTTTCTTATCTCAAAGCCATGATAATCATGGTGGGTAGTTAGCGACTGCTTTTACTGTAAGCGCACCACATGTCTACACATGTGAAAAGCAGTTCGACTTTGCACTTACAAATATGCCAGAGCCCCGTTTGGTTACTTGCACTCGCTGGTGGGGTTGGAGGAAATACGCCGTTATATAAGAAAATGAGGAGTTGTTTATGTTTAATATATTAAACTTCCTCAGGTTTTGTCCATGATTATAGTTTAAATTTCTAATTACAAATGCTTAGCTCATGGAACATGTTTATGTATACTGTAAACAATAATCGAAGCTATGTAAATTTATTATTTATCACTATTTAAAAATATTTTAATTCAAATACAATCACTAAAAAAAAAAGAGGGTTTTCTCAATCGGAAAAAGTTTAAATTACTATTTACTCAAACTTAATTCAATTATAGTCATCTTAATTTTTACTTGTAACAAAAGTTTCATACGACAGCAATAATAAGTCAAGTTGGTATAAAGTCAAAAAAATTAAAATGATATTTACCTCTAATTTATTTACAGAAATAAATTGAAGAATTTAAGAATCATTTATTCTATAAGGTCTTTGATCTTCAAGAGGTCCCCTTTAAATGGAGATTTTTACTTCTGAATTTTCTTCTAGAGCTCTAATGGTTTTTCGATTACTTCAAAATGTTTCCTTTCGAGAAAAAAAAAGGTTTTAAATATTTTCGAAAAATTATTTTCAGATAATTTTTGCCTTTATATAAGTTTTGTATAGTAAATATTGGAAATGTTCTATACATTTTTTTTTTGTATTTTAACAGGTTCTGCTATATATATAAAGAAAAATATTTTCCCTTATTGATATTATTGGTAAAAAAAAGGATTGAAACAATATATATTTGGAAGTGAGATATGTACATAAATATATAATTAACAGAGAAACATTCTTTTTCTGATTCTTATATAAATAGCAAACAATGAGGAGTAGAGGAAAGATAAGTTGCATAAGTTGCATATCAACCCTATGTACATATATCAATTGTACTTTATAATCATACGCCGCAGTCCTTTTTATTGTATTAAAAGGGTTACTTTAAGTATTAGTTACGAACGGAAAAATACGTCCAGGGTAGCCTAGTGGACATGGCACCTGCCCGGTAAGCAGAAGGTTGTGGGTTCGATTCCCGCCCCTGGACACTTTTATTTTTCCGTTCGCCATTGCTCTTCACATTTTCACCCGTTCATACGTCATCCAATCATATATAGACCATTACTCTTCATATATTCAACCTTTTCATACGTCATCCAAAAGTTAGAAATAGTACATATTTCTCTTTAAAATTAATGTTAATTTTTCACAAAAAAAAAAGAAACTTATGCGGGGAGGCTTTAAGTATTACTTTATATATCAATTGTATAAAATGAAAGGATTAAAAGCACGAATGTTTCTTTTATACCTAATACAAACTTCTAGTTTGTATTAAGTATAAAATAATCATTCGTGCTTTTAATCCTTTCATTTTATATGTATAGATGGCGTGTTATTGCTATATATCAATTGTGTTGATATTTTTTCCCTTTTTCATCTAACTAACTTGCATACTAATTCTTGTACATATTTCAAAATTTTGTTTATATTTAAAATGCAAGTGTCCCTAGGGGAACATAGCGTTCTAAGTCGAAACATAAAGAAAAGGAAGTTTATATTATTATTTTTAACGTGAAAATCTGAATAATGTATTATGAATAATGAATATTAAGAGAAACATAGTGAGTAGAAGGAACTATATGTCTTTGAGATGCTATTATTCAAATTGATGAAACATTCAAAATATTTACCTCAAATATAAAATATAAACTTCATTTTTTACTCATTATATGGCTATGATTTTTATATTATTCGTAAAACATTATAGTATTAGGTTTAGTAAAAAAGTCTATATACATATACATGGTAGATTAAACTGGCGAAACCGCTGGGAGGGTTTATCACTGATGAGCCAGGCCCTCCCAATAATTTTTCCATTGCAGTAAGGGCAGTAGAAATTGTTTAATTTAAAAAATTTCTTACGCCTTTAAAATAGTTTTGAATTTTGATAACAGATGGCGCGCTTGTGCATCATACATATGTGAATTCGAAACTATTATAGACGCGTATGAATCTTTTAAAAAATTAACAATTTCTACTGCCCTTATTGCAATTTAAAATTAATGGGAGGGCCTGGCTCATCAGTGGTGAACACTCCCAGCGGTTTCGTCAGTGTAATCTACCATACCGGTGTTATATTTTATTTTTTGGTTTTCCTTTTATACCGATACTAATGTTATACTCTTGGAATGGGCATTTTAAATGTACTATGGCCATTAGCTTTGAAGACAGTAGAAATACATACAATTATAAATAAACATATGTATACCAATTGCACAGTTTACACATAGCCTTTTGGAATAAACTTTGGAATAAAGGGTATGTAAAAAGCGTTCAATAAGAATACATATAAAATATTTTTTTTACAATGAGGCAACGTTATGATTAACCTAACTCCTGAAGAAGGACTCTCCATGCCCCGAAAGCTCGAGTTGATAAAATTTTATATATTTTTTCAAAACACTCTCCCACTATGGAAGGAATTTTTTCGCCTAAATATAAAGTTTATTTTTTTGACACTTTTATAAAAAGAAATTTATTTACACATATGCAAATAATAATGATTAGTTATTAAGGAGTATTTTCATTAGATTTTAATAAAATACATATATCGACACAATAGATATTTTTATTATTGATCTTAAAATACGAACGCTTTTTTGAGGAATGGTTTATTGAAGGGGCTTTCGAATACATAGTTGCATATGTATAGTATATATAAGGCTGGTTAAAGAACCCTTATTCGAAAGCCATTCTTTGCATTTCTTATGATTGCAATAATGATAAAAAATTACAATGAAATATTTTCACAGTTACATAGGATTTGTAAAGTAAACTATATATTATAATTAGGGATATATCCTTAATATATTATGGGTTTCAGGTTTTTGGCCCTGGCGTGGCTGTACTTCTAAGACATATGGTTTATGGATGTTATGAAATCATTGCCCTCACCTAATATATTATGGATTTAAAAAAAAAGAAGAATCAACTATTACAATAATATTTTCAAAATGTCATATTTATAAAACTATGTTTCGGTCAAAAATATATAAATTTCAATGAATAAAAATAAAAATAAATATTTTTTCAAATTGAAAATATTTAAATTTTAACTTTTATAATATATATATATTATCGGCTTTATTTCTAACGCACACATTTCGCAGTTAAATTAACACCTATTATTAGTTAATTGAATTTTATTGCCCTCTATCGTTAAAATTTTACACAAATAAATTTACTGGCAATGCGTTTCTTTTTTTTTTTTTTTTATTTTAAATCATATCATTGCAGTAAGGTCTGTAGAGATTTAAAAAAAAAAGAAAAAAAAAAAGAAACGCATTGCCAGTAAATTTATTTGTGTAAAATTTTAAAACCTATTATAACTTATAACATATTGGTTGAAATAAATTATATATAAGCATTCTAACTCTTCAAATTCAATAATTATTCATAGGAAAATAATTTAATTATTGAATAATTATAATCATTGTTCTGTTTTTGATCTTTTCTATAAATCTCTTTCTTCGCTTATTCCTTTTACTACCCAGTTTATGACGTGCAATTACTGAATCTTCGCTGAAAATATTTTTTTTTCAATTTTAATCTATCTAATTATTCCTAAAATATTGAAAATAAACCTCTTATAATCAGAAAATTAAATATTTATAATTTATTTTTATTTTTAACGGTATTATATATATGCATATTTAATAAGTCTTTAATAATATATATATATTATTTATTTATTATTATTATTAAAGACCTATTAAATATTAACTTTAATTATATAAATATAATTTAATTTATTTTTACATTTTAAGTACAGAATAAAATTAATCGTTCGAAATGGGAATTAATTCTAAATTATAATAAAAATGTAAGTTATATTTGAATAGTAGGTTTGTCGTTTGGATTCTAAATATCTCTCTTTCAGATATTCCTGCATTAACCTATATAGAAATATCTCCCCCTTTTGAAATATTTAAAAATAACTCTTACATAACTCATATTCAAATATTCTCTTCTTAGATTATTTTCAAAAGGAATAAATTAGTATTGGGAGTAAAGAAATATTCCTGCTAAAATATTCTTTTGATACTTCTTTACATATTTGAAATTTAAATGTATATCTGTATTTCCTTTACGACATATATATATTTTGAAATTATTATTTCAATTATATAAATGGTTGTTTATATATATTCATTTATCTCTATTTTAGGTTATATTATTTATTTTATCTTAATAGATAATATTTAAAATCAAAAATATTATTGCACACTAGAAATTGAAAATTGTCTTAAATATATTTTATATTTTTATCTCCTTTAGAATATCTGATATATTAATATTTATGTTATATATTATATATTTATACATATATATATTCTTCTTAATCATAATATTTTTATTATACCTTTATATTCAGCCCTATTTAATCGTAAATTACTTATGCAAATCAAAATAGATTGAATCTCAACTTTGCTATTTTTTATTATTTATATAATATTTTTATATTTATAATATTAATAATCACATGTATATTTGATGAATAACATTAAATAGTTCATTCAATTCTATCTTTTAATTATTTCTGGTATTAAAACGTCCTTCTGTCACTTTTCTAAGGAAACTTTTATTTACATATGGTTAATCTCTTGCTAATTCAGGATGATGATGCTTTTATAAATTGTCAATAGGTAAATAGGATATGAATAGTTTTCTTTGAAATCTGTGATTGTTGACTAATGGAATCTCCGATATAGAAGGTTGAAAAAACAAATATATATGTTATTTATTTATATAGTACCCTAATGAAGACATATAACTTAAGATAATTGAAAGTATTTGATGTAGCCGGTCGTCAGTTTTTTAGAGGACAGAGGCAATATCAAGATGTAAATCCTAACATAATATTTGAAGGCAATAATTGCTGGCTGGATCATCAGACAATGAATTTTGGAAGATGATGAGACTCCATTATCATCAATATTTGTTATATATACAGTAAAACCCCTCTATAGTGAACCCCAATAGGACTTACCTGAGATTCACTATAGCCATGGTTTTTTTAGCCATAGTTCACTGTCTTATATAATAAAATAAAAATGGTGATTATATTTCAGGTTCGTTATAAGGGAAGATTCGCTATATTACAGTTTTTTTAGCGGAATTTCACTGTATTTTAATTAAGAGGTTTTTAACTATTATCCGTTAACACAAAGCAATAACGCACCATCTATACATATAAAATAAAAGGATTTAAAAGCACGAATGTTTCTTTTATACATAATACAAACTTCTACTGTCCTTACTGCCTAACTGGCCTTGTCTTTATTGTTTGCGGAAGAGCATTGCTCGATGCAAATATTTGAATGTAATTCTACTGTCCTATAAGAGCTTATCTCCATAGTTTTCTTGAAAACCATTTCTGAGATTCCAGCCTTCAGTGCTGCGTATATAAGCAGAATCGTCCAATACAATATTAGAGCTCTTAGAAGCGGTCTGGTGGATTAAATTGGCGAAACCGTTGGGAGGGTTCACCACTGATGAGCCAAGCCCTCCCAATATATTTTTTCATCGCAGTAAGGACAGTAGAAGTTTGTATTATGTATAAAAGAAACATTCGCGCTTTTAAATCATTTTATTGTATATGTATAGGTGGCGCGTTATTGCTTTGTGTTAATTTATTCCTACTGGCCTTGTCTTTATAGTTTGCTGAAGAGCATTGCTCGATGCAAATATTTAAATGTAATTCTACTGTCCTATAAGAGCTTATGTCCATAGTTTACTTGAAAACCATTTCTGAGATTCCATCCTTCAGTGCTGCGTATATAAGCAGAATCGTCCAATACAGTATTAGAGCTCTTAGAAGCGGTCTGGTGGATTAAATTGGCGACACCGTTGGGAGGGTTCACCACTGATGAGCCAAGCCCTCCCAATATATTTTTTCATCGCAGTAAGGATAGTAGAAGTTTGTATTATGTATAAAAGAAACATTCGCGCTTTTAAATCCTTTTATTTTATATTATCCGTTAAGTAATGTCAATAAGATAATTCAATATTTATATAATGCATTAGCGCGCCATCTGTTACGAGAAAAATAAACCATTTTAGACTCGAATGATTATTTTTTAATTAAAAAATATATTCTACTGTCCTTACTGCAGAGTTAAAATAATAGGAGGGTCTTGTTTATCAAGGGTTAATCCGCCCAGCGGCTTTGCCAGTTTCATTTTGTCGAATTATTGTATATATCTTCGCAATGAGAGATGATATTATAATTTTTGTGTGTGTTCAAATGCTGGTAATATGGATGGCTATGCTGGAGTAAACCTCCTTTTTTGTGTCTGGATGCTATATTTATGGCGAACTAAATAACTTAGTCCCTATTTCTGCTCCGCGCTTATGGAATTGAAGACTTGGGGCGATGGCGTCGACTTTTCATATTAAATCTTACTTTTCCTTATTACTAATAATTGTATATAGTTGCGGAACTACTGGTTTCCTGTGCTGCTCTTTTCCTGTTATTGCACCTTGTACGGAGAATCTGTATAAGACTAATGTCTTAATAAAGGCTTGGTGTGTGTGTGTGTGGTATGTGTGTGTTCAAATTGACATGAGAACTTCAATTTTAGCCTACAACCAATGAATACGTAAAACCTCACTAAAAAGAACATATGAAACCTTTTCTCTTTTATATAACGAACCTATAAAGAATTATTCCTGATTCTATTCTAAAAAGAAATTGTTATCCTTTTGTTTTAGGTAACGTAAAGGTTCGATTACATTGAGGTTCGTTCTGAGGAGTTTATTCAATAAAATTAAGATAAAAAATATAGCAGAACCTCAAATAAAGGAAATTCCTGCTAAAGAACAAATCTCTAGAAAGGACAGTTTTTTTTCAATACCAGAATTATCCTTTTTATTATAATTAATCAATAATGGACACCTTTTCATAAATAGCACATTTGCAATGCAAATAAGTTTCCTTTACAGTGAGGTTATATTGTATTTATTATTAATAATACCATCATATTTCATATATATCATTTTTATTCTGAATATAATCACAAATAAATATAAATTCATGATTTATTATACTTTTCGATATAAACTAAATTAATAACTGAATCATTAATAATTGTTCACACTATACAAAAAGATAAATAAATTCCTAAATATAAGATATATATTTGTTATAAACTAGTTTAGTATAAATATGTGAGGAAATTAATAAAAAATGTGCCTTTTTTTATACCAGGCTCTCAAAAAATTCGATCGCAACAAACCATAAATCTTTCTAGCCATTTTTTACATTCTTTGATGTACATGCTCATTTGGCCACTTGCCTCCATAGTGCCCTATATTTTATAAAATGGCCACTTTACCCAGATCACTATAATATCTGACTATCATTGATAGTTTTATAGATACCTATATAACACTATATTCACAATACTAATAGTTATCTATAATTATTAATAGAAAAATATGAGGAAGTTTAAAATATAGTGGAAAATAGAAATGGCAAAATGTGATCAAAAAGACCTTTTTTGACTACACAGATAAAGCATTGATACTATTTAATCAACATATATAAAGATAAATTAACTTAATACATTATTTCATCTCGCGCTCACATATAATTTATTAAATAAAATACTATACTTTCTTTAAATGAAAGAATTCAAACATTCAATTATTATAAACGCCATACTTAATAGAAATACATTGTCTGCTATTTATTCCTACACCCTGATTGGTTCCCCATTAGTGTCTAAGCTAAATAGTCAATTAAAGTTAAGTTTATTCACCAATCAAAGTCCAATGTCTTTTTAGCTCAGTATATGAATAGAAAGACATTATACTATATTGAATTTGTAATTAAATTTGGAAAAGTGCGTTTCTTATGATGAATAAATTAATATTATTTGAGAGATAATAAATATCGTAAGAAAAACATTGCTCAAAAATAAAAGTCATTATGAATTCTATCGGTAAATGACAATTGAATTTTTGAATTATATCAAAATTTAGATGCTGAGTTCAGAGCATAGAATATTTTGAGGCCTTTAAAATATTTAGTTTTCTGTTAATTTCTTTAGATTTCTGTTAATATTTGTAGAATATGCATTTTCAAAATATCTTTTGCAGCTTTATATTTAAATTATACAGTAAATTCTCCATGTAAAGGAAAACACCTAGTTGCAGAGCCAAAGTGTCCTTTAGGGAGAGGTGGCCTCTTACCGGAATATTACTGAATCGTAAAAATGGTAATTTTGACGATGAAAACTGTCTTTATAGACAGGTTTCATCTAGCCAGACTGTCCTTTCATGGAGGTTCAACTGTATAAATAATATGATTTTAAAATATTTGTATAAAATTTGTATATGATTCTTGTCCATCTTATTCTGTAATGGTGAAATTTAGAGTCGTGGGAATGATTAGATTTCAAAAGGTCGACAGAATTTAAAGTTTAATTGAACCTTGAATAATTCCGCCTTCAAAGCAAAGATAGGCTTATGTTCTACTTTAACTGTATGTAAATTAGATATCAAATTAATCAAACCTTGTATTAGGGCTAATTAATTGATTTGAATATTCTCCTTCTGCACAAATCAGAGCGGAATATACCTTTTGTTTGATGCATTTATTGGAAAAGATAAAATAGATTTTTGGACAATTAGAAGAATCTCATGCATTTGTGGAATAAGTTGAATTATATATAAAATCTAAAAAGAGTTAAACAAACCATATATATATCAAACCTTACTCTAATAAAGACCTGAAATAATCCTTACTTCTGATGTAATAATGAATTGAACCATGGATATACAGTACACTCTCCTATAACGCGAGTTTTTACAACGCGATTTCGTACAACGCGATAAAAAAAATTGCGACAAATTTATTTATACAACACGAATTTTCGTATAACGCGTTATAAAATAAATCAATTTACCCTAACAACATTCGCGTTATACAAGTTTTATTTCGTACAACGCGAATTCCTATAACGCGATTTCATACAACACGGAACACATTAATCGCGTTATAGGAGAGTTTACTGTACGCTCATATAAATGGACAAAATTTAAAGGAGTTTCATATTTTGATATCGATGTTTATCTGGGTTTTTTTTTTGTTTTTTTGAAGAAGAAGAAGACAAAAACAATTTGTTCCACTTGGTTATCTCGTGTGTCTTCAAAAATGCTAACTATGTATTAAATATCTTTCAGAGTTATTGTCTGAATCCCGATATACATGCTGAAAGGTACAACTTCCAAAAAAAACGAAGTTCAGCCCTATTGTGGTTTGATATAGCAAGAGGTTGACTGTATTATATAATTAACATATAATATATTTTTAATTGATTTTTGATGGATTAAATCATACTCATTAATAAATTATAAACCTTTCTCAGCCAAAGAGCAAAATATATATATGTGGCAATATAATAATAATGTGGGGAAAGAGAAATAAGGACACCACGATTTGGAAGATGGAACCCAGGCAATCAGAGCGAGAGAGGGAGAGAGAGGGGGCTGCCACCGCTGAGCGGCCGTTTCGTGTCGCACACAATCACCCAACTGTCTCCAAAGTCCCGAGGTGTTAAGTGACGGACCCCAGGAGCCCCTTGGAATGTCGCTGATGTCTAAAGTGACACCCTTTAGCTGCCTATCTCTCTCTGGGTTGACTGTAGGTTTGTTTTATTATTCCAGGAAGAGTATATATTATGACATATGTATATATAAACATTTCGGTAAATATTACACATTCATCTATTTTACAATTTATCAATAAGAATGTAAAACGAAACCCGTAAATATAGAAACCTTACATAAAATTATTAAATTATAACCGGCATTTCTACTGTAATAATATAGCGACCCCAATTGTTTACAATGTACTTAGGCTATAGCAAACCAAATAGAGTAAATTCCAGCTAAAACTAACTTGAGATATAGCCAAACTTCCTTTAAAACAAATCTGGAATAATCCCCATTTTTATTTTACAATACAGTTTAATACGGTTATAACGAACCATTATATCATGATGCATTAAACTGGCGAAACCGCTGGGAGGGTTCACCACTGATGAGCCAGGCCCTCCCATTAATTCCACTGCAGTAAAGGCAGTAGAAATTGTTTTATTTTAAAAAGAATCTTACGCGTCTATAATAGTTTAGAATTTTGATACCGAATCATGGGTATAGTAAATCACAGATTCAGACATATTAGAGTTTGCTATAGAGGGGTGTTTACTGTTTTGAGTACTATTAAAGGTTCGAAATAGCGAGCTTTTACTGTACATACATGACCCGAAAGAGAGAAGAATCTTACCCTTTAAAATTCATTAAGACAATGTAATTAATTCAATCACCCCAGTATAAAACATGAAGGTGATTTAATGAATAATGTATGAATATATATAATATAATGAATCTATTCACGTAAATGACTAGCGGAATTTGCATAAGGCAATATAACATCTATCTACATATTAGAGATGACAGGAGTCTGACAGCAGGGGAACAAATATTGGGCGTTACAATTAATACTTTGGGCAAATCTTTGAGCACCTCAGTTCGGATTACATCTAACTTGACAGAATCTTCTCATATAACCTCATGTCAATAATAGTTAGCAGGTGCTAGTTAAGGATAGTATAGAATCTTACATCAACAATCCAGGCCATAAACCTAGCACCGATGTCAACACTTCAGTCTAACATCTTTACATATGCACCTATGTACATATTCTGAATATAGAGCAATCTATAACATATATATATTATATTTAATAAGGATTTTTTGCTGTTTTGAGATTAATTACTTGTAGAGGAATTATTGGTCATTTGCTTGATTTTGGTATGCAGACGTGAAAGAGATTATAATAAAATTAGTTATCAAAAATAGATTTAATTGCTCTAAAGAAATATATAAAAAACATGGTTTGATAAAAGTACTGCCTGGCTTAAGGCGTAAGAATAAAAAATGAAATGAAATACTTATTTACATAATATACAAAAGGTTGAGCCGGCCATCGGGAAAGAACAACAACGAGTTTTAATAGGGGAAGCATGACCTCTGGCGGTCGATTTAACAGAGTATTTGGATCTATGAAATTTAATTTTAAATAGAATAATATTTTAATATAACATATATATTTAAAAAATATGGCTTATTTTGGATTGTAATGAGATTATTTATTAATCCAATATTTCGATGGACCAATCGTCCTTTTTTTACGAGGGTTTTTTGTTATGAAGCACGCGACCTGCTGTTATTATTACAATCCAAAAAAGCCATATATTTTTAAAAATATATGTACATATGTAGTTGATATAGATAAACGTGAATAACTTTGCATCTTGTATTTAAATAGATTACTTTTATTACGAAACTAACACAGAATTAAGTATTGGTTTCTATTTACATAAACTAATAAGTTCTATATTATATAAGTTCTATATTTACAAGGCACAGAATTATCAACATCACAAATATTTTAAATTATATTTATAATTAGAAACTTTCTGAGAAAATGTATTACATGTTGTATGCTTTTATTATTTTCTCTCTCTCTCTCTCTTGTTATATGTACACGCTTGTTCGGCGGTACATATACTAAAATTGGAACGATACAGAGAAGATTAGCATGGTCCCTGCGCAAGGATGACACGCAAAATCGTGAAGCGTTCTCTCTCTCTCTCTCACTTCTATTTCATATATATTAATATTAAATATTAAACCATTTTTTGAATATCGTCAATTAAAAAATATATATATAATACACCTATCCCCCGATTTAAACGGTAGATACGTTCCTGAGAAAAACGTGTAAATCGGGGGATAGGAGTACACAGAAATAAAAATAAAATGCATTGACAGGTTAAAATATGTAGTCAGCACATAAGCTCGGGATTCCTCGTAAGATGTGTACACAGCGCATGTGTTCAATCACAGTAGCATTTAGTATAGTGCGATAAAAACAAAAAAAAACTTATTTGGGAAACCGTGTAAAAGCCAAAACGTGTAAGACAAGTACCGTGTCAATCGGGAGATAGCATGCACAAATTTCACGGTATTGATAAAAAGATATTTTGTATATAAAACTTCTAATTTTATTCAATAAAATTTAACCATTTATAGATCAGAATAAAAACAATAAAACACACAACGCTGAAAACCAACCGGAGTTACAACGAAACACTTCCCATATAACAAAGCTAAAATTATTTTCAATTATAATATATAAAAACGTTAACAATGGATATAAAGTGAACAAAGGATTCAATCCTATTGGAGTTTGTTATAACGAGGTTTTAGCATTGCTTCGGAAACTGACGAAGCTACTTTAGGCATAACCAATGATAAGCTAGGCCCACTAAGTATTTTGCTTCACTCATGGACTCATGGACAAAACTTAAAGAAGTTGTACCTTTCAGCATGTATACCGGGATTCAGACAATAACTCTAAATGATTTACAGTGACCTTTATTGAAGACACACGAGATAATCAATGGACTCATGGACAAAACTTAAGGAAGTTGTACCTTTTAGCATGTATATCGGGATTCAGACAATAACTCTGAAACATATTACAGTGACCTTTATTGAAGACACACGAGATAAACAAAGGTGAACAACCTCTGTATTCCTCAATAAAAAAACATACCCATATATATATATGAAGCATAGTATATGCACACTTTACACTCATAGACGAACTTAAGGAAGAACAAATTCTTCGATGTCGCCGGAGGTATGTTTTTTTTATTAAGGAATACAGAGGTTGTTCATATTTGGTTATCTCGTGTGTCTTCAATAAAGGTCACTGTAATATCTTTCATAGCTATTGTCTGAATCCCGATATACATGCTAAAAGGTACAACTTCCTTAGGTTTTGTCCATGAGTCCATTGGTTATCTCGTGTGTCTTCAATAAAGGTCACTGTAATACCTTTCAGAGTTATTATCTGAATCCCGATATACATGCTAAAAGGTACAACTTCCTCAAGTTTTGTCTATGAGTCCATTGGTTATCTCGTGTGTCTTCAATAAAGGGGTCACTGTAAATCTTTTAGAGTTATTGTCTGAATCCCGATATATATGCTGAAAGATACAACTTCCTTAAGTTTTATCCACAATTTCAACTCTATGTTATTCCTTAAGAATTTGGAAAGGCTTAGATTCGCTATATAGATAATTTGATATATTCCTGATTAGGTTATACTGTTTATATCAAAATCACATTTAATAAATTTATATAAAATAAAAGGACTTAAAAGCGCGAATGTTTCTTTTATACATAAAACGAACTTCTACTGTCCTTACTGCGATGAAAAAATATATTGGGAGGGCTTGGCTCATCAGTGGTGAACCCTCCCAGCCGTTTCGCCAATTTAATCCACCAGACCGCTTCTCAGAGCTCTAATGTTGTATTGGATCATTCTGCTTTTATATGCTACACTGAAGGATGGAATCTTAGAAATGGTTTTCAAGTAAACTATGGACATAAGCTTATAGGACAGTAGAATTATATTCAAATATTTGCTTCGAGCAATGCTCTTCAGCAAACTATAAATACAAGGTCATTAGGAATAAATTAACACAAAGCAATAACGCGCCATCTATACATATAAAATAAAAGGACTTAAAAGCGCGAATAAGGACAGTAGAAGTTCGTTTTATGTATAAAAGAAATATTCGCGCTTTTAAGTCCTTTTATTTTATATGTATAGATGGCGCGTTATTGCTTTGTGTTAATAAATTTATATAATACTAAAATCAACCTGATGAAAATGATTAATTGAAATAATATTATATTGTAAAATAAATACAATTTCAACAAGTTAAGCTTTTATAACATTCTAAAATAACCTAATTAAATCAATAATTGTTTATTTACATATATACAATTAGTAATATTTACATCACATTCTCTAATTGCGTTGATTAGATTTTACTAAAATGGTCATTTGTAAATTACGCATATAACTCATAGCGTAATATCTAAAATTAAATTTAGGGCTAATTTTTATCAAAGCTACTTTTAAGATTTCCTTAGGGTCCTTTACGGATCGTTAGCTGCATATTCCCCTGACACTTCTCCATGTTCTTTTATCCATTGAATCCATCTTAGCAAGAAATTAATTTCACTTTCAGATAAGTTGAATAAAAAGGAATATCTCGAAATGCAATTAATTTTAAAACTTTGTGAATGTAGTTTCGGGAAGTATATATCTACACAATAAATATTGTGGATAAATATTATTTTAAGTCGCATCACAATATTTTATTCTGGAAGAATATTAAAAAAGACACTTAAATCCAAAACATAAATATATCTAAGCATAATATTATTATGATACTTTATCGCGTCATATGTTATAAGAATTCTAAACTATTTTGACGCGTATAATTATTTTTTAATATAACAATTTATATACACACACACACACACACAAAAACCTTTATTAAGACACACTGGTCTTATAGAGGATTCTTCCCGAGATTACAAGAGAGATAGACCTGTGAAAGTGGGGAATATACAGAAGAAGAAAAAGAAAGATTATGTAAGTATGATATATACATACACATACATATATACAACATAACAACAAAAGCCCACATTAAGACCCAAAGTCTTACAAAAAACTCGACTGCAGGATCCAAGAAGCAAAGTAAGAAAGAGATAAAGAAGTGAACAACAAAAAAGAAAATTTAAAAAAATAATATATATTTATTATAACAATTTATATAACAATTTATATAAATACAATATATATAAACAATTTATATTCCTAAACCTATGTATTTTATCTATTTCTACCTTTATTATTTTATATATTTACATCTATTTACTTATATATATCCTTATTTAATCCTATGTATTCATATTTATATTCATTTTGCATTTAACCTTATATAACCATATAGTAACGGTATAATAAAGAAGATTCAACGCTAAATCGACAAATTCTTTGGTCTATTTGAGTTAAGGTTGATTAAAGTCATTGTTGTCTAATTATTATTTATAATTGATGATTATTCTGGCCCTTGATAAAGAAAGAATTTCAAATATCTTTCATATTATATAAATATCTATATTATTAAATTAAAATAAATCTAGTTTTTAAATCCAATATATGTATTTTTATTATCTAATGACTTAAGTATGGATTACTCTATTATCAGACTAATATAAATATCTATTTGAAAAAAATGAGTTTATTCCTTTATAAATGCCATAAACCATGTTAATAGAATAGGTGCTTCTTTTATACATTTATAAAAACGATGATAATGATCATTCAAATGAGAATATTTTGCTGTTGTACCTTTTTATTCCGTTGATTTTGCCAAATTCTACATAATCATCGTGATTAAGAAAATCTTATGTAATAATAGATTAGTCTGTAGAATAAACAGGCAAAACCGTTTATAGGATCCACAGCTGATTAGCAATGAAAATCCATCCATTTTTATTCAGTTTGTATTAAAAATACTTAAATATTTTTAAAATCGTAAAGTAAATATTAGATATATAAAACTCTAAATCGACAAATCGTTTGGTCTATTTGAGTTAAGGTTGATTAGAGCCATTTTAATCTATTTTATTATCTAAAATTGATGATTATTTTGAATCTTGATAAAGAAAGAATTTCAAACATCTTTGTTACCATTAATAAATATTTACTGAGATAAGGATAAAAGTAGTTTTTTTGGAAAATCAATTTCCATAATATTCAATAATGTAAATAGGTAATGGTGTGAATTCATCCAATCAGAATCAAGTATCGCTTCCAATTTGTAAATGTGCCACTTCCGGTGAAAAGATCAATGATTTCTCAGCAGAAGACTTTGCTGACTCTCGTCTGCTGAGGAAATAATTACGTCTGTCATCTTTTACAACCTCCTGTATCTTATTGTCTCCATTAATATTAATGTCTCCCCTTTTCCTTTTATTCTTTAGAAAATGAAAGAAAATATCTTTTATGTTACTTCAACATTATTAAAATTTATCTTTCTTTATGTTTTTTAATTCTTCATATGAAGTTATTAAAGCACTGGATTATATATTTTATTTTTCTTGTTTGTATACATTTATTTTACTATTAAATTTTATATATATTACTTCATGAGAAGAGATGTTTTTTACCTACATACACACAAATTATTTATAATATATATATAACAAGAGAATTTGATAATTCAAGTAAAAAAATATATATAAAGGAGCTATGGAATCTCTTAAAATATATTAAAATCAAAATTATAAAAAATATTTACGATAAATTTCTATTATTAATTCGAATAATTTTTTATTTTCGATACCGATGACTTTACGGAAAATAGGTAACACAAGGCTATGCATTGAAGCTAATTATATGTTTAAATTCTATATGAAATAGTATTTTGTATAGTAGAGAATATTTTGAATTTGAATAGCTAATGGCCTCTATATGGCGATGGTGTGATAAAGATGCATGGATATATCTGAGGCTCTTCATTGAACACGACAACAACTGGTCCCTATAATTAATATTTCATTCTGATATTTGTCACTTTAGTATAGATAATTTTTATTTGATAGGTAGAATTTTTTCATGTTTATGAATTTTCTGAATTTGCATATATATGTATATATATTACAAAAAGGATTTTCGCTGTTGATTTTAGAATTACATATATAGAAATGCTTGAAGTTGGTATATATTAGCATTTATATTGCAGTTATGATAAAATAATAAAATATATTATAATCACACTTTGTTTTAAATGTGTTTAAGGAATATAAAATACATATTTGAGAAAGTGTACCTTACTTAAGGCGTAAAGAATGAAGAAAACAAAAGACTTATTTACATATCTACAAAAGATTTGAGCCGGCCAACGGGAAACAACAACAATAGGTTTATATAGGTGAAACCGCGACATCTGGCGGTCGATTTTACAAAGTAATTTGATCTGGGAATTATAATTTTAAAATTAAATACAATATTTATATAACATACATATATTAATGATAATAATAAATTGAGATAAAGAGGGAGCAATCTCTCGAAATATTTTAAGAAAAAAATTGTTTTTTTTTTCTTTACAGATCCAGGTACGCCCTTTTATATAATACATATATTAAATTTAATAAAATTTATTAAAATTCACTTGGAATGGCTTGTAATTATTCCGTTTTATAAGCTAAACCTCTGAACGAAAAGTCTATTTTACATCCTTAAAATGAAGTCTTACTATATATTTATATGTATGTTTAATTTGAAAATATAGAGAAATAAAGAACGAAACTTTGGTTCCCTATAACCACAATTAATTATATAGTTTCTTTATTATTTGAGTTTATTTTAGGTAAGGAGACATAAAACTTTCCACTTCCTTAAGTTTAGTCTAAGTTTGGTATAAATTTAAATTACATATATAACAACATATATATAAATATATGAAGTTGCAAAAAATATATATTATAAGTTTTTTTCAATTTAAATTTTTGTTCAAGCTGTTTTAAAATATTTTTATAAGAATAAATTATTTATATAAGTGATTTTTAATATAATATTTAAAATATTATTACATAGGAAGATAGTCGATTATAAGATAAGTCTATCCTTTATCGCGAAAGTGTTTCTCTGATTACGGAAAGGAAAAAAAAATATTTTGAGATATATATTTAATAAATTATATATTTTTACACTATATTTACTTTACATATTCTATTTTACTTAAACCCACAGTCTCCTATATAAATCGAGATATATATACAGATGTGAATTAGTATTTTTCAGAATTATTTTCAGTGGGAAAAGTTGAAAAGTAAAAATAAACGTCGTTGACTTCTAATCCCCTGTCAGATGCAGGTAAAACTTTTTGACAACTGTTTTTCCTGGGAAAGTTAGATAGGTGTTCAGTTACCTTGTGTCATACATTCTTTGTATTCTTCCACTTGATGATACTCATGCCAATGATATCATCATCTATTTCTATGTACATCATCCTTTTTATTGTTTTCTCTCTATGCATTGTTTATTGCTTTGAAAATTCACTCAGCAATACTTTGACATTAATCACAAGAACCCCATGTATGTTATCTAATATATCTATATATTTCATATATAACCAAAAAAAAAAGATGAATTCGAAATTATTATAGACGCGTATGATTCTTTTGAAAATTAAACAAATTCTACTGCCCTTACTGCAATGGAAAAATTAAGGGCAGTAGAAATTATTATAATAATATAAAAAAAATGATTTTCAAAAGAATCATACGCGTCTATAATAGTTTCGAATATTCATAACAGATGGCGCGCTGATGCATTATAAAGATGAATTCATATTTCTAATATTAAATATTCACTTCTATCTCTATCTCGGAGGGTCCAAGAAGACCTGGTCTGGAGAAGGACCTTATGAAGGTGGTGGAGCCTCTTCAGCTCATAAATCATTCTAAATTCTCTCTCTCTCTCTCTCTCTTCAAATTCATATTTATATTTATTCTGTATTTAACCTTATATAATATTATATTATATGGACGTTTTGATAAATCAGTTTCAATCTCTCTCTCACTCTCTGAATGAAGACTGTATATATTCTTATATATTAGGTATTTGGCCAATTCTGGAATAATTAAAAATCAACGAGAATAGTTGATATTTATTCCGATAGATGGCGCAAGCCATTAGCAACTTTCACTTGCACGATGAGGAGATGCCTTTTTCATAATTATGCACCTTATCCCAGTACAATATCACATTTGTACTATATTTTCTCTCATATTTATATCTATCAATTTCATATTATACATTTATTTATCTATATTTATCCTTATATATTTAATCATATTTATTCATATTTATAATTATTCTGTATTTAACCTTATATAATATATTATATGGAAGTTTTAATAAATCAGTTTTAATCTCTCACTCGCCCACACACAAAACGTTTAGCCCCACCGCTACTAATACCTACCCCGATGACCCATGAGCTCCTGACCGCTCCTGCACCCCCTATAGCTCTCACTCCTGAGGGTGATGTGGACATAGAAAAGTTACTCATCTGATTGAAGGATCGAGAATTCCTGCACCCCATATATAACAAGAATAATGTGGTCAGGATGGATATCGCGGTCTATTACGAAGAAGAAACGGAGCACCTCCTCGGGCTACTCACGCCTGAAGACAAGATTCTTCTCGACAAATTCCTCGACATTATCATCAAACATGTTCCGAACATGAACTCCCCAAATGGCAGGGATCTGTCTAGATTCAAGACGACTTTAAGCTCCTGATCCGGACGTGCCCTCAGAGAGGGCTACGTTGATTGTAAATATCTCTCTTCATTCCTACCATTATTATTACCTTATAACTCCCTTTGAGTGTAAAGATTGACGAGATGTCAATAAGGTTGTTTAAATGTCAAAAATTGTCACACACAAAACGTTTCTTTTTATTTATTTCTAACGTTTCTATAATCCATTCTTACCCTTTTCAAAGAAACCAATTCTTCATTGTTTAAGAAATCTATCTCTTGACCATACAACTAAAAGTTGCTGATGGCTTGCTCCATCTGTCGGAATGA
This sequence comes from Cordylochernes scorpioides, assembly GCA_030710605.1. Taxonomy (NCBI): domain Eukaryota; kingdom Metazoa; phylum Arthropoda; class Arachnida; order Pseudoscorpiones; family Chernetidae; genus Cordylochernes; species Cordylochernes scorpioides. The sequence continues at coordinate 56,994,558 of CP092885.1, read as the reverse complement.
ATATCAACGAATCGTTCATTTTTATTATTTAACAATTGACCAAATACTCTTTCTTTATTATTTAAGTAAAGATAACCACCCACGCTCTTCGGACTGTTGGTACTCAATAGCTTGGTACAAGCTGATATTTATTCTGAAAGATGGCGCTAACCACCAAGAGGAATTTTAGTTGAACGATCTGGAGATGTCTTTTTTCTTAATATATCTATATGATCTCAGTATGATACAATATTTGTACTATTTTACATCTAAATTGCTTATCTTTTGTCCCTTTTTTGAAGGTTTTCTCTTAATTGGGGCGACAGTGGGTCACATTTTTTTTTTTGCCTATCCCTAGTACACGTGGTACAGGCCATGATAATCATGGTGGGTAGTTAGCGACTGCTTTTTTTTTTACTGTAAGCGCACCACATGTCTACACATGTGAAAGCAGTTCGACTTTGCACTTACAAATTGCCAGAGCCCCGTTTGGTTACTTGCACTCTCTGGTGGGGTTGGACTTTTGCAAGAATCGGGGGGCCATTGGAGCATTTTTTTTTTAACAGAAAAAAGTGTCCAATGCGGGAATCGAACCCGGGTCCTAGTGGTCGAAAACCAAATGGTTTAACCAGCCTTCCACCGACCCCCCGTGGGTCACATAAAGCATCGTAAGTGAATAAAAATAAAGTTTGAGTAAGTCTTTAATCATAAAAATAGAGGCTGCCTGGCCGGTATTCATAGTTCTTCAAATTAAAGATACTTCGGCCAGTAAATCTTTTTATTGTCTCAACGTTTTGACAAAAATCTTTTATCTTCGTTAGGAGCGAACGAAAATTAAAGCATTTAGCAAAGCGTTAAAAATTATTTTCAATTATTCCAATATTTGAAATATCGCGTGAGAACGCTTTTGCAGCCTTAAAATAATATTTAACGATTTGACAAATGTTTTTATTTTTGTTCGCTCCTGACTTGGACAAAATATTTTTGTCGAAACGTCGAGACAATAAAAAAGATTTACTTGCCGAAGTATCTTTAATTTGAAAAAACTGAGTTTTTAATCTAATGAATCAAAATTTGTACTATAATGCTTTTTATTTTATAAATTCATAATCAGCATAATTTCATCAATACATTCTTCATATTTTTACGAAATAACAAGAATTCTATATTTTTCGTCAAATCCGACAAATATTTTATTATTTAATGACCAAATCGAAAGAGGAATTTCATAGTTGAGGACCATATATTTCAAGGATAATTCAAAATTGTTACAACAATTATAATGCGCCTTATATTTATTCAAAATATTCTATGATATTTAATATTTATTTAAAACAGAATATTTAGATTATCATCATTCCTTTTTATAGTTTCATTCCTTTTGTAATATCTATTGTACATATACACCTATATCTCGCTTTGCGTCGGGGTTACGTTCCAAAAAAAACACGACGCAAAGTGAAAATATGTGAAAGCGCAATCAAAAACAAAGGTGTTGCCATATTTTAGGAAAAGAAAATTAAAGACTCGAATCCAAAACAACGCAATTTCGAAAATCTGACGACGAACAGTGAAAATCAGTAAAAATTAAGCCGCGACGCAACTTCGAAATAAACGCAAAACGAAACGACGCAAAGCGAGGTATTTGTGTATCTTGATTGGTTATTGGAGCAAGAGAGGACCTAGGGAGAGACTGCGGATCATGATCTACGAGGTAGACCACGAATAAATAAACACAATAACTTTAAAAGGTAATTTATTTTTATTTACTTTTATTTATATGCTTTAAATATGAAAACCCGCTCTGGAAACGTATATAACACAAAGAAAGAAGAGACCAAGGTCAACGACCCTGCAAAGCTAAAACTTGGTGCAACAATATTTTCAGAATAAACGTTCTTCTTCTGACTTATAATTTAAAAAAAAATCGATAGAGTATCCAGGGCTAAGTTTTTTTTTTATAATTTTATTTCTTTAGCTTTCGGACAAACATGCTCTTCAACAGGAGCATCTAGGAGATTAACATCTAACTAACTATACAGTCCAAATATTAAATATCTCTTTCTATATATGATAATATATTTGTTTTGAAAATAGATCAATCCATATTTAATTCATTAGATAATATATATATTAAATATCTATACAAAGTATGTGTCAGTCTAAAATTACCCATATTTGTTACCGATTCTGAAAAAGAACAAATTCCTCTGTGATTTTATCACACCAATTCACACAGTAATTGGACTCGCCTATATACGAGTATATGGTAGCAATTTTCAAGAGGTATGGATAAACTGGCAGTCGTGTACGTGAGACGAGTGTTGATGTTCTTCCCACACGCGGACAACAAGAAGCAGAGGCAGGGCTGGATGTTAGCACAGAGCGTGATCGGGAACAGCCCACGGGACAGAGGTAGAGGCCATGAGACAAACTTGGATGCCTATCACCGAGACATGGAGAGAGAGACTGAGAGAGACATAAGCGGTCTGTCGATGGACACCCTATAGAACATACTGCCCTGACCCCCTGCTAAAACCTATTCTGTCATTAAAAATCGAGAAGCTCAATTAGGAAATGGTAATGATATATATACTCTGTCTTAGTTAATTTTTAAAAGAAATTAAGAGCTATTATAAACTCATTTAAACATAAATTACAAATACCGAGTCAGAAAAGGACATTCCATTAAGAGCCACAATTATGGCTTAGCATAGTAGAAATTAGGTCAATTTAATTATAATCCATTTAGAAACAATCTTCTAGATAAATTTAAACTGCTCTATCCTTTTAAACTATCAAATAAAATAGTTAATAGAGGTTAGAAGTGGTAAGGCAAACTAATTATACTAGTAACTCTCGACAAAGTAAACTATTTTAATGGAGGTATGTTAAACCCCCTTTCTTGGCGTTTCTTGATGAATTCACGGGATCACTGAGAATAATGGAAAACTTGTTCATGTGGATAATTTCTCAAATTAAAAATCTCTAGATTTATTCTCTATATATTTGATAATTATCAGGTTATTGGACATTATTTCAAATTTCTTCAAAATGAGTCTTTTTATTATATTATAAAATACACTTATGAACAAAATTTAAAGTAGTTGTACCTTTTGAGCATATATATTGATATTCAGAAAATAACTCGGAAAGATATTTGATACACATTGATCATTTTTGAAGACACACCTAGATAACCAAGTGTGAACAATATTTTCTTAATATATATATTATCGTTATGAGAATTTCAAAATTTTTAAATCTCCCTATTTTTCAAAATATATATTTTTACTATAATATATATTTATATATTAGATAGTATAAAAAGGCATATATTGGATTGAATGAAATATTTTATTGCTAATATTTCGGTTGGCTGAACGCCAACCTTTATCAAAGCCTTACATTTTTGTATACATTATATATATAGATGTACTTTAACACTTTATGTTATATAAACAAGTATACTTAATAAAAATCATATTTAAAGTTCAATTCATTTTGTAAATACATTCTAAACTTTCTACAAAATCTGGATCTCTAGTGTTATCATGCGTTGAATAATGTAAATAACTTATGTAAATTAACTTTTCTCCTTGTTTGGCGCAAGTATCCCTTGCGGGATATAGCACTTTGGAAATAAAATAATTGTAATAATTGTGATATATATATATTTTATACTGATTAAAATTTTTCTAATCTTAGGAATGAAATCCTATTGATCTGATAATATGGTCTCAGTATAGCAAGCTATTATCGAACAAGGATTTAAAAGTAATATTATGATTCAATTTCATATCATTATATCTGCCCGGTAAGCGGAACACTGTGGGTTCGATTCCCATCCCTGTAAACTTTTATTTTCCGTTCATCATTACTCTTCACAATTGATCCTTTTATACTTCATCTCAAAGGATAGAAATAGTCGTTATTTCTCCTTAAAATAAATTACGATTTTTCGTTCAAAAGAAACATTAGCGGTAAAACTTTTAAAACGTCGTTTTACAATCATAAGCCGCATTATATTGTTTTATATACATATATATATAAGAATAATATAATAATAAGAAGGAAATGAAGTTGAAGGTAATAATATATGATGTTATGAATAAAATATGATGTCAAAAAAAGGTTTTTATATATATTTTAACAATAAGGGCTATAATAGAATTATACTATAATTGATTGTTGGAATCTTTAGATATATTTACTACAATATTTTACTTTGCAGACTTTATAATTACATATAGTGTCAATTAAATTACAATTTAAATTTTATAAACAGTGATTACAGCCTACTCCACGCTGACGAGCGCCAACAGCGCGAACCACGTTCGTGGATGGCTTTTCTTGATTTATCAAGAAATTGGATTGGCCAAATATCACTGAGCAAACTAAATAAACGTTTAGTTTATTTTTGCTCCACTAGATGGCGCTCTGCCATCTAAAAAGCACATGTGCTCGTGGTCAGGAGAATGCCTTCTTTATTTTTAATTTAAATAGTGTCTAATAATTATAGTAAGAAAAAATAATATAGATAAAGTATTTATATGAAAGTTAACACAATAAATATGATTTATTATTTATATTGGAGTGAGTTTGAATATATTAAGAATGATTAATATATGATTAATAATAGATTAATAATAATAAATTAAACTGAAATAATGTAATATATTCTTCTATCAATATATAATAAGTATGTAAAATATGTATATAATAAAATATGTATATAAAAATTGTATTTATTATTAAGTTTCAACGTGATAATCCTGTTGAAGAACTGACAAGTCCGAAAGCTTTAAAATAAAAAGTTGCACAAGAACCTTAACCCTGGAAGCTCCATTTATTCTATAAAATAAATTTATATAAACACTTATAAAGTGTATATAAGATAAAATTAAATGTTTATATCATCATAAAAAATTATAAAGCTAAAGTAATTATCTTTGTGTTTTTTTGTTAATTTAAGAAATATAATAGAATGGTTGGTAGGTTTATATTTGAACCCCTGGAAAAATAAACATTTTATCCATTTCGTTGCCAACTTTATTTACCTACTCTTATTTTCTTTGAAGCTTAACCCTAAAAAAATCCATCTAAACCTTATCAAAATATAGTCTAATGTACAAAGTAAAACTTTTTTTCTGAATTTTTCCATTTGTATTTTTGTGGTGTATAGATACATTTCCTTAGAAAATAATTTATATATATATATGTGTGGAGAGAGGCAATATTTCTTATTTATATTCAACCTATATACGTGCTTGTACAGAATAAAATCTATTTTAATAAATAAAAAAATGTATTTATTAAATGGATTCCAATATTGAAATACAAGGTATGTCCCATAAGTTCCCGGACTGGGTCCATAAAAAAATAAATAAATAAAAAATGTAAATGAATTTGACTGTTTATTATAGAAAAAATATCTGGCTACACGGTGGTACCAATATCGAGGCGGTACTTGCGCGCGCGCCAAGGTTATTCTAATTTATTTAAAGGTCACACCTAGCGCTGCGGCGATTTTACGATGGAACAAAAATTGAAGCAGAGGATTTGCATATAATTTTGTGTGAAACTTCAAATATCAGCAACCGAAACTTTTGAAATGCTTAATAAAGAATTCCCCAATGACGCCCCAAAGAGAACAACTGTTTTTGAATGGCATTCTAGATTTAAAGCTGGCAGAATTTCCATTGAAGATGATCCTCGTCAAGGGCGCCCAAAATTTCAAAGGACTGATGAAAATGTGCAAAGAATCACCGATTTGATAAAAGAAAATCCTCGAACCACTTTGCTGGAGCTAGAGCAAGACACAGGCATCTCTAAAACAACGATTGGAAGGATTGTAACCGAAGATTTGAAGCTCAAAAAGACTCCTGCAAAATTCATCCCAAGATTCCTCACCAATGAGCAAAAACTGTGTCGGCTTGCAACCTGTGAGGACATGATGGAAATGACAAGAACGGATCCAGAATGGAAAGACAAGATAATCACAGGCGACGAGACATGGGTCTATGGCTATGACCCTGAAACCAAACCTCAATCTGCCGAGTGGAGAGGTTAGGGTGAGCCTAGACCCAAAAAATCCAGAAACAAGGTGTTGCTGGTCGCTTTTTCGGATAACAAGGGCATTGTTCATCACGAGTATCTTCCTGCAGGCAAAACAGTTATTAAGGAAATGTATTTGGGCATTCTTCGCCGTCTAAGGGAAGCGATTCGAAAAAAAAGGCCAGAAAAATGGACTAATGGTGGCTGGATCCTACACCATGACAATGCTCGCCCTCACACAGCGCACTTGATGACTAGCCTTTTGGCGAAAAACGGGACACAAATCCTACTTCAACCACCCTATTTCCCAGACATCGCACCAAATGACTTTTTCCTGTTCCCCAAACTTAAAGCAGTTCTAAAAGGAAGACATTTTGACACCAGGGATGACATAATAGAAAAATCGCCGTTAGCATTGAAAAGCATTCCAAAAGAGGCTTATAAAAACTGTTTCGACAATTGGGAGAAACGATGGCGCTGGTGCGTTGAAGCAAGGGGGGATTACTTTGAAAAGTTTTAATAAAAAAAATAATAAAAAATCTTACCTTTTTTTTTTATGGACCCAGTCCGGGAACTTATGGGACATACCTTGTATATCGTTTTGGGGTAGATTGTGTATTATCAAATATTTATGTTGAAGCTCAAATATACAAATGCCCTCCCCCCTTATATATTTGACATAATTATTGTAATTTCTTAGAATTCTAACTATAATTATTAAAGTTTGTAATCTGAACATAAAATAATAAATGTATCGCCACATAATTTCTACTCAATTGGAGCTGTAACCCTCAGCTAGGATATCTTGTTGCTACTGACATGGATCTGACGTGCTTCTACCAAGGATTTCTTTGGAGTCTTTGAAGTTTATTCCTAATACCTTTGTTTATTTTTATGAGACTCTTGAAGGATGACTTTTTAGAATATAGAAATGATTTTATTATATTACAAATATGAGGTTTTACTGAATATATTGATAAGTATTTTCTTAATCCCTATTTCATTTTATCTAGATTCTATTCAAAAACATAGAACAGTGAAATATTGGGTAAAACTATTTACACTGTTCTAGATCTTTAATTAAAAAGGCATATATTGGATCAAAATATCATTTATTTTACCAATATATCAGTTGGCTGAACGCCAACTTTTATCAAGGTGTTATAACATTTTAAAGTGTGTCAACAACATACTCAGCGCCACATAACATCAACAGAATTAAGTTTTTAAAATATTTTGTTATATTCAATGGGGAGAAAAAAATTGATATAAATATTTATATTATGGACAAACTAAATTTTGTTAAAATATGGGTGTGAATATTTTGAAAATTAACAATAACCCCTATTTTATATACTCGTATTTAAAAAAATTGTATACCTTTTTAATTAAAGATTTATTTATGGATTGCTCTATTTGCTAAACAGTTCTAGATACGTAGTTATGTTATAACCCTCTGAAAAGGGTATTTCCTGATAACTATCAAGAGCATTTCTTTAGATATTAGAGTGCCATTTAGAGGACCAAAAATCAAGTAAAGGTTCATTTGACTTGTTCTCTCAATATGAGTAAATAATAATTATGAATATAATTATGATTTAGAATTTCAGTTTAAACTCGTTTCTAGAAAAAATTTAACATTTCCAATTATCCATCAATATATGTTCATATAATTTAGGGTAATATTCTTTTTTTTTTAGTTGTAATTGAGTGGTGTATAGCTGGTAATGTCACAGGGTGATATCTATGTGTTAAATATGGATGGAAAATATTTCAATGAGGAAATTCATCTCTAAAAATGAATAGGTTAACTTTTACGTCATGATAGTCGAAAAATAATTGCGCGCCATCTATTTATCGTGTCTGCAATGTAGCATATTCGGTGCGGTTATAAAGCCACATAATTTGTATATTTTCACGAAATATTTACATATATATGTTATTAAAAAATATTATTTTATTTAAAATCATATTTTCATAGATTCAAATATTCTGCTTAATCGACCGCCACTTAATTACTCTATAAAAACTCGTTGTTGTTTTATCCCAATGGCCGGCTCAAATCTTTTGTACATTATGTAAATAAGCTTTTCATTTTTTTATTCTTCCGCCTTAAGCCAGGCAGTACTTCTACAATATTACGTATTTTATATATTCCTTAACTCAAATAAAGAAATCTGACCCTAAAAAGAACCAGCAAATAACTCCTAATTTTATCCTCCCTGATTCCTTTTTCTTTAAATGATCATTCTTTTGTCTCAACTTATTGCTTTTTTTTTTCATCAATACCTTTTATCATCAAAATCAAGCAAATGACCAATAATTCCTCTAGAAGTAATTAATCTCAAAACAGCAAAAAATCTTATTCATTTTTATATAACATATATATATGTATATATGATAAATTTACTTCATATATATAGCGTGTTTTTTTTTTTTTTTGAATATAAGATGCTACATATATATTTCAAAAGAATCATACGCGTCTATAATAGTTTCGAATATTCATACCAGATGGCGCGCTATGCATCATAATATATATATGTGTAGAACGAAGTTTGACAATTATACCGCAAATGTTTCTATTGAACGAAAAATCGAAATTTATAATAACGATTATTTCTAACCTTACGGATCAAGTATGATAGGATGAATTGTGAAGAGTGATGATAAACGGAAAAATAAAGTGTTCAGAGATGGGAATTTGTGTAAAAAAGAAAAGGCATTTTTCAATCTTTATAAAAATACATTAAAACCAATATATTTTTATCACTCCAGTAGAACACGTAAAGGGGTAAAAGTGAAAATAAAGAATGAGTCCCAAATCCAGTTTTCTATTCTGTTTTAATGGGGTAGGGGCGTTTTTTTGGTAGATTATATCAACCTCCCTCAACCTTATGATAACTATATGCGCGAATATGGACTTTATGATTACACTCGGATTAAGTCGAAGAGTAGACGTTTCATTTTTGTGGATAGAGGTTCTAATCTGTACTACGATTTCCCAGGTTTCCTGACGGCCGAAGACGGCTCCTCCCGCGGCAACTACGGGTTGATGGACCAGGTGGCCGCTCTCCACTGGCTGCAGGAGAACATCCTGGAGTTTGGCGGGGACCCCGATAACGTCACTGTTCTGGGCCATGGCCATGGGGCTGCCTGCGTGCATCTGCTCATGGTCTCTCCCATGGCCAAGGGTGAGTCTTTTTGTCCCTAGTTGTCTCTCCCATGGCCAAGTCTCTTTGTCCTTCGTTGTCTCTCCCATGGCCAAGTCTCTTTGTCCTTCGTTGTCTCTCCCATGGCCAAGTCTCTTTGTTCTTCGTTGTCTCTCCCATGGCCAAGTCTCTTTGTCCCTCGTTGTCTCTCCCATGGCCAAGTCTTTTTGTCCTTCGTTATCTCTCCCATGGCCAAATCTCTTTGTCCCTCGTTGTCTCTCCCATGGCCAAGTCTTTTTGTCCCACGTTGTGTCTCTCCTATGGCCAAGTCTCTCTGTCCCTCGTTGTCTCTCCTATGGCCAACTCTCTCTGTCCCTCGTTGTCTCTCCTATGGCCAACTCTCTCTGTCCCTCGTTGTCTTTCCTATGGCCAAGTCTCTTTGTCCCTCGTTGTCTCTCCCATAGCCAAGGGTGAGTTTCTCTATAAAATTCCCCAATAGTATTCGAAATAAATGGAATTAATCTTGAAATAGGAAGACATAGCGTTTTATCTCCTGTGTATATATATATAAAAAAAAAAACATTTTAACGGCGTAAGAATTGTTAGATTTTTCACGCTGATACATTTTTCGGCTAATATTTTCTTATAATTATCCTTCATATGCGCTGTGTGTTAAAAATCTATTATTTAATTCTATTTAGTTCTATTTAGCTTAATTAAAATAAAACCTCATTAATGCTTATAACTGGCTATTGTTATTTACCCGTAGAACAGGATGATGTTCTAGTATATATGTAAATATATATTAATTTTTAAACATATCTAACCAGCTTTCAAGGGATCCCCTTTATCAAGAAATGCTATGAAGCAAATAATTACATTTAATTAGCGTTAGTTTATATATCTAACAATAAAAATATGTTAACACAAAGCAATAACGCGCCATTTTAAATCCTTTTATTTTATATAATAAAAATATGTATATAAATAATATAGGTTTACTTGATTTTTATATTAAAAAGCTTTGTGGCAATCCCATTATTCTTAATGATGGTTATTCAACTAAACCATGGATAGAGGCTTTGAAATTGTTTGAATTTTGCAAATTTATATTTTAGATATATATATATATTCTTTAAAAAAAAGAATAAATAATATTTAGGTAAAGGGTTTCTTTTAATTTTGATTTTCGCAAGTTTTCGAGCAAGATTTCTGCTCTTCAACGGGCATATACTTCTATATACAATATAAAGATGAACTTTGTACAGTAATAATTGAAAATACGTTATTTCAATTTGCTCTCGTGAGCGTGCATCAAACCGTTTACAGCTAAAATATTAGATATTATAATGGGATGAAATATATATAATTTGAAGATGATTTTCCAGGGATATTGCCATATTGGGTTGGGTATATATATTAAGAACAGATATCCCGCTCAAATATTAATACGGTACACCTTTATTTAGTGAATAATATATAGTACATTTTCTCTGTTTATGATAAGTATGTAATTATTGAACGTTTGGCCATATAAAATATTTCAATGTAGATTAAATAAGCAGATTGAACAATACAATAGTTGTACCCATCTTGTAGATTAAATTGACGAAAATATCTAAGATATTTCAACATCAATCAACCAAAATTTCCCAAATATTTGAATCTTCAGTTTACTATTGTAATTATAAATATTTATATAAGATATTAAACAGAGAAATATTTCTAAATAATTTCCTATATCTCTTTCTCTACTTGAAATACTACATTTAAAATAATAAAATGCATACAAATGTTAAACAGTTTCGTCTCATATATAGGTTAGAATAATGCAGGTAAGCTAACCAATAAGAAAAATCGTTTTTGAATAGGCAATAGCACATCATAGAGTGATAGATGCAACTCGAATGGGGAAAGTCGTGGGCCTATCTGCTACCACGATTATGGAGCTTGCTCATCCATCATGGCGGACAAAGGGGCCTTGGAAATGGAATGAAATACCTTCACTATAATTAGCACTCATTGTGATTTAATATACGTTCTTTTTCACTTCATCACTTTATACACAAAATTATTCACTAATTAATCATCCGTAATTATTTAGGTCGCCGTTATATTCATTTTATGTGTAAATCGATTAAGGATTTGATGGGCCTTTTCAGAATTATTTTTGCATACTTCCACTTATAGATTAGTTCTTAGGCTAAGTTGGGAAGTTTGACTGGTTATAATTCGAACTTGTATATCAGTGTATTATATATATATATGTTACATAAAAACACTATTTTATTTAAAATATTATTTCATATATTCAAATATTCTGTTCATATCTACCACCAGATGTCGGGACTTTCCCTATATAAAACCGATTGTTGTTGTTTCTCGTTTTTTTTTAAATTCTTACGCCTTATAACAGGCAGTACTTTTATCAAATTATGTTTTTATATATCCCTTTAAAATTTTACACAAATAAATTTACTGGCAATGCGTTTCTTTTAAATATCATCAAATATTATCTCTACAATGATGATATTGATGATATTTAAAAGAAACGCATTGCCAGTAAATTTATTTGTGTAAAATTTTAACCCTAGATGGCAATAAAATTTAATTTACTAAAATATATCCCTTTAGTTCAATTAAAGCAATTACTGATTAAAACTATTTTTATTATTATATTTTCAAGATTTTGCCACGACTGCATTACCATAGCATAATACACAAGATAATTAAAAATCAACAGAAAAATCTTTCTAATTTATAATATATATATATATTTCTGAAAATAGAGCAATCCATATTTAAATCATTAGATAATAAAAATCCAATATATACCTTTTTATTATCTAATATATATATATATATATAAAAAAAGAATAGAAAAAAATCATATGTGCTCCTAGCAAGGATACGCCTTTTTTAGTTTTTAATATATATATAGTTAAAGGTATATATATTTTTTAATTCACTAATATAGGATTCATTTATAAATTCTATATTATTGTGATAAATATTTAATGTATAATTTGCTTCAATTATTTGAAAATAAAAAACAACTTGATAAGTAAATAATTATTTTTCTACTTTCCTATTATCACGACTGTACCTACAATCCTTTATCATTCCAATAAGAAAACATTATATTCATAATATATATATATATATATATATATATCATAATATATGCTCTTCCAGGAATAATAAAGTAAATCTGCAGTCGACCAGAGAGAGAGAGACGTAGTCGATAGAAGACAACTAAGTTACGGCCATTTTGGACCACATTCCAGAGGGCGACCGCAGGGCTTTTCTTAGAACCCTCAGGACCTATTTTTGGATAGTCGGGGGGTGGGGGACACACACAAACGGTCATTCAGCGGTGGCATCCCCTCGCACTACCTCTCTCTCTCGGATGGCTTCCAAATTCCTCTACCAATTTGTGGCGTGATTATTTCACTTTCCCCACCACATTATTACTTCTATATTGTCACATTGAAAGTCGACAGGATCTCATCACAGAAGAATCGACAGGATCATATCACAGAAGAGTCGACAGGATCATATTACATATATATTTACAGATATATACTAATTAAATTACAATAAACTTCGCGGAGACAAATACAAATTTATAATACAATATAATGTGGCTTATGATTGTAAACGGAAAAATATGTCCAGGGTAGCCTAAGGCACATGGCATCTGCCCGGTAAGCGGAACACTGTGGGTTCGATTCCCATCCCTGGACACTTTTATTTTTCCGTTTATCATTAATCTTTACAATTCATCTTTTCATACATCATGTCTGAGGTTAGAAATAATCGTTATTTCTCCTCAAAATTAATTTCGAATTTTCGTTCAAAAGAAACTCATGCGGAATAAATTTCAAATGCCGTTTTACAAATACAAATTTAACTGAATATTTTGTATATTATAGCGATTGTTCGATATGGAGTGAAATCGCTGAAGCAAAACTCAATAAGTATAATATTTTGCCAATTTAACCACATATGGTTCGCTATATACAGCACACACATACAATTTCATTATATTATTACATTACAATTGAGAATATTTTACGTTTTCAATAATATAAGTTTTTTTCGCTATATATGTCATAAAAAAAAAGACGTATTCTAAGTACTTTACCATTCATGCAGTCGTGGATGGAAATGAATGGTAACTTATTTCCAAAAACTATATTTATTCTTTTGATTATATTTCAAAAACAAACAGTTTGCATAGATCCAATTTAATAATGTTATTATCTATATATAAAATAAAAAAAAAACTATTTGGTTGTACTCCTTTTGTTAAGGATTTCTTTACATTTTTTAAAAATTAAATCTGTGTTTAGTTCTTTGATTATTTAAATTATAATTTTAGTTATATTATGAAAACAATATTAATAAATATTATGGTTATGATTATAAAATTTTAATTATATTAATGAATAATAAAAATCATATTTTTATTATGTCATATATATATATTTTTTATCGAGGTTTTATCCTACAATTAGAAAATACAGTTAAACCTGTCTATAGCATCCCCCTCTTGGGACTCACCAAAATAGGGTGCTATAGAGAGGGGATGCTATAGACAGGTCACTTTTAATGTAAATCACATCGTACTACATATTTAAAATCAGGCGCTATAGAGAGGAAGGTGCTATTTAGAGGGGGCGCTATAGACAGGTTTAACTGTACCGTTATTTTTGATTCCTTTCATATTTTATATATTAAAATATAACCATTTAAAAAAAATAAACAAAATTCAAAAATAAAAATTTTAATAAAGTCGTTTATTTTACTTATTCATAAAATGAATTATGTACACCAGAAATATACTTTAATAATTTAGCTGCCAAGTAAATTTTAATTTAATATACAAAAGAAATGTTTAAATATTCATAACAATGGGAATATAAATTTTAATATAAAGAAATATAAATGTAAAGTTTAAGAATTCAAAAAGATTTTATTCCGGAAAAAAAAAAGGAAATAAAAACCTCGTTATAATAATCTTAAAGGGTGAACACCCTTGGTTTTTTTTTTATAGCTATGTTCCCTATAGAAATATCTTACTGTATTATTACGTTATATCAGTATATTTTATTTTAGATTATTTATAAGAAAGATAAAGGAATCGTTATATCTCTAGTTATGTGTAGCGAAGTTTTACTGCATAGCCCTTATGATGTACATTTATAAAGAGAGCAAAAATATATTAACAAATTTTAGTATTGAAAATTCGAAATATAAAATTTGTGACAATTATTTTTTTTGTCACATACAAAATGTATTCCTTTTTAATAATATTATCAATAATATATATATTTTTTTTAAATAAAAGACACTTCGGCCAGTAAATATTTTTATTGTCTTGACGTTTGGACAAAAAACATTTGTCCTCGTCAAAAGCGAAATATAAATTTTGTTCGCTCCTGACGAGGACAAAAGATTTTTGTTGAAACGTCGAGACAATAAAAAGATTTACTGGGCAAAGTGTCTTTTATTTGAAGAAATATGAATGCCGGCCAGGGAGCCTCTATCTTTACCATTATCAATAATGTAATATAATAATATTTAATGCTATTATTAAAAGGAAAAACAAATTGTTAGAAAATTATTTTTATCGATAGATGGCAATTTAATTTATAAAGGTAATCAGAAATATTTTTGGAATATTCGAACTCCAATGCTGACTAGCATTGTTGGATGCATTATATCTTGAATTTAGATATACACTAGCCGAATGACCCGGGCAACGCCCGGGGGTTTACCCGTTTAAATGCTTTTATTAAAATACTATTCGTTACAATTATATATTGGCGCCTTGGATGTCATTCTTGTATAATATATAAATGAGTTTTAAGAATTGTAAAGAAAAAATGCATCGGCCGGGAATCGAACTCGAGGCGCCCGCGTGGCAGGCGAGCATTCTACCACTGTACCAAAAGCAAACGGTGACAGAAGTGTCTCGCGCATTGACGGCACCAAATGATGGGGGGGGGGGGGGCAAAGGTGGCGTGATCGTAGCCGACCAATAGTAGGGCGCCGGAAAACCGTGACAGAGGCCATGACGCTCGTAACTGTATATAGAATTTCTACAGTCCTAGAACCATATGTCCATTGTTATTTCAAAATTACAATTTACTGTATTCAATAGCAAATTCAGGGTGTATAACTATTCAGTCTAATTCAATAGTGAAGCTTTCTCATTAATAAAATAAATAAACCGTTGGGAGGGTTCACCATTGATGAGCCATGTCCTCCCTTATACAATTTTTAATCATTGCAGTATAAGGGTTAGAGGATTAAATTTATCTTTATATGTTTTACATAAAAATTATTATTAAAATATTTATAATAAATAGCGATTTTTAATGCGTTTTTTTAAAATAAATATCCTTATCAAATAATTATCCTGAAACATTATACATTTTATTGTTTAGAGAAGTGTTTAGATATTTCTTCATTTGTAATATTAATAATGAAGATATTAACACAATGAATAGATTACTGGGTATTTAATAAACATATATATATATATAATATAAAGAACATGTATTTTAAATTCATAATTTATAAAAAACCTACTCTGTAATGTCGACCGCCAAATGTCGCGGCTTTCCTTATAAACCCCTTGTTGTTATTTCCCGTTGGCCGACTCAAATCTTTCTATGGATATGTAAATATATAATATTTTGTTTTTTCTTTATTCTAATCACCTTAAGTCAGGTAGTACTTACTCAAATTATGTATTCAATACTTTATTAGCACAATTTCAGAGAATTGTTTTCTAAATTAATTTATTGTATATTATTTTTCAAGATGACACGACTACAACAATATCAATACCACATTACTAATGTATCCTAAAAACAAGAAAACGATATTTTCATTATCAATATCAAATTTTAATATAACAATAAGCCGACAAAATATTTCATTATACGCTACCAGAATAAAGTCTTGGCAATGTATTGGTATATTCCATAGTTTTCTTCAAACTAACAGAGTTTCTACTACCCTACTATTTGTAATTAATCTGATTTTCACATGTGCTGCAATTACAGTAAAAGCAGTCGCTAACTACTACCCACCATAATTACCATGGCTTGTACCATGTGTACTATAGGGATAAATAATAAAAATACAGGATTCAGTAGAGGATATCCTTGGGATGCCAAATTTACATATATTCCAACAATACACCTTTTAATACTGATGAAATTTAGGATATATAAGTTAGTATTACATACAATATCGATATCAAAATACGAAACTATTATAGACGCGTATGATTATTTTAAAAATAAAATAATTTCTACTGCCCTTACTGCAATGGAAAAATTAATGAGAGGGTCTGGTTAATCAGTGGTGAAACCTCCCAGCGTTTTCGCCAGTTTAATTTTTTCCATTGCAGTAAGGGCAGTAGAAATTGTTTTATTTTTAAAAGATTCATACGCGTCTAAAATATTTTGTATTTTGATAACAGATGGCGCGTAAATGCATTAAAATATCGATATTAAATACTAAATTAATACTCTAAGAATGTTATTTTCTCAATGATCAATAAACGGAGTTTCCTAGAAATTCCAATAAAGAGAAATGGTTAATTAAATGGTTAAATTGTTGTCAATGCGGTTATTGGAAATGTCACGGATATCAGACGAGTCAGTTTGACGACTTTATTTCCTGGCAAAAATTATTTTTTCTTTCATTGGTTAAACTTTCTTCAATTTCTTTCTATTTTCTTCTCAATTCATAATTTTGTTGCGTGTTTGTGATTGTCTTTTGAAAATATATATTAGGTTTTATATAATATTAATAATAATTTGAGAAAATATATATTCATATTTTTATAAATGAGAATATGCGAATTTAAATTTTTGATGTAGGTATACAAATTTAATATATAGTATTCTAGAATATATAAATATTGTTTTTATTTCCTTTATGAACCTATATATATATTACATAAAAATATTTTCTGCTGCTTTTTTGAATTTTATTTATAGTATTATAATGATCATTTGTTTGAATACCTGAATATTATTATGATACTTGCTGGTTATATTGAGTACATTGGTACTAAATGGTATGCAGTCGTGGAAAATCTTGGAAACATAAATAAAAATAGTTAAGAAATAGCTTTAATTAAGCTTATGGAACATAAATATATAATTTGAGAAAAGTACTACCTGAATTAATGCGTATAAGAATAAAGAAAACAAAAGACTTATTTACATATTTACAGAAAGATTTGAGCCGGCCAACGGGAAAAAAAAACAATGAGTTTAAATATCGGGAAAGCGGTCACCTCTGGCGGTCAACCCTACAGAGTATTTTATACTAGAAATTATAATTTTAAAATGAAATGATATTTGTATATAACATATATATAACGTAATGTTGTGTAAATATTCCTGTATCAAAATTGGATCTTCTACTTTAATTATGCATCATTATGCCATTCTTTTAATCTATCAACCTGATCTCATTATAATATCATTGTTGTATTATATATCTCATATATTGTTTTGTTCCAGGTCTCTTCCAGAGGTCAATTCTTCAAAGTGGTTCAGCACTCAGTCCCTGGGCAATGGCACGCCATGGAGTAGAATACGCTCGGGAAGCTGCGAAACAACTGAATTGTTCATTTCGCCATAGCGGAGAGCTACTTAGCTGTTTGCGAAGCCGAACTGTGGATCAACTGCTAGCGATCAATCTCTCAGTACCTGCTCATCTCTCTGCTTTCGGACCATCCATCGATGAAGTTGTGGTGACCAGCGACTATGCCTCTCTTCTCGGCAAAGCCCGTGGTGATATCCTTCTTGGTGTGACACGCACAGAAGCGCCTTTCCTCTTCACCAAATCGGAATTAAGAGATGGTATAACAACAGATCGACGTGATCGTTTATTACGTACTCTTGTACGAAATCTGTACTCTTTCCATCTTGTTGAAATCTTCCTTACCATCGTTAATGAATATACAGATTGGGCTAGAGCTGATGCCCATCATCCACTTAGTGTTCTGGAAGGTGCGTCTGATGCATTAGGGGATGCTCTAGTTGTAGCCCCGTTAATAAGGTCGGGGAATCTTCACCCTAATCCACGGACATATCTCTATGTATTCACTCATCCTACGGAACAAGGGGATTACCCAGAAAGACTTGGATGTGTTAATGGTGAAGATCTTCCCTATGTGTTCGGTGCACCTCTACAGAAGTTGTCGATCTTCCCAAGCAATTTCTCTAAGGCTGAAATATCCCTATCTGAAACTGTGATGAGCTATTGGACCAACTTCGTTAAAACGGGGTAAGTACTTTTTTTCTTATTCCATTCTTAATATAAATCTACCTTCACAATAAACACCCGATTATACGGGTACATTGTTCGAAACTAGTTCTATTTTGCATATATATTTATTAAAAATAAAAAGGACATATCCTAAACGCTCACATGAACATTTTCAGATGGCAGAGAGCGTCATTGAGTATAGATAAAAGACACAAAACTTTGATTTAGATTCTATAATATTTGGTCAATCCATTTTCTTGATAAATCAAGAAAAACCAACCACGAACGCGTTTTAGGCTGTTGGCCCTTTAAAGCGTGGTGCAGGCATGTAACAAACTTAAATAAACGTTTAGCTTATTTATTTTACAATAGATGTCGCTCCTAAAAATACTTATGTGAGCAGTCAGGAAATGCCCTATTTAGTTTAAATATCAATACCTGACATTTTGTATATATATATATGTTATGATTATTTTTTATTTTGTTGTTGAAAAAGAGGTGCAGTCGTGAAAAAAGAAAGTTATTCACCTTTCAAGTAGTTTTTTATTTTGAATTACTTGAGGTAAATTTACACATAAAAATTATTTATCACAGCAATATAGAATTTATAGAATGAATTCTATAATCGTGATTTTAAAAAATAGGTAGGTTCAACAATACATATTTACAACAATTATTCAAAGTGGTATGTTATGAATCTATGGTCAAAAATATAGAACAGTCAATGAATGAAATATATGTTTTTTAAAAAAATAAAATATTTGCATTTTAGAATATAAAATATATATATATGTTTTCATTTTTTTTCATACACATATATATTTATATAATTTCTTACTCGATATACAATTGAAGGGAAACAGATAAAAGTGTTCAACTACATCCCAAACTTTCCAATTAGAAAATTAAAAAGATATTTTTGGTATAACAAGGGAAAACATGTCTTCAGGTAGCAGATAGAATTAGGGTATGTTCTTAATAATAATCAACAGATATATAAAACAGAAGTGGTACCAATTATTTCAATGGTAGATTAATTTATTTGATCAGTGAATATTTATTATTTAATTAATTATATTCGTTGACAATATAGTTTTTACCAAATCAATATTCTAACACAACCAATTTAAACGTTTAAAAAAATGAAGCTTTACACTTATAACTAATGCTTATACCGATAATATTAAAATTCTTAACTAAAAAAAAACAAGAAATTACAGTTAAAATTCCGCAAAGATTTAACTTTAATTAAAATACCTTTTTAAAAATAAATTAATATTATTACACCCTTAATAGGATTAAGGTGTGAGAATATTAATTAAAAATATTAAAATCAACGATAATTAATTGCAATTTAAGCATCTTATTGTCTGAGGATTTAAATTATTATTTTTTTAAAAACTTACGTAATTATATATAAAAATTTAATTACTTCTGAAATCTTTCCATATATCTATTATCCACATTAAGCTTAAAAAATCAAGATATGTTTTTTACTACAATATCTAGTCGATTTTTTTCTCTTTGCCCCTTTTCAAATATGATTTTCCAGTTTTCATTTGCTTTTAGCATCAACTATCTGTTCCTTTTCTTCTTCTTCTTTCTTATCTCCACACTGGGTGAAGTAGAATGCGTCTGCCTTTGTCATTAAGACTGGGAGCACTACTCAGTGGCAGGCCGACTTAGCTTCAAAAGAAATGGCGGCCTCTGACATAAGGAACAGACGCCATGTGCAGCTGCTCCTAACATGGAGTACAAACGCTGCTCATCAGGAGCCCTTACAGGGTACTATCAGGCGGGCCAGCTGAACCCAGGTTTTTTAGTGAGCTTATTACTGCTCCCCCTCATCTTTTTTCATCCGGGCTTGGGATCTTTTCCTTGTTTAATCTGGAAGCCTCCAGAAATATCATTTTTGACCGTTAAAGTACATCCAGCGCCATGTTGATGAGGCAGAAGAGTTCCATGTTAGAATAAAAGCTGCTTATGAACTTTTTATTCCTGAATATTCAAATTTAAAAAAAAATTATCAATGGGAATAAAATCACCAGTTTGGTAAAATAAGATAAAATCCATTAACCTGTATACCATAGCATCGGGCTATGGCTTTTATAAATAATTTATAAGTTATTTTTAACTGGAATTGGTTATGAAATCGAAGCCTTTAAAAATACAGGAACGGTTTTGATTTCATAACCAATTCCAGATCAAAATAACTTTATTAGGTGCGCGATATTCACCAAGAATAACCTTGATCAATGTTGTTTTTGTTGTTGTTGTCGCGTGTCCAATAAAGAGCATCAGATTTCTCCATACATCTCTATCACAGCAGTCGTTCTCTATATTGGGTGTGAAACTGTTGTTTTAGATCCATATATTTTTTTCTGAGGCTGTTGTTGTGTCCAATGGAGAGCTTCAGATGTCTCCGTACATCTCTATGGAAGAAGTCGTTCTCTATCTTGGGTGTGTAAAGTTGCTGTTCTGAATCCATGTTCATTGCATAGTTCAATGAATAGTTAGTTAAAGCGTTTCATACACCTATCTCTCTTATGTGAATATATTAACATATATTTAGAATCTGTATAATGTAAATCCGATCTGTACCATCTGTTGCATGTTTCTTTCAGAAAAAGGTTGAGGGAATCTTCTGATTAGATTGATGTTTATTTTATTTTCTGATTTTTTATATACAGTAGACTCTCCTATAATGCGAGTTTTTACAACGCGATTTCGTACAACGCGATAAAAAATTGCGACAAATTTATTTATACAACGCGAATTTTCGTACAACGCGTTATAAAATAAAATGCGGAAATTTCCTTATTGACAACTGTACAATACATTTGCATATAAAATAATATACCATTTAGTTTTGTTTTAGTATATAATTATTTTTCCTATATACATCATTTTATACAATACAGTTTTACATGATATTTGTCACTAACAATTTACCCTAACAACATTCGCGTTATACAAGTTTCATTTCGTACAACGCGAATTCCTATAACGCGATTTCATACAACACGGAACACATTAATCGCGTTATAGGGGAGTTTACTGTATTTAATATTGCTTTGCTCTTATTTTAAACTATCATACGGGATAAGTTTGAAATTCGGCTGATTATGCCACTATAAAGGTGTTTATGATGGGAAATGGTCAATCTTATAACAGATTACATTGTAGAAGTACGTATGGATTTCCATCAAGTGCGAATATATCTCTTTCCTTTTTCCATAATTACTTTAAAAAACATGCAGTTAAATCTCGCGGGACTTGGCTTTCTATAGTTATGGTTCACTATAGCCATGATTCACTATAGCCATGGTTCACTATACACATAATTCACTATAGGCATGGTTCATAATAGCTATTGTTGACTATAGCCTTGTTTTTTTATACCTCTGGTTCGCTATAGCCATAGTTCACTATAACCATGGTTACTATAGCCATGATTCATTATAGCCACAGTTCAGTTTATCCATAGTTCACTAAAGCCATGGTTCACTATAGCAATGGTTCACTATACACATAGTTCACTATAGCCATGATTCATTTTAGCCAGAGTTCAGTTTAGCCATAGTTCACTAAAGCCATGGTTCACTATAGTTATGGTTCACTATACACATAGTACACTATAGGCATGGTTCATAATAGCTATTGTTGACTATAGCCTTGTTTCATTATAACTCTGGTTCGCTATAGCGATAGTTCACTATAACCATGGTTACTATAGCCATGATTCATTATAGCCACAGTTCAGTTTATCCATAGTTCACTAAAGCCATGGTTCACTATAGCCATGGTTCACTATACACATAGTTCACTATAGCCTTGGTTAACTATAGCCATGGTTCCTAATAGCCATAGTTCACTATAACCATGTTTCCCTATAGCCATAGTTTACTATAGACATGGTTCATTATAGCCTTGGTTCAATATAACCATGGTTCAGTATAGACATGGTTCATTATAGCCTTAATTCGCTATTGTCATAGTTTACTAAAGCCATGGTTCACTATGTAATATTGCGTTTGAGTTGGCACACAATTCTTTTAGTGTCGTATTTTTAAGGAAAGATTCGCTATATCTCGGTACCTGTAAGCGAGGTTTACTGTATATTGTTTAATAACTGTTCACTCTTCATAGAAATAATAAATGAATTTGCATTGTGAGTTTTTATAGCACATTCAGTAAATTGGAAATATATATATTTCTACATATTAATATTATCTTTTCTCACACTTAAAATAAACATAGAACTTTGTTATAAAAAACTTTAAATAAATATTAATATTATTTTCTTATAAAAATTAGTTTTTATCATATTCATAACAAATATAAAAATGACATTTTATTTAGATAAAAATATATACGATGAAAATAATATAGTTTATTTTAAACAAAAATAAATAGTATTTCAAAAATTAATTTATGTAAAATATAGAGTGAAATAAATTCTGTCCAAACGAAAATATATTTTAGATTAATTTGAATGTAGTCAAATTCAATTTATTATTTGTTTCAAGATCAATTTTAGAAGCGCTTTTTTAAAATGTATTATATAATTCTGATTTTTTTTACTTTGCTCGTAGGAGAGTGAAATTTTATTGAATATGACTTTGAGTGAATTAATAAATAAATAAATATATATATTGCTTGTCAATATATTATAACAGACGATGTTTTTGTTTACATAACAATGTTTCAGCCGACTGAAATATTGGTAAATAAATTATATTTTGATTGAATATATGCCTTTTTAATTAAATATTTATTTATTCATTTCTCTATTTTCTAAAAAAAAACAATGTTCATTCCAAGGATATAAGCGTCATTTGTTTATTCGAAATGTAAAATTTCTTATAAGAGAATGTTTTTCTTTAAAAAATAAATAAATCCCCACTACTTTTATTGCAAACATAAAATATTGGTAGGTCCAAGTTCATCAGTGATGAATTCTTCCAGTGGTTTCACCAGTTTGATCTTCTTTAGTGCTAGTTATACTCATGGAAAATAACGTAAGGAAGTTTATTATTGTGATGTCAATGGTTGTCTGTTTCTTTTTATGGAGACAGAGCCGAATTTGTTCACATTTTGTTATCAACTGTTACTCGACATATTATAAATAGACTTTATATCATATAAAGTATAACATTATTAATTATTTTGAAAATAGAGCAATCCATAAATAAATCTTCAATTAAAAAGGCATATATTGGATCGAAATATCATTTATTTTACCAATATTTAAGTTGGCTGTCAACTGTGTGTCAACTGATGTGGCGCTGAGTTTGTTGTTGACACACATTAAAATCAAAATTCGAAACTGGTTTAAAGGCGTATGATTCTTTTTGATTTTATACAATTTCTACTGTCCTTACTGCAATGGAAAAATTAATGAGAGGGCCTGGCTCATCAGTGGTGTACCCTCTCAGCGGTTTCGCCAGTTTAATCTACCATACCGCTGTTATATTGCATTTTTGGAACTTCCTTTTATAGTGATACTGTTGATAGACTCTTTGAATGGGTATTTTAGAAGAACTATGGACATAAGCTCTGAGGACAGTAGAATTACATATACATTTAACACATTAAAATGTTATAACACCTTGATAAAGGTTGGCGTTCAGCCAACTGAAATATTGGTAAAATAAATGATTTTTTGATCCAATATATGCCTTTTTAATTAAACATTATTATTTATATATGATATAAAAGGGAATTTTTATTTTGACATATTTTCAATAACAAAATTTACAATACACAAACTATAGAATAAATATATTTTTTCCAACATTAATAATATAAAGCCTACAGATAATTATACGCCATTTTATTTTAAAAAAAATTGAGAAAGTTTCAAATTAAAACGCTCACTTTAAGTTGAAAAATAAATTATAACAATTTTAATTCCACTTTCCTTACCCATTCTTTAGACGAATTTAAAACAATTTTTAAATAAAAAGAAGTGCCTCTTTATAGTGAAAATTAAAAATTCAACTAAAGCACAATGAGAAGCTAAATTTCATTTTCGCCAAAAGATTTATTGAACTAAAGTTATCTCCAGACTAAGATTTTATTTTTTAATATTTTATTTCAAAGAGGAAGATTTTCTTCCATTTATTTTCGTAACGACTCCCTCTTTTGAAAAAAAAAAAACTTTTTATTTAAAATCATTTATAAAAGTTGGGAATGGAGCCCATTCTCAATACAGAAACTCACCTATATTTTAAACTCTTTTTGGCAAAACCTTTAAAAACTTTTAAACTTTGCATTTAAATATAAGAATTAAGGATTAGTTAAAGATTCGAATTGAAAAAAATGAAGCATATGTATGTTTATTCAACAATGAAATACAAATATATATTTCTATTCATGATAAAATTGTGGAAAAAGTTTTAAAATTACAAAATATTTTCTCACAATGAGTTTCTTTTAATTTCAAAACGCTAGCTTTCAAGCGATAATCGCTTTTCAACGGCAACGCGTTTTTGTAAATATTTCTTGTAAGATATAGTCGATGTTTTATTAAGCCCTTTGAAGAGCGATTATCACTTGAAAGCTAGCGTTTTGTAATAAAAATAAACTCATTGTGAGAAAATATTTTGTGATTTAAACAAATATATATAAAGGTCAAAGACTCTTCCAGTAAGATATGTCAAGTATGTAAATATATATTTACATTGTTTAATACTCAGTTGCTTAGTTGCCTTAATTTACCTTTAATTTTTGTTTTTATTTTTATTTTACCTGTAGAAGGGCATTGCCCGAAAGCTTGTAATGTTTTACAATTAAAAGAAACTCATCTTCTGAAACTTCTTATTTAACAAATATATATTTTCAGAATAACCCATTTTTACTTGAAATTAGTGAAAAAATATGTTTTTCCAACGAATATAATTTAACACATATTTAAAACTATTGTTATTATATAAAATTTGAATTATTTTTGATGCGTATGATTATTTTAAAGTAAATCAATTTTCTACTGTCCTTACTTCAATGAGATAAAATAATAGTTCAAATATTTTATAACAAATGTCGCGATAATGCATAATATTAATTGTGATTGTGGAGAAATAAATTTGCGCTTAATAGTTCAATTTTGTATATATAGATGGCGCCTTTTGCGATATAAAAAATGCCTAACTGGCTTTGTGTGAATTGATTGCGGAAGAGAATGAATCGGTTCAAATTTTTACCTGCAATTCTTCTGTTCTAAAGCTTATTCCCATAGGCATATTACCATAGAGGGTTCATGAGAGGATATTCATGCTAGAGGACATCTCTTCTCATAGGTAAAATTATCATTTTTACTAATTATTAACTCTCCGGTAAGCGGACACCTTTTTTTCACAAGTAAAATTATCATTTTTATTATTTATCTCCGGTGAGATGACAACTCTCCCTAAAGGACACTTTGGCTCTGTAATTAGGTGTTATTTTACAGGGAGGTTCTACTGTAAATACCAGCCCTGGCCAACCTAAATGACGCCACGGGCCGAACGGAATCGTAAACAAGGTCTAAAAACTTTAACTATATCAAAATTTTACCTTTAAAATGTATTAAAATATTTTAAATAAATTATTAATATAATTATTTCAATATATTTTCTGTTTTTGAATATACAGACTAGAAATGAAAGTTACAAAAGAAATATAAAGTTAAATGGCGAGCCGCAAATTTTTTTACGGTGGGCCGCGGGTTGGTCAGGCCTGGTATATACCATAACAAGGATTTTATCCTACATTGTCATATTTATAAGCCGAATCATCTAATACAAAATAAATGTTTTCAAAAAAGCAATATTCAAGAAAATCCTCTTAGAGGGCTTGCCACTTTTTTATTTTAGTTAGGAGAGTTGATATGTTGTTTGAGTTTGAACAGGAAAATTCGTTTACAATTACTTTTGGAAATATTTTTCTACATTTTATATCTTCAAATACTATTTTTTCCAATCTATCAAATATTTTGAAAAATATACACTCATAGAAATATAAAGTCTAATGTCACCGGTCGTTTGTGTTTTTAAAGGAGACAGAGGCAATTTTGTTCACACTTGGTTATCTCGTATGTCTTCAATAAAGGTCACTGTAATATCTTTCAGAGTTATTATCTGAATCCTGATATACATGCTGAAAGGTACAACTTCTTAAAGTTTTGTCTATATTATGAAACACATATTGCCAATAAATAATTAGAAAAAATAGTTTTAAATTCATTTCAAAAAGTCTTTCTTTTGTATATATTGATGCCGCGCTTAAGACTTGTGTTTGATTATGATTTATTGCATTAAAAACGGAAGAATGTTGTTTGGTGGTTGTTGTGTATGTAAATAGATTTGCATTCTTTAAGGCGTCCATTATGTAAATTTTTAGGTGTATATAAATCGGACATCAATTGTTGTCAGTTAGTCGAAAGAATGAGAGCGAAATAAAAGGTCATGCTCAAGTGCTAGTTGCTGTACTTCTAATATCGACACAACAATTAATGTCCGATTTATATACACCTAAAACTTTACATAATGGACCCCTTAAAGAATGTAAATCTATTTACATACACAACAGTGGTGATTCATATATGTTTCGATTTTTCAGATTAATTTTTTATTTCTTCTATATCGATATGTACTCTACGTTTATTATTCATTTATTGTTTGTATCTTTTTGTTGATTGTTGACTGAAGTCGTCAAAATTTTAATTGTTCTCTGGAATTAACTTGTACATTAATTCGATCATGTTTTGTTCCTTTAAAATTTCTTGTGATTTATCATATATCTTTCGGAATTCAACGAGTAGAAACGATGCTTTCCGTAAGACAAATTTTTGCTTTTTCTAACAACACCGATGTCCATCTTCACAG
Source organism: Cordylochernes scorpioides (assembly GCA_030710605.1). NCBI lineage: Eukaryota > Metazoa > Arthropoda > Arachnida > Pseudoscorpiones > Chernetidae > Cordylochernes > Cordylochernes scorpioides. Next base: position 56,967,197 of record CP092885.1, on the reverse strand, counting down.
AGCAGTCGCCAACCTAGTTTGATTAGCTTCAGAATATCTTTCTTCTTTGGCCCAGAAGCTACTATATCCACCAGACCTAGTCCAATCCCAGGCTAAGTCGAACTGTCAAACTGTCATAATCAGATGGCTTGTCTCTTCACAATCTGACCCTTTTCCTTAATCCAACAGTCCTTCCTGGGCCATTAGTACTTTCTTGTCTACCATTCACATCTTTTAGGACACGATAACAACAACAACATTCACATCGCTTTGGCTCTTGTGAAAATGAGGGAAGCAAGTTATCACAATGTTTTAAGCTTTACGATTATATGTGTATTACAATAAACAAAAAAATTAAAATAATTATGAAGAGGGCATCCGATAAATGGCGCAAGCCATCAGCAACACTCAGTTTCACGATAAAATTTCATAATTTATGCACCTTATCCCAGTACAATATCACATTTGTACTATTTCTTCACATATAAAAAGAAGTTTCAGAGATGATCTCAATTTATATTAACTCATGGATAAAGGAATTTATACCTTTTAGCATCTATTTTGGAAATGGATAATATATCTGAAAGATATTACAGTGACCTTTATTGAAGACACACGAGATAACCAAGTGTGAATAAAATTATCTCTGTTTCCTTAAAAAAATCTAATTCCGACAACAATAAATACATTCCACTTCTTTAAGTTTAGTTCATGAGTGTATATCTCATTAGTCGTTATTGCTGAATTTAATTTTGATATGTCATTTCATTGTTTGATTTAACAAAATCAAATTCTGATGAATTATGAATAAATTTGATAATAGGTTTTTCTAATTTATCTCGAGTTATATTTTGAACTAGTTTGATAATTAAGAAATATAACAAACCTAAAAAAAGCATAGTGTCGTTGGGGAAATGGTTATGTGCCATCGATTTTCGACAGCAACGACTCAAGATAGAATCCCGCATTAGACAACCCTTTTCTTCAGAAACCCAACTCAAGACCAAGATGGTACTTGTAGATGGTAGCCTTCGTCACACTTTTCATTGTCTCTGTATGAAGGCATTACAGCCAGGCATGGAGATTTAGATGCATTTTGCAGAAGTCGAACACCTCCCGGAGCTGAGGTCAAAGAGAGAGAAAGAGAAGAAATCGAAAATTTATATATATTTTTTTCAATGTTCTGGATATCTCCTATGAATAAACCATGAATTATATAATAAATGCATATTTAATTTCGTTAATTATATGTTAATAATATGAATCAATATCATATATTAATCTCTACCTAAATTAAAATTCATCAAACTATATACATAAGTGAAATTAACTATAACTATGAACTAAAAAGGGTGTTAAAAAATGAAAACGAATTCATCAAATTAATAGAAAAGAAATATCTTGGTAGTGACACTGAAAGTTGCTCATGGCTTGCGTCATTTACCAGAATAAATTTCACCTATTCGTTTATTTTCAGTTATTCCATAATATTTACCAAATATATTATTTTTGTATTAATCAAATAAAATCGTACATACGTAAAAACATACGTTTTTCAAAATGTTTTCCTTCCTTATCGTTATGGATTCTAGAACGATTAAAAATAAACGAATAATTGTAATTTATTCCGATATAGGGCCTAAGCCATCAGCAAATACCAGTAGTACAATCAGCAGATGCTTTTAAAAAAAAGTATCAACCCGATTCGAGTACAATTTCCGATATGTTCTAATTGATAAAGATGAAAGGAACAATATATTGAAAATATATTATAATTTATTATAATACCACTATGCTTAAGCACACCCGACCTCGAAATTAACCCTATCCTACAGTCTCCCCCAAATCATATACTAAAATCAAGGAAGCCGATATGGTCCAGAGGAAACCAACTTCTCTCCCAAAATTTCAACATCTCAGAAGCATGGACAAATTCTTGGATCAGCTCCGATATCCCAAACAAGAACCTCATCACAAGCCCAAGTGTCAAGATCCCAGGTTTTTCCCTCCCTCGACGAGAATGGGTGCTTCTAAACCGCTTTAGGACAGGTCAGAGAAGGTGTGCAGAGCTGATGAAGTTATGGGGCTACACCAAAGATCCAAATTGTGCCTGCAACGCCCCACAATCAATGTCCCATATACTAGATGACTGCCCGATGTACAAATTCAATGGAGGAATCTCCAATCTCCATTCTGTCACCCCGGAAGCCCTGAACTGGCTGAAGGCCTTACCTCTCAGACTTTAATGACCGATATGTCCTCACTTCTTTTTTCTAGATTTAATTCATTTTGTCTCCTCTCTAATTGTAAATACGCTGCTGTATCACCTCATAAGCATAAATAATAATTTATTATATATATGTTATAAATAAAAAATAATGAGATTTCCTGCTGATTTTGGATTATCTTGAGAAATATTCTATGGTGATGCAGACGTGGCAAAAATCTTGAAGGTATAATAAAAAAAAATAGTGAAGATCAGTAATTGCTTTAATTGAGCTAAAGAAATATATGAAAAACATAATTTGATAAAAGTAATGCCTGGCTTAAGGCGTAAGAATAAAATAATGAAAAACCTTTTTACACAATGTACAAAATATTTGAGCCGGCCATCGGGAAACAACAAGAATGAGTTTTTATAAGGGGAAACGTGACCTCTGGCGGTCGATTTAACAGAGTGTTTGAATCGATGAAATATAATTTTAAATAAAATAATATTTTAATATAACATATATATACAAAAAGGATTTTTGCTGGCTTTTGTATTGGATATTTAGAATTATTGCTTTCTAATGCTGATTATTTTGAGGATACATGAATATTATGATATTTTTCGTAGAATGGGTATTATATAATATTGCAGTCATGGTAATAAAAATAGTTTAGATCATAATTAGCCCAAATTGAGCTTATGGAATATATAAAATACATTATTTGAGAAAATACTACCTGACTTAAGGCGTAAGAATAAATAAAATAAAAGATTACATATTTACATATCTACAGAAAGATTTGAGCCGGCCAACGGGAAACAACAACAATGGGTTTATATATAGGGAAAGTCGCCTCATCTGTTGGTAGGCTTGAAAGAGTAATTTGTTCTGGGATTTATATTTTTAAAATTAATTACAATTTTGATTAAACATATATAAACAAGCTTAAAGAAACATTTTATGTAACAGAGTGCCATCTAGTGCAACAAAAGTCAACTAGATATATATTTGAAAAATGAAAATATATATATTTTTCAAATATAATAATATATATATTGAAGTATTCTTAATTATTTAAAATAAAGTTTTAATCAGATTAGCTCTCTATCTCTCTTTGTTCTTATCAAAATATTACTTTTCCTGTTTTTTTTTTTCACAAATATTTATATATGTTTATTTCCGATTTTTAAAAATATTTTTCAAATGTATTCGGAATCCACGCCTCTAAGTTAAAAAGACATTATATTTAAATCAAAACTCTCTCCATAAGAGAGGGTAATTATTCTAAAAGCCTCATTCAAAACATTTAAGATTTCTTTCGATGGTTTTCCAGCAAAGAAGATGAAATATTAGCTATAAATTCTGGACTCTATCAATGATTTATTTATTCAATTGTCATTTTAAGCAGCAGTGTACTCCATCGTTTTGTTTGAAGTGATGAATCCTCGAAAAGTCAGACAGAATTTACTTTTTACTTCTTGTAACGATATTTATTTTTCGTAGAAGGGATTTCATTTTTCAACTCTGCTACCGGTCATTTTTCAAATGTGTTTTTATTTTTTTTGCTCTAATATTATATTCAATCTCTTTTTTTTTCGAACTTGCGCAAGAGAAAATGTTTTAGTTTCTTTTAAAGAAAATAATAAATAGAAAAAAGATTTAACCTAAATATTTTCTACATTCTTTTTCTTTTTAAATAAATGCGGGCATTGTTCTGTAGGTATTAAAAATTACAGAAAAATTGATAATTCTTCATATTAAATTCTATTTAATACGAATGATAATTATAAATAGAGAGATAGATTCACTAAGGAACAATAAACAATCTTGATTACTTTATAGCTAAAGAGTAATTAAATTCTATTTTTAATATTAATGATAATTATGAAGAAAGTGAGATATTTACTATGGAACAATGTCCAATCTTGATTACTTCAAGGCTAAAGAGCAAACAATGAAACAAAAACACACAGAAGAACAAGAAGATACCTTCTTACATATCTAATTATATAATTGCCTTATTCTGTCTGTGTGAAGTTCACGGATAGATTTTGGTCAGAATGGAAAAAATAAAAAAAGTGTCAAGGGATGGGAATCGAACCCACGACCTTCCGCTTACCGGGCAGATGCCATGACCACTAGGCCACATGACCACAAGTTATAATTGTAACAAATGGTATTTGAATCAAAACATTCAATTGGGTAAAACACGGGCGTTGCCCGGGTCATTCGGCTAGTATATAATATATAATATATATAACACCAAATTTTCATCAACAATAGAACAACATATGAAAGATGGCGCAAGCCATCAGCAACCTTTAGTTGCACGATCAGGAAATGCCTTTTTTCTTAATAAAACAACAGTCTACTCTCAAATATATATCTATCAAAACCATCAATTCAGAGCTCATTATATTAATCTACAAAATACCATAGTCCATTATAACAATATAAACAGTAAACACCAAAGATTAATGCTATAGCCCAAATTCCATTTTAATTGAATAACATTTAACAAAAAAGAGAAGTTTCAGACCATTAAAAAAAATCCATAGTTTTACTTTAAATATATACCCTTAGATAATGATTCCTATGATAGTGTATTACCTCGGTGAGAGGAATTTGCAAATTTATTGTTAATATAACTTCAAACTAAACTTTATTCTATTTTATCTGGTATATTATTATATATTTAAGTAACCCAGGTTCCTTGAGCGTACAGAAGTCGCCAACTACCCGGGATGTCCTTCTGACCTAAGTCTTCTTGGATTTATATACAATGCCAGTGGAAGTCCAATTAATGAGGTGTCGCCAGGCAGATTTCTTTCTTGGGAGATTTTCTAGGGATGCTGGACATCTGGTATATATTGTAGCTAGGGCCGACTTCATGGAACAGTAAGCTCGTGCCAGCGCCGGGTTGTTCCAGGCAAGGGTTCATCACTACAATATAATAAACACTTTCTAAATCAGAAAGTACCTATAAAAGAACAAGAGGGTTCTAAAACAAATCTGAAATATGAAAACATGTTATGAAAATACCAAATACATACTATTCAAGTTAAATTGACAATACAATAGTTATGACAGTGTAATCGTGGCTTAAACTGGAGAAACTCCTTAAATAGTTTATAACTGATAAACTAGGTATCCTAATATTTCTCATATTTCTTTTAGTACGAATTAAATTGATGTATTTTTCTTGAATAAATATTATAATCAACTCTGATAATTTTTCTATTCAGAAACTAATATCATGAACCTTTTTACAAAACAAATTGCTTTGTGTTAATTTATGCCTAACTGGCCTTGTCTTTATAGTTTGCTGAAGAGCATTGCTCGAAGCAAATATTTGATTGTAAATATACTGTCCTATAAGCTTATGTCCATAGTTTACTTGAAAACCATTTCTAAGATTCCATCCTTCAGTGTAGCATATAAAAGCAGAATGATCCAATACAGTATTAGAGCTCTGAGAAGCGGTCTGGTAGATTAAATTGGCGAAACCACTGGGAGGGTTCACCACTGATGAGCCAAGCCCTCCCAATATATTTTTTCATCGCAGTAAGGACAGTAGAAGTTCGTTTTATGTATAAAAGAAACATTCGCGCTTTTAAATCCTTTTATTTTATAAATCATTCTCGATTTTCATTTTCCTGTTGGAAATTATTTTGGAAGTTCGTTGATTTATTTTTAAAAAGTAAAGTAAATTTCCTCGCGCTAATAGTTCCAAAATCCATTAATAGATGGCGTACCATGTCTTTGTATTGAATTGAAAATTTTGATAAGTGGACATTTCCGATTATTCCTTCATATACCATTTTCACGATATTTTCTGATTATAAATGCTTAATATTTATACTAATAAACATATTTTAAGCTAGTTTGTCGATATAATTCCAAATTTTAATGCTAAAAAGTACAAACTGCATTATTAAATGGATTTAAATTATTGAAAAGGAGACTTTAATTGAATATTAAAATCCAATCAAATTACAAAATGTAATTAAACCAATTAGAATTCACTACCGACCTTCATTCAAAGCACTTATACCACGTTTAATAAACAGACACTGTATAGCACTATGCACAAACTTTACAGTTCAAGTTCAAATTTATAAAAATTAAACTAAAAGTTTTGATGCCTCAATAAATACTTAAAATATAAAGTGGTAGCTCGACCTACGAGCGCCCCAACATACGAGTTTTTCGAGATAGGAGCCGACGAGCAAGTGATTTTTTGCTTTGAGTTACGAGCGATATTCGAGATACGAGTTCGGTTTGGTAGTGTTGAAGATATTAATCTGTGATTTTAAATGGAAATTTTGTATGGGGAAATTTGTTTCGAGATACGAGTAATTCAAGATACGAGCAAGGTTGCGGAACGAATTAAACTCGTATGTCGAGGTACCACTGAATTCGAAAAATAAATAATAAAGGTAAAGAGGGTTTCTTTCAATTTTGATTTTCGCAAGTTTTCGAGCAAAATATCTGTTATTCAACGGGAATATACTTCTATAGACAATATTAAGATGAACTTGTATGGTTTTCATATTATCACATGTTATTATGATGGGTAATTTGTAGGTCAATTGTCATATTTCCTAATATCGAAATCTAAAAATATATTATGAAAAAAAAAAACCTTTACTGTATTACACACTTTACCGAAGGTATATTATGAAATAATATTAGGTATTATAAAATAATACATATAATGATAAGAAACAATAATAATATTAATATCTTGACATATAACAGAACAAAGAACATGTTAGAAAAGTATTTGACAAAAAGATGATCTATCCAGAGAATTCCCCTACTACCCCAGTACTTACAGTCTCAGGTCATGAAACTCTCCCATATAACATACTATTTTCTACATAAAATTGTTAAAATATGTATATTAAAAAATATATAATATATATATATTTCGAAACATATTTGCATATTTCCATAGATTTACCTTCAATGCAAATAAACCAAAAGAAAGTTTGGTAACACTATTTCTGGTGGAATATTGATAAACTTTTGGCTTGCTTCCAAGAGTGGGTATTTTATTAAAAATAATTTTTGTACATTGTCTCGAAGTGAATGGCCGTGTTTTGTTTTCCCAATAAACATTTTGAACATATGTCATAGTGGTAGAATGACCAGTTTTTTTTCTATATATCCCAACAAACTATCCTTGTTCTATTTAAAGTAAATATTTTCTAACCCTAATTTATAGTCTTTAAAGTGGCATTATATATATATCTACTTAATAATAAAGTAAAATAATATATAATGCCAATTTCTTAACATTTTAAAAATCAATGTATTATTATCTTTTTATCCATTTAAATTAGGATTACTATTTTTGACGTATATATTTACATAGATATACGTAGCTGAGTATTATTATTGTATATATTTATAGTAATATATAAGCAATATTTAATAAATCAATCATTAGTATATAATCATAGTAAAAAAAAAACATAATCTTATATTCCCAGTGTGAAGTGTACCGTTTAAATGAACCGTGGTTATAGCAAACCTTCTTATAATACCAACAAAATTATTTCTTAATTTAATATAATAATTCAATAAATATAATGAAATAAAAACTATAATGTAATATGGCTTGATATATTCAAAAGTTGAGACCATACGAATTTTCTTTTTTAAACGGTTTTCCTTTTAAATATGCATTATATTAAAAAAACTCAAAAAAGAAGAAAATATTTAATGTCGCTTTTTATTATTATTATTTTTTTTTTTGAGGAAACAGAAGCAAATATCTTTACAATTGGTTATCTCGTGTGTCTCCATTAAAGTTGAGTGTGTATCAAATATCTTTCAGAGTTATTGTCTGAATCCCGATTAACATGCTGAAAGGTACAAATTCTTTAAATTTTGGTCATGAGGGTATAGTGTCTAGGCCAATCCTAGCGTCAGAATAGATTATGCATCGCTTTTGCGTATAATTCAAAGGGAGAGGTGGTCTTTTTATTTTAGACATATTAAATCTGTTTTGAATAATGAAAATTTAAAGAAGAATTATTCTTCAAATTCATTCAAAATCCTTTTGTTGCCAATACAGTAGAACTCCCTGTAACGAAAACCTAATTGCAGAGCCAAAATTATCTTTAGGGAGAGGTGTCTTCTAACCGGTTGTTAAAAAGTAAAAATTATAATATTACTAAAATAAAAGTGTCTTTTAAAGAGAGATTTCCTCTATCGTGAGTGTCCTCTCATGGAGGTTCTACTGTATAATGAAAATTTAATACATTAGGCCATTTAAAAATGTATATAATATCTCTAATAATATCCCGTTTTAAATGTTTAATTTCTGTAAAACAAAGAACTAAAGAATGTTTATGAGAAATATCTAAGCTTACATTGTATCTAAGTGAAATAACGGCACGTTAAATTCCAAGAATAAAATTTAATATATAAAACATAAAGTAGAAAGTATGCTACACAAGATAAAATTTAATTTCAAATTTCTTAGATAATTTTCTTCAATAAAGTTTGAAGGTTAGGTAAATTCCTTTTTTATAAATTCTGGAAGTTTCTGATGAATTTTGGTTCTATTTTCATTTATGTTGGACATTAAATCTTATCAAATTATAAAACTATTTTAGTGGCGTATTATTCTTTTTAAAATAAAACAATTTCTACTGTCCTTACTGCGATGAAAAAATTAAAGGGAAAAAAATAAAAATCGCAGTAAGGACAGTAGAAATTGTTTTATTTTAAAAAGAATAATACGCCACTAAAATAGTTTTATAATTTGATAACAGATGGCGCTCTAGTACATCATAACATTAAATCTTATATTAAAGAGATAAAAAAAAAACGATCTGATTACCTTTCTGAAAGTGATCATTTTGTATAATGAAAAAATGATTATTTGATTGAATCAAAATTTATCAGTTTATATTTTAGGATAGTTTAATTCTCCTTTTTGCTCATTTTAAAACACAAAACACGATATAACAGCTAAGAATAAGTGCGTTAATTTACAATTTTCAAACAGAAACAGTTATAAACTCATTATGAAAGAAAAATTAATAATAAAAAGAAACGATAAGATAGATTAGGAACCTGATCTTTTCAGTTCTTCAAATAAAATACACTACGGCCAGTAAATCTTTTTATTGTCTCGACGTTTCGACAAAATTCTTTTGTCCTCGTCAGGAGCGAACAAAAATTAAAACATTTAGCAAAGTCTTAGAAATTATTCTTATACATTTACGCTGATCATTTCAGGTTATGAAGATAGTCACAATTATATTTACAAAAGTGATTAAATCTCTAACAATACTCTCTGATATTTACAATTACATACAGATCTACCAAATGAATAGATGTCTGTTGTCTAGCGTTATAGAAATTTTGTCCTATATTAGTTTACATTATTCAAGTTGCAGTTTCTGTTAGATTTATCTGAATAGATTAGTTTGAATTTTCATTGCTATATATGTTTACATATCTTTAATTTTAAGGTTGTAGATGTTCGTTGTTACCGAAGAATAAAGTTATTTTACTGATTCTCTCTTCCGGGATCTATTTGTTTAGTGTGACAATATTCCAATCTATGTAACAAATAAAATATTCAAAATTTATTTCTTTGATTCTTTGGACGATGCGAGTTTTGTCTACTTATACTTCCACTTCTAAAGTTTATCTGAAAAACTGAGAATATACTGTAGCGGCTCCCATATATTAACATTAATATCATATTAATTGTTGCCATATCAATATAATAAAGTAATTATACATCATTCTAAATATAAATCATAAATAATATGAAATGTGAATATTTATCTATAATATATCAAGCACATATGTCTGTGTGTGTGGTCAAATATCAATTCTAGATTATATAATGTTAGACATATGTGTTTGATATATTATAGATAAATATTTACATTTCATATTATTTATGATTTATATTTAGAATGATGTATAATTACTTTATTATATTGATACGGCAACAATTAATATGATATTAATGTTAATATATGGGAGCCGCTACAATACTTATGTGTAGTTTAAAATGAAAGAGAAAATTATTCTAATATACACAGTAGTGATCGAAATCAATCTTTTTCTCTTATTATCTCCAATCAATCATATTATAGATAGAAAAATTGCCGGGAGGATATTCATCTATAGAGACAAAGGTTGCCCCCCCCCCCCCCCCCCCGTCAAAATAGAAGTCAAGACTGACGGTCAATAGATGATTTCTAGTTTTGACGTCTATTTTGACGGAAGAGGCGAGCTTTGTTTTTATCAATCATATTAATATATCAAGCAAGTATAGCTTGAGTTTTTGATGGTGTCTGCTGATGATGAGTAGAGCTTGTCATTGGATGAGACAATGCAGTCAATGATGTAGTTTGGGGTTGCAGGTTGAGAATAGAAAATCTGAAAAATTAACAATAAGTTCATTTTTTATTGTGAAATCTAACGAACTATCAAAGCAAAGTCATTTATCTACTTTCTTATTAAAGTTAAGATAAGAAATATAAACTGTTTGTAAAATTCAAATTTCACCTTCACACGATCGGTCGTGCAAAGTGACCATTTGGTATCGAATATTAAAACATACACTAGTTTCTAGGTCTCTCCAGTAAATTGTATATATTAGATTATTATTGATACTTTCTACCATTGTTCGTTTTTTTTTTATTATTGGACTCCTTAACGAATCAATATGAAGAAATATTCTTAATAAAAACCTTTTATTGATGCTGTATTTTGATATACACGGATAAAAAAATGTTCACCCTTACACGCGCGGTCGTGCATAATGACTATTTGGAATCGTACATTAAAACACACAGAAGTTTCTAAAAATAAAATAGGCAAATCCTGACCAGGAACACATGTGCTTTACAGAAGGCAGAGCGTCATCTGATGTAACAGAAACCAACTAATCATTGATTTAGTCTGTTCCCTAATATTTGCCAACCCAATTTCTTGATAATTCAAGGAAAGCCATCCACGAACGCGTTTCGCGCTGTTGGCGCTCGTCAGCGTGGAGTAGGCAGTACCACTAAGACCAAAATGTTTTTGGTGTCAGAGGCTTCTTGAGAAACCAATAAATGTGTATTTAAGGCCAAACTTGCGTATATACGCTTAACATGTGAAAAGATAATAATAAAAAACAGTAGTTTCTATGTCTTTCCATCGTAATTTTATAGTCCCATTACCTATTTACATATATTGATACTTTCTACCATTGTTTGATTGTTCATTCTTAGACTTTGGAAAAAATTATTCATGGCGAAATGTCTTTTAAAAAGCATTAGTTAATGTTGTATTTGGGCATAATCCAACCTACAATTAACGATATGCTATATATTATATTTATATATATTTATTATATTTATTATATAAATTTACTATAATTTTTTAGATCATCATTATGTAAAGACCAGTCAACAAGGGAATGATTTTGAGACGAAGAGTAAAGCCAGTTCAATTTCTATGTAAATAACATAAGATGATTATTAACTTACCCAATTGGGAGAATCTGTATGAGGCAAGTCCTTAATAAAGGTTTTTGTGTGTGTGTATTTTATTATTAATTCATAGAAACTTGGCCGAAGAGTGATAAAAACAGTTGACATTTGATAGCAACGACCCGCGAACGAATCCCGCATTGGACATTATTTTTTCTTAACACAAAGCAATAACGCGCCATCTATACATATAAATGAAAGGATTTAAAATTCTACTGTCCTATACTGTCCATAGTTTTCTTGAAAACCATTTCTGAGATTCCATCCTTCAGTGCTACGTATATAAGCACAATCGTCCAATACAGTATTAGAGCTCTGAGAAGCGGTCTGGTAGATTAAATTGGCGAAACCGCTGGGAGGGTTCACCACTGATGAGCCAAGCCTTCCCAATATATTTTTTCCTCGCAGTAAGGGCAGTAGAATTTTGTTATATGTATAAAAGAAACATTCGTGCTTTTAAATCCTTTCACTCTTTTACTTAAAAACTACCTTAATGGGACTAGATTCTTTCAAAATTCTAACTACATCAAAGATAGTATCAAATGTTAAAGCTTTTACAAAACTTTTAAAGAGATCAAATATCAAAATATTTTGTTAGTAAGCTATAATAAAATTTGAAATTTATTACAAATATGATATTGTACTAAGATAAGGTGCATAAATTAAGGTAAAAAAAGGCATCTCATTATCGTGCAACTGAAAATAACTGATAGATTGCACCATCTATCGGAATAAATATAAACTATTCGTTGTTTGTTAATCAGTATAGAATTGCCTAAATACCCATTGTTGATACGTGGTTAGCTTTTCTTGATTTTTCGGTAATGGGTTTTTGGTCAATACTGGAATAAATAACAATAAACGAATAGTTGATAATTATTCCGATAGAGGGCACAAGCCATCAGCAACTCTCAGTTGCACGATAAGGAAAATATTTTTTTTTCTATAATAAAATGTTTATTGCTTTCAAAATGCAGTTTTCAATAATTTAAAATTTTATGAAATATCGTCCCTACAACTGCAAACTATCGAATGTGAAAAATTCAATTTTGAAGGAGAGAGAAATGAAGAGACCATGTGGCCTACCCTCAGTAGAGGAAGGCATTGAAGGAGGGAGAAATGAAGAGACCATGTCATGGTCTCTTCATTTCTCTCTCCTTCAAAATTGAATTTTTCACATTCGATAGTTTTCAGTTGTAGGGACGATATGACAATAAATTAGATGAATATATATATATATATATATATATATATTATAATCTAAAATGCAAATATATATATATTTTTTAAACATGTATTTTACTTTCATCTTTAACTATTCTTTTATTTTTGACCATAGATTTAGAACATAACACTTTGAATATTGTTGTAAATATGTATAGTTAATCTACCTATCTTTTAATCCACGATTATAGAATTCATTTTATAAATTTAATATTACCGTGAAAAATAATTTTATGTGTAATTTGCTTCAAGCAATATGAAATAAAACTACTTGATGGGTAAATAATTATCTTTCTTATTTTCACGATTGCACCTTCAATTCTCTATCTTTTTCAACAACAAAACAAAATATTCATAACATATATATATACACAGTATAGGTGATGGATGTTAAAATGTATTAATTAAAATAGTGTGTATGTTTATATAATCAAACCTAATCATCACAGAAATAAAGGCAACTTCTATCGTAATAAATCTATATAATACATGCTACTGAAAACTCTAATAAATCTCAGAAACCACAAGAGGAAAGAATCTAAAAGAAATAGATAATTGGTTCTTTGTTGGACAATAAAAAAATAAAAGTTTTTGCTTCCAAATTTTAAAACAATTGGAGGATTTAGAGATAGTTTTAAAATTGACATTAATTCACCAATTTGTAAATGTCTTACCTGATTGCTAAAGTAAATTGGATGTTTTTATAATGAACATAAATATCGAGGGAAAATCCAATGGAGAATCCACAATTCCAATTCTTTGATAGATTTTTCACTATTTGATCCTATGTTTTTTTAATATATTTATATTAATTATATGTTAAAGTGTTTAATCAAAAAGGCATATATTGGATCAAAATATCATTTATTTTACCAATATTTCATTTGTCTGAACGCCAACTTTTATCAAGGTGTTATAACATATTTAATGTTTGTAAACAACAAACTCAGCGATGTTGACGTTATGTGGCGCTGAGTTTGTTGTTGACAAACATTAAAAATGTTATAATACCTTGATAAAGGTTGGCGTTCAGCCAACTGAAATATTGGTAAAATAAATGATATTTTGATCCAATATATGCCTTTTTAATTGAAGTATTATTTATGGATTGCTCTATTTTCAAATTTTAAAGTGTGTTTAGCGTAATCACTCAAATTTGGTTTTAACTCTCAATTTCTTGATTATTCGATAAGACCCTTAGCCAAGTATTTGTTCGTTGAGGAACATTCTACATCACGCTGACAAGGGCCAACTGCCCGAAACCCGTACGTGGTTGGTTTTTCTTGATCTATCAATAAATCAGGTTTTCTAAATCTTATGGAATAAATTTAATCAACTTATAATTTATTTTAATTCCACGAGAAGACGCTCTGCTATCCAAAATTGTTCATATGAGAGTCAGTATATGCCTTTTCTATTTTAAATATTGTCACTGAGAAAGTAGGAAAAACAAACATCACGATGCTATAGATTTTATTTAAGGCAATAACAAATCATCATTTATAAAATACCAGAGAGACAATGAGAGAAATTTACAGAATATCAACATATTAACATCAAAACGGTTTATCTTCCACAAATTAATACATATTTTGCTAGAAAAAATAAAAAATAATAAGTGGGTCAGGTGTTGATATTAAAAATAAAAGAGTCATATCCTGACCAGGAGCACATGTGCTTTTCAGAAGGCAGAGCGCCATCTGGGGGAACAGAAATCAACTAAACATTGGTTTTGCCTGTTCCCTGATATTTGGCCAACCCAATTTCTTGATAAATCAAGTATTATATTAAAATTTATTGTAAAAAATACGCTCATAAATCACGATGCAGAAATATTAGCTACATTGAATATGTATATCAATACCATAGTTTACTAATTCACCGCAGGTGAATACATAGAAATTCTATGATATTTACACTGAAATACTTATTCATCTTATGTTTATGCATCATGTTTGCAATTAGCATTTAAGATATATATGCATATAACAAATATAATATTCAACCTATAAGATATATCCAAAATATATAATGATATAACAATGTTATTCATGGATAAAAGCAATTTCGGTTGCTATAATATAGTAAAAAATGTAACGCAATTTAAAACAGTGATTAACTTCACTTGAACGAATTCTTATTTTAAATATTTATATTATATATGCTCTTAAGATTGTAAAGACTAAGAAATACATTTTAAATATAGACAAATATCAATTAAAATAAATCGAGTATATCACACCGAAATATCTACTATAAAATTTCGAATTAAAATATCGGATAAATATAAATATTTTTTTATTATAAAGATTATAAATGTTTCCATTAAATTACGTTGAATTAGAAAATAAAGAATTCGAAATAAATAATAAATATAAATCGATAAAATGTGAAAGTATTATTTTATATAAAATGAAGAGTGTTGTTATCAAAAGGTTAATGTTGTTATTAAAGTGTAAAATCTGTGTTAACATAAAAGTGAACATTTATCCATAAAATATATAAAATGCCTTTCATTCTCACTGAATAAAACATCGCTAAAATGATTTGGGGTGAGGGGGGTGTATAGCGAACATTTTCTTATATAAAAATAACATAAAATAATTCCTAATTCTCTATTGTAAAGATATAGTGAACCAAAACTTGTATCTCATTGGGTTTCTTTATAGTGAGATTTTATTCTATATATATATTTTAAAAACTTCAGAAATCATATTATATATTTGAGTCAATTTTTAAAAATATATAAAGATGATATGTGTTACAAATCAAAATCAAATAGATAATCGTAACATGTTTTTTTATAAAAATATAGAATTTTCTTATCGTAGAAATACTATTATTTATAAAATAAAAAGCAAAATAATCGCTACACACAAAATGTTTATTTTTTATAAAATATAAAAAAGACATTGAAATCAAAAACTAGTATAAATAAAAAATGTTCACAAATATAAGAAATAATAAATAAAAAAATAAAAAGAGCAGAAGCTGTTAAATCTATTGAAATGAGAAAATAATGAGAGGAAATCGAGGAAGGTTCGTCTGATTGGTATTCACAGTGTTGCCGGAGGCTAAAGTTCCAGAAATGGAAGGCGATTCTCATTGAATTTCAACTCGTATCAACTCCTTGTAATTCATGGGCAGACGAGAGGATATATTGACTCTAAGTACCAGGAACTTTAGATTTTAATTATAAGCAACACAGGAAGTTACATTAAGATTTCCTTCAGCATAAAATAAAAAACGGTTATCTCTAACCACTTTGATGGAGTGTTGGCTCGAAGAGATATTTAGAGTGGATTAAAATGCAAATATCGGACGCTTCACAAAGTCATTTAAGGCTTCAGTAACTAACACTTCCCCATACAATTTGAATACATAAATATGCGCCTTTTTAAAATTTATTGGAATTTTTTGGTGTGAAATTTTAGTAATGTGTTAGATTAACGAGTTAATTTTAAATGTTTGGCTTATCGTCTGTTATTTATTATTTTTTATATTTGATTTATGTTCGAATTTGAAACAATCGTCTGATTTGAATATTTTCTTTGAAAAATAAAAGATAAATATTTAAAATGTTATGATATATATGAATTTTATTTAAATTAGAATCAACATAAATATTTTTAATGATGATATATTATGTGTACATATGTTTTATTTACATATGTATAATATAAACATAAGGTTTTATATCGTAATATATTATCTTTTCTCTATATATTATGTAATTAGAAAATGTTTTTTACATTATTATTATTCTATATATGAAAGTTTATATATATAATAGAACCTCCCATGAAAGATTGCCCACTAGTGAATTATTAATCATCAAGGATTATCATTCAGAATGGGTGTATAGTTTATAAAATGATTATCAAATTATTTGATAAATATAAATTTATTTTACACTCCATATATTATGATAAATATAAAATATATTATTAGCTCGTTTTTGATACAAAGACATTGTGTCAATGGTTTCAAGTCGTGTAAAAATAATAAAAATAATTTTATTCAAAATTTACTTTAATTGAAAAGGTAACATAATTAAGGATAAATCAATACTTGATTTAAGATTTGAAGAATAAGAAAACGAAATATTACATATTTACATATCTCCAAAAAGATTTGAGCCGGCCAACGGGAAACAACAACATTGAGTTTATATAAGGAAAACCGCGATATCTGGCGGTCGAATTTACAGATAGTTTGTTCTAAAAGTTATACTTTAAAAATAAAATACTTTTTATATAACATATATATTTTATTTTATATGCATATTATTTAATATGGAATTTAATTCGTTTCATATATATATATGTTATGAATTATATTGTTTTGTTGTTTAAAAAGATAGAATTGAAGGTGCAGTCGTGAAAAATAGGAAAATAATTATTTACTTATCAAGTAGTTTTTATTTTGAATTACTTGAAGCAAATTACACATAATATTATTTATCACAGTGATATAGGATTTATAAAATGAATTCTATATTCGTGATTTAAAATAAGGTAGGTTTAACTATACATATTTACAACAACTCTATTCAAAGTATTATGTTCTAAATCTATGGTCAAAAATGTAGAACAGTCAATGAATGAAAATAAAATATATGTTTTTAAAATATATAATAATAGCATTTTAGATTATATAATATATATACAATATTTTATACTGTGATATTTTCATTATTTTATTAATTTGCATTAAAATGTAATATATCACGAAAATATTTAGAAAACCTAATAAAATGAGAATATTGTGATAATGTATACCAATATATCCTTATAAATATAAAGAAAAATATATAGTATAAAATATATATATATATTCTACATAATAGAAAATATAGAATATATATTAATATAGTATCCATCTAATATTATTAAATTAGGGCAATTATCGCTTAAAATCATAAAATAAAATAATTTTATACTCTTATTCTAAAATATATATTATTTTATTACTATATATATAAATTATATATATTTTGAACAATAGTAAGCAAGCAACATTAAATGCTTGTTATATATTCGAATTATATTTAAATCTAGAAATTTATATTCTATTATTTATTTTTCATTCGACCACAACATAAAATAGTTTTAATAAACCTAAATATGAAAAACATTATAAATATATATTAAGTAAATATCAGAATGATATTTATTTTTATTTTCCCTAAGATTAAAATATAATTAAAATTACTAGAACATTTATTAAACTTAATTATCACATATAAAAATCAAAAATATTTAATTTTCAATGAAATTATATTTTATTTTAAAAATATTTTGACCAAAGAAATAGACGCGTGATTTATTTCTCTAAGAAAATAATATAAAGCAATGATTAAATATATATTTTGAAGGTAATAAATATAAGGTATAATAAAAGATAAAAATTCAGAGCTGAATCTCAGAGAAGTTATACATTTATTGCCTCTATTATGCTTCTTTTATGAGAAAGGCGTTCAATGATGACTATCTTTTGTATCTGGCAACATCGCTCTCTATTTTGGTTATAGCCCAAAGTTCCTTTCATACCCTACTGTTCTGGGCCACTTAATCCACCCGTTTCCTTTTCTCTAACTTTTATTATGTGGCCCTTGGCCACATTTCTCTAGATTCTTTATCAAAATTTACTTTTCGCACAATTTATTAACACTATCGTCTGCCTATTAAAATTTCTTTGGTCTGTCTATAAATAATTTTGGCGGGAAAATATTTGAAAATTTCCCGCCAAACTTGTTTATAGACAGACGAGAGATATTTCTGAAAAATTCAAATAAATTTTACAGATATATATACATTTTAAATTATTTTATCTAATATTTTCATTCTACGCTATTTGAAAGATTTAAAATATTTTTTATTTATTATTTCAGTTTGCATTTTTTAATGTATATTATTTTCATAATAAGATTATATTTCATATAAATTTTTCCAAATAGAATAATGTATATCCATAGGAGAAATAATTCATTGAAAATATCAAAACAATTCATAATAACCTAATATATTTTACATATATACATTTTAGTATCACTTTTTATCAATAAATATAAATATTTCTTTATATCCTGAAAAATATTGTTTATTAAATAGATTTATATCTGTATTTGAAAATATAAGTTAATAAATATTTTGGAATCGAAACTATTAAAATATATAAAATAATTAAATATAATCAAAAAATAATATATTAAAACAAGAACATTAAGCCTCATTGATTCAATGTATTATTTTATCGAATAATAATATATAATAATAATAGTGTTAGAGAATAATGCACAATAACGAATTAGGATATTTTGCACGATAAAATCTAACATATTATTTGACATATCAAACGTGATATCCCAGCTCGGGATACTTGCGCCTAAATACATTTTAGTAGATTATATACAATTCATTTTATACAATTTAATAACCGGACTAAAAACATAATTAAAACTGAAGCGATGGTTTTCTCAAACAGAAGAGAAAATCTAAAATAAATTATTTTAGCAACCTATATACAATTCATTTTATACAATTTAATAACCGGAATAAAAACATAATTAAAACTGAAGCGATGGTTTTCTCAAACAGAAGAGAAAATCTAAAATAAATTATTTTAGCAACCTATATACAATTCATTATATACAACTCAATAACCGACTAAAAACACAATTAAAACTGAAACGATGGTTTTCTCAAACATGGAATAATATATATTTTATTTTAATTTAATTTGATATTTTCACAAAAAAAAAAAAATCAGATAAATATTTTCTGTAGCTATATTTTAGACCATAGATATTCTCTTCTATTTTTCTATTATAAAACAAAAACATATTTTATATAATTATTTATATTTTATTTTAATTTAAAAGATCTGTTCTCTAATATTCATATGTGTGTATAAGAAATATTATCAATCAATATTTGATAGAATTCGTAATTTCCCTTCTTTATTTAAATTACTCAATTTGAATCATTGATATGATTTCATATTATAATTATATTTTGAAAAGTATAGTATTTATATTTTGATAATTAACATCATTTATATATAAAATTGATCCTTAATATTCATGATTGAAGATATAAAACCGTTCAACAATTATATAATTTATCATGAATACATAACTTCTTATGAAAGAAATAGTACACATGTAACATTGTACTGGGATAAGGTGCATAAATTATGAAAAAGGCATCTCCTTATCGTGTAACTGAAAGTTGCTGATGGCTTGCGCCTTTTTCATAACTTCTTTTGTTATATATAAAATATATATAAACCAAAAAGATAATATTCTATTTGATTTAATTGGAACGTTGAAATATTATCTATAATAACTATTCAGTATTAAAAATTAGATTTTTATTATAAATCAGATTTTAAAAACATATAAACATATATTATATTTCAAAGATTTTAAAAGATATATTTTATTAGATATCATTTTAACTTATATATCGCCTAGAGTGTTATAAAATATCTCTTATTTTATTTATTAGCTAAACTATCAAAAGCCTTTGAAAGGTTTTGGAGTTAGAAATTTCTGGCAAAGGTTCAACATGTTCTTTAGAGGTGGCGTGTGTTGAATAGAAAATATATATTGAAAGGATATATATATATGTTTTTTACAAACATTTTACTATTTATATATATATATATATAATATAGAATTTATCATATACTTCAAAATAGTGTATTTATAAATCATTCAACTCGCGCCCTTTTTAGATTAAAAAAAAAACGAAATTTGATTATATATATATAAATAGGTGTTTATATTTATGTAATTTATATATTTACATATGTAACAATTAAATATTTAGGGAAATTAAAGAGCTCGAAATATGTACTTATAATTTGATATCGAAATAAATAGTTACGTTTTACTGAATATATGTTTTTTTGATTAATTATTACATATATTTTAAAAATGGTAATAAATGTTAATAACATTTAATAATATTCAAATTTGATCTTGGAAATTATATTTATAAGAAATCAATTAATAATAACAAATGGGATATGAAAATAGATGTACAATTGATGGATTTGCGCACCATCTATAGTCAAGAGTTGAAAATATTTTCAAATTACCTTATCGTTTCTTGAATTTAAATCAATTTTATTATTGTATGAATATTTTTGAGAGACTTGTGTATGTGTGCTAATCAGTGGTAAACACTATGCAAATTTGTTAGTAAAATTTACCAGAATGATAACTGAAGTAATCTATTCTAATTTAATTTATTCATTAGTAAAGAAAAAATAAAAATTGTTATATGCCCAAAAATACCATAATGTAAAACACTAGGAGTTCGAATGAGAGAACACAGAAAACATATAATAAACTCATGGACAAAACTCAAGGAAGTTTTACCTTTCAGCATGTATATAGGGACTCAGGCAATAACTCTGAAAGATATTACAGTGACCTTTATTGAAGACACACGAGATAACCAAGTGTGTATACCCTCATGGACAAAACTAAAGGAAATTGTACCTTTCAGCATGTATAATGGGATTTCGACAATAACTCTGAAAGATATTACAGTGACCTTTATTGAAGACACACAAGATAACCAAGTGTGTATACACTCATGGACAAAACTCAAGGAAATTTTACCTTTCAGCATGTATATCGGGACTCAGACAATACCTCTGAAAGATATTACAGTGACCTTTATTGAAGACACACGAGATAACCAATATACATTCATGGACAAAACTCAGGGAAGTTGTACCTTTCAGCATGTATATAGGGACTCAGACAGTAACTCTGAAAGATATTACAGTGAACTTTATTGAAGACACACGAGATAACCAATATACACTCATGGACAAAACTCAGGGAAGTTGTACCTTTCAGCATGTATATAGGGACTCAGACAGTAACTCTGAAAGATATTACAGTGAACTTTATTGAAGACACACGAGATAACCAATATACACTCATGGACAAAACTCAGGGAAGTTGTACCTTTCAGCATGTATATAGGGACTCAGACAGTAACTCTGAAAGATATTACAGTGAACTTTATTGAAGACACACACGAGATAACCAAGTGTGAACAATATTATCTCTGTCTCCTTCAAAAATAATTAATAAACAAACAACTAAGAAACACTAAAGACTTGAGACTTCCTTAAGTTTTGTCCATGAGTATATATACGGTGTCTAAACTAAAACAATGTCACACTAGGACATCATATTTGGAGTGCCTGAAGATATAATACTGAAAACCATTGTTAAATATAGCGTGGTCTTTGCTCTATTGGAATAGAACAGCTGCTCAATTTAAAATACTAACAAATTATACCCAGAATTTGATATGAACTAGGCTCCTTGACATATTTATATATTTCTATAGATATTTCTGAGAACTATCTATTACGACAAATAGTTCGTATTTCAAATATAATAATTTACACCAATATCTTTACATTTTTATTATTATAAATCGAAAAACAAATGAATAAACATGAATAAATGCAAAAATAGATGAATTTATATATAAATAAAAAGGTTCATTCTACTATATAAATATATTATTTCTACCTTCAAAATGAGAGAAGTTATATATAATATATATCACTATAATATATGTTAATATAATATTTATATAATTTGTAAAAATATTATTTATTCTATCAAATATGAAAAAAAAGATTATTACATTCAGCATCAACATCATTAAATAATATAATTGTATAGACAAGAACATAATTCCTGGTATACCTTTATTTTTATAAAGATAATTCATATATTAATCTTTCTGTCAAAAAAGCTAGAAGAATGAATTAATTTTAAAATAGAAACTTATTTTTCTTGAAGCAGGATGTTTTCATCTTAATATTGGCACAATAAATTATTTTATTTAAATACATTTCAATGAATTATTGAGCATAATATTCATATTCAATTGATTGAGCAAGCTACAAACTTTCGTAAATTCAGAAAACAGCAAACAACCTGTGGTTTCCGCCTATGGCCGTCGTTGGTACAGGTGCGTCTACGACTCCATAACATCCTACGTAGAGTGTTAATAAATTGGCCAAAAACTATAAAAGACATTCTTTGTAAAATAAATTTCGATTCTAATATCTATGAAAATATTATTTTATATTTTTAAAACGATTTGTGGCATATTAGTTGTGTAAATGTCTTTTTTTTTTTACAACTTAATCTCCTACATATCTAAAAAAAAGGTATTCGGACCCAAAATTGAATAAAAATTCTACCAACTTAATCATTCGTTTATGTACAGTAAAACAACGTTAAAAAGGTATTGGATATAGCGAACCTGCTTTTATAACAACACAAAATTATACCAATTTCAATTGATAATAATGTAAATCTTTGCTATAATGAACCTTTTAGCTATAGTACACCAATTGTTCAGTTCTATTGTTGTTCGCTATAGCGAGGTTTTATTGCTTATTGATATTTACCATTTTACATATTGGAATAAGCAAATATTAGGGTAAATAGTTTCTTTATTTGGAGGTGTTAAGTTTTCGAGCTCTTCAACGGACATCTTTAATAATCTTATCTACGCTTGATAACATATATCTTTATTTATTTTTAGATTTATACCTTTAAGAGCAAAATATTATCCTAAGCTTGTCACACCTTTGAAAAAAATAAAAAAAACCTTTTGACCTCATTTTTGTTTATTCGAATATTTCTGAGAACTATTTAATACATCAAATAGTTCGCATTTCAAATATAATAATTTACACAAATATCTTTGAATTTTTATTCTTATAAATCGAAAAAAAATAAACATGTGAAAAGATAGATGAATTTATATATAAATAAAAAGGTTCATTCAACAAAATATATTCTTTTTTTACTTTTATAATGAGAGAAGTTATATATATATATATAACTAAAATATATGTTAATATAATATTTATGTAAATTGTAGAAATATTATTTGTATGTAAAAAACCTGTATCAAATAAATGTAACTTTCACATAATCCGAGCTTTATAATGAGTGGTCTCCGGTTTCTAAGTATCGTATGGCGTGAGTACAATGTTGCCAAATGGAAAAAATTATTCTAACACCTTTTTCCTTTTGTATCACTAATAAAGAATATAGTTTGGCATTTCTTGTATATAAAAAATATAAAGAATTTTATTATATAAATTCGAATAGATTTGTTTTATATTTTGTTTTCAGAATATTATATATATTAAAATAATAAGTAGAATTGAATATAATTTATATGAAAGATAGTTGTATAAATTAATGATGATTAAAACAAATTATTAAATATTATTATTTGGGTATCAAAAGGGTTTTGATTATTTATGTAACAATATAGGGTTATAACAAGTTCACGCTATATATATATTTAATAATTTATATATTTATATATTATAAAAAAAGAAAATATTTTATTTTTTTGAAAACATATTTAATTATCATTCATTGATACTATCATTCACACCTATTTCATAATAATTTGTTGATGATATATATATTTTAAATAGATATCTCTTTTTTCATTGAATATTGAAATTTGAAATTCACTGATAATTTCATAAATTTTGAAAAATAAAATATTGATAGTAATTAATATGCTGTTTTTTATAATACAGTTAAATAAGGCTATAACGAACCATAGCTATAGTGAAACACAGGTTTAATTCCATTGGGGTCGTAATAGAGAGGTTTTGCTCTACTTTAATAAATATATTGATAAATGATTATATACAGTAAAACAACCTTTATAACGAACCTGAAATAATTCCAATTTTAATTTTATAATACCCTGAACTTTGGCTATAACGAGCCTGACTTATAGTGAAGCACAGGTTTTAGTCCCTTTTGGGTCCTTATAGAGGGGTTTTACTGTATTTATAGATCTGTTTTATAAATGTCTGAAAGTCTTCGATATTTTTATATTATATATAAGTATAATATATATAATATTTAGCAGGACATCACCCTTTTTATAGTAGAATAAAGTTAAAAGTAAACAATAACAAATATAGTTTTCTTGAAAAAGAACGACAACGGGACTCCGAAAGCTATGAATAATATATTTTAAAATATTGAAGAAATGTATTTATAAATCAACTTACGTTTTATGTCACTAAAACTTAATTCTATTTGCTGCAGGTAATTTTGTTAGAATATCGATATAAAATTTATATTTAGCAATAAATATCTAAAAAAGAATTAATCATTAAATATTTATAAACATTTATAATTTTTTATATCAATCTCTATATCATTTCTATAGCTCAATAAAGCATTCTAATTATAAATTCATTAATATTCAAAAATGTAAATGATAATAAATATTTTAAAGCAGAGGCCTAAAATATTTCATAGCAATATTTTATAAAAAAAGGAAGGCGCTTTTTTATATCTTTATTTTTTTGAAAAAAGAATTTTTAATTACTTTTTTTTCAGGCTGAATTTTTTTGTGGTTGGATTAAAATAAATATTTTGCGGTTAATTGCAATTTTTCAATATTTTTTTTACTATTCCGTGAAATTTATCTATGCACTATTTTAATAAATATAGTATTTTGAAATATTTAGTGGTATAAATATTTTTATAAAAACATGTTTTTAGGTTGTTTAAACTGTTTTTTGTTATATATTAATAGCAGATTGACATGATACTTCCGGGATTTTCACGATTTAATCTCGGAAAAGGCATATGATCGTGGAAGTGAAAGTTTCTGATATCTTACACCATATCTGTCGGAATAATTGTTAATTAATGTTTAATTATAAGTTTTTATTCCGACTGTTTGCTCCAGTTATCATAAACTTTCAATTTCACGATATGAGATGGCTTTGTCTTAATTTATCAACCTGATCACGGTACAACTTCACACTTATACTATTTTTCATAAATGTTTTAATTTTATTATTTTATTATTATGATATATAAATCTATCTCCTTATCTATTTTATTTATTTATTGTTACAAAAGCACGAAGTCCAAAGGACTATTGTGTTGTGCTAGAATTATTTACATATATATGATTAATTATTTACACGATGGATTAGTATTGTTTTGTAAATTATTGTACAAATTGTTCTAAACTTAACAAAGTTCTCATAAGATAGAGTATATACACAAAGAGAATTTGGTAATCGTTGCTGATGACTTGCACCATCTGTCGGAATAAAAATATATCTTTGTTAATTTTTAAAATTATTCCTGAATTGGCCAAATGCCTATTTTTGATTATTCAAAAAAACTATTTTATACGCGTTTAAAGCTGTTTACCCTCATATTGTGATTTATAAATTAAGAATAAAATGTTTATATTACATAGAAATAATTTTTATTGTAGATATTGATACATTTTCATGATAAAGTATAGATTAAGCATATAAATATATGCATATACAGTGAGTAAAACCTCGATAAAACAAACTTTGCATATAGCGAGCCTTCCCTTAAAACAAACCTGAAACCATCTTCATTTTTATTTTATTATTAATACAGGGAACTATATTACTATAATGAACTATGGTTATGGTGAAACACACTTTAAATCTCATTGGGGTTCGCTATAGAGGGGTTTTATTGTATAAATAATAGAAGAAATAATATTTGTTAGTTTGTTTTTAAAAAATATATTTTATCAATATATATCAAAATAAATACCATTAACTAAAATATAAAATAAAGATTGAATATATTATTAATATTTATAAGACATATTGATACAATTTCAATAAAATATAATAAATAGAATATATAGGAGCCAATATGATAAATATGAAGAGAAGAAGAATAAAAAAATACCCTTTCATTTTCGGTGAAAAATTCCAAGCGTCAATTGAACATTTGAGGAATATATTTGGTAAAATTTTCAGTATTTTTCCTCAAGCCAAATTTGAATATTGGTTAATTTGCATTGTAATCCGTTTTACTCACTTTTCTCGAAATGGAGAGAGGGTTAAATATTTTTTTTTCTCCCTGGCGTTGGTTCAAATTAGTAATCAAATTCTTTTGAAATGTCAATAGACTGAGCTTTTTTTACAGCTGACAAATATTCGGGCGAATGTATCTTAGAGATTTTTCTATCCGAATAAATAAAATGACAGAATATTTTTCAAATTTAAATATGAAAAACGTTCAAAGTTTAGAGTATACTCTGTATAAAATATCGTAATATTTATTTTTTATTCAATTGAATAAAATACTGTAGAAATTCGTTAAAACAAATCTAAGATATAACAAACCTTCCCTTTAATAACGGAATTGAAATATATTAATATTCAAAATTGATATATTCTAATGCGTTATAATAAAATATCCAATTCTTAATGTGAACGATGTTAATACTGAACTAGAATCATAGTCCCATTGGGGTTCTCTGTAGAGAAAAAGATAAAGAGGATTTACTGTACATTTATTAACTGAAAAAAAGAATTGGCAAAAATATTGGCAAATACATATATCATTCAAACTGTTTAATTTAGTTAGAATGTTTATGTTTATATAAAGGTTTAATATAATTTTTCTATGATTATGTAAATATTCATTGAATTTATCATCATCACCTTTTTTGTTTAAAAAAAAAGTAAGGTAAATTAAGGAAGTTGTTGCCCTCATGTTTACTGATCCAATGTTTTAATAATCTAAGGTTTAGGTTGCAAGAAAAGCTAATACACAATATAATATATGGCTTTTTACTATCTAATGATTCAAGTATGGATTTCACTATTTTCAGAATGAGTAAAGAATATCATATACATTCTTGCCAGAAAGCTTGAGATATTTTTAAATAAAAAAATATTTTTGAGAGAAAAGTTTCCCTGGAGGCTTAATGTTCTTATTTTGATATTATTTCAAAGGATTATTTTATGGAATTGTGATGATCATATACTGTACATATGTACATAGACTATTAACTCGTATGTTGATAGGTCCACTCTCCAAATGCGTTGTCAGAAGAAACCAAATTTCAAACAAAGATAATAGTTTTATTATTGTGAAAAAATAGTACAAATGTAATATTGTACTGGGATAAGGCATAAATTAAGAAAAAAGGCATCTCCTTATCGTGCAACTGAAAGTTGCTGATGGCTTGCGCCATCTATCAAATATCAAATATTCTCGTTGATTTTTAATTATTCCAGAATTGGCCAAATACCCATTCTTGTTTAATCAAGAAAAGCTAACCACGGACGCGTTTCGGGCTGTTGGCCCTCATCAGCGTGGTGCAAGCTGTACCTCAACGACCAAAAAACTGGTCATTCAGGCATCCTGAAAAATCATGAAACGGGTAGTTAAGGCCAGAATTGCGTGAGAACGCTACACAATGTTAAGAAATAGTACAAATGTAATATTGTACTTGGATAAGGTGCATAAATTAAGAAAAAGGCATCTCCTTATCGTGCAACTGAAAGTTACTGATGGTGCCATCAGCATCTCTCAGTTGCAAGATAAGGAGATGCCTTTTTCTTAGTTTTATTTTATTATTTTAAATTCAATTTTAATATATTTATCCTGTAGAAGGAGCTTTTTTTAAGCCCGAAAATTTTATTTATTAAATATTCTTGTAGATATAGTTTTTCTAACCCCGGAATTCATAATTCTAGAGACACTTTACTAGAAGAGTTTATTTTTAACATTTCAACAAATATCATTTTTTTCTGATTAGAAGAATTTTGTCGAAACGTTGGAAAAATGAAAACTAATCTGGAAAAGCTTATCTTATTATAAGAATTATTAATTACAAAAACTGAAATTTCATTTTATTTTTCGAATAGGTGACCATACAGCTAAACGTTGTTATGAAAACCCAATTGGGATTAAACCTCTAGTTCACTATCGCTATGGTTCACTATATTAATGACTTTCTACATTACTTTTTAAGAAATGAGGATTATGTTAGAGGTTCTTTAAAAGCGAGTGCAGTTAGCTCAGTTTCTTTAAAAAGAGGTTTTACTGTTTATCATGTTATTATGTTTAGATAAGTACAATCAGAGTTTCATACACACATTAAAATAGTTCTAACCTTTATTCATGGAGTTCAGTTAAATACCATATTTAAACTTCTCTCCATAAATAGCGTGCGCAGGTGTTGATGAAGATGTGATGTTGATATCGTGTTATTATGTTTTAAAAAGTAGAATTACAGTTTCATACACAGACATTAAAATAGTTGGTAACCTTTATTTATGGATTTCAGTTAAATACCAGATTTAAACTCCTCCATAAATGGCGTGCCCACGTGTTGATAAAGATGTGATGTTGATATCGTGTTATTATGTTTTAAAAAAGTACAATCAGAGTTTCATACACACACACACACATTAAAATAGTTGGTAACCTTTATTCATGGTGTTCATTTAAATACCAGATTTAAACTTCTCTCCAAAAATGGCGTGCGCACGTGTTGATGAAGATGCCAGGAACTAAATAATTATCTTCCCTCACGAAACACCCTTTTATCTGAATAATGAGCGCGTGGATGAGTCATTACCAAGTCTGGATTTTTAATTACTCGCCTTGAGAAAAATAATAAATATTGGCATCGTTAGCAAGTGTGGTTTTTGTTTCCAATTAATTCAGAATACCTAGAGATCCTATTACGTTAATTATAAGTAACTATTAGAGCTATAAAATATCATGATTGGAGATATCATTACCAGATAGAAGATCGAAAAAAAAATTGGAGATTTTTATAGATTTTTATTAAAGCTATATTTTTAATATTCCAAAAAATATATATATATTTTTTGAGAGTGTACAACTATCCCCCGATTTACACGGTACTTGTTTTACACGTTTTCGCTTTTACACGGTTTTCCAAATAAGTTTTTTTTTGTTTTTATCGCACTATACTAAATGCTACTGTGATTGAACACATGCGCTGTGTACACATCTCACGAGGAATCCCGAGCTTATGCGCTGACTTGCTGCACACGCACACTGTGTCTGTATTTCTAAATTTAAACAATTTTTAATTTTCGATTTACACGTATTTCATAGGAACGTATCTACCGTGTAAATCGGGGGATAGGTGTATTTATAAACCATTATCACTCATGTCATTTTGTTCACTTAGAAGAGCATTTTGCCCGAATGCTTGTATGACTTGTGTTTTTGCTTCCATTTGTTTATATATGGTCGGGCTATGATCTCGGTAGTTCATCATGAGCCTCGATTCATAATTTGTACAAATATTTTATGAATTTGTTCGAATTTTCCAAATTAGTTCTAAGATAGAAAAAAAATATCTAGGACACTTTATGAAATTATATCAGCTGCATCCATGTTCTTAAGCTATTTTTTATCGAGAAGGTTATAATATAAAAAAAATCCAATATTATTTTTAATATTAATAATACATAGAATATATTATATTTATAAAATGTAAGTTTCACAATATATATATATATATATATATATATATATATAAATAAAATAGAAGTATCCTATATAATTATAAAGAAGTGAGTGGAAGTTTTTATCGGTTTAAAACTTAAATAAAGATCGGGAAATTGATTTCCAATAGCCAACTCTTCCCTATCTCAGGATTCCTGTTTAACATAACTTCGTCCTGACAACTGCGACACACTCTCACATCGACTCACTTCACATGGAACCGAATATAACTCTGATACAAAGAGCCATCTATATATATAAGGAATGAAGACATTAAGACTCGTGTGTTTTTTTTTTTCACAAATAAATCAAACTTCTATATATAGAAATTTGATTAGCATCTTAATATCATTATTTGTTATTTATAGATGTTGCGTTATTCTTCACAATTCATCCTTTCATACCTCATCCATAAGGTTAGAAATAATCGTTATTTCTCCTTAAAATAAATTTTGATTTTTCGTTCAAAAGAAACACATGCGGGATAATTTTCAAATGTCGTTTTACAATCACAAGCCGCATTATATTGTACTATAAATAAAATACAAATTAGAAAAAGTACTTTAAATGTTATTTGATTAAATAAGTTTTCATTTTTATTCAATTGATTTTTCTAGCCATAGACATTCATGGGCAAAACTTAAGGAATTGGAAAATATTTTTTGTCGCTGGTAACCTGCTTTTTTTTTAAGGAAACAGAGGTATTTTGTTCACACTTAGTTATCTCGGTCTTCAATAAAGTTCAATGTGTATCAAATATCTTTAATTCCTTATTGTTTGCGGAAGAGCTTTGCTCGATGCTAATATTTAAATGTAATTCTTCTGTCCTAAAACCTGATGCCTATAGACAATGCTTAAATACCATTTCTAAGATTCCACCCTTCAGTTTATCATATGAAATCAGAATGACCCAATACTTTAGAGCTCTAAAGCGGTCTGGTAGATTAAAATTTTGAAACCACTGATGAGCCAAGACCTCCCAATATATTTTTTCATCGCAGTAAGAACAGTAGAAGTTTGATTGATTGGTGGAAAGAAACATTCGCGTCTTAATGTCGTCTTTTATAAAATATAACTCTGATTAATTCACGATTGTTGCAAAGGTCAATATATGTATTGTGAGCAAAGGTTACCCAGTAATTCTTTAAACTTTCACTTGAATTGGAAAATATTTTTTGTCGCTGGTAACCTGCTTTTTTTTTAAGGAAACAGAGGTATTTTGTTCACACTTAGTTATCTCGGTCTTCAATAAAGTTCAATGTGTATCAAATATCTTTAATTCCTTATTGTTTGCGGAAGAGCTTTGCTCGATGCTAATATTTAAATGTAATTCTTCTGTCCTAAAACCTGATGCCTATAGACAATGCTTAAATACCATTTCTAAGATTCCACCCTTCAGTTTATCATATGAAATCAGAATGACCCAATACTTTAGAGCTCTAAAGCGGTCTGGTAGATTAAAATTTTGAAACCACTGATGAGCCAAGACCTCCCAATATATTTTTTCATCGCAGTAAGAACAGTAGAAGTTTGATTGATTGGTGGAAAGAAACATTCGCGTCTTAATGTCGTCTTTTATAAAATATAACTCTGATTAATTCACGATTGTTGCAAAGGTCAATATATGTATTGTGAGCAAAGGTTACCCAGTAATTCTTTAAACTTTCACTTGAATTCACTTGGAAACAAATATAACACGGATTCACGATTGTTGCAAAGTTCAATATATGTATATGATATATGTAAATGAAGAAAAACTGGTTGCTAGATGAGGCATTTATTATTATTTTTGAAGTGTTGCATTCTTTAGAGCAATTTCACTCTTCTATACCATGTAAAATCGGGTTTCAAACAATAACTCTGATATTTGATAAAAAAAAGAAGATTTGATAAAAATAAATATATCTGAAATATACAGTAACCTTTATTGCGGACACACGAGATAAGCAAGTGTGAACAAAATACCTCCGTTTCCTTAAAAAAAAAAAACAGGTCACCAGCGAAATATAAGATTTTTCCAATTGCTAAAGTTTTTTTTTTTCAATTAAAGAATATTGCTGAAAAATGCTAAATTAATTAAAATAAAAACTTTTCAATCAAATAATAATTGAAATAATTTTTCTAATTTGTATTTTATTATAATAATAAGAATAAAGAACATGCTAGAAGAGGGGAACTCACCCAAATATGGAAAATCAATGAGTGTATTAAGTTTCAACTGATAAAAAGTTTGAACTCTACGTCCCCCTCTTTATGACCATAATGAACCAAAAAATTATCCCTATTTAAATAAAAAAAATTGTAAAACTTCAAACATTTTCTACAAAACTTTGGTTTTAAAAAAAATTCTAAACGGTCTTTTTTAAAGTTTTATTTTTATTGTTTTAACTCTGGAAGTTTATATAAAATTTTTATAGAAGCGAGAACATTTTTCTTTTATAAATCAGTATTTTATATATAGTAAAACCTCTGAAACAGAACAAGAATATAACGAACATAAAATAATCGCCAATTTAAAGTTAATAACGTAGAGAAATATATAGTGAAACAAATATACAATACCATCAGGAATCATTATAGAAAGGTTCTACTATTTATTTATATACAAGGTGCGTTCATTAATTTCCAGGACAGGTTAAAAAATAATATAAATAAAAAAGCTAGAGAAAATATTTTTTTACAGAGTTGAATATTGGACATTCGACCACACCTGACTGAAATCACGAGTCTCGTGGCGCACGCGCCGATCTAAAAATAGAACAAAACAACTTCCTTGTAAGGTTCGCATTTCTAATTTTAAAATGGCCATTTTCGAAGAGCAGAGAATCTGCATTAAAATTTGTTTTAAATTGAAAAAAGTGCTACTGAGACGTATGAATTGATTAAAGAAGCTTTTGGCGATGCAGCTTTATCCCGTTCAAGAACTTTTGAATTATTTTCACGCTTCCAAAAAGGTCGGGAAAAGGTAAACGATGATCAGCATACTGGGCGTCCAAGATCATTTCGTCGCGAGGAAAACAAGCTCAAAATAAAGAAGTTAATTAAATCTAACAGAAGAATTATCTTCAGTGACTGGACTATCTGTTTATTTGGAGATAATGAGGTGCTTAAGGGAGGCAGTGCGCCTTAAAAGAACTGAAAGATGGCAAAACAATGACTGGATACTTCACGTCGGTAATGCGCGGCCGCACACAGTCCATGTTGTTTTGCAGTTTTTGGCCAAGCATTCAACCATACAGATCCCTCATCCACCCTATTCCCCCGACTCAGCCCCCAATGACTTTTTCCTCTATCCTAAATTGAAAATTAACTTGAAAGGACGGAAATTTGACAACGTTGATATGATACAAGCTGAATCGAAGGCAACCTTGAAGAACCTCTCAAAAAGTGATTTTATCTCCTGCTTCGACAATTGGAAAAAAAGATGGAACGGGTGTATTGAGGCAGGAGGGGCATATTTTGAAAAATATTAAATTAGTTTTTTTATTTGTTTTATTTTTTTCAAAGATACAGAGCAGTCCTGGAAATTAATGAACGCACCTTGTAATATCATTATATATACAATAAATACCATTAATAAAAGTTAAAAATATCAATATTTATTAGTAAATTCGAAACATAAGAGGTTTATTTATAATATATATTCAATATATATTTGGATATATAAAAATTGAGATAGAGGAAAACAAGAGCAGAGCTTCGGCTGTTACGCGTCATATGCTGGTTAGAAAAAAGGAACAAGCGAAGAAAGAAGGTTATAGAAAATAGCAAAGATAGAACTATGATAAAAATAATTTAATAATTAAATACAAGCTAAGCTGAATAAATAATAACATATATTTTCTTTTTTATCTTTTAAATTGAGTTAATAATGTTTTATTATATATTTCTTGAAATTTAAATTTGTTGTTTCAATGTCTATAAAAATGACAATCTAGTGCATAGAAGGAGAATCTAGAGAAAGATATTATATTAATTTCCTAAAATATATCATATATAAATATACCTAATCAAGTGTATGTAATATAAGGTGTATTGTAAGTAAAATAAGTATGTGTTTGCTATACAATACAAATGCCTCATTACGTTGACTAAATGGAGTGAAGATGAAATCTGATATAATATAGTTAAATATTTGAGATATATATATATATTATATAAAATTTGACATCAGATAAAGGAATATCATAGTTACTATGATTTCTGAGTAAACTGCGATATGTCGAAAATAAATCCAAAACAAAAACAGGACAAAATATCTGTTAAAGAAGCCCTGTGTACAATAAATTAATTTTGTTTTAATGCTATAAATTATGTTTAATATATAGAATGATCACAACTTGAAGCTAATTATATAGATAATTCAACAACCATAACATAAACAAAAGGATAAAACTATGCGAAGAGTTTAAACTGAACAAATAGAGTAAAACATTGTTGTCATATCTTACTTTGTCATTGTGACTGTTCATTATTCCAATATGTAAATGGTGTTTGATATTATAATAATTATTAATTAACATTAGTGCCTTTGTTACCGGCCTGAGTCCGTTAGTTTGCCTTTTTTTTGTCTTCATTGGATTCACAGCTCTCTCTCTCTCTGGAGAGCTGAGATTCAGAAGAATATCATCAATAATAAATTTATCTGTCAGAAATTGCATAGTGTGTACTTATAATGTATTTGCATATATCCCTATCTACATATGATTTTATGTTTTTTGCTGTTTGTTTCAGGGACCCGAATCCTTCCAGTAGCGATGAAAGTTCAGACTCCGAGAAAGTTAACAAAGCTCGTACACTATGGCATCCTTATGAACGTTCCCAGCAGAAATACCTATCCCTTGGTAAGTTACATGATTTTATGCAACTTATTCTAATATCTACTCTTGGATAAAACTTAAGGAAGTTGTACTTATTAACACGTATATCGGAATTCAGACAATTACTCTGAAAGATATTTGATACAGTTATCTTTATTCATGATAAAATTGTGAAAAAAAGAATTTAAAATTACAAATATATTCTCACAAAGAGTATCTTTTATATTTAAAAACGCTAGCTTTCAAGCGTTAATCGCTCTTCAATTATCATAGTAAGCCCGTTTAAGAGCGATTAACATTTGAAAGCTAGCGTTTTTTAAATAAAAAATATACTCATTGTGAGAATATATTTGTAATTTTAAAGCAATTATCTTTATTGACACACGAGATAACCAAGTGTGAACAAAATTCTCTCAGTTTTCCTTAAAAAACAGACAACATATCCAAGACTTTACACTTCCTTTAGTTGCGTCTATGATTTTAGATAATATAAGAAAAAGCGTTTTTCATTTTATAAATTCGATTCTAAATTCGTGAATAAGGAACTTAACGATAAACCTCTCTAACAATACAGATACTCCTGTTTTTCTTTCCATAGGTAGTCCTTTATCAGTATTTGATCTTATCTGAACAATAATTTATAAGGTAGTTTATACAAGATACGAAATGCCTCACGGAATTGAATATTTAGAAATCTTTATAGATCATTAAACCAATTAAAAAATCAGAGGACTCGAAATTGAATACAAAATTTATCCTCAGAAATATTTATAACATATCACAGTCAATATCCTTTGTTTACACCTTTCACACACACACACACATATATTTAATTAGTTCCCATTTATCTTTTATATAAAATAGTATATACACTCGTTAACCTTTTTTGAAATTTTAATTTTAGCTTCAAAATTTCCCGTCTATAAAATAAAATATGTTCTATAAAAAATGTATATTATTATTATTTAATATATCTATGATTTTCTCTCTTGGTTAAAAAAACCGTAATTGCCAAACTAGGTATATTTGTTTGTATTTATATCATTAGTTGGTTGTAAATTCAAGTATGATTTTAATGTCCTTTATTTTCTTCTCTAAACTCTATTCAAACCTTGTAATTATTCAATTGTTTATGTAATATAGTATCTTAGTGTTGTTTCTTGACATCCCTTGTGGGAATATCACTTCTGATTTGATAATAAATAAATAAATAATTAGTATTTATCGTTGAATTTAATATATAAATTTATTTCTTTTTTATATATGATTCTTATTTGAATAATTATCATTCTATTTTTCAACTTTATTGAATTTTTACCATTCGCATTATATTATTTTCATGTGACTTTCACTAATAATAACTTGTTTTTGTGTATTAAATTAATAAAGAAGGGAAAAGGGAGTAATTTCTTGAAATATTCTGCAAATTTATGTTTGTAATATCTATCAATGCTCCATTG
This sequence comes from Cordylochernes scorpioides, assembly GCA_030710605.1. NCBI lineage: Eukaryota > Metazoa > Arthropoda > Arachnida > Pseudoscorpiones > Chernetidae > Cordylochernes > Cordylochernes scorpioides. The sequence goes on along the minus strand of CP092885.1, from coordinate 56,930,594 downwards.
TATTTTGAAGTTATTGAAGATATCAATATCAATCAGTGAACAGTAAGATATCAGAAGCGAATGCAATGGATTCAGAAGTCGAGAGAAGTTTGCAATCCATTTTAATTTAAATAATATCAGCAAAATGTATTGCATAATTCGAAATAATAAATTCCATTAACGACTTCAGAATTCATACGATGAATTAACAATCTCAGATCATCTGTGAATATTTAAATTGTAAAATGAATAATTTTAATATAAATTAATCGAATCGAGTACATTCGAGAAGTTTTTACTTATTCTTTTGTTTGATATATCTTTCAAAATATGTAATCTCAAAGTGTATGATAGATTGATAATGTCACAGCCGACATAGACTCATGTAATTTTTTTTATTAATAATTTAACTTATCAAACAAATCAATATTGTTTTCAAAATTCGAAATTATTTTAAAGGCGTAAGATTCTTTTTGAAAATAGTCAATTTCTACTGCCCTTACTGCAATGGAAAAATTAATAGGAGGGCCTGGCTCATCAGTGGTGAACCCTCCCAGCGGTTTCGCCAGTTTAATCTACCATACCGCTGTTATCTTGCATTTGTGACAACAGTGATACTGTTGTTAGACTCTTGGAATTATAAATGTATGTAATTCTACTGTCCTCAAAGCTTATGTCCATAGTTCTTCTAAAATACCCATTCCAAGAGTCTAACAACAGTATCCCTACAAAAGGAAGTTCCAAAAATTCAATAAAACAGCGGTATGGTAGATTAAACTGGCGAAACCGCTGGGAGGGTTCACCACTGATGAGCCAGGCCCTCCAAATAATTTTTCCATTGCAGTAAGGGCGGTAGAAATTGTTTATTTTCAAAAAGAATCTTACGCCTTTTAAATAATTACTAATTTTGATATCAATATTGTTTTGTTTATTCTTTTATTAACATAGTGAAGCCACGGCGTTCTTTATTCTTTTTGTAACCTTATCAAAATAAAGCGTTAGCTTTTTAATGAGAAATCGTTCTGGTTTATTCTACAGCACAATGGAAACCGCTAAGCAAAACCCATCTACATCTCAAGGTATAACACTATGAAATTTTAATATCTACAGAATATTCATGAAAGTAATGTAAAATAGTTTTGAAATATTGGACATTCGACCACACCTGACTGAAAGCACGAGTCTCGTGGCGCACGCGCCGATCTAAAAATAGCACAAAACAACTTCCTTGTAAGGTTCGCATTTCTAATTTTAAAATGGCCATTTTCGAAGAGCAGAGAATCTGCAATAAGTTTTGTTTTAAATTGAAAAATAATTCTACTGAGACGTATGAATTGATTAAAGAAGCTTTTGACGATGCAGCTTTATCCCGTTCAAAAACCTTTGAATGGTTTTCACGCTTCCTAAAAGGTCGGGAAAAGGTAAACGATGATCCGCATAATGGGCGTCCAAGATCATTACGTTGCGAATAAAACAAGCTCAAAATAAAGGAATTAATTAAATCTAACAGAATAATATTTCTATTAAAGACTTATCTTCAGAGACTGGACTATCTGTAGGACTGTGTCATCAAATAGTAACAAAAGATTTGGACATGATCCGGACGTCTTCAAAATTTGTTCCCCGGATTCTAACAGAGGAACAAAGGAGGTTAGAATGGATGTCTGCAAGAACATGGTTGAAATGACTCGGACCGATCCAGAATGGATGCAAAAATTATTACCGGGGATGAGACATGGGTGTATCAGTATGACCCGGAGACCAAACGTTAATCCAGCCAATGTTGAAAGAGGGGAACCGAAACCCAAAAAGGCAAGATTTACAAAATCCAAAGTCAAGACATTACTTGTTACATTTTTTGATATTAATGGTTTGGTTCACCCTGAATTTATTCCTTTCGGACGTACATTTAATCAAGAGGTTTATTTGGGGATAATGAGGCGCTTAAAGGAGGCAGTACGTCTTAAAAGACCTGAAAGATGGCAAAACAATGACTGGATACTTCACGTCGATAATGCGCGGCCGCACACAGCCCATGTCGTTTTGCAGTTCTTGGCCAAGTATTCAACCACTAGACGAATGGCCCGGGCAACGCCCGGGTTTTACCCGAGTGCGAATATATTTTAAAAACGTTTTAATCTTCATCTTGTCTACATCTTGTATACATCTTGCTCCCTAGGGTTGCCTAGAGTGGCCGCTATAGACAGGGTGGTCTGTATAGACAGGTGGATGTATCACACAGCTGATAACAGGGTTGCCTAGAGTGGCCGCTATAGACAGGGTGGTCTGTATAGACAGGTGGATGTATCACACAGCTGATAACACGGTTGTCTAGAGTGGTCGCTATAGACAGGGTGGTCTGTATAGACAGGTGTATGTATCACACTGCTGATAACAGGGTTGCCTAAAGTGACCGCTATAGACAGGGTGGTCTGTATAGACAGGTGAATGTAACACACTGATGATAACAGGGTTGCCTAAAGTGACCGCTATAGACAGGGTGGTCTGTATAGACAGGTGGATGTATCACACAGCTGATAACAGGGTTGTCTAGAGTGGCCGCTATAGACAGGTGTATGTATCACACACCTGATAACAGGGTTATCTAGAATGGCCGCTATATACAGGGTGGTCTGTATAGACAGGTGGATGTATCACACAGCTGATAACAGGGTTGTCTAGAGTGGCCGCTATAGACAGGGTGGTCTGTATAAACAGGTATATGTATCACACTGCTGATAACAGGGTTATCTAGAATGGCCGCTATATACAGGGTGGTCTGTATAGACAGATGGATGTATCACACAGCTGATAACAGGGTTGTCTAGAGTGGTCGCTATAGACAGGGTGGTCTGTATAGACAGGTGTATGTAACACACTGCTGATTACAGGGTTGCCTAAAGTGACCGCTATAGACAGGGTGGTCTGTATAGACAGGTGAATGTAACACACTGATGATAACAGAGTTGCCGAAAGTGACCGCTATAGACAGGGTGGTCTGTATAGACAGGTGGATGTATCACACAGCTGATAACAGGGTTGTCTAGAGTGGCCGCTATAGACAGGTGTATGTATCACACAGCTGATAACAGGGTTATCTAGAATGGCCGCTATATACAGGGTGGTCTGTATAGACAGGTGGATGTATCACACAGCTGATAACAGGGTTGTCTAGAGTGGACGCTATAGACAGGGTGGTCTGTATAGACAGGTGGATGTAACACACTGCTGATAACAGGGTTGTCTAGAATGGCCGCTATAGACAGGTGTATGTATCACACAGCTGATAACAGGGTTGTCTAGAGGGGGGCAGGGAGATCACGTGTTCGCCGGCAGCCAATGGGCGCGCATTATATCCGTGAGCTTCAGACAGACAAAATAAGGAAATTATATAAGTAGATACAGATCCCTCATCCACCCTATTCCCCCGACTTAGCCCCCAATGAATTTTTCCTCTATCCTAATTTGAAAAATGAAGTTAAAAGGAAGGAAATTTGACAACGTTGATATGATAAAAGCTGAATCGAAGGCAACCTTGAGGAAACTCTCAAAAAGTGATTTTATCTCCTGCTTCGACAATTGGAAAAAAAGCTGGAACAGGTGTATTGAGGCAGGAGGGAAATTTTTTGAAAAATATTAAATTAGTTTTTTTATTTGTTTTATTTTTCAAAGATACAGAGCAGTCCTGGAAATTAATAAACGCACCTTGTATTTTAAATCTTGTTCTATTTACGAATTATTATATCATGTTTTCTTCTGTAGAAGGACTTTTCTTCCCGAAAGCTAGAGATTAAAGATCCTGAAAAAAAACCTCTCCTTCGAAGCCTGATATTTTCACTCAATTGGAATAACCTTCTACCCAAAAGATTTTATAAGAATCATCTCAATACTTCATACATATTTCTCTATTTCTCGACGTTTCAGCAAAGTCCTAACTCTCTAGCAAACAAGGTAGCTGATATTTTACGTCATCTGTTAGAATAAATATCACACACACACACAAAGCCTTTATTAAGACATTAGTCTTATACAGATTCTCCGTACAAGGTGCAATAACAGGAAAAGAGCAGCACAGGAAACCAGTAGTTCCGCAACTATATACAATTATTAGTAATAGGGAAAAGTAAGATTTAATATGAAAGGTCGACGCCATCGCCCCAAGTCTTCAATTCCATAAGCGCGGAGCAGAAATAGGGACTAAGTTGAATTAATATCAATTAAAGGTTGATTTTTTTATTATTCCATAAATGACAAAAATATGGAATAATTAAAAAATCGACTATTATAGGAAATAAAAACATTAAGACACGAATGTTTATTTTACACTTAAAAAAACGTTTACTATCTTTACTGCGATAGAAAAATATTGGAAAGACAGTTGAGCAGTAAGGGTAGTAGAAGTTTGTTTCATGCGTAAAAAAAAAAAAAACATTCGTGTTTTTATGTTTAAATTTCCTATTTATAAATGGTGCTTTATTGCCTCGTATTAATCAACGATTACTTTATATTGCCACGTGGAAAATCAGGAAAGACAAAAACTTCATTTTGAGACAACAATTTATTTCAGGCAAGAACAAACTATGAATGGTAAACAAAAGATAAGCAATGAGTGAAGTTTACAGAGTAACAAAATGTTAACATAAAACTGACCACTCTGTTATTAAAAATAATAATATTAATAAATACTTTGTTACAATATTTATTCCGACAGATGGCGCAAGCCATCAGTAAATTTCATTTGGACGATCAAGGGAAAAAATTGCCGCCAGGAGGCGAAACTGACCGGACGTGCGTCGCTAGGCTCCGCTAGTTCCGGTAAATATTGTTTTAAATATTCATTTTACTTATTGTATAATTTATAAAAGTTTTATAAATTGTTTAATTAAAAATATTATAACCTTTTTTTAATTGGCAATCACTGTTTAAGAGTTTAGTCATTTTTGAAAGCCTTTTCAATTGTTGTTTTCGCACAAATATGCAAAAATAGAATATGGAAATAATTATTCAAACATTAAATGATAAGTTGGATGAAATTTATAACTATTTTGACAAAAAGGTTCAACAAAATCAAAAAAATCTAACTAAAATTGATATTACATTTTTGTCAACTATGGTTAGGCAAACCAAGGATGGTATTTCAACTTTAAAAGAAATAAATAACCAAGATATATTGGAACTAATGAAAACAACAATTACAGATGTTATGGACCAAAAACTGAAAGGGATCCAAGATGAATTAGTCAAAACAACTCCAACATATGCTCAAGTAGCTCGTACAGAAACATCACAAGATTACATAAAAAAAAAAAAAAAATTACATAAGGAGTTCACAATAGTGGCAACACCTATAAATGTGGAAGATAATACAAAAATGTATCAAACTATATCAGGCAAAGTTAAAAAGCTTAGGGACGAAGGAAAAAAAATAAAGATTAACAAAATTATAAATGCTAGGAAATCTGTAATAATAAAGACCCCTACAGAATCAGACATGGAATCTCTAAATGATGAGTTAGGCAGGGCAGAGGAACTCGCAAATATCAGCAAAATTTTTATCCCCAAACCAAGAGATCCTATATTAATAGTCAAAAATGTTAATAAACTTACAGAAACCGCTAATTTTACTAAAACAATCTGCAGTATGAACCCTGAATTGAACGAAATGGAAAATGATATCCATGTTTTGTTTAGCATGAAATCGAACACGCCCCACCACAACATAGTTCTTAGGGTTTCTCCAAAGGTTTACCGAATCCTTAAAAATATGAATAATAAATTATATACTGACTTTGAACGCTGTTTTGTGGAAGATAAGATTCTGGTAAAACAATGTCAGAAATGCCTTCAATTTAATCCCAACCATAAATTGGCCGATTGTACTAACGTCGAGATATGAAAATTATGCGGCGCGCAAGGAATTCATGACTGTTCAAAAATTTGCAATTGTTATAACTGTCTAAAATATCCTAAATTTAGAAACTCGCCGAATCATAGAGCTAATTCCTCGGACTGTCCTCTATACAAAATACAGATAGACAGAATTATCCAACGAACGAGATATCATCCAACCGACAATTAGGCAAATTTCGCAGCTAAGATTTTTGTTTATTTAGTTTGAATATCATGCAGGGAAAAGGAATTAAATGTTTACAACAAAATGTAAGAAAAAGTATCTTGGCACTGAATGAGCTTCAAGCTTCTATAAAAGACAACCCACCAGATATCATCCTAATACAGGAACCTTATCTGATTGATAGAGATGTAATTTTCGATTTGAAATCTCAAATAGTGCATTCAACGACAGATGAACAAATTTATACTGCAACGATCTTTATGAATAAGAGTTTAAAATTTAATAAAATCAATAAATTCACAAACTCCTTTTGTACAACCACTTCTTTAAATTCAGCAAAATCAAATACTATTATCGCAAACTTTTATATACATCCACATAGATTTAATGACACTCATAGAAAATTTATCCAAGAGCTTCTGGAGACCTACAATCAACAACCTATTATACTATGTGGTGACTTTAATTCTAGACACCCAGTCTGGTTTGATCCGACAACAAACTCCAATGGTTTCAAATTCCACTCCATCATAGATGAACATAACCTATTTATTCATACTCTTAAAATACCCACCTGCCGAAATTCTAGCTTTATAGATCTTACGATTTCAAACAAAAAATCAATAGGTTTGGTACAAAACTGGAAGACGACTATATTGACGCACATTTCAGATCACGTAGCAATAACCTTTGACATTTATCACAATTTTAACAGGCAAAGGACAGTTCAAAACTCAACATGGAAATTTATAGAAAAAGATGCTGATTGGAAAACATTTACCGAAAAAATAGCAATACAAGACGTAGATAATATTATCACCATGATAAACCACGCGTCAAACATTAAAGATATTGACAACATTGTAAAGACTCTCACACAAATAATTAAAGAGGCAGCTTATCTGTCACTAAATGTCAAGACAAGAAGCGGAAATCATAAAACAAATACATACTGGTGGGATGGGAAGCTGGAGAAAATGAAAAACGATTTCCACTATATTAGAAATTTGTATTACCGACATGGAAAGGTCCTTGAAAAGACCTATAAATCAATGAGAAATAAATATTTAAATAAAAGTAAAAAGGCAAAAAGAGCGAGTTGGAGAATTTTTATAGAAGAAAGTCATTCAAATAACTCATTTGGTAATGCTTATAGGATATTCAAGTCATTGAGATCGAAAAATAGAAATTTAGGATTACCACTAATAGATAATTTACCAGATCATTTAAAGACCGACAAAATAAAAGGTTTAATGAACGATCTATTTCAGGATGATATTGGAGGTTTGGATAAAGATGATCATATTTTGATTAGAAATTATACGCCTAAATATAAAAATAAAAGTAGTGTTTATATCGAATCTAAGGAAATAGAGGAAACAATTTTAAAAACAAATATTAAAAAAGCACCGGGCCCTGATTACATTAGTAACAATATGATTAGACAGGCTAAAATAAAAATAATCCCAATTCTGCATAAATTATTCAATAAATGTATAGAAATGGGATATTATCCGGATGAATGGAAAAAATCATTCTTAAAAATAATTCCAAAACCAGGCAAAACGAATTATGAAATAAATAAAAGTTATAGACCTATATCATTGACATCTAATCTATCTAAAACATTTGAGAATATAATAAAAAATAAATTAAGTAACTATTATTTAGAGAATAATTTAATGAGCTCAAGGCAGCATGGTTTTATGAAATCTAGATCAACAATTACTGGAATGGATAAAATTATAGAAACTATATTGAAACATAAACAAAAAGAATTGACTTCCTTGATAGCTATAGATATTGCGGGTGCATTCGACAATGCATGGTGGCCTGCTATTATAAAAAGAATGGATAATGATGATGTTCCTTCAGATTTAATACGGATCATAAAATCTTATTTGAATAATGAAAGGGAGGTGAAATTTACATACGAATCAGAAACTTTTTATAAGAGACTAACTAAAGGATGTCCACAGGGTGGACCTTTATCTCCACTTCTATGGAATATTTTGCTAAATGATTTGTTGATAAATTTTGATTCAATGAATGCAGATATTATATGTTATGCAGACGACGTTACAATAATTTGCTGGAATAAGACTATTGAAGGACTAAAAACCGCAAGTGAATACACCTTAAATTATGTGATCCAATGGTGTAATAGAAATAAATTAACGATCAGTACAGAGAAGACTAATATGCTATACCTACATAACAGACAAAAAATACCTATTAAGGTTAATAACAATATAATAATGCCGGTCAAGCAAGTAAAAATTCTGGGAATGAAATTTTCTAATCACAAATGGAAAAACAAAGTTAACTTTACACCGCATGTTAATGATATTCTGTGTAAGGCAGGACGTATGAAAAATTTATTATGTTCACTAAGTGGCAATATGTGGGGTTTAGACACTGAAAAGAGGTTAACTTTATTCAAAACAATCATTAGGCCTGTTCTTACATACGGTTCTGAAATTTGGTTCAAATATTTAAACAATCGTTGTAAACAAAAACTGAACTCCATGCAGTACCAGATCATTTTATGGGCAGTTAGAGCATACAAAACCACTTCATCAAACTGTGTGCATAGCTTGGCAAAAATTCCACTCCTAACAGATTATATAGAATCCAGAATAATCAAATTTGATCTAGCTCAAATGTCCATTGAAGATCTAATTACTTACGAACCCCATGCTCCAAGTATAGTCAAATCATTCTTACACGCAAAAATGAATGAAATTTTTGAGAACACTAATGAAATTTTCAGAAGCTTTTTCGTATTAGGAATTCCAATATTTTTCCGTCCAAATTTTTATAATATCCAATTCATTACAGATCATGGCAATTTTGGGAAATTTTTGGCAACTATCGGCGCCGTGAAGGAACCAGGATGCTTCTGCGGAGGTGAAATTCAAGACGCGAGACATCTACTTCTGGAGTGCCCAATTTTCCGGGATTTTAGGGAAAATAGATTTGGTCGTATTGGACAGCTTGATGAATTTGTAGACAAAAAGAAAAGTATAAAAATTTTGATCAATTTTGTAAATACATATACAACTTTCTCTTGAATTGGAAAAAAGAGAAGGAATCTTAGAAAAAAAAAAAAAAAAAGAACTGCGATGCTTGCTCTGTGTGTTTTGCTTTGTTGTTTGTTTTTCTCTTTGGACAATTCTCTTTAGTTAATTTATGTAAAATAATGAATTGAACAGGATTGTATATAGCCGAATTGCTGTAATGCAGTGAAATGTATTGGCGCAAATATCCCTGAGTTTGGGATATCGCGTTTCATGATGTTAATAAAGTTAATTAAGGGATACATTTTTTCTTAAATATAATTTAAGTTGAAACAATGAAGATTTAGAAGAAATTTCTAAAATGATTTATTCAATAAAATTCTGTAATATTTGGAAATACATATCGATTTACTGTCTTGTTACCTTATATTATATTAATTTCCAATATTTATATAAATATTAAATATATATGCATATATACAAAAGACTAATTTATTATTAACAATACAAATAAAGAATTAATCACACAAAGTAGAGAAGAATTTTAAAAAAGGTAGAAAAGTTATTTTTAAAATCGAACAAACTTTGATAAAAAACCTCACCACATTAAACTAACACGCAATTAATTTCAATTAACCGAAGTTAAATATTTGTTCGGATAATATTAGCCTTCCGAGCTTGTTAAATTTTAATATCGAAATTATATATTAGATAGATTGTGTATACAATAAAACTTTAACTATATCTTCTCTATATATACTGTTACTCTTCAGTTTAATAGAATGGTTAGTAATTTTAAAATTCAATTGGTTTTGTTTTATAGAGATAAAATAATACAATATATTTTTATTTTGAGTAAGGTGAAATAGGTGTTTCAACTTTTGAAGAGAGAGAGATTGAGATTGAAACTACTTTATTTCAAAGTCCATATAAGATTATATAAGGTTAAAAACAGAATAAATATGAATAGGTATGATTATATAATGATAAATATATGAATAAATAGATATAAATATATAAAAATATTGATAAATAAATATATATATATATATAATATATACAATGTCTTCATTTGTGGCGCCCAACGCGGGAAAGACTCCGCCACCGATGGACTGCGAGAGTTCTTTCCCACAGAGTGGGCAGGTCGAGGTGTTGGCTGGCATTACCTAACTCAAGACCAAGATGGTACTTGTAGATGGTAGCCTTCGCCACACTTGTGATCTACATCCCCTCGGGATGGAGGCCGACGCTGAACAGCCAGGCCTGCAGATCCAGGGGCATTCCGCAGGAGGCGAATATCTCCCGGAGCAGGGGTCGCACGGCTCAGCAAGAGAGAGAAAGAGAAAGATAAATTGAGATTGGAACTTCTTTACTACATCGTTTATATAAGAATATATAAAAAGGTTAAATACAAAATAGATATATAAATATATAAAATATAAGATTAATTAATGATAAATATATGGATAAATAAATGTGAATATATAATGATACATCTACATATTTATACCCTTGTTTATCTCATGTATCTCTAATAAAGATCACCCCTGATGAGCCAGGCCCTCCCATTAATTTTTCCATTGCAGTAAGGGTACTAGAAATTGTTTAATTATTAAAAGGAATCATACGCGTCTATAATAGTTTCGAATTTTCATAACAGATGACGCAATAATGCATCATAAAGATCATTGTGTATCAAATACCTTTTAGAGTTATTGTCTGAATCTCGATATAATGTAAAACTTCCTTAGGTTTTATACATGATTAAAAAAAATAGTACTTCATGCGGGATTCGATCCTGAATTCTTGTTGTCAAATAAGGACGGAATGTACTCTTCCTCTTCTAACCCTAGGAAATTTCTAGTAAAAAATTTATCTCCATTTTTTATCTCTACAACCATTCATTTTTTCCATTAAAATGCAATTTGTATCTCGTTTGATTTATGAGGGAGTGAAGCCGATAATGGAGATGTTGCTTTTCTGTGGGATAGGATTACGCTGTCAAATAAGCTGGTAACATTTCTGATCAATTCCGTTTTACATTATTTTACAACGTCGATGGTTGTATTCGTCGATGTTTCAACAGCTACGGTCGAAATCCGCATCATTGCTTCAATCATAATCGATTCTTGCAAAGGTCTAACAACTCCAATGAGATTACAAGTGAACAAACAGATCTCTGACATTATGTTAAATGCAAAATTCGAGCTACTTTCCTCATGCGTAGATATATGAAACATTTAAGGCAAAAAGAGCCGAAAACTACTCATCGTGATTATTAGTCCTTTTGAAGTTGAGATACTTGCATTAAGCCTGTTTGATAATTTGGTTTAGTTAGATTTTGTTAATGCCACCTACATTTTTAACTGCTGTATTTAAAATCTCTAATCAAATAATACAGTCTCAATACCAATATCTAATAATATAATGAATTATGTCTATCTAGTTAACAAAAATGCAGTCTCTCTATTGGTCCCCTAAATCAAAGTTTTGCTGTAGATTTACCATCTATTATAAAATATTTATAAAATACCAATTTTATAATTTTAACTTCAATAATTAAAATGTTCTATATACACTCAATATATAACAGTTTAACACAAAGCAATAACGCGCCATCTATACATATAAAATAAAAGGATTTAAAAGCGCGAATGTTTCTTTTATACATAAAACGAACTTCTACTGTCCTTACTGCGATGAAAAAATATATTGGGAGGGCTTGGCTCATCCGTGGTGAACCCTCCCAGCGGTTTCGCCAATTTAATCCACCAGACCGCTTCTCAGAGCTCTAATACTGTATTGTGGATCATTCTACTAATTAATTTCAAACAGTGGCGATTGTTTTATCAATATAAAGGTTACCATAAATATAAATAGAATAATTTCTCGTATAAATTATTCAATCATTTGAGAGAGAATATCGTTAAAAAATAACCCTTCTCTTTTATAAGGGTTCCAAGATCCAAAATCTCGAGTCAATTTAATTATATTTTTGAAATATATTCTTCCTTGAAAGCAATATTTCTCTCACATGATATCATACAAGAAATTATTACTTTGACATATTCAAGCATTGTTAAAACACCTTAATACGACAACAGAAATATCTATATATGGTAATTCCCATTAGGAGACTGAGTCACTGAAACACCTGAAGTTGAATAAATTATTGATTGATGTAGTTAAATTATTTCAAATCAACTTCTAATAAACGAATGATCTTTATAACTAGCTATATATAATTTGAGTCAAAAGGCGATCCATCAATTAAGTTTATATAAAAAAAAAGGCGTACCTGGATCTGTAAAGAAATAAAAAAACAATTTTTTTCTTAAAATATTTCGAGAAATTGCTCCCTCTATATATAGTTATTCAAATCCGAGATGCCTAAGCCAGTAAATCTTTAAAACATTTACTGGACGAAGTATCTTTAATTTGAAGAACCATGAATGCCGGCCAGGCAGCTTCTATTTTTACGGTAGGTATATATATATGTCGTAGTTTAATTCGCAGTCATAAAAAAATTGCAGCATGTCTTGAAAGAGTGTAGAAAATAAAATAGAGTTTGGTAAATTCGTAAACATTTCATTTGCCAGTACGTTTTGAATTGAACAATATTGGCATCAAAAGATTAAGAAATAATTATAATTAAGGAATAAAAACCGCAATGTTTAGTTATAACAACATTGATGGAAACATACAAAGTGAGAAAGTGGCTGGCTTATATTGTATGGTGGTCGAATGTTTTAGTCGCGACACTAGTCTGAACATTTTATCGAGTTATTTCACTTTATATATGTTATAATAAATATTATTTTGAGATGAGAGATTAATTGTTGGTTCTTTTTTTGAGTACATGAGTAATTAATGGTATCGTTTTCAGTCGTGTCATCTTGAGAGAAAAGCAGAAGAATAATTATTTACTATCAAGTAGTTTTTATTTTAAATTATTTGAAGAAAATTACAATAAGACAATTTTCACAGTTATATAGAATTTATTAAATAAATTCTATATTAGTGAATATCAAAAATAAGTTATATAACTACATATTTACAACAAGTATTAAAAGTCGGCGTATTCTAAAACTATGGTCAAAAACAAATATAATTATCAATGAATGAAAATAAAATATATATTTTTTAATAGAATTAAAGAATATTTTAATATTTAGATTATATAATATATATACACCACACAGAATCATTATATTGACAAATAATATTTTAATTGAAAAAAAATATATTAAACAGCTGTTGAATAATGAATTTAAAGGAATTTATAGATAGGAATGTATAGGAAATTAATGTTTTTATATTTTCAACAAGAATTTATATTTTAAAAAAAGAGAGATTTCAATTTAAGCGCTTTTATTACATATTTCATATAAGGTTATATATGGTTAAATATAAAATTGAATAATTAATATTAAATAAAGATAAATATATGAAACTATTGATAAATAAATTTTGAAAATAGAGCAATTCATAAATCAATGTTCAATTAAAAAGGCATATATTTATAATATATATTGATGATATTTTAATCCAATATATGCCTTTTTAATTGATACATTTATATATATTAGATAGTAAAAAGGTATATATTAGATTGAATAAAATATTTATTTGCCAACACAAAAATGTAATGCCTCGATAAAGGTTGGCGTTCAGTCAACCGAAAAATTTGGCAAATAAATATTTTATTCAATCCAATATAGGCCTTTTTAATATCTAATGATTTGAGTATGGATTGCTTTATTTTCAATATATATATATATCCTTATATCTATAAAAATGAAATGCGAAATCGATGTTTGTTATCGCATCACGCAAAATCTACTGACTCAATCATTATGGAATTTCGCATGTAGGTAGCTGAAGATTTCGTTTAACATATAGGCTATTCAAAAAACTACAAAGGTTAATGTACTTTTTTTTTAAATTATTTAACTGAAATGGATTAGTTCCCGCCTTTTGCCGCTTGGCGGCGCACTGGTCGCGACGATAAATGAATTTGATTGGTTAATAATTTTACACGTTGTTTGTTTTTAATTTGTAATTTTGTTGTTTTGTAATTTTACACGATCAATGTCTTTAAAAGGTAAGATTATTTATATATTTTTAAACTCTTTGGAGATAATATTAATCGATCGATATCAAATTTATACGTCCCCGGAACCTGGGTTAATTAAAACTGTATTGTGAAATATCGCGCGTAGTTAGCTGAGGTTTTGGTTTAGCATTTAGGCTAAAAGTGCAAAAATTGTATTTCGAATAACCTTTTTTTTTCCTTTTTTAGAAGTTAAGATTTTATTTATTTATTTAGTAATATTTTTTCAAATTAAATTAATTGGAAATATTATTTATTTCGCAGCTTATTCATATCTTTTTTGCTTCGTTTAATTTTAGTTAGTGTAAATATAACGATCTACATTTTAAAAGATAAGGTTTACTATTTGATTCTCATAAGGAATATTCCTATTTTAAGACAAATTGAGACAGTATTCTATTTTTTCTTATATTTAGAGTAAGTATAAATTTTATTGAAGTTGTAAAAAGTATATTTATTGAAAAAAAGTATGTTTTTCTATATAACTTGCTACGCATATTTTACTATATGTTTGTTCCATGTAATATGTTTATGCTCTAATAGCATTTATATTGTAAGCAGCAACTATGCATTTTCAGTAACTGCTTTTTTAAGGGTAGGCTCAAATTATTTTTGCTGTCATTTGTTTAGTTAGGGTTTATATTTATCTGCTTCACAATAAATAACTGCTCATATATATCTATAGGGTAATACCATATTTTTGAATAAATGTATTTAGATATATAGATGCAAATATACTCATATTTAAATAAAGAAATATACAATCAGCAATCGATTGGTGCATAATTTTACATGATGTTTGTTTCTAGACTCAAAATTTATTCAAATCAAGATAGCTTTTTTCATGCTTTTAAAAGTAAAGATAATATATATTTAACGTTTCATAATACTTTTCAAATTAAAGTCTTTGGAAATAATATTGCTTTTTTCCCCATCCTGCAGGTCAAAATTACACTGCAACATGCTATCATAACTCTGGCTTTTGGCATTGATATTTATGTATTGTGAAAGTACTGTTTGCTACCTTAAGCTCTGGAGAGATTATAATGTAGATCCATCATGTGGAAATCACACCATAGTAAAATAGAACGCATGTAGCTGGTAGCAAAATATGTGCCCTGTGTGAAGCTAGCGTTCAAAATTTGATTTTTTTAAAATGATATTTCAATTGTTGGCCTTATTTTCACATGTTATTGACCCATAACGCGGATCCATATAGAGTTAATTAATAACTCATTTGACATTTTACTTTTATTTAAGGTCTTGGCATTATATATATTCTCCTTTTTAGGCAAAAATATAATTGAGGTATATTTTGAAATATAGATAAGAATCACAAGGAAGCAATACCTAATCCAAATAAATAAATTATGTGTGTGGTTTCAGTAACAGCATTGTTACCATCTTCAGACAAAAGTACTGAATACATTCAGTAATTTTGTCTTAATAAGGTAACAATGCTGTTACTGAAACATCACACATAATTCGTTTATTTTTATTTGGTCTTGCTTTTTTGGTATTTTTAAAATTGCCCTTGACTATTAGAAAATTATGCAAATTTCCTTTTTATTTTATATACCATTTTAAAAATTATATTCTTTTGTTTAAATATCCAATTTCCCACACTTTTCTAAAACTGCAACAATAACTAATACAAAATTCTTCCAAGTCCAGGTATTTCAATATTGCAGAAATATATTACATTTATAAAAGTTGCTTAACTATTTAGATATGTAAATGCCGGATTAGGTGCCCTTTAAAATGTTTGCTATGGCTGTTTCTTATTGGACAGCCGAGAGTGAAGTGGACAAAGTGAAATTTTCAGGTTGTGGCGACCATTTTCCTTTATTCACACTAATCATTAAATTTTTTTTTTTAATTTTTAAGAATAAAAGCCCAGTTTGGTTACTTGCACTCACTGGAGGGGTTGGACCTTTTCAAGAATCAGGAGCCATTGGGGCAATTTTTTTTTCAGAACAAAGTGTCTGAATCTGCATTCGATGATCTCCGGTTCATGGTTTTTAAAAATTAACAGTTTAGACCACTCCTCCAAACAGCACTCTATTCATTAGATGTGTTTGTGAAATGGATCCTATATTTCAGATTTTTTTACAAGCATTTTCGATATTGCTGTTTGCAATTTATCTCCATTTTGCTGAAAGAAAATTCATTACATTGAGTTTACAAACAGTTGGGGCCTCTATTCATTCATGAGTAAACCTCGCTCGAACACTACCCAGGCGAAGCCGGGTCCAGTCGGGTAAAACCCGGGCGTTGCCCGGGCCATTCGGCTAGTATATATATATATTAAGAAAAAGACATCTCCTTATCGTACAACTGAAAGTTGCTGATGGCTTGCGCCTTCTATCGGAATAAATATTAACTATTCTCGTTGATTTTTAATTATTCCAGAATTGGCCAAATACCCATTCTCGATTAATCAAGAAAAGCTAACCACGGACGCGTTTCGGGCTGTTGGTCCTCATCAACGTTATGCACCTTATCCCAGTACAATATCACATTTGTACTTTTTTTCATATATATATATATATAATATACAATGTCGTATGTGTGTAAAGTAAACAAATTGTTGAAAAGATAGAATATGATACTTATAACATATAAAATATTATATATATAACATAACAGGCTGAGCTAGGATGTTACACGTACCAAAAGAGTCACCTATCCATTTAAAAATTGTATCCATCCAAATACATTAGGTTAAGTTGATGATAAATTACAAATACCTATCTAGAAACTATAACAATATATTAAATGGTATTCATTAACTATATTTCAAATAGAGAAATTAGAAATAATAATAACTCACGTGTCAATTATATATATTAAACAAACTATCAAAGTAACATTAGATGTAATGAGTTCCATTAAGTATATTGTGAAAGCTTTAGAAGGCGGGCTTCATTAATTTTCAAATGGCCCATTATTAGAAAGAGGTGAGTTTAAAATATACACACAAACACCAATTCTTAATTTATACCACCATTAGAAACATTCGCCCTTGGTTACAGTTGCCTCGTAAACCTGAATTATAGAAGCAATTTTCAGCTTTAGAAATTGAATAAAATATGGAAACTTCTCTGGGATACACACAATCAAGCTTTACCATACTTTTTTGTAATAGTAAAAATATATATATTTATGTGAAAAATAGTACAAAAATATTTTTGTACTTGGATCAGGTAAATAAATTAAGAAAAGAGGCATTTCCTGATTATGAAACTGGCTCAATTTTGGCGCAAGTATTAGCAACTTTTAGTTGCACGATCAGAAAATGCCTTTTTTCTTAGTATATATTTATATTTTATAGATAGTAAAACCTCACTAAAACGTACCCGAGGAAATAGCGAACCTTTATTTATAACGAAACAAAATTATAATCCAATTATAATGTAATACTATAATGAATATATCATTGCTATAATGTATCAAGTAAATAGTATATCCAAGAATTAAACCCATTGGGTTTGTTATAGCGAGGTTTTAATGAATTATAGTTCAATTAAATTCCATTAAATGGTTATAATTAATCGGAATAATAATATTTTTTATTGAAGATGATATAAATGTTTAGCCCCTCAATATTTAGATATGTACATGAGGTATTGATTCATACGACGCAAATACAGCAAAAACTCGCTATAGGTTTACTATAGAAGTGGTTCATTCTATCCATTATTCATGAAAACAATGGTTCACTATAGCCATGGTTCATAATTAAAATTGTTCTATTCATAATTACGATGGTTCACTATAGCCATGGTTCATAATAACAATGGTTCACTATAGCAATGGTTCATAATAACAATGGTTCACTATAGCCATGGTTCATAATAACAATGATTCACTATAGCAATTGTTCATAATAACAATGGTTCACTATAGCCATGGTTCATAATTAAAATTGTTCCATTCATAATTACGATGGTTCACTATAGCCATGGTTCATAATAACAATAGTTCACTATAGCCATGTTTCATAATAACAATGATTCACTATAGCCATGTTTCATAATAACAATGATTCACTATAGCCATGTTTCATAATAACAATGATTCACTATAGCCATGTTTCATAATAACAATGATTCACTATAGCCATTTTTCATAATAACAATGGTTAAGGAATAAAATATTTGAGTATGCGAGGTTTCATATATACATTTCTTTTGTTATTTTTATTATATGTCAGTAAAAGGGCAACTTTGCTCGAAAGCTTGCTAATTTGCTTCAATCGAAAAAAAAAAAACTTATCGGTCATTTTTCTCCAATATTAAAAAATCATATAAAATATTGTAACATGCGCGCTTTGTATTTATTTATGTATGCAAAATATTTTAAATTTTATTTTTTCTTTATAGTTAGGTGGGCATTAACATTGTGTATGTCTTTGTTTATAAATATTTGTATATGTTATGACAATGCGCAAATGTTAGGGTAAAATATGTTGTTTTGAAATTGAATTAAAATATCCCAAAGTATTGTTATCATCACGGATTTCAAAATTGTAAACATTATAAATATAAAGTCATAATTTTGTTTTTATTAATAATGAAATGTGTGTTGTCTAGGACTTAAGCCTAAAGTTCGGGATCATTACCACGCCCATAGGTTATCCTTCTGGCTTAACCTCATCCCCAAGTTACATCAATCCACCGAAGGACGCAGCGAAGATGAGCATCATCTTTTAGATGATCATCATAATCTCGGTTCGTACGACGGGATTGTCCGTGAAGTGCCAGCTCCGCCTCCAAATACAACCCCCCTCCTACGGCCACTACAAGCCACGCCTCCAACTACCCCTAAACCAATCACGCCACAGACCACGCCTCTAATGCCAACTCCAGGCTCCACCCACAACCCAACAAATTTAACTGACTCCTCCCATTCTTCAGCCTTCCAACAAACACTATACTCTACCGCATTGAGTGTCACAATTGCTATAGGTTGTTCCCTTCTTATACTAAATGTGCTCATTTTTGCGGGGGTGTATTATAGAAAAGATAAAACTTCCAAAGAAATTCAAAAACGAGATTTACACGCAACGACTGCTTGAACAGGATATATTCCGTCATGCTATCTCTCTAAAAGCAATATTTTCTTTATACCTTTTGTAAAAGACAAATTTAAATTATCCAGTTTTTCTCTTCAAACTTTATTTACGTTCATCGAACTTTTCAATTTGTATAATAAACTGTTATAAATATACAAATGTAAATAGAACCTTTTTGAAGAGAATTGTCCATTATAAAATATTTGTTTTTTAAATATTTATACGAAAAATTGTTATATTATCATTTTTTTAAAATAATTTTATTTCACAAATATAATTATGGAATTTGTTGATGTTTTATAGAATTGGGTTGTATAATGATTTTGATAAAATTCTATGAATTATATTGATAGAAAAAATTTGAATTTGACTAACTTCAACTACTGCTCATATTACATTTGGTATAATAAATAAAAAAGTAAAACAGATTATTTGTAGGAATATTTTAATAAAGAAAGGTCTTCTTAAAATCTCTGTCTGTTCATTTCAAAATATTCACTCATCTCATAGAAACAAAGAGTGTCTTATTTTCAATATAAACACAAATATGTTGTCCTTACCAAAATAGGTTTCTAATAATACACAATATTATTTATTTATGCTTATGAGGTGATACAGCAGCGTATTTACAATTAGAGAGGAGACAAAATGAATTAAATCTAGAAAAAAGAAGTGAGGACATATCGGTCATTAAAATTTGAGAGGCATGTCCAGTAGCTGCTGTATTGTCCGTGAGGTCAGACGTACGGACCTCTGTGGTGTTGATCTCTTGGCGGAACGACTTGGAAGTCGGACTCGGGCCCCCCCCACTGCGGCAAAGTGGACAATATTGTTAGATATACATACTACCCACATACATATATACCCATGGACAAAACCTAGGCAAAAGAAGTTTCTTTGATATCTCTGCTCGGCTGTTTATTTTTTATTTTTTATTTTGAGGAGACCGAGTCAATTTGTTCACACTTGGTTAACTTGTATTCTCAATAAAGGTCACTGTAATATCTTTCAAAGTTATTGTTTGAATCCTGATATACATGCTATAAGGTACAACTCCTTAAGTTTTGTCCATGAGTGTATACACATTTGGTTATTCCGTAGGTCTTCAATAAAATTCACTGTAATATCTTTCAGAGTTATTGTCTGAATCCAGATATACATGCTAAAAGGTACAACTTCCTTAAGTTTTGTCCATGAGTGTATACACACTTGGTTATCTCGTGTGTCTTCAATAAAGGTCACTGTAATATCTTTCAAAGTTATTGTTTGAATCCCGATATACATGCTAAAAGGTACAACCTTCTTAAATTTTGTCCATGAGTGTTTATACACTAAAATCATAAACTATTTTAAAGCGCATATTATAATTTTAAAAATTCCTCTTCTATATTTATTGCAATGATAAAATATTGGAAATGTTCAAATATTGTGAAGACTCCAATTTGAAGCGGAATACGACAAAAGGCCAGACCTCTTCCAAATACATTATATATACACTGCGTGACATTGAAAATGGAACACCAAGAAATAGTGGCCAGAAAGTGATGAAACTCGGCAGACAGAGAGAGACAGGGTCGAAAAATAAGTGATCTTTATTTCAAAATGATAGTCATAATACAGAGCGAGAACGGCGTCGGCTTAGTAGCAAGTAGGACCACCGCGGACGGCGATGCACGCAGCAACACGTCTAGATAGAGAATCAATCAGAGTACGGATGGCGTCCTGAGGGATGGCTCTCCATTCCCTCTCAACCATTTGCCACAGTTCGTCTTCTGAACGCGGCTGTGGCAAGGCATGCAAACGGCGTCCAATGATGTCCCAGACGTGCTCGATTGTTGAGAGATCAGGAGAGTACGGTGGCCAGGGAAGCATCTGTACATCTTGCAGAGCTTGTTGGCTAATGCGAGCGGTGTGCGGTCGGGCGTTATCCTGCTGATAAAGGGCATTGGGTACCCCCTGAAGGTAGGGGAGTGTCACCGGTCGCAGCACATCATCAACGTATCGTTGGGCCGTCATAGTGCCCTGAATACGAAGTAAAGGTGACCTGGAATCATACGCGATTGCGCCCCAAACCATGATTGCACGTTGTCGCACGGTGGGGCGTTCAACAATTGCTGCCGGATTGGACCTTTCTCCACGTCGACGCCACACGCGTACACGGCGACTATCACTGGACAAGCAGAAACGCGACTCATCTGAGAACACGACCCTGTGCCATTCCGTCATCCACGTCGATCTAGCCCGGCACCATTCCAAACGTTGGCGCCTATTCGGTGGGGTCAATGGCAGTCTTCTTAGCGGACGGCATGAGTGCAAGCCATTAGCAACCAATCGACGGGAAATGGTTTTGGTCGAGATGGAATGATATAGGGTGTCTTGCACATGTTGCAGGATGGCGGTATAAGTGGCTTGTGGGGCCGCCACTGCTTGTCGAAGGATACGCCGATTCACACGTGCTGACGTCACTCTGGTTTCACCGACATTCCTATAAATTGCCACATTTCCTTGTTCCAACCATCTTCTCCACAGTCGGTGTACCGTGGACGCACCAAGGTGTGTATCAGCTGCGATTTGACGTATGGACCAACCTGCCCTTTTCAGTCCGATCACCATGCCCCTCGTAAAAGCGTCTGTCTGCTTGAACTGCCTCCGTTTACGATGACCTGGCATTCTCTGTTATTACATGTGTCTTTTGACACAAGAACAAAATTTCTACAATGATTTTCCTTGAAGAAATAACTACACGAATACTTTCCTTTCTGTAAGTTCCTTCCCTTATATCTTACTCCATGTGCGCACGAGAGCTGCGCATTTTACATCATTTGCATAACTCGGTTAGGCGCGTCTACCCTGAAATTTGCATAATTTTCTGGCCACTATTTCTTGGTGTTCCATTTTCAATGTCACGCAGTGTATAAACAATACTTAAAGTTACACCGCATAAGTTTATTTTCTATGAAAAATCAATATTTATTTCAAAGAGAAATATTTACCATTTCTAACTTTTTTGAATAAAGTATGAGAGGGTGAAAATATGAAGAGTAATGGCGAACGGAAAAATAAAACTTAAAGTATAATGTTATTTAAAATTATATTTCATAGATAAAAACTCTGCTAAATCGACCGCCAGAGATCACTCTTCCCCTATAAAAACTCGTTGTTGTTTTACCCCGTTTTACCCCTTTGAACATTATGTAAATAAGCTTTTCTTTTTTATTCTTACGCCTTAAGCCAGGCAGTACTTTCATCAAATTATGTTTTTATATATCTTATAAGCTCAATTAAAGCAATTTCTAATCTTTACTATTTTTATTATTTTACTTTAAAGATTCTTGCCACTACTGCATCACCAATACCATTTAGTACTAAAAAGAACCAGAAAATAACTCCATGGCATAATCCTTAACATGATCTAAATTCAAGCAGAAATTTTTTTTTTTTTAATATAT
Source organism: Cordylochernes scorpioides (assembly GCA_030710605.1). Taxonomy (NCBI): domain Eukaryota; kingdom Metazoa; phylum Arthropoda; class Arachnida; order Pseudoscorpiones; family Chernetidae; genus Cordylochernes; species Cordylochernes scorpioides. Next base: position 56,907,883 of record CP092885.1, on the reverse strand, counting down.
AATATATACATATGAAAAAATAATAAAAAATATATTTAAAATGTCAGATGTTAATATTAAAAACAAAAATGGCGCTCTGCCATCAAGAAATGCACATGTGAGCCTGGTCAGGATATGCCTATTATGTTTTTAATATACAGGGTGTACCAGGTAAATTGGGAATTTCAACAATGGTATTTTAACTGAAATTTTTTGCAAGTAAAAATTAAAATATCCGAATAAAATTTGACACAGTAGTAGATAAAAGGTTATAGTTTTCATTTATTCAATGTAGTTTCCATTATTAGCTACAACAGTCTCGAGGCGAGTGCGGAATGAAGCACAGGCCTTGGCGACGATGACCTTGTCCATTTGGGTCATCACCGTGTGAACTGCTTTCTTGACAGACTGGATGGTGGTATGAGGAGCTTTGTTGACATCTCTCTCAACAACGCCCCATACATAGTAGTCGAGGGGATTGCAATCTGGAGAATTAGGGGGCCAAATATCAGGACCCCAGTGACTAGGGACGTTAAGTGTCAGCCACGATTGTGTCTTTTTTGCCTTATGGGCTGGAGCTGAGTCCTGTTGGAAAACATACTTCCTTCCTGCGGCCACCATGTCCATCCAAGGCTTCACAACGGTCTCCAGAACATTGATGTAGGTGTCAGCGTTCATCCTAAGGCCCTTCTCAAAGAAATGGGGAGGCATGACATCACCTTCACTGCTGATAACGCCAAGGACCATTACGGAGGCAGGAAATTCCGTGTGCATCACGACAGGTATCTCTGAGGGCTCTTTACAGATCCAGCGATCATTCCTGGGATTTACCTTTTGGTCCACGTCAAAGTTCTTTTCGTCAGAGAAGAACCTTAGCATGCCAAAAGAGTCGTGTTTCAGGTTGTTGAGGAGGGCAGCAGCCTTTCCTTTTCTGTTATTCTTCATATTCTCAGTCAGCAACTGACCTTTCCGAAGGGCATAAGACTTGAGACCAAGGTCCTCATGGATAGTTCTGACAATTGTCATAGAGCCAACTTCCATTTCCTTGGCTATGGCCCTCATGCTCTTCCCAGGGTTTCCATCAATCTTCTCCTTGACATTTTTGACAAATTCTTCGCCTCTTACCCTGTCCGATCGACGCGAGTTTTTTTCCTTGTAGCTATCCCCTCTTTGTTACTGTCGGCCTCATCAAACTGCTTCTTGACACGATAAATAGTGGTTTTGGGCAACTTAAGAAAATCCACTATCTCTTTGGGGCTCCTTCCGGCGCGCAGAGCAACGATGATGGCAGCTCGATTTTCAAATTCTCGGTTACTCTTCACACTACACTGCGCACACATGTAGTGTTGCATTTTACATGAATATGGCTACGTAATGAAAAAAAAAACAAGTTTTTAATCTCAAGTAGTTTTTGTTTTATGGACTGTCAAAGTTAGTCCCAATTTACCTGGTACACCCTGTATATATAGATATATGTTAGAAAATAATTTTGAGAAATAGAAAAATAGAACAGTGTATTCATGCACAAATTTGGCCTTATATACGAGTTTGTTGATTTCTCAGGAAGCATTTTGGAACAGGTTTTTGGTGAATTAAGTAAAGCCTGCACCACTCTGACGAATACCAACAACCCGGAACAAGTTCGAGATTTTCCTTTCTTGGTTTATCAAGCGAAGTTGTTCCGGAATCATTAGGAGAACTTCCACTGCAGATCCACGAAGTGCAGAAGATAAAAGCTTTCCTTATCTCTAACGTTCCATCCGCTAGCTTGGGCAACCACATCGAACTGAGTTTTGAACGAGGTCCATGATGATTGTCTATCAAATGTAGGAACTTTGACAAGAGGTCTACCCGAATTGTTATTTTCGTGCTGGAAAACCGGAGTTTTGGATGGCCCGTTTCCACAGCAGCAAGTCTGTTTTAAAGATGTCATTTCTTCTTTCATTTCTTCTTTTACAGAGAAGATTTCATCTTCTAAGCATTTTAACTTAAGTTCCAAGCTTGCTTTTAGATCTTGATTTTGAGCTTGAAGTGCTTCACGAGTTTCTCGGTTTTGAGCTTTAAGAGCTTCGCGAGGTTCTTGATTTTGAGCTTGAAGAGCCTGGTTTAGAGCTTCGCAAGTTTCATTATTTTGAGCTTAAAGAGCTTCACGAGTTTCTTGAATTGAGCTTGCAACGCCTGGTTTTGAGCTTGAATAGCTTCACGAGTTTCTTGAATTCGAGCTTGGATCGCTTTCAATATTTCTTCCATTTTTCGGGTAAGTACCATAAATTATTCAGGCTTCACCTAAAGATACCACTTCTGACACTAAATTGTTGCGTTGTTGGTTAACAAAGATTAACTTCCGTGGGTACAAAGGATCTTTACGTCTTTATTTAAGCCTAATCGATAAAATAATTACAGAAGATTGCAAAGATAAAACAACAATAAAGGAGACAGCAGTTACACGCTCACCAACTGCAGCACGGTGAAGGTAAGCAAGATCAGAACAAGAGACAGAAGTTCGTAGAACCTTCCAGGAAGTACACCGGCGTCGGCGGTAAGCAGCAGTCCGACCTCTTGAGAAAACAGCTTGCTTGGAGTAGCTTCGTTCTTCTACTTCCTTGCATTGGTTCCTCATCCATATAAATCTCGGAGTAGATAATTCCAGAACGGTCATGGTTGGTCAGCCAATCAGAAACCTGTCACCACCAAGTCTTTCGAAATCGCCTTAGATTAGCCAATCAGTTGTCCTCCGCTTTTTTCTACATTATTCTTTTATGTTCTAGAATATTCTCTCTCCATTCTCGAATGTGCTTTTCTTTCTACGTAACAATAAATATTTGCATATTCTCTTTTGAGGGGAGTTTCTTATTTTATTGTATATTCATCTCAGGCTTTCGGGTATCACTCCGCCTTTGCCTGCCCCAAGCCCGGATGAAAAAGGAGATGGGGGAGCAGTAACAAGCTCGCTAAAAAACCTGGGTTCAGCTGGGCCGGCTGATAGTACCCTGTAAGGGCTCTTAATCCAGGGATACAGGATGAGCAGCGTTTGTACTCCATGTTAGGAGCGGCTGCACATGGCGTGTGTTCCTCATGTCAGAGGCGGCCATTTCTTTTGGAGCTAAGTCGGCCTGCCACTGAGTAGTGCTCCCAGTCTTAATGACAAAGGCAGACGCATTCTACTTCACACAGTCATAATGGTTGTCAAACAAGCTTGATACCCTAATATGATTGAGTGGAGATAAGAAAGAAGAAGACAAAATATTCTACGATAAAAATACTCCTGTTTGAAGTTTTGTAATACCTGAAAGCTTAATATGAATATGAAATAAAGCAAGAAAGTCACCCACGAAGATCATTTTTCTTATTATGTATATGTATTGCAAAATATTCAAAATTAAACTTGTATAGCCATGTTTTTGGCCTATAGTCTATCATTCAACTTCTACTGTTATTATCAATTCAGATATAACGTTTATATTATCTATTAGATAATAATATTGTTAGAAATAAATATTTTTGTGGTTTGTTTTAGGTTTAAGGAATTCCTATGCAAATTTATATATTTTTTTTTTCGTAGTGTAATCACATAATAAATATTAATAATGTACGTTAGTATACATAAAAACGAAGTGTAAAGCATGCTTGTTAAAATAAATTAACAAATAAACCCTAATATATTCAGTTTTTTTATATAAAAATCTATTAGATAAATAAGATGGAATTCTTAATATGTATTTTACTATATATCTATACCCATACATGTATTAAGCCTGTTATATATATTCTTTAAAAAAAACCAACGTAATTTACAATTCCACCTATTTTAATTTATTTAACTCAAATAATTTAATAAAACTATTTATAATCAATATAGTGTGGTGAATGATAAAAAGAAACTCCCTGAGGGCGAAAATGTGCAAATTAATAAAAAGGTAAAATGAAAATAATAAACTTTGATGATTTAATGATTTACTTAGTCTTTTTTCTTTTCAGAATTTTGCCTCAACCTATGGTTTTTTTTTTTACGAATCGATTTTAATTCTTCCATGATAAATTATTAAAGCATAAGGTGGAAAGGTTAAATCTTACTTGGTTAATCTCCCCATTTAAATATTTAATAAAAAAAAAAATTAACGATTTTGACTCAAAGTTTTTCTTTTTTAATTTATCTTTTTAAAAAGCTATTTTAAATGGCATTGATTCTAAATAATAATTTTAAAATTTGGAATAAATTATAGATAAATTGATTTGCGTATATTTATATCTCATTTATTTGATAAATATGTGTGAGTATTTCCGTTATGGGGTTCAATATCTTTTTGGGTGAAAATAATTGTGATTTATAAATCATAATTACTTCTATATTAATAATAAATTTATCATTATTTTAAACTAAATTGTAAAAAAATATTCTTTTATTAACATCATTTTTGCCTCTGTTTCAGTATTTGATTCTTATAGAAATGTGAAACCTTTCTCTTATTCAAATAATTGTATATATTTGCATATATACAATAATAATTTAAATGTATATATGTTTTGTATGAAATTCAATTTTAAAGGAGAGGAAAATAAAGTTTAAACAGTTTATATATTCAGTAAAACCTTGATAAAATGAATCAGGCAAGTAGTTTAACTACCTTATATAAATTGAATATCTGAAATAATTCCCAATTATAATATATTAATATATTAAATCATTGATATAGTAAACTTTGACTATATAAAACCAAATTACAGTCATATTGGGATTCGCTTTAGCCATGTTTTCCTCCTTCAATGCCTTCCTCTAATGAGGGTGGGCCACATTGTCTCTCCATATCTCCCTCCTTCAATACCTTCCTCTACTGAATGGCGGGCCACATGGTCTCTCCATATCTCCCTCCTTCAATGCCTTCCTCTACTGAGGGTGGGCGACATGGTCTCTCCATATCTCCCTCCTTCAATGCCTTCCTCTAATGAGGGTGGACCACGTGGTCTCTCCATATCTCCCTCCTTTAGTGCCTTCCTCTACTGAGGGTGGGCCACACCGTCTCTCCATATCTCCCTCCTTCCGTGCCTTCCTCTACTGAGTGTGGGCCACATGGTCTCTCCATATCTCCCTCCTTCAGTGCCTTCCTCTACTGAGGGTGGGCCACATGGTCTTTCCATATCTCCCTCCTTCAGTGCCTTCCTCTTATGAATGGTGGGCCACATGGTCTCTCCATATCTCCCTCCTTCAATGCCTTCCTTTACTGAGGGTGGGCCACATGGTCTTTCCATACTTCCTCCGCCATCCTCTTCATCTCCTCGTAGGTGTGTCGTCCAGTCCATTGTTTTAGATCGCGTGTATATCCCTGTCGTCTCTTTCCCCTCGATCTTTTCTCCCGGAGCTTTCCCTCCAACACTGTCAACAATGTCTCTCCTGCTGATCCACGCATCACATGTCCAGCAAACGTCAAATTTCTTTGTTTTATGAACTTTATTAGCTGGCGTTCTGTGCCCATTCGATCGAGGACTTGATTATTTGTTAAGCCATGTTTTACTAAATTGTTTATTTTTTGAAAAATAAAATATACCAATGCGCTAATTTGAACATTTCTGCGTGAATAGACATATAAAGACATAAATAACCCACAACAACACCTTTATAAAAATCTAACAACAGCCAACATGTATAGTATTGAATTATGACCCTCATCAGAACAGGTGAACTTGGGGATTTCGTAGTAATCCATGAAAAGAGCTATGAAAAAAAGATCACAACACTATGTTATATACAGGTTTGCCTTGTTAGAAATTGCTGAACAATTGTTTTGTGGATTGATTAATTCATCATTTGAGTGGTCAGTTTATGCATAGGCCTTTTTAAAAATATATATTCATAAATTGTATTATATATAAACGAAATTTAAATATATTCCAAATATTTAATGCAATGAAATAATAAACACAATTACTATAGTAACCACAACTCTAGTAAACCACACATTTGAAGTTGGCTATAGCGAGGTTTTCATGCATGCATTTCTCAACCACTTATCTTCTGTGTTACAAAAAGAAACGCCATTGCTTATCAACCGGCGTCGCTTGATCACGTGATGTCTGAAACTTACTGATATGATGTGGCAGTTGAGAAAACTGCGTTTTTCCCAACCTGATTTGGCTCCTACTCTTACTGGATATATTCAACCTTTAAATGACCTTGACGAATACAGCAATCATGCTGGATACCTCCAAGTGACCTTGACGGACATGATCCCCTGCAATTAGTCATGTCTACCATCTCAAGAAACCCTCAACAACTATTTCAATTCCTATTTTCAAAATTTTCACTTTTATTCTGATTATCCATCCATAAAAATATATTGATATGAATAATGGATTGATGAAAAAAGTTCAATATAGTAAAATGAATGAGAAAATTGTGAATTTCTTGGATTAATTATAATCTGAAAGTAAATAACGAGAAAAAAATCAAGATAGTTAAATATTCAAATAAAAAACAAGCTCATCTTGGATCGAAAAAAAAATCATTTTTATTGTAAGATTTTTCGATAATTAGAATTTAAGTCTTTTTCAAAAGCTTTTGGAAAAGATGAAAGTTCTGATGTTCAAAATATTATGCAATGAAAACGGAAATTATTTTTCTATGCAAGATGTGTCTTTAATGTTGAATCTCATGCAAGAGAGTGCGACATGTTCATAATATAGAAAGATATGAAACGAAAGTGAAGATCAGAAAAGAATTGGACAGATAGACTGGATGGTAAAAGCTATGAAGGAATAAAGAATAATTCAAGATAGAGAAGTATGGCGTCATGGAACCTTCTCAAGAAAAGATAATACGAAGAAGAATACTTGGACTCATGGATTGAATTGGAAGTTATCAAGAAATTAAGAGAATAGTTCAAAATAGCGATGCATTGCAACATGAAAACTGGAACCTTCTCAAGAACAGAGAATACGAAGAAACAGAATTAAACTGAACTGAACTGAATTGTAAGTTATCCAGAAATGAAGAGGAGGGTTTAAGATAGAGAGGCATGACGCCATGAAGAATGGAACCTTCTAAAGACCGAAGACTTTGAGAAAGAAGCATTAGACTGAAGGACTGAATGAGAAGTTCTATGAAGATATAAAGAAAGGAACTCAATATAGAAAGATATGAATATATTTAAAACCAGCACCTTCACAAAAGAAGAGACACCGTAGAAGAATTCACAATGTGAGTATAGAAACAACTTTATCTCTTCCCTTTTAACTAATACTTTGATAGTAAATTCAGAGTTAGCTAATTTTATTGTTAATTGTATTCATTATTTATATAAATGTTCCATTTGTCACTTAGAGATTCAGCATTAATATATTTCATTTGATTTTTACTTATTTGAAATAATAATTTATTGAAAAAATAAGCAATATATATATATAGATGGAAATTTTGCTGGGAGGAAATTAATGGCGTCTGGTTTTAGACGTCTATTTTGACGGGAGAGGCGACCCTTGTCTCTTTAGATATATATATATTTCTAGAGTCAAGAGAAATATTATAATTTACACATCTCTCCAAATAATATGTGAATAATTAAGGTAAAAATCTTCTCATCAAAAATAATTATAACAATTATATAATATAAAGTATATCGAGAAAGAAACATATCAAAATAAAACTTCAAAACCTTGTTAAATTCTTTCTACTTATTTATTAGATTTCGTAAAAGCCTTTTTCAGAATAACAATAAATAGTTGTAGAGAATAAATACGTGTTACAAATTATATTTAAGAAAAAGGTATATACTTATCGTGCAACTGAAATTTGCTGATGGCTTGCGCCATCTATCAGAATATATATCAACTATTCTCGTTAACTTTCAATTGCACGATGAGGAGATGCCTTTTTCTTAATTTATGCACCTTATCTCAGTACAATATTACATTTGTACTATTTTTTCAAATTATATTTAGTCTATGTAAATTTTGAATTCCATTCCATAAAGAATATTACAAAAGCTAATTAAAAAGTTGCAAAGATTCAACGATGCTTTTAAACTTTATTCATTATATTCTACGATGGTAAAACGTCCTTTTATACTAAACTGGCGAAACCGCTCGAAGGTTTCACCACTGATGAGCCAAGCCTTCTCAACATTTAGTTAACCGCTTTATGGATAATATATCGAAATGTTATCAGTTGAAAAAAAAAAACGTTTAAATTGTTTAAATTCTTATAAATTAATATATTTTTAAAATAGAGCAATCCATAAATAAATCTTTAATTAAAAAGGTATATATTGGATCATTATACATGCTTATACATAAACTAGCCGAATGGCCCGGGCAACGCCCGGGTTTTACCCGATTAAATGCTTTTATTCAAATACTATTCGTTACAATTATAAATTGGCGCCGTGGATGTCAGTCTTGTATAATATATAAATGAGTTTTAAAAATTGTAAAAAAAAAAAATGCATCGGCCGGGGATCGAACCCGGGCCGCCGGCGTGGCAGGCGCGTATTTTACCACTGAACTCCGATGGTTATAAGAAATGGCCATATTTGGGTATTTATTCCATTCACAAAAGCAAACGGTGACAGAATTGATTAAGAATTGATTGATGACTCTGATACTTGTATATTTTAATGATATTTTAATCCAATATATGCCTTTTTAATAAAAACAATTAATATATAGTATGCTGATTATATTTTTATTAGGAAAAAGGCATCTTCTGATCGTGAAAATAAATATATCTGATGGCTAGCGACATCTGTTGGAATAAATATTTACTAATCGCTGATTTTTCAAAAATATTTATTCGACGGATGTTGCAAGCCATTATCAACTTCTAAGTTGCATAATCAGGGATTTCCTTTTTCCTAATTTATCCATTTGAACCCAGTACAATCTCACTTTATAACTTTTTTTTTTAGAAAATATTTTAATTTACTTTAAGCAGAAAATTTGCATATAGTAGTTACATATTGGCATTGTATATTAATGTAATCAGGTTTATTTTACTATGTGATTCTTAGTCATTTAGTGAGAGAGAGATTAAAACTACTTTTATAATAAGATGCACTAACGCGCCATCTGTTATTAAAATTCGAAACTATTTTAAAGGCGTAAGATTCTTTTTGATATTAAACAATTTCCAAAAGTCGTAAAATCCAGACCCTTTGCATTCACTTTTTATAAATACTGGAAATTAGCTCAATCAAAATATTTAGCACAAACACCGGATCCAACTCGATAATTGGTCGAGGTCAATACCCAATATTTGTATATAACTATGATGCTAATTTGTTATTTATTTATTTTGTTCTACCGGGAGAATCCTGTATGGCACGTGTGCCTAATAAAGGCTTTTGTAGTTGTTGTTGATATTAAACAATTTCTACTGCCCTAACTGCAATGGAAAAATTAATGTGAGGGCCTGGCTCATCAGTGGTGAACCCTGAAAAATGTTCTAATAAAAGACACAATTTGATATTTGCGGAAGAGCGATTGCTCGAAGCATATTATATATTTATAAATGTATGTTATTCTACTGTCCTCACAAAGCTTATGTCCATAGCTCTTCTAAATATACCCATTCAAAGAGTCTCTATCAACAGTATCACTATAAAAGGAAGTTCTAAAAAATGCAATATAACAGCGGTATGGTAGATTAAACTGGCAAACCGCTGAAAGGGTTCACCACTGATGAGCCAGACCCTCTCATTAATTTTTCCATTGCAGTAAGGACAGTAGAAATTGTTTAATATCAAAAAGAATCTTACGCGTTTAAAATAGTTTCGAATTTTGAAAACTACTTATTATTATTTCGTTCATATATATATATATATAATACTATATACTATTATATTAAAGAATTGATTAAATATTAGTATATAATACTAAATCGTGATAATTAAATAGAAAAATATATATGTTATAAAAAATATATACTTTCTTCTTGAATTTGGAATTGTCTTGAGGATTATGCTATTGTAATGCAGTCGTGGTTAAAATCTTGAAAGTATAATTATAAAAATTGCTTTGATCAGTAATTGCTTTAAATTGTTTATGGAATATAGAAAAATATAATTTAGTAAAAGTACTGCCCGGCTTAAGACGAGTAGAACAAGGAAAAACAAAAGATTATTTACATAATGTACAAACGGTTTGAGCCGGCCATCGGGAAAGAGAAAATATCTTTATTTTACGGGGCTGCTAACCAAAATGAATGATTTTTGTGCCCCGATGGACGCATAAAGCGGAATATATACAAAGCATAGTTGGAGGGGCCTGGGGATGGGTGGCCAGGGATCATCGCCAGGTGAGGCCAGGAGAGCCGGGATGTAGAGGAGGATCGGGGGGGGGGGGAGCAGGGTGGTGATCCGCGGAGTTCAGGGGGTGGCAGAGACGGGTTCAATGGTGTTGAGCCCAGGGGTGACCGTGGAGAGCAGACAGACCGCAATGTTAAAGTATATGCCATCGGGAAACAACAACAATGAGTTTTTATAGGAAAAGCGTGACCTCTGGCAGTCGATTTAACAGAGTATTTGTATATCTATAAAATATAATTTTAAATAAATAATATTTTAATATTACCATTCAAGGTCTTCATTGGTAGCGTCAACAGCTGGAAATTTTTCACCCACAGAATGGGCCAGTCAAGGTGATGGCTGGTGTTACCCAACTCAAGACCAAGAGAGAGGGGGAATAATATTATTCAAGTGTAATCTCAGTACCCTCTATTAGATTGTACAAGGGGATTTCACTAATAGTTTGCCATCTGAGTCCAAGATTAAACCAGGATTTGCCTTCAGGCAAGCTAGCTAACGGTCTATTGCTAAAATGGAATCGGTCCTCATTGGACAGTTGACGGTAATGGCTCCCTCCCTTTTAATTGTGTCAATTAACTTCAAATATAGATATCGATTATCTATTGATTTAATAACAAAACAATCGATTTTAACAATTTATTAATTATACATTAGGCTTCCTATGTAACTACAATAAGGCCTTGCTTCGTTCACCATCGCCATTTTTATTATATTATTGATTTAGAATTTAAAAACCTTGTTTGTTATGATGAAAAGCTAGCTATATATATATATCTGATAATTTTTAGCGAGTTTTACTATAAATATAAAATAGTGAAACCTTTTTAAAGCGAATCATCTTCTTCTTCTTTCTTATCTCCACTCAATCATATTAGGGTATCAATGATATCAAATCATGACTGTGTGAAGTAGAATGAGTCTGCCTTTGTGATTAAGACTGGGAGCGCTACTCAGTGGCAGGCCGACTTGGCTCCAAAATAAATGGCCGCCTCTGACATGAGGAACAGACGTCATGTGCAGCCGCTCCTAACATGGAGTACAAACGCTGCTCATCCTGTATCCCTGGATTAGGAGTCCTTACAGGGTACTATCAGCCAACCAGCTGAACCCAGGTTTTTTACCGAGCTTGTTACTGCTCCCCTCCTTCTTTTTCTTCTGGGCTTGGGGCCGGCAAAGGCAGAGTTAAAACGAATCATAATGGGGTTGAACCTCTAGTTCACTATAACTATGTTTCATTATATTATTACATTAGAATTGAGGATTTTTCTTAGTTTGCTATGAGTAAAAACTGCTATGTAGAAATCAACTTTCGATTATCATAACTATATTGTAAGATTTTAAACCCAAAAGGAGCTTCTTCAATAGAACATTTTTATTTTGTAAGCTTTCGAACGAAATCGTTCTTCAAAGGGCGTAAAGACAAGGTGTGATGTGAAATGCGTGCAATTATACGATATCGTTCGAAAGCTAGTGAAATATAAATGTTCTATAGAAGAAGCTCCTTTTTGAGTTTATAATTTCATAATAAAGACGCTTTATATTTCCGATACACACAGAGCTTTATTGAGACCATCGGTCTTATACAGATTCATCTCAGTAAGGAAGCATAGATAGAGCTCCTATACTCCAGGCCACACAGAACCCAACAACAGCCTCCAGGTCCGACAATGCCCAGTGGCCACAGAATCCACCATGCATAGGTTAACGTTTCACTGAAAAGGCGAGTGTGGAATCAGCCGCGTTTTAGTCTTTTCTTTCCTCATCCAAATGGACCCCGAAATTTGGTGATTCTATTAATCTAAATACAGAAATATATTTGACTTGAATAAATTATGAAGGGCTAGTAAAATCTAATGAAAAATATTGTCGCGGAGATAAATAAAGCAAGGGCAAGTTTGGGAATAATTAATTTATTATAAGAGGTATTTATACGGAGAGAGAGTACAACTTACCCCAAGTTAAAGATAATCCTAATGAGCGACGTCAGCCACCCGTGGCCCCCACCCCCGGAGTCCAGGGATGATTGACAGGCGTCCCATGGGGCCTCTCGTGGTTGGAGCCGCTGAGCCGCTTGACAATATATATCCTAATTATAAATATAATTAGAAATAGGTTGAGATGCATATTTATGGACTTACTCTCTGTTGTGTTGTTGCTTATTCCTCAAGTCATTTAGACGATCTCCATTAGGTCCCATTGTCTCAGCTTTGGCTTAATCTCTAATATAGGTTTTACCTATGGATATAGTTAAACCCTCCCATGAGATGCCATCTAAAGAATATTTTTATTCCAGGACTCTCCTGGAAGTGGTCTTTTATTAAAGGATATTTAAAACAGCTAAAATTTAATTCTACGAAGTTTGTCATTTAGGAAAGAGATTGCTTATCAAATGCGCAACGTGTGCAAGAGACGTTGGGAGAGAGTGAAAAAAAGAAAACAAAATTTCTACGTTACAAAAAAATAAATCCCAATAGAGAAATAAATATTTTCTATTTATTAATAATAATCATACCTATTGAACGAATGCCCAAATTTTACATAAAAATACTTTTAAAATACAGCTTACTAATCCGTATTTTAAATATTCATTATTTTTTAGGGATTACCTCTAATAAAGCTTGGATTAAAAAATGGAACCTAGCTTAATTAGTCATTCGTTTATTTTATAAAATAATAAATTTGAAAATTTATTATTATTTTATAATTACATATATTATTATTTTATCAAAGAGTCTAGATAATTTGACGTTTTTTGTAATTTTGAAATTAATATATTGAATATTTGACCTATTTTATATTATATTTTAATTAATAAATATGAAATAGAGGGTTTAAAATAAATTCTATTTATTATAATAGGAGAGAATGACAGTGGAGTATTTTTCTTGTCTCTCTTCTTGAGGTGGTTTCTCTTGGATGTAGTCACTCCTGAAGTCGGTTTCTTCTGAAGGTGGTCTCTCCTGAAGTCAGTACATCTGGGGTGGTATCTCTTGAAACCATATTCTTCTGGATGTGGTCTCTCCTGAAGTCGGTTTCTTCTGGAACTGGTCTTTTTTGAGACCGGTTACTTTTGGAGGTGGTATCTCTTGAAACCAGATTTTTCTAAAGGTGGTCTCTTCTGAAATCCATTTCTTCTGGATGCGGTCTTTACTGAAGTCAGTTTCTTCTGGAAGTGGTCTTTCCTGACATCGGTTTCTTATGGAAGTGATCTCTCCTGAAGTCAGTTTCTTCTGGAGGTGGTCTCTCCTGAAGTCAGTTTCTTCTGGAAGTGGTCTTTCCTGAAGTTAGTTTCTTCTGAAAGTGGTCTCTTCTTATATCGGTTTCTTCTGGAAGTGGTCTCTCCTGAAGTCAGTTTCTTTTGGAAGTGGTCACTTCTTATATCGGTTTCTTCTGGATGTGGTCTTTCCTGAAGTCAGTTTCTTCTGGAAGTGGTCTTTCTTGACATCGGTTTCTTCTGGATGTGGTCTTTCTTGACATCGGTTTATTCTGATAGTGGTCTTTCCTGACATCGGTTTATTCTGGAAGTGGTCTTTCCTGACATCGGTTTCTTCTGGAGGTGGTCTCACCTGACATCGGTTTCTTCTAGATGTGGTCTTTCCTTACATCAGTTTATTCTGGATGTGGTCTTTCCTTACATCGGTTTATTCTGATAGTGGTCTTTCCTGACATCGGTTTATTCTGATAGTGGTCTTTCCTGACATCGGTTTATTCTGGAAGTGGTCTTTCCTGACATCGGTTTCTTCTGGAGGTGGTCTCTCCTGACATCGGTTTCTTCTAGATGTGGTCTTTCCTTACATCAGTTTATTCTGGATGTGGTCTTTCCTTACATCGGTTTATTCTGATAGTGGTCTTTCCTGACATCGGTTTATTCTGATAGTGGTCTTTCCTGACATCGGTTTATTCTGATAGTGGTCTTTCCTAACATCGGTTTATTCTGGAAGTGGTCTTTCCTGACATCGGTTTATTCTGGAGGAGGTCTCACCTGACATCGGTTTCTTCTAGAGGTGGTCTTTCCTTACATTGGTTTCTTCTGGAGGTGATCTCTCCTGACATCGTTTCTACTGGAGGTGGTATTTTTTAAACATGTTTCTTTTTGAGATGGCATCTCTTGGGATCGGTTTAATCTCGAGGTAGTTTATCTCTCTCTTATGACCTGGTAAAGCAGCATGAATTCATATTAACATAAGCTCAACTCCTGGTTGATTCCTGACGTTAATTTCTGAACCACCCCATGAAGTATTCTTCAATCAAACTAATAAGTACTTGCTATTGTATTTTTAGAAAGTTTTTTATATTAAAAATAATTGGATAACACCAAGATTAGCTTTTACAACCAATGATTTAAAGACAGGTTAGCACGAAATAAAAATGATGTTTTGGAATTATTGAACATTCAAAGAACTAGTTCACTTTAAACTAGATTATATACGAAATCTTCGATTTGTTTAAAGGCAGATTCTTCTGTACCAGTGGTTAAGTCAAAATAGAACGAAATGAAGAAGGATATACATGTATTTGGTAAATATTTTGAGGTATAGAATATTTATGTAAATAATATTATATATTTTTTCAAGAATATATTCATTTGTAAAAATAAAAGTTATACCTTTTTTTAAAACCAAATAGCCCTTGGTTTTAGTGTTGTTTTGACAGAAGAGGTGACCATAATTTATTTGGAGATCTATACGCATGGACACATGGCAAATTTGTTCACACCTGGTTATCTCGTGTGTATTTAATAAAGGTCACTGTGTCTCAAATTCTTTCAGAGTTATTGTTTGAAAGCCGATATTTATGCTAAAAGGTACAATTTCCTTAGGTTTGGTACATGGGTGTATATCATTTAATATCTGAATCATAAAATCATAAAATATTTGACCGGCAAGATCAATAAATGCATCAATCTGCTAGAATAAAAACCTGATTGAGTTTGAAAAGTACAAACTCTATATAAAGTTTTATATTCCGTGTTTATGGGTAATTTGATGGCCTGATTCACGTTTTGAAATTAGGGCGAGAAAGATTCGCAATAAATTTAAAGAATTTTCAAGTTTTACGCCTCAGGGTATCTTCCATTAAAAGATGTAATACTCCATCAGGACAAATTTCTCCCTTACATATCACATTTAATCCTTAATAAAACTCGATATTTTAGAGAAATTGTACATATGTTCCATCCACCTTATTCACCAGACCTTTCTCCATCGGACAACCACCTGTTGAGATCGATGTTACCTTACCTACGCCCCAAAATAATCCGAATTTACCAACGGTGTGGAAAATGCAGTTGTTGAGTTGTTCTTTCTGCTTCTAACCCTGAGATATACTAGACATCTGGAATTCGATTTTTAACTGCAAGTTGGGTTACACCTATAGAACTTAATGGTTTATATTTCGAAAAATAATTTGTTTGAAAATATTATATATTTACTATCTGTATTTATGATATTATGAATAATATAATTTTATATTATACCTTTATATATATTCACATAATATAATAATAAAGGGGAAAGTGCTTCATTAGTTAGCTAGTATAAAACTGTAATGCCTCGATAAAGGTTGGCGTTCAGCCAGCCGAAATATTGGCAAATAAATCTTTTATTTAATCCAATATATGCCTTTTTACTATCTAATATATATATATATATATATATATATATATATATATATGTCAAATATGATTAATAGCTGAGGTCATATAATAATAGACTCAAAATGCACGATATTTTATGACATATGAAAACCCAATAAAAAACGGAGTACCTGTTTCTATTCAAATTAAGTTATCATTATAATGGATGGATTCTCCCATTTAAAATGAAACCCAAACTCCTATCAATCAAACCACCCTTTATTTAATAAAATCCCAATTTATACCTTTCTTTAAATAAATTGTTTTTTAAATAAAATATTTATTTTCCACTTTTCCCACTTGATGGCTTAAATGTGAAGAAATATTTATCTTGTGCTTTATTTTTAATTTATCTCTGGTTAACGATGAAAATATGAGAGTTATAATTGTAAATTTATAAATATTTCGAATTATATGAATAAGGTTTGTAAAAAAAAATGCTTTATATGTTCTTTTTTTAGGTTTTATTTATTTTTCATATTTTATTTATCAATCATCAGATTAAATTCTCCTTATATACAAAAAAAAACATCGGTTAAAACGAACCGAAAAAATATAGCGAATTTTCTCTTCAAACGATTCAAAAATTATTGAAATAAATTATTGATCCTAAAATATAAGGATATAGTGAACCATTTCTCTAGTGAACCAAGAGTTCAGTTCCATTGTCGGGTTCGTTATAGCAAGGTTTTACTAGATTACACTCATGGATAAAACTCAATAAAGCTTTACCTTTTACCATGTATATCTGAATTCAGACAATAACTATTAAAGATATTACAATGACCTTTATTGAAGACACACGGGATAATCAAGTGTGAACAAATTTACCTCTGTCTTATTAAAAAAGTCAAACAAAAAACATTTTTAAAATTATAACTATATTAACCCAAGCTTTCAAATCTCACGTTTCTTCACATTAGAGTTGCACTTGTTGAAGAACTGTGTGATGTGAAAGCTTGTATATTTTAATATAATATAATAAAAATAGTTCTACTTTTCTCTTAAACTTCTTGATATACAATCACATAAAAAACTAAGAAAATGGAAAGTCTGATGCCTCCAGTCTCTATTTTTTAAGGTGACAGAGGCAATTTTGTTCACATTTGGTTTTCTCGTGTGTCTTCAATAATGGTCACTGTGTATCTTTTTAGTCGTTGGTTGAAGGCTCGCTTATATCGCAATAAAAATATAGCTATTGTTAATTTTTCAATAATTTTAAATAATGTTTAACAATTTTCCCCAATGAAAGGCAAATTATAGGTAGAGTAAAACAATAACTATTGTTAGCACGTTTTCTTTGAACTTTCTTCTAGAAAGAACGAGCTGACGGTTTGTGCTATTTTTAAGGCCAATGGGAAAGTTGACGCCTTGTCCCTTGCAAGTTGATGTAGGGTACGCATGGCGAGATATGGCGCACAAGACAATCCATATGTCACAGTCAGTAGTCTATAATCCAATAAAAGTTCTGATGGGTTTTTTCTCCATAAAATTCTCTGGAAATCACAATCCCTAGAATCGATTCTTACTTGGCGATACATTTTCTCTATATCTCCTGAAAAAGCTATTGGGCGTGTTCGAAATCTTACCAGAATGTTGAAGATATCCTGTTGTAGTTTTGGTCCTACATGAAGAAAGTCATTTAGAGATTTGCCATTGCTAGTTTTGAAAGATGCATCAAAAACAACTCTCAATTTAGTGGTAGTGCTTTGCTCCTTAAAAACACAATGATGAGGTATATAATAACATTGTCCTGAAGGTGTATCCAGCTCATCACTGGGAATAAGCTCCATATGATTGATTAAAAGATATTCGTCCATGAAATCACAATATTGTTTTAGGATACTTGGAAATATTTGTAATTTTCTTTCAAGTGATAGAAATCGTTTCAGAGGATTGATCCTAGATTCGCCAAGAGTTGTGGCAATGTTCTAAATGGCAGCCCAACAGAGTACCTTCCATCTTCCAGAATTTTGAGGTTATTAATATATTTTTCTTCACACGAAATTTCTTCTCTGGTTAAAGATTTGGCAGAGGGTACTGACTCCAGCTCCGAGAATATTTTGAGAAAATCATCTTGTTCCTCCGACGCGAACATAGCTATATCTTGATTGGAATTTTCACCTGACAGTAATATTTTACCTGTAAGTAACCATCCCAATTTGGATCCGCACGCAGTGGGTCCAGATAAATTTTGGAATCTAACCTTCCCGTTAAATAAACATTGAGCAAGCTCTGCTCCTATCACTAAATCAATCTGGCTAGACTTGTCAAAATTGGGGTCAGCCAACAGAAGATTTTTCAAATAAGGCCAATTATATCATTTTCTATAAAGAAATTGGGCAATTCCGATGTGATCTTATCAATGACTATAGGATTGGCGTTGAATATTAGGTTTGAGAAATGTGGGCTAAATTGGAGAGAGACCTCCCCCATTGATTGTTCTACAAGTTGTTTCCCAAACCAAAAACTGTAGTTTTACATTCAGCAAGAGGAAGATTTAATTTCTTTCGACAACTATTTGTTATAAGACACCTTTGAGAGCCTGTATCTATGAGGGCTCTACATGTTTGAAGAACTCCATTTTTCCGATTTGACCTTTATTAAAGCCGTAGAGAGTAATATCCGATCATGACTTTTGTTGTCTGCAAAACATGAGACACTGGCATGGGTCAATGGAGATATGTCTGCAACAGGACTTAACATTTCCGGTTTGAACTGATGCAAAAGAGTATGATGTCTCTTATTACATGATTTGCAATTTTGCGTGAAGACGCATGACGATACTCTATGGTTAGATCTTAGACAGTTGTAACATAGACGATTATCTTTTACAAATGTCCATCTTTCAGGTAACATCATACCATTAAACTTAGGACATTTTAACAAAAAATGTTCCCCTTTACATAAGACGCATGACTTGACTCTGCTATCTATACTAGAGTCAGAGGCAAATGTTGCTGAATGAGAATGAGTGGATTTATTCATTTTGTAGAATTGTTTTGAATTTTCTTTATTCTGAAAACTCCCGAGACTTCCAGCAAATCTTTCCAGGAAAGAAAGCATCTTTTCATACGATGGAATTCTTTCTCAAGCAAACTCATCTCCCATTCCTTTCTTTTTAAACGATCAAGTTTTGATTGAATTATATGAATTAAAATCATATCCGATAAATTATTACGTTCCAATCCGAGGATAGAGAGATTCTGAATGCTTTCGTTACAAGTGTCCAGGAGATCAAGTAAATCTTTAGTCGATTCTTGTTTTACATTTTTTAGATCATACAAATTTTGAATTTGTTTAAAAGCCAATTCACTTTTTTTGTCGAATCTATTGACCAAGGTTTGCCAGGCAATAGGATAATTTTCATCAGAAAAATTGAACGCCCTAATAAGTCTAGCAGCATTTCCTTTTAGTGCAGAATTTAAATATTGAAGTTTTTGAAAATTTCCCAGTGTTGGATTTTGATCAATAGATCTAATAAAAATTTCCTTAAAACTCAGCCAATCTGAACTATCACCACTAAAGGTGGGCAATTGAAATTTGGGAAGTTCTAAATGCGTTTCACCAGAAAATGTATTTTTATTTAAATTTCCCAGCGATCTATTTATTTTTATCAAAAAAGAATTGATTTTAGACTTTGCCTCAAAGGATACCTTAAATATTTCTTCAGCATTAATGCCTTTATATTTTACTAATTTCACATATTGATTATCAAAGCTAGCTTTTAAATTTAACAAGTCTCCTTTATTTTGCATAAGTGCGTATTTATCATTGCCTTCTAAATTATATTCTACATCTGCTTTTATCAATTCTAAACTTTTAATCAGAGATTAAAAAATTAAGATTTCTGTTTCCATATTTTAAAAATTAGTATTCAAAACCTTACCTTTCTTTATTTCTATGGCTTCAAAGAACTTTCTATTTCTTCTACTTCTTTCCCGGGTTTCGGCACCAAAAAATGTTAGCACGTTTTCTTTGAAGTTTCTTCTAGAAAGAACGAGCTGACTCAATTCGATTTATTTCAAACAACAAAAGAAAGTTACATTACAATTTAATGCGATTTAGTTGTATTTATAACACAAAATAAAACAGAAGAAGAAAAAAAATGATGATAAGAAACAATAAAAGTCTATGAATATGAATTATAATTAATTAATAAAATACAATAATAATAATAATAAAAAAAACTAACAACTATAGTGAATCAAAGGTTCACAGTTCCATTGAGGTTTTCTATAGCAAGGTTTTTTCGATATAATAGTATTACTCATCTAATTGATTATATGTAAATATGTTATTCGATAAAACGATATATTAATATTATCCTGAACAATCATTTTCAGTATATCAATATAAACACAAGGTAATAAGACCAAATCCAAATAAATAGTGTGTGACGTTTCTGTAACAGCGTTTTTATCATCTTCAGACAGAAGTTGTTACCGAAACGTCATACACTATTTATTTATTTAGATTTGGTGTCATCACCTTGTTTTTATAATCTATAATCCAAATTGTGCCTTTTCAATATATCATTATATATAGAATGGTGTCGCTGGACACCCACTGGCGATTCTCCCTTAAACTCTGCAGCCGTGGTAAAGGCGCCATATTCATTGTACATAATATCATGCATATATATATAATTACTTTTTTTCAATATATCTTATCATATAGTATATAGTCATACAAATAAGAAAAATTAAAATTATTTAAAATTTCCAAATTTTCAAACTAATTTTCAAACATCTCTACACCATTTTTAACGAAATCTAAAAATACACGGGAGAAAGTTTGAACGCAGTTTGAAATAGTTACTTTAGTTTAAATTACATTTTGGTAGTGTGTGTTTACTTCTCGTTTGTTACATAATTTATGTTGTAAAGTTTCAAAGGATTTTAAACCAACCAAAACCATAAACAATTGGATTCTTAAATATATTAAACTGTTAAAGTTTTGGTTGTGTAAAATAATACATTTTAAAGTAAATAAATTTCATTTTTCAAAAGGTGTCAAGTTAACTTAAAGTAACGTTAATATTTTAAATCAGTTTGTATATTAACATTTTTATATAAACATAGAGCTATAAATAGGCCGCTATAATAGAAAAAAACATATTTACACAAGGTATATATGAACATTCATAAATATCTAAGGGGACGGTGGAAGGATGGTCTAAACCATTGGTTTTCGACCGCTACAACCCGGGTTCGATTCCCGCATTTAACACTTTTTTTAAGTTTAGAAAAATGCTTCAATTGCCCCCGATTCTTGCAAAAGTCCAACCCCATCATCGAGTACAAGTGACCAAACGGGGCTTTGACACATTTGTAAGTACATATACGAACTGCTTTTCACATGTGTAGACATGTGGTGCACTTACAGTAAAAGCAGTCGCCTACTTCTACCCACCATGATTATCATTGCCTGTACCTGGTGTACTAGGGATGAACAAAAAATAAATAAATATCTAAAATTTGTAAACATTGTTAATACATACTTCTATATATTTGTTTGAACATTTATATAATAAATTATTCAATAAAATAATATTTGTTTTTCTGTATGAATTGCCTACAAACTTTAACATATAACTAATAAAGAGCAATATAAGGTTAAATTTTATATTTCGCAAACCAAATATTGCTTCATGAATAAATATTTATTTATAAACATATTATAATTAAGAAAAATAAATAGAGAGTATAACTACATAGTTTTATAATAAAAAACCTGTTAAATTTTTTTTTGGATTTTTTTTTATAACTAACAAATAGCTTGCACCACGCTGATGAGGGCCAAAATCCCGAAACGCGTCCGTGGTTAGCTTTTCTTGATTAATCAAGAATGGGTATTTGGCCAATTCTGGAATAATTAAAAATCAACGAGAATAGTTGATATTTATTCCGATAAATGGCGCAAGCCATCAGCAACTTTCATTTGCACGATAAGGAGATGCCTTTTTTTGATAACATATAGCTGTCATGTTGTAATTTGATATTATGCCTAACAAATTTTGTTTCTTATATAAATATATATTTTATGAACATATTATATTTCAGTATGATATAGAGAGGAAAAATACATAGTTTATATCTACTTATATAATTGCCTTATTCTGTCTGTGTGAAGTTCACTGTCTGAAGTTCACGGATAGATTTTGGTCAGTCATCAATTCTGTCATCGTTTTAAAAAATTAAAATATTAAAAAAAGATGCCGAAACCCAGGATCGAACCAGGGACCTTTAGATCTTCATTCTAACGCTCTCCCAACTGAGCTATTTTGGCTTATTTTAGTTATTTCTATAGAAGCTTCTATCTTTATAATTATGCATATTATATAATTGCCTTATTCTGTCTGTGTGAAGTTCACTGTGTGAAATTCACGGATAGATTTTGGTCAGAATGGATAAAATAAAAAAAGTGTCAAGGGATGGGAATCGAACCCACGACCTTCCGCTTACCGGGCAGATGCCATGACCACTAGGCTACCCTGGACATATTTTTCCGTTCATAAAGTACAATACTTAAATGAAAATATGTTTCTTATACAATCAAAAATTAGAAAATAAACTTTTAAATTGGTAACATCAAGGAGATAGCCATTATAAAGCACTAATATTTGAATAAAAATAAATTTGTATAAACGAATAGTATTTTAATTAAAACATTTTAAAAACACACAGTTTGGAACGGGACGTTTCACAAGAGTGACATCCATGGCGCCAATTTATAATTGTTAAGAATAGTATTTGAATTAAAACGTTTTTAAAATATATACGCACTCGGGTAAAACCCGGGCGTTGCCCGGGCCATTCGTCTAGTAATAAATAACAAGCTAAATTATCATCACCAACTTATTTTCTATATAAAGTATGATCATATATATTGTTGCATTGTCCTGTGGCTTCATGTCAATGTTAAATTGTTCCATATTAAGATTATAAGTGAGACCAGTAATCATAAAAAAAGTTAACAAGGAAAGTATTTACAATTATTTTCTATCTTAAACTGAGAGATATTGTTATTATTATTAATATTATATTTCCAAAGCGGTATATCCCGCAAGGGATACTTGCACCAAACAAGGAGAAAAGTTTATTTACATAAGTTATTTACATTATACAACGCATAAAAACATTAGAGATCCAGATTTTGTAGAAAGTTTAGAATGTATTTGCAAAATGAATTGAACTTTAAATATGATTTTTTATCGGAAATCAAATCGTTAAGTTCACAAACAACTAGTTCATTCTATAATCTTGAAATGCTGGGCAATCGATCAGTAGATGCCTTGAGGTAAATAAGGAAAGTTTTTTTTTTCTTTCTTAAACTGAGAGATATCTAAACAAAATATTTGCATATAAAACGCTGATGTCACATGACTAATGACGATAAACTGAGTAGACTACCACAGATTATTCTGTGACAATATAATCACAAATATAATGTAAATTCACACAATTGATCAGTATACCATTACTTTATTTGATATAAATATATTTTCACTTATCTTTATACAGTCGATCCTCATTATAACGAACCATGGTGATATGAAATCATTTCTCTTTATATTGTAGCGTAGAAAATCAAGTCTTCTTATATCTGGGGATGTGAAAGTATTTATTGATGACGTCAGCACGATAAGTCGACTATTATTAACAAATCAACAATACTATCTACAGCTAGAGAATCTTGAGCAAGCACGCAAAGAAATATTTCGATCATTATTTCATATTGAATAATTAAATTAAATTAAATAATAAATATTTTCTTCGCCACATAGCCTCCTCCTATGAAGAGCAATGACCCGATGCTCAGAAGGAGACTTACATCCTCAGTCTCAAGAACTAGTACTAGGGCCAGGGATATTTTCAGGTGACTGCGGTGGATGTCTTCTTTCAGTTGGAATATCTTCTTCATGAGGGCTTGGTAGGTCTATATTTACGTCAAGGTAGCTTTTTATAATTTGTACTGTGGTCGGCAAGGGGGGATTTTATAACTTTACGGCCTCACCTCCAATGTGGTCTATCATCTAGTTTTAATGGCGGAGCGTCCAGCTAGATCTTCTAGCAGGTGAGAAATGTTGTCTGTTTCGACCGGTATATGGGGTAGGGCTTCGGTAGCGACTGAAATTTCTCCTCGATGATGCATCGTTGGGTTCCTGAGATTCAGCTCGAGAGTTGTAGGATACCATTGCGTCTTGCTTTCTTTGGAAATATTCATTTCTCCTTTCCTCATTGTGTCTCTTCCTGTCGCGGCAATAGCGGACGACGTGACCTGGGAGTCCGCAGTAGAAACAGATTGGCCTTCCCTCTGTGGTTCGCCATTCGTTTTTGTCGCGATTTCCTCCTTGCTTTCGGTAATGAGGTTCAGGATGCGGTCGTATCGTTTGGGCCTTATATCTAGTATTTGATTCCGGCCTGGGTGCTTGAGGGGGACTTATTGTAGGTTTTGATCTAGGCGTCATGGTCTTTACAATCTCTTTCCTCACTAAATCTTCAATGGCAGCGATTTTAGGCTCCTCTTGAGGAGAGTCCAATGCTTGCTGTATCTCCTCGCGGACAATTTTTCGGATCAGCGATGACAGATCTTCTCCGTCATCCTGGTCACAGAGAGAGGCTATATTTGGTAGGCGCTCGTACCTGGTTGGGGTAACTGGCCTACAACGGAGCGCTTCGACACAGGGACATTCTGTAATGAATTGATCGGTGTTCTGTACATCCCTCGGTAGGAGTGCTTGATAAAGCTCCTCAGCTATCCCTTTCATGAGATGCGAGATTTTATCTTCCTCGCTCATTTGAGGATCAACCTCTTTGCACAAGCACAGGACATCCTGGATGTAAAATTCGGTACTTTCACCTTTTAATTTCCCCCGTGTTTTAGGTTTCTTCTCCGCTTGCAATTTTGAATTTTCTTTTTTACCGAACACATTCTCTAATTGAGATGTGAATTCCTTCCAAGTCTGGATGGTTTCTTCGTTGTTCTCAAACCATTTGAGAACAGTTCCAGACAGACAAAAATAAACTTTAGTAAGACAGAGGGTTTCGTCCCAATGATTGTACTTTTCCACACGTTCATACCCTTCTAACCATTTTTGTAGATTTTCACCATCCTCCCCGGATAAAATGGAAGGGTTCCTTGGCAGATGTTGAAAAACGTAGTTGCTTACCTGGGTACCTTCCTACTTTACATTCATAGAAGTTTCTTCTGGTTCAACAGAATCAATTTTCCTTTTATTTCTTGATGGGTATCAGTCCAGCTTCTCCACCAGTTGTAGCGTAGAAAATCATGTCTTTGTATATCTGGGGATGAGAAAGTATTTATTGATGACGTCAGCACGACAAGTCGACAATTATCAACAAAACTATCTACAGCTAGAGAATCTTGAGCAAGCAAGCAAAGAAATATTTCGATTATTATTTTATATTTAATAATTAAATTAAATTAAATAATAAATTATTTCTCCGCCACAATATATATATAACTCCAATCATTGAGAATATTCCAAAAAATAAAAATTCCTTGTTAACACGATAAAGAGAATTGCAGTCAATCAAAATAAAAACAAATTAAATTATTGATGAAATACCTTTAAACGATTTCTTATATAATATATATATATATATATATATATATATATATATATATCGTTTGATAATATATTGATAATATAAAATTATAAATTCAAATTAAACAAATATTATAGACCATTTACAAGATTCATACCAAACGATATATTCACAGAATTAATTCTAAAAGAATTAAACCAGCCACAAAGCCATATCTTCTGCTATATATGAAGGCTGCACGATTTATATAAATTGAAATTGCTTACGACACTGTTGCCAGTTCAATCTATCGAAGGAATTGTTGCATGGACCATTTGACCACTCATTATATATCCCTTCATCTGCAATATTTCCTAAGCCTAACTTTATGTGCTCTAACCGATTAAATCTAATTACTATTCCAATTTTTCCTTTTACGCCTTAGTTTTAAAACGATAAAATTGTGTAAATTTATTCATGTGTATTAATCTCAAATTGAACTTGAATTTTATTACAAATAAAAATATATATATAATATTCAATATATCATATTTTGTAATATATTTATTTTTAGGAAATTATAATTTCACAAATAATCGCCTAATATTTCCGATATTGTTGCATATCTCTTCTTTATGTAAATAAGTTATTATTGTTTTGATGAATAAATATATTGTTAATTGATATAATCATTGTCATTGCGCTATCACTAAAAATTATAAAGATATTTCAACGTTCAAAATAAATATTCGTTCTTTATTGATTCTATTTCTTATGGAATATAGTATATGGCACGTAATCTGGGGGTCGGTAGAAGGCTGGTTAAACCGTTTGGTTTTCGACCACTACGACCCGGGTTCGATTCCCGCATTGGACACTTTTTTCTGTTTAAAAAAAATGCTCCAATGGCTCCCGATTCTTGCAAAAGTCCAACCCCACCAGCGAGTGCTAGTAACCAAACGGGGCTCTGGCACATTTGTAAGTGCAAAGTCGAACTGCTTACAGTAAAAGCAGTCGCTAACTACCCACCATGATTATCATGGCCTGTACCACTTATACTAAGGATAAGCAAAAAAAAAAACGTTATCTTATAATTAATTATTCCAAACTCTCCTCTTACTTATTGTTTGCGGAAGAGCATTGCTCGATACAAATATTTATATGCAATTCAGCAGTCCTAGAAGCTTATTTCACAGTTTTCTTGAATATAATATATGATATTCCACCTTTCAGTGTAATATATATAAGCAGAATGATCCAATACAGCATTAGAGCTCTAAGAAGCGGTTTGGTAGATTAAATTGTCCTAACCACTGAAAGGGATCACCACTGATAAGCCAAGCCCTCCCAATTTTTTTTCATCGTAGTAAGGACAGTTTAGGTTTGTTTTATGTTTAAAAGAAAATTAAGTGCTTTATTGTTACCATTTTTATGTATTTCAGTATAATCATGGTAGAATATTCAGTAGTTATTTGATTTATTTCAGAATAAACATGCATCGAAAATAGTTCAATTTTATTAAAACAGATGGCGCGCGCTAATGCATCATATAAATGTCTTACTGGCTTTTCTACGATGGCGCTGCACCCTCCAATGTATTGGATATGTAAACAGAATCTCCCAATACAATATCTCGAATCATATGAATAGGTCTTATGAAATAATCCTTAATATGTTCTTTTTTTAGGTTTTCATTTATTTATATTTTATTTATCAATTATTAGAGTAAATTCTCCTTATATACAAAAATATATGTTAAAACGAACCGAGAAAATATAGCGAATTTTCTCTTTAAACGATTCTGAAATAATTATTGATTCTAAAATATAAATATATAGAGAACCTAGAGTTCAGTTCCATTGTCAGGTTCGTTATAGCTAGGTTTTACTAGATAACACTCATGGATAAAACTTAATAAAGTTTTACCTTTTAGCATGTAAATCTGGATTCAGACAATAACTATTAAAGATATTACAGTGACCTTTATTGAAGATACACGGGATAATCAAGTGTGAACAAATTTACCTCTGTCTGCTTAAAAAAGTCAAACAAAAAACATTTTTAAAATTATAACTATATAAACCCAAGCTTTCAAATCTCGCGCTTCTTCAGATTAGAGTTACACATGTTGAAGAACTGCGTGGTGTGAAAGCTTGTATATTTTAATATAATATAATAAAATATTTCTTCTTTTCTCTTAAACTTCTTGATATACAATCACAGAAAAAACTAAGAAAATGGAAAGTCTGATGTCTCCAGTCTCTATTTTTTAAGGAGACAGATGCAATTTTGTTCACATTTGGTTATCTGGTGTGTCTTCAATAATGGTCACTGTGTATCTTTGTAGTAGTTGGTTGAAGGTCCGCTTATATCGCAATAAAAATATAGCTATTGTTAATTTTTCAATAATTTTAAATAACCTTTAACAATTTTACCCAATTAAAGGCAAAATATAGCTATAGTACATGTGTAAAACAATAACTATAGTGTGTGTGTGTGTGATTCAAATGTTCACAGTTCCATTGAGGTTTTCTATAGTAAGGTTTTTTCGATATAATAGTATTACTCATCTAATTGAATATATGTAAATATGTTATTCGATGAAACGATATATTACCATTACACTGAACAATCATTTTCAGTATATCAATATAAATACAAGGTAATAAGACCAAATACACATAAATAGTGTATGACGTTTCGGTAAGAGCGTTTTTACCATCTTATCATACATCATACACTATTTATTTAGAACGACATTTGAAATTTATCCCGCATGTGTTTCTTTTGAACGAAAAATCGAAATTTATTTTAGGAGAAATAACGCCTATTTCTAACCTTAGGGGTGAAGTATAAAAGGATGAATTGTGAAGTGTAATGATGAACGTAAAAATAAATAAAGTGCCCAGGGATGGGATGGATATTTCTCCTAAAATAAATTTTGATTTTTCGTTCAAAAGAAACACATGCGGGATAATTTTCAAATGTTGTTCTACAATCATAGGCCGCATTATATTGTATTACTATTTATTTATTTATATTTTGTCTTATTACCTTGTGTTTATAATATATAATCCAAATTGTGCCTTATCACTATATCATTATATATATATCTTGGTGACGCTGGAGACCCGCTGGCGATTCTCCACCAAATTCTGCAGCGGTGGTAGAGGCGTCATATTCATTGTACATGTATAGATATTTGTATTACAATATAATGCGGCTTGTGATTGTAAAATGACATTTTAAAATTATACCGCATGTGTTTTTTTTCAACGAAAAATTCAAATTTATTTTAAGGAGAAATAATGAATATTATTACCTTAGGGATGAGGTATGAAAGGATGAATTGTGAAGAGTAATGATAAACGGAAAAATAAAAGTGTCCAGGGATGGGAATTGAACCCACAGCGTTCCGCTTACCGGGCAGATGCCATGTCCACTAGGCTACCCTGGACATAATTTTCCGTTCGTAAATAATACATAAAATAATTTATAATGCAATATATTGCGGCTTGTCATTGTAAAACGACATTTTAAAATTATACAGCATGTGTTTCTTTTCAACGAAAATGTATAGATATACGAGTATATGAAAATCCTTTTTTAAATATATCTTACCATATAGTATATAGTCATACAAATAATAAAAATTAAAATTATTTAAAATTTCCAAATTTTCAAACTAATTTTCAAACATCTCTACACCATTTTTAAAGAAATCTAAAAATAGACGGGAGAAAGTTTGAACGCAGTTTGAAATAGTTACTTTAGTTTAAATTACATTTCGGTAGTGTGTGTTTACTTCTCGTTTGTTACATAATTTATGTTGTAAAGTTTCAAAGGATTTTAAACCAACTTAAACCATAAACAATTGGCTTTTTAAATATATTAAACTGTTAAAGTTTTGGTTGTGTAAAATAATACATTTTAAAGTAAATAAATTTCATTTTTCAAAAGGTGTCAAGATAACTTAAAGTAACGTTAATATTTTGATTCAGTTTGTATATTAACATTTTTATATGAACATAGAGCTATGAATAGAGAGAGAGAGAGAGAGAGAGGCCGCTATAATATAAAAACACATATTTACACAAGGAATATATATGAACATTTATAAATATCTAAGGGGGTCGGTGGAAGGATGGTCTAAATCATTGGTTATCGACCGCTACAACCCGGGTTCGATTCCCGCATTGACCACTTTTTTTAAGTTTAAAAAAAATGCTTCAATTGCCCCCGATTCTTGCAAAAGTCCAACCCCACCAGCGAGTACAAATAACCAAACGGTGCTCTGGCACATTTGCAAGTGCAAAGTCGAACTGCTTTACACATGTGTAGACATGTGGTGCACTTACAGTAAAAGCAGTCGCCTACTTCTACCCACCATGATTATCATGGCCTGTACCACGTGTACTAGGGATGAACAAAAAATAAATAAATATCTAAAATTTGTAAACATTGTTATTACATACTTCTATATACACTGCGTGACATTGAAAATGGAACACCAAGAAATAGTGGCCAGAAAATATGCAAATTTCAGGGTAGACGCGCCTAACCGAGTTATGCAAATGATGTAAAATGCGCAGCTCTCGTGCGCACATGGAGTAAGATATAAGGGAAGGAACTTGCAGAAAGGACAGTATTCGTGTCGTTATTTCTTCAAGGAAAATCATTGTAGAAATTTTGTACTTGTGTCAAAAGACACGCGTAATAACAGAGAATGCCAGGTCATCGTAAACGGAGGCAGTTCAAGCAGACAGACGCTTTTACGAGGGGCATGGTGATCGGACTGAAAAGGGCAGGTTGGTCCATACGTCAAATCGCAGCTGATACACACCTTGGTGCGTCCACGGTGCACCGACTGTGGAGAAGATGATTGGAACAAGGAAATGTGGCAATTTATTGGAATGCCGGTGCAACCAGAGTGACGTCAGCACGTGTGGATCGGCGTATCCTTCGACAAGCAGTGGCGGCCCCACAAGCCACTTGTACCGTCATCCTGCAACATGTGCAAGACACCCTAGATCATTCCATCTCGACCAGAACCATTTCCCGTCGATTGGTTGCTAATGGCTTGCACTCATGCCGTCCGCTAAGAAGACTGCCATTGACCCTACCGAATAGGCGCCAACGTTTGGAATGGTGCCGGGCTAGATCGACGTGGATGACGGAATGGCACAGGGTCGTGTTCTCAGATGAGTCGCGTTTCTGCTTGTCCAGTGATAGTCGCCGTGTACGCGTGTGGCGTCGACGTAGAGAAAGGTCCAATCCGGCAGCAATTGTGGAACGCCCCACCGTGCGACAACGTGGAATCATGGTTTGGGGCGCAATCGCGTATGATTCCAGGTCACCTTTACTTCGTATTCAGGGCACTATGACGGCCCAACGATACGTTGATGATGTGCTGCGACCGGTGACACTCCCCTACCTTCAGGGGGTACCCAATGCCCTTTATCAGCAGGATAACGCCCGACCGCACACTGCTCGCATTAGCCAACAAGCTCTGCAAGATGTACAGATGCTTCCCTGGCCACCGTACTCTCCTGATCTCTCACCAATCGACCATCGTCTGGGACATCATTGGACGCCGTTTGCATGCCTTGCCACAGCCGCGTTCAGAAGACGAACTGTGGCAAATGGTTGAGAGGGAATGGAGAGCCATCCCTTAGGACGCCATCCGTACTCTGATTGACTCTCTACCTAGACGTGTTGCTGCGTGCATCGCCGTCCGCGGTGGTCCTACTTTCTACTAAGCCGACGCCGTTCTCGCTCTGTATTATGACTATCATTTTGAAATAAAGATCACTTATTGTTCGTCCCTGTCTCTCTCTGTCTGCCGAGTTTCATCACTTTCTGGCCACTATTTCTTGGTGTTCCATTTTCAATGTCACGCAGTGTATTTGTGTGAAAATAATATATAAATATATTCAATAAAATAATATTTGCATATCTGTATGAATTGCTCACAAAATGTAACATATAACTAATAAAAAGCAATATAAGGTTAAATTTTATATTTCGCAAACCAAATATTGCTTCATGAATAAATATTTCTTTATAAACATATTATAATTATAAAACGTCACTTGAAGTTACACCGCATGAGTTTCTTTTAAACGAAAAATCAAAATTTTTTATTTCAAGGTAAAATATCGACTATTTTTAACCTTTTTGGATGAGGTATGAAAGGGTGAATTATGAAGAGTAATGACGAACGGAAAAATACGTCCAGGGTAGCCTAGTGGACATGGCATCTGCCCGGTAAGCGGAACATTGTGGGTTCGATTCCCATCCCTGGACACTTTTATTTTCCGTTCGTCATTACTCTTCATAATTCACCCTTTCATACCTCATCCAAAAAGGTTAAAAATAGTCGATATTTTACCTTGAAATAAAAAAATTTGATTTTTCGTTTAAAAGAAACTCATGCGGTGTAACTTCAAGTGTTTTTTTTTACAATCACAGGCCGCAGTATATTATATTATATTATAATTATGAAAAAATAAATAGATAGAATAACTACATAGTTTTATAATAAATAACCTGTTAATTTTTTTAGGGATTTTTTTATAACTAACAAATAGCTTGCACCACGCTTATGAGTGCCAACAGCCTGAAACGCGTCCGTGGTTAGCTTTTCTTGATTAATCAAAAATGGGTATTTGGCCAATTCTGGAATAATTAAAAATCAACGAAAATAGTTGATATTTATTCCGATAGATGGCGCAAGCCATCAGCAACTTTCAGTTGCACGATAAGGAGATTCCTTTTTTGATAACAAATAGCTGTCATGTTGTAATTTGATATTATGCCTAACCAAATTTTGTTTCTTATATAAAGATATCTTTTATGAACATATTATATTTCAGTATGATATAGAGAGGAAAAATACATAGTTTATATAATAAATAACAAGCTAAATTATCATTACTAACTTATTTTCTATGCAATGAATTTTATTAATAATATTAATAATATTGTTGCATTGTCCTGGGGCTTCATGTCAATGTTAGATTGGTTCCATATCAAGATTACAAGTGAGATCAGAACATAGAGTAATCATGAAACAAAGTTATTTTTAAAATTTTACACAAATAAATTTACTGGCAATGCGTTTCTTTTAAATATCATCAAATATTATCTCTACAGACCTTACTGCAATGATATTAGTTATTGAATAAGGGGGCTTGGCTCATCAGTAGTGAACCCCCTCAGCGGTTTCGCCAAATTAATCTCTAGACCGCTCTACTATTGTATTGGACTGGTTTTGTTATATACCCTGTATTTTCTATTATTTTATTTCCAAAGCGCTATATACCGCAAGGGATATTTGCGCCAAACAAAGAGAAAAGTTTATTTACATAAGTTATTTACATTATTCAACGCATGAAAACATTAGAGAACCAGATTTTGTAGAAAGTTTAGAATGTATTTACAAAATGAATTGAACTTTAAATATGTTTTTTTATCGAAAATCAAATCGTTAAGTTCACAAACAACTAGTTCATTCTTCATTCTATAATCTTGAAATGCTGGGCAATCGATCAGTAGATGTCTTGAGGTAAATAAGGAAAGTTTTTTTTTTCTATCTTAAACTGAGAGATATCTAAACAGAATATTTACATATAAAACGCTAACGACACGTGACTAATGATGATAAACCGAGTAGACTACCACAGTTTATTCTGTGATAATATAATCACAAATATGTAAATGTAAATTCACACAATTGATCAGTATTCAATTTCCTTTTTTATATATAATTATATTTTCACTTATCTTTATACAGTCGATCCTCATTATAACGAACCATGGTGATATGAAATCATTTCTCTTTATATTGTATCGTAGAAAATCAAGTCTTTTTATATCTGGAGATGTGAAAGTATTTATTGATGACGTCAGCACGACTAGTCGACAATTATTAACAACTCAACAAAACTATCTACAGCTAGAGAATCTTGAGCAAGCAAGCAAATAAATATTTCGATTATTATCTTATATTGAATAATTAAATTAAATCTGTTTCCAAATATTTTCATTGAATAATTAAATTAATTTAAATAATAAATTATTTCTTCGCCACATAGCCTCCTCCTATAAAGAGCATCGACCCGATGCTCAGAAGGAGACTTACATCCTCAGTCTTAAGAACTAATACTATGGCCAGGGATATTTTCAGGCTGCGGTGGATGTCTTATTTCTGTTGAGATATCTTCATCATGTGGGCTTGTCAGGTCTATATTTACGTCAAGGTAGATTTTTATCATTTCTACTGTGGTCGGCAAGTGAGGATTTTATAACCTTGCGGCCTCACCTCCAATGTGGTCTATCATCTAGTTTTAATGGCGGGGCGTCCAGCTAGATCTTCTAGCAGGTGAGAAATGTTGTCTGTTTCGACCAGTAAATGAAGTAGGGTTTCGGTAGCGAGTGAAGGTTTTCCACGATGATTCGTCATTGGGCTCCTGAGATTCAGCTCGAGAGTTGTAGGATACCATTGTGTCTTGCTTTCTTTGGAAATAATCATTTCTCCTTTCCTCATTGTATCTCTTCCTGTCGCGGCAATAGCAGACGACGTGACCTGGAAGTCCGCACTAGAAACAGATTGGCTTTCCCTCAGTGGTTTGTCATTTGTTTGTGTCGCGACTTCCTCCTTGCTTTCGGTAATGAGGTTCAGGATGCGGTCGTATCGTTTGGGCCTCGTATCAAGTATTTGATTCCGGCCTGGATGCTTGAGGGGGACTTATTGTAGGTTCTGATCTAGGTGCCAAGGTCTTTACATCTCTTCTCTCACTAAATCTTCAATGGCAGCGATTTTAGGCTCTTCTTGAGGAGAGTGCAATGCTTGCTGTATCTCCTCGTGGACAATTTTTCGGATCAGCGATGGCAGATCTTCTCCGTCATCCTGGTCACAGAGAGAGGCTACATTTGGTAGGCGCTCGTACCTGGCTGGGGTAATTCGCCTACAACGGAGCGCTTCAACACGGCGACATTCTGTAATGAATTGATCGGTGCTTTGTACATCCCTCGGTAGGAGTGCTTGATAAAGCTTTTCAGCTATCCCCTTCATGAGGTGCGAGATTTTATCTTCCTCGCTCATTTGAGGATCAACCTCTTTGCACAAACACAGGACATCCTGGATATAAAATTCGGTACTTTCACCTTTTAGTTGCCCCCGTGTTTCAAGTTTCTTCTCCGCTTGCAATTTTGAATTTTCTTTTTTTCCGAACACATTCTCTAATTGAGATGTGAATTCCTTCAAAGTCTGGATGCTTTCTTCGTTGTTTTCAAACCATTTTAGAGCAGTTCCAGACAGATAAAAATAAACTCATGTCAATGGTTGTACTTTGCCACACGTGCATACCCTTTTAAACCATTTTTGGAGATCTTCACCATCCTCCCTGGAGAAAATGGAAGGGTTCCTTGGCAGATGTTGAACAAAGTAGTTGCTTACCTGGGTACCTTCCTTCTTTACATTCATAGTAGTTTCTTCTGGTTCAACAGAAT
This sequence comes from Cordylochernes scorpioides, assembly GCA_030710605.1. NCBI lineage: Eukaryota > Metazoa > Arthropoda > Arachnida > Pseudoscorpiones > Chernetidae > Cordylochernes > Cordylochernes scorpioides. Next base: position 56,872,907 of record CP092885.1, on the reverse strand, counting down.
CAATTTTTCTTTTATTTCTTAATGGGTATCGGTCCAGTCTCTCCACCAATTGTATCGTAGAAAATTAAGCCTTTTTATATCTGGGGATGTGAAAGTATTTATTGATGACGTCAGTACGACAAGTCGACAATTATTAACAACTAGACGAATGGCCCGGGCAACGCCCGGGGTTTACCCGAGTGCGAATATATTTTAAAAACGTTGACTTGGGTGGTCGCTATTAACAGGGTGGTCTGTATAGACAGGTGGATGTATCACACAGCTGATAACAGGGTTGTCTAGAGTGGTCGCTATAGACAGGGTGGTCTGTATAGACAGGTGGATGTATCACACTGCTGATAACAGGGTTGCCTAAGGTGACCGCTATAGACAGGGTGGTCTGTATAGACAGGCAGCTGATAACAGGGTTGTCTAGAGTGGTCGCTATAGTCAGGGTGGTCTGTATAGACAGGTTTATGAGAGAGGCAAACTTACACAAAAAAAAATAAAAAAATAAAAAAATAAATAAAATAAAATAAAAAAAAATAAAAAATAAATAAATAAAAAATAAAAAAAAATAAAAATAAATAAAAAAAATAAAAAAAAAATTTAAAAAAATAAATAAAAAAATAATAAAAAAAATAAAAAATAAATAAAAAATAAATTTAAAAAAATAAATAAAAAATAAAAATAAATAAATAAATAAATAAAAAATAATAAAAAACAATAAATAAATAATAAAAAAATAAAAAGAATATTACGCCTCTAAAATAGTTTTATAATTTGATAACAGATGGCGCTCTAGTACATCGTATCTACAGCCAATGAGCGCGCATTCTATCCGTGAGCTTCAGACAAAGCTTCAGACAAACAAACAGACAGAATAAGGCAAATATATAAGTTGATTCAACAAAACTACCTACAGCTAGAGAATCTTGAGCAAGCACGAAAAGAAATATTTCAATCATTATTTTATATTTAATAATTAAATTGAATCTGTTTCCAAATATTTCATTGAATAATTAAATTAAATTAAATAATAAATTATTTTTTCGCCACAATCTACTTATATATTTGCCTTATTCTGTCTGTCTGTCTGAAGCTCACGGATAGAATGCGCGCCCATTGGCCGCCAGCAAACACGTGACCTCCCTGCCCGCCCCCCTCTAGACAACCCTGTTATCAGCTGTGTGTTACATCCACCTGTCTATACAGACCACCCTGTCTATAGCGACCACCCTAGACAACCCTGTTATCAGCTGTGTGATACATCCACCTGTCTATACAGACCACCCTGTCTATAGCGACCACCCTAGACAACCCTGTTATCAGCTGTGTGATACATCCACCTGTCTAAACAGACCACCCTGTCTATAGCGACCACTCTAAACAACCCTGTTATCAGCTGTGTGATACATCCACCTGTCTATACAGACCACCCTGTCCATAGCGACCACCCTAGACAACCCTGTTATCATCAGTGTGATACATCCACCTGTCTATACAGACCACCCTGTCTATAGCGTTCACCCTAGACAACCCTGTTATCAGCTGTGTGATACATCCACCTGTCTAAACAGACCACCCTGTCTATAGCGACCACCCTAGACAACCCTGTTATCAGCTGTGTGATACATCCACCTGTCTATACAGACCACCCTGTCTATAGCGTTCACCCTAGACAACCCTGTTATCAGCTGTGTGATACATCCACCTGTCTATACAGACCACCCTGTCTATAGCGACCACCCTAGACAACCCTGTTATCAGCTGTGTGATACATCAACCTGTCTATACAGACCACCCTGTCTATAGCGGTCACTTTCGGCAACCCTGTTATCATCAGTGTGATACATCCACCTGTCTATACAGACCACCCTGTCTATAGCGGTCACTTTCGGCAACCCTGTTATCAGCTGTGTGATACATCCACCTGTCTAAACAGACCACCCTGTCTATAGCGACCACTCTAGACAACCCTGTTATCAGCTGTGTGATACATCCACCTGTCTATACAGACCACCCTGTCTATTGCGACCACCCTAGACAACCCTGTTATCAGCTGTGTGATACATCCACCTGTCTAAACAGACCACCCTGTATATAGCGGCCATTCTAGATAACCCTGTTATCAGCTGTGTGATACATACACCTGTCTATAGCGGCCACTCTAGACAACCCTGTTATCAGCTGTGTGATACATCCACCTGTCTATACAGACCACCCTGTCTATAGCGGTCACTTTCGGCAACCCTGTTATCAGCTGTGTGATACATCCACCTGTCTAAACAGACCACCCTGTCTATAGCGACCACTCTAGACAACCCTGTTATCAGCTGTGTGATACATCCACCTGTCTATACAGACCACCCTGTCTATAGCGACCACCCTAGACAACCCTGTTATCAGCTGTGTGATACATCCACCTGTCTAAACAGACCACCCTGTCTATAGCGACCACTCTAGACAACCCTGTTATCAGCTGTGTGATACATCCACCTGTCTATACAGACCACCCTGTCTATAGCGACCACCCTAGACAACCCTGTTATCATCAGTGTGAAACATCCACCTGTCTATACAGACCACCCTGTCTATAGCGACCACTCTAGACAACCCTGTTATCAGCTGTGTGATACATCCACCTGTCTATACAGACCACCCTGTCTATAGCGGTCACTTTAGACAACCCTGTTATCAGCTGTGTGATACATCCACCTGTCTATACAGACCACCCTGTCTATAGCGGTCACTTTAGGCAACCCTGTTATCAGCAGTGTGATACATACACCTGTCTATACAGACCACCCTGTCTATAGCGACCACCCTAGACAACCCTGTTATCAGCTGTGTGATACATCTACCTGTCTATACAGACCACCCTGTCTATAGCGGCCACCCTAGACAACCCTGTTATCAGCTGTGTGATACATCTACCTGTCTATACAGACCACCCTGTCTATAGCGGCCACCCAAGACAACGTTTTTGAAATATATTCGCACTCGGGTAAACCCCGGGCGTTGCCCGGGCCTTTCGTCTAGTATATACAAGGTATGTCCCATAAGTTCCCGGACTGGGTCCATAAAAAAATAAATAAATGAAAAATGTAAATGAATTTGACTGTTTATTATAGAAAAAATATCTGGCTACCCGGTGGTACCAATATCGAGGCGGTACGTGCACGCGCCCCAAAGTTATTCTAATTTATTCAAAGGTTACACATAGCGCTGCGGCGATTTTACGATGGAACGAAAATTGAAGCAGAGGATTTGCATAGAATTTTGTGTGAAACTTCAAATATCAGCAACCGAAACTTTTTAAATGCTTAATAAAGCATTCCCCAAAGAGAACAATTGTTTTTGAATGGCATTCTAGATTTAAAGCTGGCAGAATTTCCATTGAAGCTGATCTTCGTCAAGGACGCCCAAAAATTTCAAAGGACTGATGAAAATGTGCAAAAAATCACCGATTTGATAAAAGAAAATCCTCGAACCACTTTGCTGGAGCTAGAGCAAGACACAGGCATCTCTAAAACAACGATTGGAAGGATCGTAACCAAATCAAAAAGACTCCTGCAAAATTCATCCCAAGATTCATCACTAATGAGCAAAAACTGTGTCGGCTTGCAACCTGTGAGGACATGTTGGAAATGACAAGAACGTATCCGGAATGAAAAGACAAGATAATCACAGGCTACGAGACATGAGTCTATGGCTATGATCCTGAAACCAAGCATCAATCTGCCGAGTGGAGATGTCAGGGTGAGCTTAGACCCAAAAAATCCAGATTATTGAAATCCAGAAACAAGGTGTTGCTGGTCGCTTTTTTGGATAAAAAGGGCATTTTTCATCACGAGTATCTTCCTGCAGGCCAAACAGTTATCAAGGATATGTATTTGGGCATTCTTCGCCGTCTAAGGGAAGCGATTCGAAAAAAAAAAGGCCAGAAAAATGGACTAATGGTGGCTGGATCCTACACCATGACAATGCTCGCCCTCACACAGCGCACTTGATGACTAGCTTTTTGGCGAAAAACGGGACACAAATCCTACTTCAACCACCCTATTTCCCAGACATCGCACCAAATGACTTTTTCCTGTTCCCCAAACTTAAAGCAGTTCTAAAAGGAAGACATTTTGACACCAGGGATGACATAATAGAAAAATCGCCGTTAGCATTGAAGAGCATTCCAAAAGAGGCTTATAAAAACTGTTTCGACAATTGGGAGAAACGATGGCGCTGGTGCGTTGAAGCAAGGGGGGATTACTTTGAAAAGTTTTAATAAAAAAAAATTCAAAAAAATCTTACCTTTTTTTTTATGGACCCAGTCCGGGAACTTATGGGACATACCTTGTATATAACCCCAAACATTGAGAATATTCCAAAAATAATAATTCCTTGATCACACGATAAAAATAATTGCAGTCAATGAAAATAAAAACAAATTAAATTATTATTTAAATATATTTTAACAATTTCTTAGATCATATCGTTTTATAATATTTTATATTGATTTTTAAAATCGAGATATTATATTGATAATATAAAATTATAAATTAAAATTAAAAACAAATATTAAAGACCATTTACAAGAATAATACCAAACGATATATTCACAGAATTAATTCCAAAAGAATTAAACCAGCCACAAGGCCATATCTTCTGCTATATATGAAGGCTGCACGATTTATATAAATTGAAATTGCTTACGACACTGTTGCCAGTTCAATCTATCGAAGGAATTGTTGCATGGACCATTTGACCACTCATTATATATCCCTTCATCTGCAATATTTCCTAAGCCTAACTTTATGAGCTGTAACTGATTAAATCTAATTTCTATTCCAATTTTTCCTTTTACGCCTTTGTTTTAAAACGATAAAATTGTGTAAATTTATTCATGTGTATTAATCTCAAATTGAACTTGAATTTTATTATAAATAAATATATATATAATATTCAATATATATCATATTTTGTAATATATTTATTTTTAGGAAATTATAATTTCACAAATAATCGCCTAATATTTCCTAGATTGTTGCATATCTCTTCTTTATGTAAATAAGTTATTATTGTTTTGATGAATAAATATATTGTTTAATAATATAACCATTGTCATAGCGCTATCACTAAAAATTATAAAGATATTTCAACGTTTAAAAGAAATATTCGTCCTTTATTGATTCTATTCTATTTCTTATATATATATATATATATGTATTTTAAAAATAGGGGCTTATTTTGGATTGTAATAAGATTATTTATTAATCCGATATTTCGATGGACCAATCTTCCATCTTTTACGAGGTATTTTGCCGTGGCTCACCTGGGACACGCGACCTGCTCCGTGCTTCACGGCAAAAAAACCTCGTAAAAGATGGAAAATTTGTCCATCGAAATATCGAATCAATAAATAATCTTATTACAATCCAAAATAAGCCTTATTTTTAAATATACATATATTATGGATTGCTCTATATTCAGAATATATATATATGTAGTAATCCCGATGTGGAATGTACTGGGCAGTCGTGGTCGTGGGTGCGTGATGGGATTCCCGCACTGGGACAGCAAGAGACAGAGGCAGGTCTAGATGGTAGCTCCAAGAGGTAGAGGTAGACCACGGACGAAGGCAGTCGAACCACGGGCGCCACGGATGCCTTAAGCCTACGCGGATAGAAGGGGGGTGAGAGATCCGACCGACCGTATAACGGCGTCACTCTGAAAACAACTACCTTTGTCTCTTTTCTGGGGCTTTTATATTGGACGCCCGCATATGGTAGTGAGTCCTGATTGGTTCCTATAATCACGCCACCTTCTTGGCGCCAGGTTGTTTTTGTCGTCTGGCCTTTGTCGTCGTGTAGTTTACCTTTACCTCTTTGTTTTATTTGTCACTTCCATTGTTACAAGGTCGATACATAATTTTTTATAGATATGGTGTTATAATAAATATTAGAAGAAGGTTGTGATCTATCTAACTCAAAATATACTATATATATATATATGGCACGTTATATTATAATTAATTATTTCAAACTGTCCTCTTACTTATTGTTTGCGGAAGAGCATTGCTCGATACAAATATTTATATGCAATTCAGCAGTCCTAGAAGCATATTCCACGGTTTTCTTGAATACAATCTATGATATTCCACCTCTTAGTGTAGTATATATAAAAGCAGAATCATCCAATACAGCATTAGAGCTCTAAGAATCGGTCTGGTAGATTAAATTGTCGAAACCACTGAAAGGGTTCACCACTGATAAGCCAAGCCCTCCCAATATTTTTTCATCGTAGTAAGGACAGTAGAAGTTTGTTTTATGTTTAAAAGAAAAATAAGTGCTTTATTGTTACCATTTTTTATGTATTTCAGTACATTTATGGTAGAATATTCAGTAGTTATTTGATTTATGTTAAAAGAAACATACCCGTCGAAAATAGTTCAAATTTATTAAAACAGATGGCGCGCGCTAATGCATCATAGAAATGTCTTACTGGCTTTTCTACGATGGCACTGCACCCTCCAATGTATTGGATATGTAAACAGAATCTCCCAATACAATAATAGAGATTTAAAAAGCAGCATGGTTGATTCAACAAGCGAAATTGTTGGCTGGGTTCCCCACTGATGACCCAAGCCTTCCCATAAATTTTTAATCGCAGTAAGGACAGTAATATATTTGTTTTAATAAAGAAAGAATTCGCACTTTTTTAGTTTCAGTTTTTATATATAGATGGCGTACTAATATCTCACGTTCATCTAATACAATATTTGACTAATTCCCTAAACATCTTCTTTGGAAAAGTTCAATATTATCTGAACCTGATCTGGCGACTTAGCAACGATATATTATTGTATTGATATAGTTTTATTTATTTTGAAAATAGAGCAATCCATACTTAAATCATTAGATAGTAAAAGGGCATATATTGGATTGAATAAAAGATTTATTTGCCAATATTTCGGCTGGCTGAACGTCAACCTTTGTCGAGGCATATGAGTTTGTTTAAACAAAAGTGTAATGCCTCGATAAAGATTGGCGTTCAGCCAGCCGAAATATTGACAAATAAATATTTTATTCGATCCAATATATGCCTTTTTACTATCTAAGTTTTATTTATATTACAAAAACATCTTCGAGATATTTATTTTAAATTTAATCTTATATAACGAGGAGCTTTCGGAAGTTGTTTTCCTTTTTCAGTTTAATTATAGAAAGACATTGTTACAGATTATTAACCAGTTGATTCTATTTTTGAAAGAGTTGTATAAAATGTAATTAATAATTACCTTGTTCAAATTAAAGATACTTCGGCTAGTAATTATTTTTTATTGTCTTCACCTATCGACAAGATCTTTTGTCCTCGTCAGGAGCGAACAAAAATCAAAACAATTGGCAAAGCGTTAAAAATTATTTTATGGCTGCAAGTGCGTTCTTACGCGATATTTCAAATTTTGTAGAACATCTAAAGCACGAGTAGAAAAAAAATATATATATAAGAACGTCCTTGCAGCCTTTGAATAATTTTTAACGCTTTGCCAAATATTTATATTTTTGTTCGCTCCTGACGAGGACAAAATAATTTTGTCGAAACGCCGAGATAATAAAAAAGATTTACTGGCTGAAGTATCGTTAATTTGAAGAACTATGAATGCCGGCCAAGCAGCCTATATCTTTATGATAATAATTACCTGATTTAGAAAACTGGTTTCTGATATGTATATATGTATAATGGATTATTCTTGATGAAAAACAAAACAACTTGATGAACAAAAACATAGGATCCCATGTAAAAGATGCAATGTATCCTACATTGGAGAGACAGGCCGTTTCCTTGGGACCAGACTCCAAGAACACAAATATTCTTGGAAGTATGCAAAGGAAAGGTTTGCCATGGTGGAGCATGGTCTCCGATCGGGACATCAGCCAGATTGGGAAAATACTTCCACTATTTACAGGGGCATCCAGAACTCGCACCAGAGAAGGTTCCTGGAGGCCATAGCATCAATGAAGGACCCTGCTAGTGTAAATAGATACGAAGAAATCCCCTTACCTTATTTGTCTCTTTGATGATGGAACTTTCAGTTTCACACGATAAGGAGATGCCTTTTTCTTAATATATCTATCTATTAGATTAATTATATTGATATTTACATATTGGATAATTCTTGATATTTTATATACACTCATTAAGTAAGTTACACCTCTTAACATGTATATCAGGATTCAGACAATAACTCTGAAAGATATTACAGTAATTTTATTGAAGACACACGGGATAACCAAGTGTGAACAAAGTCTGTATCCTTAAAAAGAAGTGAAGAAAACTGGCGATATCAAATAATTTCCAATTCATTAAATTTTGTACATTAGTGCATAGCTTCTGATTATTCTTGATATAATACATATATATATTGAATAACTCTTGATATATTATATACATATATATTGGAATAGACTTGCTATATATACATATTGGATCATTCTTATTTATTTTTATTTATTGTTACAAAAGCACGAAGTCCAAAGGACTATTGTGCTGTGCTAGTATCATTTACATATATATGATTAATTATTTACACGATGGATTAGTATTGTTTTGTAAATTATTGTGCAAATAGTTCTAAACTTAACAAAGTTCTCATAAGACAGAGTATATACACAAAGAGAATTTGGTAATGTTTCAAAGTATCTACATACAATTTGATTAGTCAGAGGGCAAGATAAAAGAAGATGCTCTGGTGATTCAACATCTAAGCGGCATTCACATGTTGGATCATTGATAGCATTCAGTTTGAATAGGAAACTTAAGAAGGGTCCTTTGCCAGTTAAGAATAAAGTAGTGAATTTATCAGAAGAAATGAAATTTGGGACAGCAATTGGAAAGAATTTCTTGAACAGTTCATTAGATTGAGAAAGATAAAACTTAAATTTTAGATCCAGATATAGTTTGTTTAATTCTTTTTGAAGGGGTTTTTTGAGTGTTCGATCTGTGAGAGAATTTGTCATATTATACTTTGTTTGTGATAACTCAAGATAATCGGACAGTAAAGGGGTTTTCGCTAGTATATGTGTGATGTAAGAAGATGAAGTCCTATAAGCATGAATGCATCTAATAAGAATTTGATATTGTATAGAATTCAACTTGGATCTTTTTGCTGCAGTGATAAAAGGAAACCAAATATTTGATGCATAGCTTATTGTAGAGCGTATCATCGCTTTATATAAGATCAATCTACGCCGAGTATCAATGCCCCAAGTACGTGCACATAATGAGAATAATATATTCTTAAGTTTCGTAGCTTTCATAATTATATTGTCAACATGTGTTCCAAAATTAATCTTATTCCTTTGTCTATGATTTTTAAAAATAACTCCCAAAATTTTAACAATTGATATCATACACATATATACTTAAAAGATTAATTTATATAAATATATATACAAATTTGATCATACTTGATATATATACATTAAATTTTCCATTCCAGTAAGGGCTGTCTTATACGAGTCTACGCGTCTATAATTTGCGTTTGGAATTTTAATAACAGATGGCGTGCTAATGCATCATTATATATATATATATATATATATATATTAATTGAATAGACAAAAGAATTGCTATAAATTATTAAATAAAAACAAACGATAGCAATGCGTCTCTTTATATAAAGAGACGCATTGCTATCGTTTGTTTTTATTTATTAATTGAATAGCATATTATGGATCAAAAATAAAATAAACATTTTATTTAATATAAATGTCAAAATTTCAATAGGCTATAGGCCTAACTTCATCAGGGCGTTTCTTGTTTTTGAACTGCTTTGGTTCATCACGTGATGCTTTCACGCGACGATATATAAATATTTGTAACTCTGTGGGGATAAAATTTAAAATATATACACACAAAAATATTAATAAGAATAGACTATATATGTACATTTATAAAAATTAAAAATAATATATGAGATTCCTAATAAGTATATATATAATAAAATAATTTTAAATCGATTTGAACTGTATATATAACGGAGGTATGTCAATTTTTCTATTAATACTGTTGGTATCTTTCATTGAGGTCCAACTTTCTAAAAAGAGTCTTGAATGTTTATCTTGAATGTTGTTATATATAATTTCTGTTTTTTCAAAATTTGGTATATGGTCCTGTTTGAGTGCGTGATCTACTAAAAGTGATAATGGGCTATGGTTTTTAAAAGCTGTTTTGTGTTGATTTACTCTTTCTTCAAGAGTTTTACCGGTTTCTCCTATGTATGTTGCAGGGCATGATTTGCATGGAATGCGATATACTATGTTTGATTTAAATTGATGAATGCTATTATGTTTAGTGTTTGGATGGCGTAGAATTTCTTTCAGATTTGCTGTGGTTTTGTATCGGGTTTTGATATTGTAATTTTTAAGTATTCTTGTTATTCTTTCAATGCCATAATTGTATGGCAGTGCACAGTATTTATTCGGTTCTTCACTATTGTTTGTAGGACTGTTGGTGGGTCTATATATATGTTTCTTGATGAAATTTGAAGGATATTCATTATTTTTCATCTCATTGTAAAATATGTTTTGTTCAGCTTTATTATTTTTAATATTTGAGGAGCAATGGGTGGAAATTCTTTTTGATAGTGTTTTTATAACGGATATTTTATGATTAATGGGGCCAAATGAATTAAAATTGAGATATTTGCCTGTATGCGTTGGTTTTCTATATATACTGGTTTCTATTTTGCTATTTATTCTGGTGAGCTTGATGTCTAAGAATGCCAAAGTGCTGTTATTTTCTATTTCGTATGTAAAGGTTAAAAATGGCTTTAAACCTTTGAGGAAGGTTAGAATATTGTCGAGGTTGCTATTTTGACTGATGCAAATGATGTCGTCAATATATCGTTTCCAGGCTATTATTTTGAGATGTTTGGTTGAAATGATAATATTGTCAATATGATTTATATAAATATTGGCGAGGGAAGAAGAAATTGGGTTGCCCATTGGAAGGCCTTTAATCTGTTTATAATGCTGGTTTTTGTAACTGAAATAACTGAAGGATAAACATAAGTCGAGTAATTCTTTAAGTGCTTCTTTAGGAATTGTTAAATTAAGTTGTGGATTGGTGTCTATAAATTTTGAAAATTCACTGATGGCTTCCTTATGTGGGATCGACGTGTATAAAGTTTCAACATCAAATGAAACCATGTGGTAATTTTGGGGTATCGCTATTCCTTGCATAATCTCTACCACTGATGTGGCGTTCTGAACGGTGTGGGGGAGAAATTTCTGAAACGGCGATATTATTGTTGAGAGATATTTAGCTAACGGATGATTGGTGAACCGGTGTATGAGACTATGGGACGAAGTGGGCTATTGGTTTTATGAATTTTCGGTAAACCATAGAATATTGGTAGATCACATTTTGATGCTTTGATTTTTTCAACAACTTTGTTGTCTAATTTGTGCGTGCGTTTTATTCTATTCAAATTTCTGTTGAAATCTTTTATCATATTCTGTAGAGGATTAATAGTTAACAGTTCGTATATTTCTTTGTCTTGAAGTAATTGCTGGATTTTGCTGTCATAGTCTGCTATGTCCATTATCACTGTGTTTTTACCTTTGTCAGAAGGAGAAATTATAATATTATTATTTTCTTTCAAGAAACTGATGGCTTTTCTTTCATCATGATTTATATTGGTCTTGTTCTGGCGATTCAGATTTTTCAGAATAGGAATGACTTCTGTTCGGATCTTTTCCTTGTTTGATTCTGCAAGGTGTTTGATTGAGGTCTCTATTGATGCAATTGTTCTAGGGATATCGAGTTTCTGGGAAGGAACAAAGTTGAGGCCTTTGGATAGTAGAGATATGGCTTCTGAGGGAATGGATTGTTTCGATAAATTGATCACATTGTTATTGGTTGTGCTTTGGATTTGGGGTTATTCAATTTTTGCAATTGGTTGTTGCGTACCTTCGTTCTTATATTCACACATTTCGCGTCTATATATTCTACTAGCATAGTAAAATGAGAATCGTCGATTAGGTCTTGAAGCCTGGGTATGAGTGCATTGATATTTAATTCTATTTTATGTATATTATAGTGACAGTTCTTGATCCTTGCATTGGTGAGTTTTTTGCTAGTTTGTAACAATATTTTCCGGGAATAGTTTGTGCGAACGGGATCTTTTAGAATGAGTGAAGGAGGAATTATCTGTCTCGAAAGGCATTGGTGATTGAACGCTAAATGTTGCTTCCAGTGGTTTAGCGATAATCGCAGTTTTTCAAATCTTCTTGCTTGCTTGCAATATATATATATTAGATAATAAAAGGCATATATTGGATTTAATAAAATATTTATTTTGCCAATATTTCGGCTGGCTGAACGCCAACCTTTATCGAGACATTACATTTTTGTATACACAATGTAATGCCTTGATAAAGGTTGGCGTTCAGCCAGCCGAAATATTGGCAAAATAAATATTTTATTAAATCCAATATATGCCTTTTATTATCTAATAAATTAAGTATGAATTGCTCTATTTTCAAAAAATATATATATTTTTTTTTATTTATTTATTTTCTAACTAATTCAACCTCCAATAAGGGAGACTCTCTTAATGATCGACCATTTCATTAACATCTAAAATAACTAGTACCTAATTTGATTTAATCTTAAATATGAAATGGCGATTTTCTTGTAAAAGACAAGTTTAGTGAACTAAAGAAGGAACTGTGAAGATCCACAAACCAACTTCTATAAAGATCAATACCAGAGGAATCCAGAAGTATTCAGATTCCGGTGACTAGAGAATTGCTATGGTACATCCAAGAGGTATAGTAGATTCGATTGAACATCGATTATAAGTCAGTATTGATTTAACATTACATAGATCAATTCCTTCTAGAACCAATTTTAAATCTCCTATATAGGTAACCCCATTAAATTTTGAATAGACCTTGTCTTTTATTCCAATTTTTGAAACTTAATTTAATATTCCTTTTTTTAAAGAAAATGTATTCGTTTTAGGGAAGTTATTAAATCAATTTATTTTTGTTGTTTTTCTTGATACGGATGAAATTACTCGTTTCTTTCAAGACGAGAACAATGCCATATATTATTAGAGATGTTGGCTTTAGTGTTTTTCTTATTGCTTTATTGAGAAAACGTAATGTAATGGTCTCTCTTTAATGGATAACACAAGAAAATATGGAAGAGTATAATAGATAATGGTTTACTATAGTCAACGTGTGTTTTAATTATAGTAATGATTTACTATGGTCATAGCTCACTATAGAAATGGTTTTCTATAGTCATGGTTCATTATAGTCATTGTTCACTATAGTCATTGTTTACTATACTAACGGTTTACTATAGAAATGGGTTACTATAGAAATTGTTTACTATAGCGATGATTCAATATTGCCATGGTCCACCATGGCAATGTTTTACTATAATTGTGGTTCACAATAACAATAGTTCAATATAGTCATGGTTCATTATAGCTATTGTTCACTATATTCGTGGTTCACTATAGTCATGGTTTACTATAGTTATGGTTCACTATAGCAATGGTTTACTATAATCGTGTTTCACTATAGTTATGGTTTATTATAGACATGGTTTACTATAGTTGTGGTTCACTATAGCAATGGTTTACTATAATCGTGTTTCACTATAGTTATGGTTTTTTATAGACCTGGTTTACTATAGTTGTGGTTCACTATAGCAATGTTTTATCATAAACGTGGTTCATTATAGTTATGGTTCACTATAGCTATGCTACACTATAGTCATAGTTCACTATTGCAATGGTTCAATGTAGCAACGGTTTACTAAAGCCATGGTTTACTATAGCCATGGTTCACTATAGCAATGGTTTACTATAATCGTGTTTCACTATAGTTATGGTTTATTATAGGCATGGTTTACTATAGTTGTGGTTCACTATAGCAATGTTTTACCATAAACGTGGTTCATTATAGTTATGGTTCACTATAGCTATGCTACACTATAGTCATAGTTCACTATTGCAATGGTTCAATGTAGCAATGGTTTACTAAAGCCATGGTTTGCTATAGCCATGGTTCACTTTAGCAATGGTTTACTATAATCGTGTTTCACTATAGTTATGGTTTATTATAGACATGGTTTACTATAGTTGTGGTTCACTATAGCAATGTTTCACCATAAACGTGGTTCATTATAGTTATGGTTCACTATAGCTATGCTACACTATAGTCATATTTCACTATTGCAATGGTTCAATGTAGCAATGGTTTACTAAAGCCATGGTTTGCTATAGCCATGGTTCACTTTAGCAATGGTTTACTATAATCGTGTTTCACTATAGTTATGGTTTATTATAGACATGGTTTACTATAGTTGTGGTTCACTATAGCAATGTTTCACCATAAACGTGGTTCATTATAGTTATGGTTCACTATAGCTATGCTACACTATAGTCATATTTCACTATTGCAATGGTTCAATGTAGCAATGGTTTACTAAAGTCATGGTTCACTATAGCAATGGTTTACTATAGTCGTGTTTCACTATACTTATGGTTTATAATAGACATAGCTTACTCTAGCTATGGTACACTATAGTCATAGTTCACTATAACCATAATTCACTATAGCAATGGTTTACTACAGTCATATGTTTCACTATAGTTGTGGTTTATCATAGACATGATTTACTATAGCTATCGTTCACTATAGCCATAGTTTACTATTGCAATGGTTTGCGGTAGCAATGGTTTACTATAGCCATGGTTTACTACAATCATATGTTTCACTATAGTTATGGTTTGTTATAGAGAGGGATTACTTTAGCTATGATCAATATAGTCATAATTCACTATAGCCATAGTTCACTATGTTCAAATCAATAAGCTTGAGGGATAAGTCTCTTTCAAATACGTTTATTTCAAGCTTTCGAGCATTACCGCCCTTCGACAGGGTTGTGCCCGAAAGCTTGAAATAAACGTATTTGAAAGAGACTTATCCCTCAAGCTTATTGATTTGAACATAATATTATGGGATTACCTATTAATTCATAGTTCACTATACCAATGTTTCACTATATAAATGGTTTACTATAGCCATAGTTCACCATAGCAATGGTTTAATACTGTCATATGTTTCACTATATCCATAATTCAATACATCAGATATATTTGTGGATTATTTTAGGCTTTTTCTAAGGGACTATTCTCTGTTATCTCATTTAATTATAGTTTACCATTTTTATTTTTACATTCTTTTAAATGAATGATGTGTGATGATAACGTTGATAAATACAAGTTCCACAGACCTAGGTTACCTTCAGGTTAAGCAACCAGACGACCACCTCCGATAATTGCTTCAGAACTTTGTTTATTGATTATCTAATTTATCCAATTATCAAATTATATAATCAATAGGGTGTGGTGATATATAATCTTCATTCTCCCATATTCTATGCAAATTGCTCGAGATTATTAATATAACTTATAAATATAGAGTGAAACCTTCTTATATAGCGAACCGTAATGGCATCAAACATTTGGATCTTTATCTAGCGCCATGGGTTACTATATTATTATATTTTGAAGATATCTTTGGAGCTCCTGTTGAATGAGGTGGTGAGAAACAGAGCTTGAGCGTTTGCGTTGTTCAAATTTTGGAAGACAGCTGAAGAGAAAAGGAAGCTATATACATGATCTAATTGATGTAAATAATTATATGTAAGTAATTTTTGTCAGGACTAGAATGACGAATCATGTATGGGACTTTGATTCCAGTAAAAGGCTTGTTGCTGCTGTTGTATATAGTCACAGTGTAGAAAATACTATACTATACCTACTACTTATAGGTTTCTCTCTGTATTCTTAGTTCTCTTCTCTTCAATTACTCTGTAAACTGGTGAATCCTTTATAGGACGAGAGGTCCTCAATAAAGGCTTTTGTTGTTGTTGTATATTTTGAAGATATTTTAAGTTCATTAGAGCTGAATAGTCATGATACCTCATGAATATTTATTGCCTAGTTTTGGGCTATACCTATGTTTCAAAGGTGGAAAGCTTTAAACGTAATTTACCCTTTGTCGATCAATTATGTTTTGAAACATATACACGCATAAACAAAACTCAGGAAGTGGAAAGTCTTTTATGTCGATTCTCGTGTGTTTTTTTTTTCTTTTTAGGATACAGAAGCAATTTTGTTCATACTTGGTTATCTCAGGTGTCTTTAATAAAGATCACTGTGTGTATCAAATATCTTTAAGAGTTATTGTCTCAATCTCGATATGCATGTTAAAAGGTACAACTTTCTTAAGTTTTTTCCTCATGAGTGTATATTAGAATTAAGGGGAGGATATTCTAAGTTTATTAAAGTTGAAGCCTCATTAAACCTGAAAAAGGTTATTTACATAATGGCTACCTACAGTTGCTATTTTCAAAGGTAGAATGCCTTAAACCAAGTTTGTCTTATGTCGATATAGTATGATTTGAAACATAAAAATGTATAAGGAAGACGATTTGCTTGAATATAAACGCATGGACAAAACTTAAGGAAGTTATAACTTTTAGTATGTATATCAGGATTAAGACAATAATTCAAATTAATTTTAGTGACTATTATTGAAGATACACAATATAACTAAGTTTGAACAAAATTTATTCTGCATTCTTCTAAAAAAAAATAAAAACGACTTACGATTCCAAAACCTTCCAATTTCTTTTTTTACATGAATGTATGTTTCAAAACATGAGGATTAACAAAAGACAAACTCATTTTTAATATTTGGCAATATACGTCACACAGTATTCTTTATGAAATTTGATAAGTGTATAATTAATTATAAGACAACTTATAATAAAGAAATACTCTATATTTCAGGTTCGATATCATGAAAATTTGCTATATATATCTCGTTGGCTTTTATAGCGATTGTGTTATTGTTATGTAATTATAAATTCTAATATATGATTTTATTCTGAATATAAAGCAATCCATATTATTTAGACAATATATGTCTTTTTATTATCTAATATAAATTTATATATACATTATTAAGCAATTATGTTATGTTTTTATATTTAAAACGCTCTTTAATTGAAACGACCATCAATTAAAAGTATAAATTAAAGATAAAACTATATATACTTATATTGATTCTAATAATAAAAGGTTATAACAATGTTTAAAAAGTGCTAAACCTTAGGTTTGGTAGAGTTCTAATAGGAGGAAACGGAAGTACCACTACATGATAAGATAAAATAACAAAGGTGGAGATGAAAACTTTGGAATCTATTTCGTAATTCTAAAATAGACGAATGTTATAAACCGTTGTTTTTCGAAAGCCGCCATCCAGGATTGAATCCCGCATTGTGCACTTTTTCTAATTATGAAAAAACCCCATGGCTTTTGATTATTGTAAAGGTTATAACCCTACCAGTGTGCAAATAACCAAGAAGGACTTTGGTTGAATTGATTTTCACACTTATATACATACTAGCCGAATGACCCGGGCAACGCCCGTGTTTTACACGATTGAATGTTTTTATTCAAATACTATTTGCTACAATTATAAATTGGCGCCTTATATAAATGCATATATTAGTTAATAACTATAGCCTATGTGCTTTATCTGTCTATGTACTGTTGGCTTCCGTAGGCGTCTCTTACTGGGAAAAAGAAAGAGAGGATTCCATTTAGTTATTAACTAATATATGCATTTATTTAAGGAGCGACTCGCTCCAACACAATAGTTACAAAAACGAAAAAGCGAGTGGGGGGGGGGCAAAGGTGGCGTAATCGTAGCCAACCAATAGGTTTCTTATACAAATATAAGTTTCTTATACATAACTAAAACATAGGTTTCTTATACAAATGATCTCCTAACATTGAAATCAATCCCCAACTTCTACTTACCATGATTATCATGACCACTACCATGTAATAGAGATGATAATAAAAATATTGATTCAGATCGACTGAATACATAGCTTTTCTTACATATCACATAATCATATGTTGGTGTTTTTGTGTCCAATGAAAATCCTCAGATGTCTTCATGCATCTCTATTACAGCAGCAGCAATGTCTACTATCTTGGGTATGTATATCTTGGGTTTATTTATTTTACTAATTTGTAAAGAAGAGATATATATTTTTTATTTTGCCAATATATTTATAGTAAATAACTGTTATTTCTACTTTCTCTATAATACAAAATCTTGCAGATAACTGTGGGTTATAGGAGATGTTAGATATGGCTGATGTATTGTAGACCAATATTGAACTACTGGTCTTCCTATTTTCTTTACTTCTTTGGTAGGACAGTAGATTATAAATTTGTAATGAAGTAACATATTTCGTAATTTAAGCAATAAACCCAATTGGCCAAATCTGGAATGATGAAAATCAACGATCAGTTGATATTTATTCCGATAGATGGCGCAAACTATCAACAACCTTTAGTTGCACTATTAGGAAATGTCTTTTTTTCTTAATTTATTCACCTGATCCAGGTACAATTTTACTTTTGTACTATTTTTTCACATTATTGCGTAAGTGATTAGATATATTTATAGAACCATAGAAAATAAAAAAAACGAAATTTCTTTCCTCTATCAGACTTATCTATATTAGAATAATACAGAAATATACGAATATAGAAAAGTATAGCTCTAAACCAAAGCTGTGAAACTAAAGTTTACAGTTCCATTAAGGTTTTCTTATATCGAGAGAGAGAGGTTTTACTGTGTGTACTTTCTACTTTTAACTATCAAATATTGAATGTACACCTATTCCCCGATTTACACGGTACTTGTTTTACACGTTTTCGCTTTTACACGGTTTTCCAAATAAGTTTTTTTTTTTGTTTTTATCGCACTATACTAAATGCTACTGTGATTGAACACATGCGCTGTGTACACATCTCACGAGGAATCCCGAGCTTATGTGCTGACTACATATATCAACCTGTCAATACATTATATTTTTATTTCTGTGTACACCTATCTCCCGATTTACACGTTTTTCTCAGGAACGTTTCTACCGTGTAAATCGGGGGATAGGTGTATACTCTGATATATATCATTTATATAGTAATCAACCATTCAGTATTATTAGAACAATATCAGAAAATATCGTATACATTTAAGACACTATACACAATGACACATAAAAAAAGAGAAATTTACAATTCTATTTTCTCTTCCAAAAGAGAATTTGGTTTAACACTTATTTAAAACAATTCTCCATCTAATTTATTGCCGGTTTAATTAAAATAAAACTGACTTAATTGTATTTAAATGTATTCCAATGTTCTTTTCAGAATTCAGGAGAATAAAGCAAGATAATTAAAGTCGTCTTCACCTTCCTCCAAGTCACATTGTTCCGTGAATATAAAGCACAAATCTTAAAGAATATATTATATTATATATTCTAAATTATATATAATTAAGAGTTAATTATCACTTCTTAATTATATATTAGGATATTTTGTAATATACGTTGTTTTATACAATTAACTTTATTTTGAAAATAGAGCAATCCATAAATAAATCTTTAATTTAATAGAAGCCTCGTAGCATTATGTGTAATTGATTGGTTAGAAAAATTGACTACAGTGTTTTGATGTGTTTGAAATCCTCAAACATATCAAAACACTGTAGTCAATCTTTCTAACCAATCAATTACACCCAATGCTACGAGATTTCAATCAAACAATATATGCCTTTTTAATTAAAAAAAATTAACTTTAGATAATAAAAAGGCAAATATTGGGGTATGAATAAAAATATTTGTCAATATTTCGGTTCTCTGAACGCCAACCATTGTCAATGTAAAAAAATGTATTCAATTTAGTTTTCTACAATTAACTCTAGATAATAAAAAGACATATATTGAGGTATGAATGAAAATAATTATTTGACAATATTTCGGTTCTCTGAACGCCAACCTTTGTCAATGTATCAAAAATGTATTCAATTAGGGTTTATACAATTAACTTTAGATAATTAAAAAACATATATTGGGGTATGAATAAAAATATTTATTTGTCAATATTTCGGTTCACTGAACCTTTGTCAATGTATAAAAAGTGTATTCAATTTGGTTTTATTCAATTAACTTTAGATAATAAAAAGACATATATTGGGGTATGCATAAAAATATTTGTCAATATTTCGATTCTCTGAACGCCAATCTTTATCAATGTATAAAAATATATTCAATTTGCTTTTATACATTTAACTTTAGATAATAAAAATACATATATTGGGGAATGAATTAAAATATTTATTTGTCAATATTTCGGTTACTGAACGCTAACCTTTGTCAATGTATAAAAATGTATTTGATTTGTATATAAAAAAAACTCAGAGTCAGATTTAGTATTACAGTAAAAACTCGTTATAACGGATCCTAATGGAACTGAACGTCGGGTACATTATAGTCATCGTTTATTAGAGTTGGTTAACTGAATGCTTCACTACTTTGTAATATATAATTTGTTGCCGTTCCTCTCACATCACCCCGATCTTACTTTTCAACAAGATAATGCCCGCCACACACGGCACGTGTTACTATGGATTGTCTTCAATCTTGCCGAACTCTTCCGTGGCCAGCAAGGTCGCCTGATCTCTCGCCCATTGAGCACATCTGGGACGTGATGGGAAGGCGATTTCAACCATCCCGGAATGTTGACTATTTAGCCCGACAGTTGGAGACAATGTAGCAAGAAATCCTGCAGCACACCATCCGGAATCTTTATCAGTCCATGACACGCCGGGTAGCAGCCTGCATCCAGGCCAGTGGGGGTCCAACGACATATTGACATTCCTAATTTGTGACGATCAAACTCTGAAATAAAACAATTAATTGTTCTGAAATTTTAATCGTTTTCCCCCCTATATATGCTCTTTACATGCACCAATTTTTGTCCTAATCTGACAACTCCTTCTTGGTGCGTCGAATTATTTGTTATACAGTGTATTTTAGCAAAATATTTATTATATTTTATGTACAGAGATTATTAATATTTTATATTTATATTATTTATATTTTCTAGTCTGGAAACTTTCCTCATTGTTCATATCTTACAAATGTTGATTTTGTGTTTGCCTTAAATAAATTGCCATGTCATTCTGAAGTTTGTCTTCCACGTGACAATATCATTTGGATATGCATTATGTTTATCATATACATATGGGAAGGGCAGGGTGGAAGAAGTTATCAAGAAGAAAGCCAATATGGCATTCATGTAAATAAAATTTGTATTATTAATATTTAGCTACACTAATACATTAAACAAAATATCAATGGTTAAATAAAGTAGAATTCAAACAAGCAAGCACAACAAGGAAACAGTCCAATCAATATATAAGGGAAAGGCAGGTGGGAAGAGAAAACCAAAATTACGAACATCTAAATAAAATATGTATTATTATTATTATTTAGCTACATTAATGCATAAAACAAAGGATCAATTAATGGTTAAATGAAGTATGATTCAAACAGGCAAGCAACAAAGAACCTGGGAGATCAATACATATGGGAAAGGCAGATTATAAAAGAAAACCAAAACTACAAACATGTAAATAAAAGATGTATAATTTATTAGTTTTTTCTTCACCTTTACTTAAAACAAAGGATCAACGGTTGAATAAAGTAGAATTCGAACAGGCAAGCAACAAGGACCCAGCTAGAATCAATACCTATGGGAAAGACAGGTTGGAAAAGAAAACTAAAACTACAAACATGTAAATAAAAGATGTATAATTTATTAGTTTTATCTTCACTTTTACTTAAAACAAAGGATCAATGAAAGGTTAAATAAAGTAGAATTCAAACAGAGAGGCACAAGCAACAAAGGAACCAGCTAGAATCAATACATATGGGAAAAGCAGGTTGAAAAAGATAACCAAAACTACAGACATGTAAATAAAAGATGTATATTTTTTTTTGTTTTATCTTAACTTATACTTAAAACAAAGGATAAATGTTTGAATGAAATAATATTCAAACAAGCAAGCAACAAGAAACCAGTTCGTTCAATATATATGTGAAAGGAATTTTGAAAGAAGTTATCAAGAAGCAAGCCAAAATCACATTCATGTAAATAAAATATGTATTATTAATATTTAGCTAAACTAATACTTAAAACAAAATACCAACGGTTAAATAAAGTAGAATTTAAACAAAAGCAAGCAACAAAGACCCAGCTAGAATCAATACATATGGGAAAGGCAGGTTGGAAAAGAAAACCAAAACTACAAATATGTAAATAAAATATGTATGATTATTATTTAACAACATTAATACATAAAATAAATGATCAATGAATGATTAAATAAAGTAGAACTCAAACAGGCAAGCAACAAGGAACCAACTAGAACCAATACAAATGAGAAAGGCAGATTGGAAAAGAAAACCAAAACTACAAACATCTAAATAAAATCTACATTTAATTATTTATCTACGCTAATACTTAAAATAAGTGATCAATCAATGGTTATATGAGGTAGAATTCAAACAGGCAAGTAACAAGGAACCAGTCCAATCAATATATAAGGGAAAGGCAGGTTGGAAAAGAAAACCAAAACTACAAATATGTAAACAAAATATGTATGATTATTATTTAAAAACACTAGTACATAAAATAAATGATCAATCAATGGTTAAAAAAGGTAGAAATCAAACAGGCAAGCAACAAGGAACCAGTCCAATCAATACATATGGGAAAGGCAGGTTGGAAAAGAAAACCAAAACTACAAGCATCTAAATAAAATCTATATTTAATTATATATCTACCATAATATTTAAAATAAATGATCAACCAATGGTTAAATGAGGTTGAATTCAAACAGGCAAGCAACAAGGAACCAGTCCAATCAATACATATGGGAAAGGCAGGTTGAAAGAGACCATGTGTAACCGTATCCTGACGTACCCTAGGAAAGATTCGAGCTGAGATTGAGTAGAGAGCCATTGGTAGAGAGGTCCCTTAGGATATCTCGCGGCCTACCTCTAATCCAATCTGTCAGGGGACTCAATACCTTCAGTACCTCTGCATTTATTTCCCAGGATTTGATGTTACACCTTCCCTGTGGAAATACCAAATATATATATCATACACATTTATCTTGTTTCATATATATTTATATACTATATATAGTTGTTCTCTTTTTATATTATTTTTATATAATATCGAATGAAAAAATAGCACAAATTTGATATTGTACTGGGATAAGGTGCATAAATTATGAAAAAGGCATCTCCTTATCGTGCAACTGAAAGTTGCTGGCCGAAGTGTCTATTTTTTATAGAAAAATTATAAAATTATAATATTAAAAATAGATTTTATAGAATCTATCCTCAAAATTTGTGAGATAGTATAGTTAATATTTTGATCAATAATTATAAATTTGTTTAGGAAATTAAAATATATATTCGATGACTGTATGAGTACATTTTTGGGAACAATTTAAAAAAAATAATTTTAAAATATTAAGTTATAAATATATGTATATATAGATGGAAATTGATCTATAAAATAGGACGCGCTCATCTTCCGTCAAATTAAATGTCAAAATTAGACGCCATAGATTTGGCCCAGTCACTTCGCCAGGTAAACACCTTTTTGTCAGATTGTGAAGATTCCATTTGAATCCGCCCTAGACTGACGAGGGCCATTAGCCCGAAACCATGGTCTCTAGGTGGACGCTTCTCAGTTTGCCAACGCTGGTGTTGTGGCTTTGTCACCGACCCGAGGCCGCTAGTTGCGGCGACGGTCAATAGATGGCGTCTGGTTTTGACGTTTATTTTGACAGGAGAGGCACCTTATGCTTTTATATTTATGTATATAAATATGTATCAAATAAGGCACCTCTCCCTTTAAAATGCATAAAAATAATGGAACGTTGCATTTTCTACTACGATGTTAACATAAAATGTAGTGTTTTCATTTTAAAGCCTTTTAAAAAGATGGAGGTTCCTCTTTTTATGAATCAATATAATCCTTTTGAAACTTTATGTTGTATATACACTCATGGACAATACTTTTGGGAGTGGAAAGTATTTGATGTCGTCGGTCGAATGTTTTTTTTTAAGAAGTAGAAGAGAGAAAAAATTTGTTCACACTTGGTTATCTCGTGTGTCTTCAATAAAGGTCACTGTGTATCAAATATCTTTCAGAGTTATTGTTTGTATCCCGATATAGATGCTAAAAGGTACAACATCCTTAAGTTTTGTCCATGAGTTTATACAATAATACAGTGGTACCTCGACATACGAGTTTAATTCGTTCCGGAACCTTGCTCGTATCTTGAATTACTCTTATCTCGAGGAAATTTCCCCATACAAAACAATTGAACTACCATTAATCCGTTCCAACCCCCAAAATGTCACCCCAGTTATTTTTGTTACGTGGTTTTAAATAATAAAAACGTATTTATAAATATCAAATATTTATTGCACAAAAACAAAAAAGAGAATGTAAAGAAATAAATTAGATATCCTCACTGGTCTTTGCCTTTTTCGCTACATTTTTCTCGCTTTCACCTGTAGGCCGTTTAGAAAAAAACATGTCCAAGGAGGTTTGTTTCTTCCTCCCTCCCAGAATGTTCCGGAAATGAGTTAGGCAAGTGTCATTAAAAAGGTCAGATGCACGACCTGTTGCAAATTTTTCTGGGTGTTTTTTTCCACGAACTGTGAAACTCTCTCCCACATTCCTAAGATCTCCTTTATCTCACTTGTAGAAATTTCACGTTTTAATTCAATACTCATCATCTTTTTCTTAGCACTTGACTTTTTAGAAACTTTCTTCCGATCCATGGTTATAAAAATAAATGAACTAAAACTGTAAATGTAAACGCAACACAAAACGCGAACACAAAACACAACTTATCACAGCGGAAGCACGCTGCTAACTGATCGTGATGGCGCGACTGCGTGTTACTACCGAACCGAACTCGTATCTCGAATTTCGCTCGTAACTAAAAGCAAAAAAATCACTTGCTCGTCGGCTCGTATCTCGAAAAACTCGTATGTTGGGGCGCTCGTATGTCGAGGTACCACTGTATATATATTTATTTACAAAGGTATATGTAAATATATATATATCATATATATTTCTATATATATATAGATATTCAAACCACATGGTTCTTCTTTTTAGGTGTAACTTCAAATGATATCAATTTTCCTTAATTATTTTTGTTAATATAACCAAATATACCTCTTCAATAACCCGGTTTAACTAAATGAAAATAACATAATTTCCACTATAAGAACCTGTTTCAACCAAATAAATAAATATTGTTATATTATAACATTTAACAGGTAATTTTAAAATTTTAAAGAAAAAAAAAAAGAGTTAAAAAGATAATTTAGATCTCGTGACAATTTCCTACCACACGACAAGTATTCGGATTATCTTTTGGCATTCCCAATTTATTTGCAGACGGTCCCGCGAGGCAAACTTGACTTGAGAGTCGTTAAGATTACAACCCATTTGGATGTAATGGTTCAACATTTGTTTTAGGGATTATAGGCCCATAGCTTTTATTAAAAATTCGGATATTTTTTTTTAGAAATACTTTTATTAGCAGTGTTTAATAGGGTAATTTAAACCTGAAATATTTTTTTGTTTTTTATATATTTTTACATTTATTTAGAGGCTGAGTTTAATTTATTCATAAAAAATCATATAGTAAAATATATTGAATTTAATAGTATATAATTAGATTGTTTTTCAAAACACGAGAGTAAATTACTCTCATTTGAGTTTAAATATAATATAATTGAACAACCTTATTCAATTCAAAAGAAAAACGCCTATTCTTTGTTGAATTTATTTGAAGATAATTACCTGTGTGTTAATTGTTTTACTTTTTATGTCATGTTAATATAATTTTTAATGCACGGTTATTTTACACAGCGAGTTTTTACTTATGGTAAATATGACTAAATGATCATTGAAAATGCAAAGCCATAAAAGCGACGTACTCCAGATAGGAAATTTAAGGAATAAGCTGCTGTGATATGCAAATAATTCTATTTTCAAAGAATATATGCAAAATTGGCGCCAGGAACTACACCTATAATGTATTGAGAAGAAGAGATTTTACATTGGGTTTCTTTTAAAGGAACTGTATTTTAAACGTTGCTTCGTTATGAAAAGATGCGAAAGCAAACTATGGGCATAAGCTTTTAAAACACAGTACAAATTACATATAAGTATTTGCATCGATAAATTCTCTTCCGCAAACAATAGAAAACAAAGATAATTAGGAATATAATAATTATATAATTATTTAATTAAAGAAAATAACGTGCCGTCTATATATTAAAATGATAGAATCAAAACATGGATGTGCTTTTTTCACATAACACTCGTTCAATATTCACTATATTTATAATATAATACAGAGGGTGTTCACACTTATAGGAAATGAGCGCCCGGTGTAAAAAATGAACTATTACTTTATTTTAAAAAAATCAACAACATGGAATTCGAAAGTCTTAAGTTAATTCTAACACGCAATACATATATTTTGTTATTTAAAAAGAAATGCCCTTCAAATACAATAATTTCATAAGAGGTTATATTTTAGGACTTTCCAGAGATAATCTTACCTATTTGGACATAATTAAAATATGCAAACAAGATGATATCAACATTTCTAAAAAAGGTATTGATAATATTATTCACGACAAAAATATCAAGTTTTTATTCAAAGCATCTACGGAGAAATGGACAAAAGATTATCACCCTATATCTGTAAGAACTCCTGCAACTGTCAAAAAAGTGAAAAAATATATTACAAAAGAAAATCCTATGCCACAAAGAGATATAGCCAAATTAATAGGAACATCAGTGTCAACAATGATTTAAATTAATAAATAAAGATTTAGGCCTAAAAGCTACAAAAAAAAACATGCGGTTCACAAATTGTTTCAGAGCCATATTCGTCAGCGACACACTATCAGCAGATATTTTTATGAAAATTTCTTGGCTGCTGATAGATGGAAATTTATTGTTACATATGACGAAGCATGGGTATATTTAACCGATTGCGACAGAAAAAGAGCTATATACTATCAAAAAAGGGTGGGAAAATCTAGGACAATTTGGGTGAAGGAATGTGCCGAAAGTTACCCCAAAGAATTTATGGTGGCATGCGGTATATCATACGAGTATGAAGGAAAATTAAAAATAAGAAAAGTTGAAAGAAATGCCAAAAAAAACTCGGAGTACTATAAAAACAACATTTTAGTACCTATATTTTTAAATTATATTCCCTCTATCTATGGAAAACAGAGAAACAAAGTCTGGTTTCACCATGGTAACGCCACGAGTCATACCTCATTTTCAACCCAAGTTTATTTGGAAGATCTAAGGCAAAGAACAGGAATCAACACTATTCCAAAGAACAGAACCCCTGTGAAATCTCCTGATTTAGCCCCGATGAATTTTTGCATTTTTGGATGCCTTAAAAAGAGCACTTGGAAAAAGACACCCTAGGACAATTGAAGGTCTCTGGAAAGTGGTAAAGGAAGAATGGGATATTTTGAGTATAAGCATGATCAAAAAGTGTCTGCTATCGTGGAAAATAAGGTGCCGTTCTGTAAATAAACAAAAAGGCTTTCAAATAGAACATTTCAAAAATTTCAAATAAGGTGTTAATTTTTAATATTTTATAATAAAACTTGTTTTCTATAAGTGTGAACACCCTCTATATATGTGAAACAAAATCTTTTTTTAATATCAACACCTGACCTTTTAATTTTTTTTTCACATATTAAGCGTATTAACAAATGTTTGGCCTTAAATAACCATTCCTTGGTTTCTCAAGAAGCCTCTGGGACTAAAAATATTTTTTGTCGCAGTGCTACAGCCTACTCCACGTTGACGAGAGGAAACAGCGCGAAACGCGTTCGTGGATGGCTTTTCTTGATTTATCAAGAAATTGGGTTCGCCAAATATCAGGTAACAGGCTAAATCAATGTTTATTTGATTTCTGTTCCACTAGATAGCACACTTCCATCTAAAAAGTACATGTTCTCTTGGTCAGGATATGCCATTTTTTAATATATATATTATAGCATTGTTTCTCTATATATTACTCTATCGGAATTTTGTATTTTTTGTTTCGAAATGCAAAAATGTTTATACAAATGTTTTAGCTGGCATAAAAAATAAAAGCGAAATATTTATGATGATTTAATAATACGAGATGGAAGAAGACGTTCTTTTTTTATTTCCAATTTAAAATTTAAAAATTGTATTTTATTGACATTTGAATTGACAGAATATTGTCACATCGGTCGTTATAGGTTTCTAAAATGTGATGATAAAAATTGATAAAAAATATGATAGCGTTTGAATTGTACTCTTTGATAACCAAACCTCACATAGAGGAATAATTTGATGATATAAATTGTGACAAAACATTTTTAAAATTTGTCTTTCAATCATTATATTGAATTTGAAATTTATCTTTTCATATATATTTTATATTCAGGGTGGAAAGAATGAAAAAAATAATAAATTATTAAGTAAATGTTTAGATTGCCGAATACAAATTTTAACTACAAAAAAAATATATATATAATAATGAAATATCAATTATTAGCAAATATATTTATTTTATTTTAGACAAATTTTACTATATAATATTATATTTTTGCCAAATGATTTTATAAAAAAAAAACACAAAAAACACACAAAAAAAAAAAAACAATCTATATTCAACAGAACAAAAATAATAATTAAAAAAAGCTTTTTGTTTTTTGGTCAAAAAAATTTGATAAAATATTTAAATATTTTAAAATATTAAATTGAATATAACATATATATATTTTGATGCGTTGTTGGTTGACAAAGAATAACTTCCGTGGGTACAAAGGATCTTTAGGACTTTATTTAAGCTTAATCGATAAAATAATTACAGAAGAGTGCAAAAATGAAACAACAATAAATAAAACAGCAGCTACAAACTCACCAACTGCAGCACGGTGAGGGAAAGCAGGAGCAGAACAGGAGACAGAAGTTCGTTGAACCTTCTAGAATTTTCCAGGAAATACACAGGCGTCGGCGGCCGTTCTCTTGAGACAGCAGCTTGCTTGGAGTACACCACGTAGCTTCGTTCTTCGACTTCCTCTTTCATATCTTCACCCCCCCCCCCCCCCCGGATGAGTTTCTCCTCCCTATATATCCCGGGGTAGATCTTTCCAGAACGGTCACGGTTGGTCAGCCAATCAGAAAGCCGCCAGCACCAAGCGTTGCGCAATAGCTGTAGATTGGCCAACAAGTTGTCTTCCGCTTTTTCTACATGATTCTTAAACGCTCTAGAACATTCTCTCTCCATCTGGAATGTGCTTTTATTTCTACGTAACAATAAAATTAAAATAAAATAAAAATTAAAATCAAAAAAGGCATATCCTAGCCATGGTCACTTGAATATTTAAATGGCAGAGCGCCATCTAGTGGAGCAGAAATCAACTAAATGCTGATTTATCCTGTTCCCTGATAATTAGCCAACGTTTAGTTGATTTCTGTTCCAATAGATGGCGCTCTGCTATCTAAAAAGCACATGTGCTCCCCTGGTCAGCATATGCTTTTTTATTTAAATACCAAAAAACTTACCTCTTTCATTATTTTTTTTTTCAATATAAAAATGAGCATAATAAATAACATTAAAACTTCACACTAAGTCGAATCTGGGATAAGGCGAACTTTCCCTTATAACGAATCTGAAATAATTCCGTTTTTTATTTTGAAATAAAGTGAACTATGGCTATATATTGAACTCTATCTATAGTGAAACACAGGTCAAATCCCATTGGTGTTCGCTATATATAGGGGTTTAACTGTATTAAGATTTATATAGTAAGAAAAATGAAACACCTTAAAAATATTTGCACATTTACATTAAATTATTATTAAGGAGATCAGTGAAAGCCTGGTTAAACCGTTTGGTTTTAGGCCACTACGACCCGGGTTCGATTCCCGCATTGGACACTTTTTTCTGATTAAAAAAATGCTCCAATGGCCCCCGAATCTTGCACAAGTCAGACCCCACCAGCGAGTGCAGTGTAACCAAACGGGGCTCTGGCACATTTGTGAGTGCAAAGTCGAACTGATTTTTACATGTGTAGACATGTGGTGAGCTTACAGTAAAAGGCAGTCGCTAACTACCCACCATGATTATCATAGCCTGTACCACGTGTAATAGGGATAATTGTGATAAAAAGATTAAATTATTATTTGTTTCTTCATGTATATGTCAAAGGTTGTGCCTCTTCCTCTTTAAATACTCATTAAGAAATCAAATTTGTACAATACATACATAATTTATGTAAAGTTGAGGCTAATGAGCTTACAACATATTTTTGTTCAAATTAGACAAAAGTACTGTAAGTACATCACATGTTTACAATGGAGTAACACAGTAAACCACGGGTATAGAAAGTTGTGACAGCTTGTACTGTAAGTACACTATATGTCTAAATATGTAGTACCAGACCATGATATTCATGGTGGGTAGAGGTTTGTGACTGCTTGTACTTCAAGTACATCACATATCTACACATGTAGTACCAGGCCATGATAATCATTGTGGTTGAAAGGTTGTGAGAGCTTGTTTTATAAGTACACTACATGTCTATATATGTAGTTCCAGGCCATGATAATCATGGTGGGTAGGGGATTGTGACAGCAGGTACTGTAAGTACACCACATGCCTGCATATGTTGTACCAGAAAATGATAATCATGAAGGGTAGAAGGTTGTGACAGATTGTACTGTAATTACACAACATGGCTACACTTGTAGTATCAGGCCATGAAAATTGTGTGTGTGTAATGGGTAGATGGTTGAGACAGCTTTAACTGTAATTACACAACATGGCTACACTTGAAGTACCAGGCCATGATAATTGTAGTGGGTAGAGGGTTGTTACAGCTTGTACTGTAATTACACAACATGGCTACACTTGTAGTACCGAGCCATATCAATCGAAAAGGGTAGATGGATGTGACAGTTTGTACTGTAAATACACAAAATGGCTACACTTATAGTACCAGGCCACATGATAATTGTAGTGGGTAGATGGTTGTGACAGTTTATACTGTAAGTACACAACATGGCTACACTTGTAGTACCAGGCCATGATAATTGTAGTGGGTAGAGGGTTGTGGCAGCTTGTACTGTAAGTACACAACATGGCTACACTTGTAGTACCAGGCCATGATAATTGTAGTGGGTAGAGGGTTGTGGCATCTTGTACTGTAAGTACACAACATGGCTACACTTGTAGTACCAGGCCATGATAATTGTAGTGGGTAGATGGTTGTGACAGCTTGTACTGTAATTATACAACATGGCTACACTTGTAGTACCAGACCATGATAATTGTAGTAGGTAGATGGTTGTGACAGCTTGTACTGTAATTATACAACATGGCTACACTTGTAGTACGAGGCCATGATAATTGTAGTGGGTAGATGGTTGTGACAGCTTGTACTGTAAGTACACAACATGGCTACACTTGTAGTACGAGGCCATGATAATTGTAGTGGGTAGATGGTTGTGACAGCTTGTACTGTAATTATACAACATGGCTACACTTGTAGTACCAGACCATGATAATTGTAGTAGGTAGATGGTTGTGACAGCTTGTACTGTAATTACACAAAATGGTTACACTTGTAGTACCAGGCCATGTTAATTGTAGTGCGTAGAGGGTTATGGCAGTTTATACTGTTATTACACAACATTGTTACACTTATATAACCAGGCCATGCTAAATGTAGTGGGTAGATGGTTGTGACAGCTTATACTGTAAGTACACAACATGGATACACTTGTAGTACCAGGCCATGCTAATTGTAGTGCGTAGAGGGTTATGGCAGTTTATACTCTAATTACACAACATGGCTACACTTATAGTACCAGGCCACATGATAATTGTAGTGGGTAGATGGTTGTGACAGTTTGTACTGTAAGTACACAACATGGCTACACTTGTAGTACCAGGCCATGATAATTGTAGTGGGTAGATGGTTGTGACAGCTTATACTGTAATTACACAACATGGCTACACTTGTAGTACCAGGCCATGATAATTGTAGTGGGTAGATGGTTGTGACAGCTTATACTGTAATTACACAACATGGCTACACTTGTAGTACCAGGCCATGATAATTGTAGTGGGTAGATGGTTGTGACAGCTTGTACTGTAAGTTCACACCATGGCTACACTTGTAGTACCAGGCCATGATATTTGTAGTGGGTAGATGGTTGTGACAATTTATACTGTAATTACACAACATGGCTACACTTGTAGTAGCAGGCCATGATAATTGTAGTGGGTAGATGGTTGTGACAGCTTGTACTGTAAGTACACAACAAGGCTACACTAGTAGTACCAGACAATGCTAATTGTAGTGGGTAGATGATTGTGACAGCTTATACTGTATGTACACAATATGGCTACACTTGTAGTACCAGGCCATGCTAATTTTAGTGGGTAGATGGTTGTGACAGTTTGTACTGTAAGTACACAACATGGCTACACTTGTAGTACCAGGCCATGCTAATTGTAGTGGGCTGATGGTTGTGACAGTTTGTACTGTAATTAAACAACAAGGCTACACTTGTAGTACAAGGCCATGAAATTTGTAGTGGGTAGATGGTTGTGACAGCTTATACTGTAATTACACAACATGGCTACACTTGTAGTAGCAGGCCATGATAATTGTAGTGGGTAGATGGTTGTGACAGTTTGTACTGTAAGTACACAACATGGCTACACTTGTAGTACCAGGCCATGCTGATTGTAGTGGGTAGATGGTTGTGACAGTTTGTACTGTAAGTACACAACATGGCTACACTTGTAGTACCAGGCCATGCTAATTGTAGTGGGTAGATGGTTGTGACAGCTTATACTGTAAATACACAACAAGGCTATACTTGTAGTACCAGGCCATGATAATTGTAGTGGGTAGATTGGTGTGATAGCTTGTATTGTAAGTACACAACAAGGCTACACTAGTAGTTCCAGACAATGCTAATTGTAGTGGGTAGATGGTTGTGACAGCTTGTACTGTAAGTACACAACATGGCTACACTTGTAGTACCAGGCCATGATAATTGTAGCGGGTAGTTGGTTGTGACAGCTTGTACTGTAAGTACACAACATGGCTACACTTGTAGTACCAGGCCATGATAATTGTAGTGGGTAGAGGGTTGTGACAGCTTGTACTGTAAGTACACAACATGGCTACACTTGTAATACCAGGCCATGCTAATTGTAGTAGGTAGAGGGTTGTGACAGCTTGTACTGTAAGTACACAACATGGCTACACTTGTAGTACCAGGCCATGCTAATTGTAGTAGGTAGAGGGTTGTGACAGCTTGTACTGTAAGTACACAACATGGCTACACTTGTAATACCAGGCCATGCTAATTGTAGTAGGTAGAGGGTTGTGACAGCTTGTACTGTAAGTACACAACATGGCTACACTTGTAGTACCAGGCCATGATAATTGTAGTGGGTAGATGGTTGTGATAGCTTATACTGTAATTACACAACATAACATGGCTACACTTGTAGTACCAGGCCATGATAATTGTAGTGGGTAGATGGTTGTGACAGCTTGTACTGTAAGTTCACACCATGGCTACACTTGTAGTACCAGGCCATGATATTTGTAGTGGGTAGATGGTTGTGACAGCTTATACTGTAATTACACAACATGGCTACACTTGTAGTAGCAGGCCATGCTAATTGTAGTGGGTAGATGGTTGTGACAGCTTATACTGTAAATACACAACATGGCTACACTTGTAGTACCAGGCCATGATAATTGTAGTGGGTAGATTGGTGTGACAGCTTGTACTGTAAGTACACAACATTGTTACACTTGTAGTACCAGGCCATGTTAATTGTAGTGGGTAGATAGTTGTGACAGCTTGTACTGTAAGTACACAACATGGCTACACTTGTAATACCAGGCCATGCTAATTGTAGTAGGTAGAGGGTTGTGACAGCTTGTACTGTAAGTACACAACATGGCTACACTTTTAGAACCAGGCCATGTTAATTGTGGTGGGTAGATGGTTGTGACAGTTTGTACTGTAAGTACACAACATGGCTACACTTGTAGTACCAGGCCATGCTGATTGTAGTGGGTAGATGGTTGTGACAGCTTGTACTGTAATTACACAACATGGCTACACTTGAAGTACCAGGCCATGATAATTGTAGTAGGTAGAGGGTTGTGGCAGCTTGTACTGTAAGTACACAACATGGCTACACTTTTAGAACCAGGCCATGTTAATTGTGGTGGGTAGATGGTTGTGACAGTTTGTACTGTAAGTACACAACATGGTTACACTTGTAGTACCAGGCCATGATAATTGTAGCGGGTAGATGGTTGTGACAGTTTGTACTGTAAGTACACAACATCATTACACTTGTATTACCAGGCCATGATAATTGTAGTGGGTAGAGGGTTATAGAAGTTTATACTGTAATTACACAACATGGTTACACTTGTAGTACCAGGCCATGATAATGGTAGTAGGTAGATGGTTGTGACAGCTTGTACTGTAAGTACACAACATGGCTACACTTGTAATACCAGGCCATGCTAATTGTAGTGGGTAGAGGGTTGTGACAGCTTGGACTGTTAGTACATAACATGGTCACACTTGTAGTACCAGGCCATGCTAATTGTAGTGGGTAGATGGTTACGACAGCTTGTACTGTAATTACACAACATGGCTACACTTGTAGTACCAGGCCATGCTAATTGTAGTGGGTAGAGGGTTATGACAGCCTGTACTGTAAGTACATAACATGGCTACATTTGTAGTACCAGGCCATGCTTATTGTAGTGGGTACAGGGTTATGGCAGTTTATACTGTGATTACACAACATGGCTACATTTGTAGTACCAGGCTATGATAATTGTAGTGGGTAGAGGGTTATGACAGCTTGTACTGTAAGTACATAACATGGTTACATTTGTAGTACCAGGCTATGATAATTGTAGTGGGTACAGGGTTATGGCAGTTTATACTGTGATTACACAACATGGCTACATTTGTAGTACCAGGCTATGATAATTGTAGTGGGTAGAGGGTTATGGCAGTTTATTCTGTGGTTACACAACATGGCTACATTTGTAGTACCAGGCTATGATAATTGTAGTGGGTAGAGGGTTATGGGAGTTTATACTGTGATTAAACAACATGGCTACACTTGTAGTACCAGACTATGATAATTGTAGTGGGTAGAGGGTTATGGCAGTTTATACTGTGATTAAACAACATGGCTACATTTGTAGTACCAGACTATGATAATTATAGTGGGTAGAGGGTTATGGCAGTTTATACTGTGATTACACAACATGGCTACATTTGTAGTACCAGGCTATGATAATTGTAGTGGGTAGAGGGTTATGGCAGTTTATACTGTGATTACACAACATGGCTACATTTGTAGTACCAGACTATGATAATTATAGTGGGTAGAGGGTTATGGCAGTTTATACTGTGATTACACAACATGGCTACATTTGTAGTACCAGGCCATGCTTATTGTAGTGGGTAGAGGGTTATGGCAGTTTATACTGTGATTACACAACATGGCTACATTTGTAGTACCAGACTATGATAATTATAGTGGGTAGAGGGTTATGGCAGTTTATACTGTGATTACACAACATGGCTACATTTGTAGTACCAGACTATGATAATTATAGTGGGTAGAAGGTTGTGACTGCTTGTACTCTAATTACACAACTTCGCTACACTTGTAGTACCAGGCCACATGATAATTGTAGTGGGTAGTGGTTTTTAAAATTATAAATAAATTTAAATAAAAGTGAAAATAATAATAGTAAAAACGAGTTTAAAGGTTAATCTAGAGTGTATGGAAAGTTTGAAATGTGTTTTTTGTGTGAGTGTAAAGATATAAAGGTATAAAGGCAATGTAAAATATAAGTAGAATTAAGGCAATGTGAAGTATGTTTAAAAATGAAGGTGAATGTAAAAGTTTGTACAAATAAATTCACTGGCAATGTGTCTCCTATAAATTATATTATCAAATATTATCTCTACATACCTTACTTCAATGATATGAGTTTTTAAATGAATATTTTTTATATTTCAATAATTTATATCATTGCAGTAAGGTCTGTAGAGATAATATTTGATGATATTATTGAAAAGAAACATATTGCTAGTAAATTAATTTGTACAAATTTTTAACGATATAGATGTCAATTAAATTTATAAATATAAATGTAAAATATTTAAATTATAAATACCTTCAAATTGAGGTTAAGGTAAGAAAACAAAAGTAATAATGGGTTTGAAAATTAATTTAAGATTGAATGAAGAAGTTAAAAGGAGTGTAAAGATATAAAGGTATAAAGCCAATGTGAAATATGAGTAAATTAGACCAAGGTAAAGTATGTGTAAAATGAAGAAGGTTAATGTAAAAGTTATTAAAATTATAAATACATTCAAATTGAGGTGAAATAAGAAAAAAAAAAGTAAAAATAGGTTTAAAAAGTGAATTAAGATCAAATGAAGAAGTTTAAAGAAGTATAAAGATATAAAGGTGTAAAGGCAATGTGAAATATGAGTAAATTAAAGCAATGTAAAGTATGCATAAAAATGAAGATATTAAATGTAAGTTTTTAAAATTATAAATACATTCAAGTTGAGGTAAAAGTAAGAAAACAAATGTAAAAATGGGTTTGAAAAGTAAATTAAGATTGAATGAAGTGGTTTAAATGAGTGTAAAGATATAAAGGTATAAAGGCAATGTGAAATATGAGTAAATTAGAGCAATATAAATTATGGGTAAAAATGAAGAAGGTAAATGTAAAAGTTTTGAAATTGTATAAACATTTAAATTAAGGTAAAAGAAGAAAACAAGAGTAAAAAGAGTGTGGTTACAAAGTGAATTAAGATATATGAAGAGGTTAAAATGCTGTTGTGTGTTGTGTTGAGTGTAAAGATATAAAGGCAATATGAAATGTAAGCAGATATTTAGCAATGTAAAGTATGATTTAAATTTTTAAAAAGTAAATTTAGTAACGTTTATTCAAAAAGTAGGAGTGAATAAGTTATCTAAAATAAATAGAAAAAAGTTATAATAAATCAAATATAATATAAAATAAAATAAAAAAAGTGAGAGTAGAGTAAAATAGAGAAAGATAAAAGTATGTATAGTAAAGGTAAATTATAGGTAAAATATATGGGCTGAGTAATTAAATGTTGAAAAAGTAAAATTGAATTAATGCAAAAGTTGAAAAAGTAAAAGTGAAGTTAAAGTTTGATAAAGAGGGTATTAATAGTAAAATAAAACATAAAATGAATAAAAGAAGACAAAAAGTAAAACAAATAAAGTAAAATAAGTAATTTAAAACTGAAAGAAAAGTAATTATAAATTACTTAATATAATAAAGGTATATATAAATTAAAATAGA
Organism: Cordylochernes scorpioides; assembly: GCA_030710605.1. NCBI lineage: Eukaryota > Metazoa > Arthropoda > Arachnida > Pseudoscorpiones > Chernetidae > Cordylochernes > Cordylochernes scorpioides. The sequence goes on along the minus strand of CP092885.1, from coordinate 56,835,428 downwards.
TTTATACAGTATGTATTATGAACACAGTGCAAAATAGTTTACAATAACTTGAAATTTATGATATTCCCACCAAATATTTACTACAAATTGTTCGATACAATATAGTACAAAAACTTACCTTTTTGAAGAATAAATCTGCCATAAAAATATATAGAGAGAGAAATCTGAAAGAGGTTATACTTTCACTACTAAAAATAATAATATTTTGTTTACCTAATAATGATCAGGTCAACATTGACATGTGCAGTACTCAGATAAATCCGGGATGATCATCTAAAATCAATATTCAAAACTTTTAAATATTCGTTATAAATAAGTATATTAACAGTTTGTGTAAATATTCTAATTTAAAATATATATTAAAAATTCATATTTACATATGAGCAGCCGTGGCCGAGTGGTCTAAGGCGATGGACTTATAATCCATTGGGGTCTCATCCCCTCGCGGGTTCGAATCCCGTCGGTTGCGATTTTTTTCATTAATAAATAAATAAATCCGTATATAACATTAACATAACATTTATGAACAAAATATTCCAAAAAATCCAAGAAAAATAGACAAAGTTTCGAATGATTAATCAATAAAGCAGAATTTCTAAGATATTTCTCCCATATTTACATAAAAAGTTTGGTTTCGGTTTAGCAAACTAATCTAAACCCAGAGCGAGTTCGGTACCTAGGCCGTCAGCTAACGCGTTACAACTTGTTGCGCATGCGCAATAGGCCATCAGCTGCGTGGGTAGGTATTGATGAAAAGCCATCTTTACAGTAAATATATCTTTTTTTTTTGTTAATATATTTGATTATTTGAAAAAATACATATTAAAAAAAATAAACTCTTCTAAGTTGCGAAATATATAAATATATATTTTTATTATTTAAACAAGTGGCATTATCACGCCATCTGTTATTGAAAATATGAATTATTTAGAAACATTAGTTTCGTTTTTTTAAATAAATCTATGCCAACTATTTTCAATGAGAACAGTGAAAAAATATTATATTTAAAATGAAACCCACGTATTATAAATAGTTAACATTGTGAATATTATAGTTTGTTTACTTTTTTCGCAATATAATGTGTTCAAATAAATATATAGAGAGTTGAAATGAATATTTCTGAAAAGTGACACTATATCTCGTATTTCGCCATTTTTAGAAGAGGGGATGTTATATTATTATATATATAAAAACGTATCACTAAGTTTAAAAGTTTTCAGAATGCTTTTTGATAGTAGAATTTAGAAGTTGATCAATTGTGTGCTTTTTTTAAAAAACTTTGTAATCATTTTAAATTATTATTTCCATTAATTATAGAATTAATTTTGAAATTTCACTCACATATATATGTTATATAAAAATATATTTTTATTATATAATTATAATTTCATAGATTCAAATACTCTGCTAAATCGACCGCCAGAGGTCACTCTTCCCCTATAAAAACTCGTTGTTGTTTTATCCCAATGGCCGGCTCAAATCTTTTGTACATTATGTAAATAATCTTTTGTTTTCCTCATTCTACTCGCCTTAAGCCAGGCATTAATTTTATCAAATTATGTTCTTTTATATATATTCCTCAGCTCAAATAAAGAAATCTCTGATCAAAATTATTTTATTATTCCCACGACTGCATCACCATAGCATAATCTCAACAATTTCAGATTCAGCAGAAAATCTCATTTGTTTTTATAACATATATATATATATAATTTTGATAAATGCATAATTCCAACAAATAGATAACTTCAATAATATAAATTGTTCAAATTACCAAAATTTAGATTGGCTCAACTGATATGTTGAAGGCTTCATTCACAATAAAATATAATATATATATAATAAATACACCACATTTTATATTTACTGAAGTGATGTTAAAGCATTTAATACAAAATAAAATAGGTATAAATTCACCAAATTATTGATATACTGAACTATGTTAAAGAATTCCATCAACAATTTCTTTATTTCAATTTTTAAAGGGCTATGTCCCCTTAGGGACACTTGCGCTGTCATACATGTATGTTTTTACATTTGTCTATACATATATATACAATAATTTTAGGTCGTGAATAGAATAGTCATATGATATTAACAAAGAGAAAGATAGAGATAAAAATAAAAAACATTGCCATCAAATACACCCATACCTCGCTTTGTGTCGAGGTTACGTTCCAAAAAAACACGACGCAAATTGAAACGACGCAAAGTGAAAATATGTGAAGGCGCAATCAAAAACAAAGGTGTTGCTATATTTTAGGAAAATAAATCGAAAAAAATTAAAGACTCGAATCCAAAACAACGCAACTTCGAAAATATAACGACGCACAATGAAAATCAGTAAAAATTAAGCAGCGACGCAACTTCGAAAAAAACGCAAAACGAAACGACGCAAAGCGAGGTATTGGTATAGTTACATTAAAATGGTTCATTTATTATTATTATTTAAAAATAAGAGAAACAATATAAGAGTTTAAACATCCTAAGGGCAAATGAGGCTCTTAAAGCTTAACGAGAAATGAAAACTGTGACAAAAAAAAAAGAAATTGCTGGCAATATCTACAATCAATGTCTACATAAATGACTGTGATGGTGTTATGTCATATTTTCAGATACATATTTTGTGATAACATACCATCTGTATATAAGGAATGGAAGCATAAAAGAAATCACAAATTTCTTTTCAAACATAAAACAAACTTCTACTGTCCTTACTGCGATGAAAAAATATTGGTTGCATTTCCTGTTGATAAGTAAATCATACAAATGTAGGAAATTTTCTGTTAACATTTAGCTGGGTTTTAAAATTACAAATTTAGACAACAACTCTGAAAGATTTTTGATGCACGGTAACCTATATTTAGGTATACACGAGATAACCAAGTGGTAAAAAAATATATCTCTGTCTCTTTCAAGAAATAAAATGACCGACGATATCAAAGATTTTCCACTTCTCTAAGTTTTGACCATGAGTGCACATTTCATCGCAGTAAGGACAGTAGAAATATTTTCATTTATTAAAGGTTACATTCAAAAATTAAAGGTAAAGACTCTTCTAGTAAGGTATATCAATTAAGAAGGATCAGAAGATGAGTTTCTTTTATTGTATGAATGCTACGAGCTTTCGGGCAAAAGCCCTTCGACAGGCAAAAATATAACTATACTTAGAAAGATAACAATTTATATATGTTAATCTTAACAGAAGACCGTTTTTTGAGGAAAGTAAATATTAAATCTGCAGTCTGAAACCACGAGACGGCGCATGGTTTGGGCTATTGAAATAAACATGTGGGAGGTTTAAATGTAGTTTGTGTAGGCTGCGGGGATGTCTATTTTTCTATTTATGCTGTGTAGCTTAGATGAAACTATGGATTCCAGAACCAATCTCTGGTGTAGGTTGGAGATATTTTTGTAGTGAATGGTTGGGTTAGCAGTGTCAAAGGAATGGCCAGAAGATTCTATGTGTTGAAAATTAAGGGAACGGGTATCTCGGTTGGTGATGTTGCGTGTGTTCGGACATTCTGATGGCGATGGTTCTACCGGTCTCCCCCCACATAGGTGGCAGGACACTGTTGGCACGAGACCGAGTAGACTGCCCTAGAAAATGTTAGAGGATCAGTGGAGGAGTCGGTTTTTGTGATGGGATGCCTAAGGAGTGAGTGGAGGTTAGGTGTGTTAGTAAAAAAGTACGGATGCCAAAGGGTTTGAGGAAACGGGAGAGGTTAACTGAGAGGGGAGAGAATGGGATCACACATGTGGATTTGTAAGTTGCAGGAGGGTTGAGAGGAACAGGTGAATAGGTGTGTTTTTCTATGAAGGATAGAGGGAAACCTGAAATTGTAAGATGGGAGATGATGCGGTTCTTTTCAATAGTTTTGAAAATGGGGAGTGAGCAGTGGGTTAATAGGCGGCGGGTGAGGGCTTTAACTATATTGATTTTGTGGGAGGTTGGACAATGTGACCTATAATGGGTGTATCTGGGGGGGTGGTTTTTCTTGTAGTAGACTGTGCACACAGGGGTGCACACAGTAGTACCACCCCCCCGCCTCCGCGTTGGTTTCCCCGCGTCAACCTCGGCACCTCAGAGGTCCTTGATTCGACGGCAGATTAAGGGAGGACTGGGTAAGGGTGCGAGGGCTAAAGGGGGGGAGTCCTATTGGAGCGTAGGACGGGTCGATCTAAGCCCGAACGAGAGGGCTCGGTCAGCAACCTTGCCAATGAACTCTCGGAGACGCCTGTGGGTGAATGGTCAACCCCATTGTAGCCGGACCATACTGGCGGGCGCGAGGGGCCTACCAAAGGCCGCTCGATGCATGGAGAATGCATCATTCCTTCGGGCTGTGTGACGCTAGAGGGGACGCAAGGGCATTGCTGCCTATATCGTCCCTGGCTTGGTGAGCCGAATTTCTATTCTGTAGTAGACTGTAGTGGACTATTTACTTTCCTCAAAAAACGGTCTTCTGTTAAGATTAACATATATAAATTGTTATCTTTCTAAGTATAGTTATATTTTTGCCTGTCGAAAGGCTTTTGCCCGAAAGCTCGCAGCATTCATACAATAAAAGAAACTCATCTTCTGATCCTTCTTAATTGATATACATTCAAAAATGGTATCATATAAAGTACCTAAGCACAAATAATTATTTTATATACAATCCAAACTCTACTGTCCTTACTGCGATGAAAAAAATATATATTGGGAGGGCTTGACTCATCAGTGGAGAACCCTCCCAGCGGTTTCGGCAATTTAATCCACCAGACCGCTTCTTAGAGTTCTAATACTATATTGAACGATTCTGCTTATATATGCTATACTGAAGGATGGAATCTCAGGGTAGACCTATAAGAAGTAGTCTGGTAGATTAAATTGGCGAAACCGTTGGAGGGGTTTATTACTGATGATCCAAGCCTTTCCAATATATTTTTTCATCGCAGTAAGGACAGTAGAAGTTTGTATTGTATAAAAGAAACAATCGTCCTTAAATCCTTTCATTTTATATATATAGATAGCACGTTATTGCTTTGTGTTAATATCAAGTATCATTATATATATAATTGAAAATAATTGCCCCCATCTAACACGGTTATTCAATTATAATTATCAACCCTTATTTAATAATCGTGGTAAAATTTGGATAGAGGCAGATGTTTAGATAAAGCATCCGTGTTAACCCTAAGCCTAACCATGGATTAGTATGGGAAAGTGGTAAGAGGATTAAGACAGTGGATTCATAATGGAATTCCTTCTCTTCCCACTAGACATCAAATTAATCCAAATAACAAACAATAATAATCAATAGGTAATTAGAATTGATGTTATAATTAAAATAACAGATCAAATTGATTGATATGTTTCTTTTAGATGACTATATTTTTTCTGGCCCTTATTTTAATATAATAAATAATAGTTTGGCATATATTCTGGGGAAAAAAAATAATTCAACGTTTAATTGATATATTTTCCGATAGATGGGACTGTTCAGTCTAAAGAATAATCATTTTTACGGTCAGTATATACTATCTATCAAGAATTTAACTTCAATACGTTTCTACGTTATGATCTTTATATATTCGTATTTAAAAAAACAACAAATATTCCCTCTATAGTAAAAACACTAAATGAAATAAAAAAATAAAAAAAAGGCATCTCCTTATCAGGTAACTTAAAGTTGCTGATGGCTTGCGCCATCTATCGGAATAAATATCAACTATTTATTCATTGATAAGGACAGAGGTAATTTCGTCCACATTCAGTTATTTCGTATGTCTTTAATAAAGGTCACTCTAATATCTTTCAGAGTTATTGTCTGAATCCTGATATACATGTTGAAAGGTACAACTTCCTTGAATTTTGTCCATGTGCGTATTTGATTATATAAGCTATCCAAAAAATACCCAGTTACTACATATATGTATTAAAATTGAGAATCGTAAAGATAGAGGATGCCTGGCCGGCATTCATAATTCTTAAAATTAAAGACACTTAAGCCAGTAAATCTTTTTGTTATCTCGTAGTTTCGACAAAATTCTTTTGTCCTCGTCAGGAGCGAACAATTATTAAAACATTTTTATCGCCTTCCCAAATTTTGTCATTTTTGTTCGCTCCTGACGAGGACAAAAGATTTTTGTCGAAACGTCGAGTTAATAAAAAGATTTACTGACCGAAGTGTCTTTAAATTTAAGAAAATTGAGAATATGGATTATAAAATTATATTTTCACCTTAAACATCTATTGGCTTGCATCCTAATTTGTTTTAGTTACAATTTCTTGATTCAGGAGTCAGTAAAGTACGTTATGGAGAGTTGATACAAACCCATTTCCTTGGCCACTTATCTCAATTACTTGGAAATGTTTCATATTTTCTCTTTCCTTGTTGCCAATTTGTTCTTTAACTCGTTTCCATTTTCTGTACTACTTTATTTGACTCTAAATACTTTTGTCAATTGACCCCTTCTATCATCTTTGATTGGTTGATCATTGTATATACAACAACAAAAGACTTTTATTAAGGCCCATTGCCCTGTATGGATTCGCCATACAACAACAAAATAATACAGCAATTTTTCCTCCCTTTCCCCTTGTGCACGTGAGTCTTTATTTGAAAAGGGATTTATTTACACATCTGTTCTAAAACTTTCCTCACTACCTCTTTTGTGTATGAATCTATTTACAATTAATCTGTAGAAATTATAGAGTTCTATTGCTATATTTTTCTCTTTTTTTTTCTGAAATAGTTATCAGCGTCTTCAGTGGATTGCTAGATCTCCAGAAGATGTTTTTAAGAGTTTTCTCTTTCTTCACCTAAATATTTGCATTCTATGATATAGTAGGTGATTTCATCAGTTATCATATTTCCACAAATCCTGCAGTGAATGTTTTCCTTTTTGATGATGAGAATATGACTTTATCTATCTAGAGTTGAAGTAATTCTAGTCCGTGCAATGAAGGCTATCATCTTCGATGACAGATTCCATGACAAGTATCGTTCTGGCATAAATGAATTTAGGAAAAGTTTATAGTACTATATTTATGTTATATAAAATTATTTTATTTTAAAATTATAATTTCTAGAACAAATTACTCTGTTTAAATCGACCACCAGATGTCACGACTTGTCCTATATAAACCCATTGTTGTTGTTTCCCGTTGGCCGGCTCAAATCATTTGTAGATATGTAAATAAGTCTTTGTTTTCTTTATTCTTCACGTCTTAAGTAAGGTAATACTTTCTCAAATGATGTATTTTATACTTTATTAGCACAATTAAAGCAAATTGTGATTATAAAATTTTCCATTAATATTTCCACGACTGCAATTTAAATACTCATGTATACCAACCTCAAGTATGTGCTCAATTTCTTTTTTAAATATCAACAATATTTAAAAATCACCATTATAAGGTAATAATTATACCTCACAAAATTATTTTTATAATATATAGATTATAATTTAATAATATTTTCATTTAATAAATTGAGGAATGTAAAAGGTGAGGGAGAATCGACAATTTATTTAATACAAAACTAATTAAAACTTATATAAAATATAAATAGTATAGAAACACAACGAGTTAAGATTATAGTGCAACAAAATATAAACATAAAATGATTTAAATGATTACAAATGATAACAATATGTCACCCAAATTCAGGTCACCAAATCCTACCAAACGTGGTTGACAAGTGTTTTACTACATATTCTAAAAATACCTTAAAATTGAATATATTGAACCTACATACACACACACACACACACAAAAGCCTTTATTAAGACACACTAGTCTTACAGAGGATTCTCCCCGAGATTACAAGAGAGATAGGCCTGTGAAAGTGTGGAATATACAGAAGAAGAAAAAGAAAGATTATGTAAGTATGATATATACATACACATACATATATACAACATAACAACAAAAGCCCCCATTAAGACGAACCTACATATATATAATTTATTAAAACATATCCGTTTACTATTTCAAATGTATTAAAAATTTCAAATATACGCAACTCAAAAATACATTTAAGCTATATAATAAATATCTCTTTTTTATATCAGATTAAATAAATCACATATTATATAAAGTAGAGTTTTTAATCTTTTTAAAAATAAAAGTGTTTCAGTCATTGCTATTTTAAGACAAAAACACAAAATTGTTTTCATATATTTAGTCGAGTGTATAAAATAATACTAAATCCAATTTCAACTTCTTCCAGCATGTTTAATACAGATGGTACACTGGAGAGTTTTACAAAATTCCAGTAATTCTATTTGGAGAACAATATTTTAGTTTTTTTGCAAACTCTATGATTTTATTTCCCTAGAGGTAAGTACATTTTATATATACATAGGGTCCCCTTTATGTAAATATTTGAATTTATCATCAGAATGGGTGTTGCTTTGATTGGTTCAGTGTTGTTCGATATGTAATATTAGATTAAATTAGCTTTTGGTATAACCTTGGTTATAACCTATTTCTTAATCAATGTTTAGTTGATTTTTATTTCGCTATAGGCGATCTACCATCTAGAAATTGTCATAAAAACGATCAGAATATGCCAATTTTATTTTTAATATGACCAGTTGACCCTTTCCTCTTTTTTTTTTCTAACTTCTTCACATACATTTAATGTGCTTATATTTATATGTTTAAGATTATTTTTATAATGAAATTGGATGAGCATAATAGCAAAAATTCCAGAATATATATACGTTAATAAAAATTTATAATAATTAAATAATATTTATAAATAATAACTGATAGTTCCCTACAGAATATATGTATATGCTTAGGAATTGTCATGAAATCTTCAAAAGAAAGGCATACATCTTCTGACAGTACAACTAAAGGCTGATGATGGCTTGCGTCATCTGTCGGAATGAATATAAAAAAAACGTTGATTTATAATTATTCTAGAAGCAACCAAATAACAGATTTAGGCCATTTCTGGAAATATAATTTTGTTTAATAATCAGGAGATACCTTTCTCTGAATTAATCCACCTGTTAATAATTCAATTTCACCTTAAAATTATATATTTTTTATTTGCTATAAAATGTGCTCACGTCATATATAAATATGAATTTCTCTCTGAATATACCTAAACTGGTGTTGTAATTTATTATGTTTTACTAGGGCGATAACATTAAACATATATATAATATATATACATAATGTCATAATTATATTTATTCTCTTCATTGTAGCTGAAAGGATCCCAACTTTGCATACTACATTTTCTAGATTTGCATACTAGTTTAGTGTCGTAGTGACAGTGGTTATTTTGATTTAAATTTGAAATAATTGGTTGTTATCACTTTTCCTTCCACTTTTATTCAGCAAATATATAGAGAACTTTGTTTTTTTAAGAGTTTAGCGATATTTTTCTTCTGTAGAACAATGGTCAAAACTCTTTAAATAATTTTTACCAAACTAATATTCAAATCTACTTTGATGGTGACGAAGCGCCATCTATCAAAATAAGGAGATGCCTTTTTCATAATTTATGCACCTTATCCCAGTACAATATCACATTTGTACTATTTTTTTCACATTGTGTAGCGTTCTCACGCAATTCTGGCCTCAACTACCCGTTTCATGAATTTTCAGGATGCCTGAATGACCAGTTTTTTGGTTGTTGAGGTACAACTTGCACCACGCTGATGAGGGCCAACAGCTCGAAACGCGTTCGTGGTTAGCTTCTCTTGATTAATTAAGAATGGGTATTTGGCCAATTCTGGAATAATTAAAAAATCAATGAGAATAGTTGATATTTATTCGCTTATGGAATTGAAGACTTGGGGCGATGGCGTCGACCTTTCATATTAAATCTTACTTATCCTTATTACTAATAATTGTATATAGTTGCGGAACTACTGGTTTCCTGTGCTGCTCTTTTCCTGATATTGCACCTTGTACGGAGAATCTGTATAAGACTAATGTCTTAATAAAGGCTTTGTGTGTGGGTGTGTGTGATATTTATTCCTATAGAAGACGTAAGCCATCAACAACTTTCAGTTGCACGATAAGGAGATGCCTTTTTTCTTTAATAAAGAATATATCCCATTTTGAAAGTTTACTCTCATAATCTGACATCTTTATTACTTTTATTTACAGGTGTTACCTCGGAATGGGATTGGGAATGTACCAAAAAAACCTTTTCTGGAGGAGGACAAATGGCGGAGCCTCCATCGACGAATAAAGATGTAAATATTACTGTTTTTTAACTATTGACCAGGATTCAATAAAGATGTTTTAAATTCTCTCACTTTATCATCTTGTTATAAGATTAAAAATGTATTCATTTATATATATTTTATTTTTATCTATTTATTTTATTTATTGTTACAAAATCACGAAGTCCAAAGGACTATTGTGCTGTGCTAGTATTATTTACATATATATGATTAATTATTTACACGATGGATTAGTATTGTTTTGTAAATTATTGTACAAATAGTTCTAAACTTAACAAAGTTCTCATAAGATAGAGTATATACACAAAGAGAATTTGGTAATGTTTCAAAGTATCTACATACAATTTGATTAGTCAGAGGGCAAGTTAAAAGAAGATGCTCTGGTGCTTCAACATCTAAGCGGCATTCACATGTTGGATCATATTCATATGTATTCATATTAATGAATGATATACTTTATTAGAGTGAAAATTAGATTATAAATGCTTAGTAACCACTTCAGTGTTAAGTAAGCAACACTAAGTTGGTTTCTACTCATTTTTTAAGTGTAATTTGAATGTTTGCAGTGATGGCTTCATTAGGTTGTGCTAACCTAAAGTTAAATTAACTAAGCAATAAAGTAAAAATAAGGATTAAATTGTACAACTGCTAACAATCAGCAACGTAGGGAAATAGGTTTTACCACCAAAGCTTTAGCCTTAGTGAAGACATTTTCATATCATTTCAAATTTGATTTTAGAAAGGTGGGAGACACTTGTATGCTCCGTTTAAAAACTTGCATAAATGCATTCAGCAATTCTCCTTCACTATATTCACCTCAATATGAAATATTGTACTAAAATTAGATTATAGAAAGTTTCGTTATTTATAATATAGTTTGTTGAACAACGAAATAATATAGATTGATGTTTTTTAATGATATATGCTGTTTATGATTATTTTATTGATTATATTTATCACACACAGCTTGCTTACATTTATACATACGTATAAAAAGACTCCAAAGATAACCAATTAACACGGCAGCCATACTAATCATGTAGATTTATATATCTTAATAGTATATAATCTACAATAATACATTTTCCGTGAAGCGGAACTGTTATGTAAGCTCTGTAAGCAGAAAATGAACTCCGAAATATCTCAATTTTTTTTCCACTGTACAAGTATTTTAGATGAAAGAAAAATATGTATTTCGAAACAGGATAATAGATTCCTGGACACAGTTGAGGATATCTCAACAAACTACATAACAGATAGAAAGTTTTCATTGGATCTATGTGGGTTTTACAAGGCAGTGAATAAAAAGGCATCGTTACTGTTACCTTTAATTGAGTGAATGTGTATATATGTGTATATATATATTATTTTTTTCTAAAATATTTTTTGTTCACTTCTTTGTCTATTTCTTACTTTGCTTCTTGGATCCTGCAGTCGAGTCTTTTGCAAGACTTTGGGTCTTAATGGGGGCTTTTGTTGTTATGTTGTATATATGTATGTATATGTATATATAATACTTACATAATCATTTTTTTCTTCTTCTGTATATTCCCACTTTCACAGGCCTATCTCTCTTGTAATCTCGGAGAGAATCCTTTATAAGACCAGTGTGTCTTAATAAAGGCTTTTGTGTGTGTGTGTATAATCTACAATAATAATAAACGGCCTCTGGTTACATTCCAGAGGAATATATCTTTCGAATGTATTTAGTCTTCCTGACCTTGTATAATAATACCAAGGATAATATACACACATAAACAAAGCCTTTATTGAGACTCTTTGGTCTCACACAGATTCTCCATTATATGAGAAGATATTGTATAAGTAAAAGATATTAAATTCAAGAAATATCCAGTTAAATAGACATGTCTTTGATTTTCAAAGCCTTCATGTAAAATTTATATGAAATATATAATATATAAAAGTAAATATTCAACAAAGTCATCACTTTCAAAACTGGATTCTCAAAATATACTTATATTTTATTTTTAATAAATATACATATTAATTTATAGATAATATTTGTTAAAATTTAAAATAATAACTATAATAATGAACAGTTATATACAGTTGTAATTGAAAAGAGGAAAAATAAGATACAATATATAGTTATATATATGTAGTAAATAAGACGAATTGGAATTTCTTTATTTAAACTTCAAAAATCGTTTGCTAAATAAAAATTTTCGTATAAATTTCGGTTGTTGATATCAGCAAATCAGACGAAATAATCAGAGCATCGACTGGCAAAGATATCAGCGTATTGCATTTTACTTTCAGACGCCTGCTGATTCGCCACAAAATTCAAAATTCAAAATTTTTGAATTTCAAATCCCCAAATTTTCTAAATGCACTTTATCTAACCGAGATAGTGGTGAAGGCGTTTTTGATATCTAACAAAATTTATTGAATAAATACCATTGGCCGTTCTTTCAAATATGCTGGCATCTTCAAAATAAAGAATTTCATATTTTTTGGTTTATATAAAAAAATCAAAATATACGTTTTCTTTGTTTTACCATATACATATTTATAAAATAAAGTTATGCTTTAGCTTATATTAATATGTGTGTGTGATTTATATGTTGATTATCTAGATAGTTTTAAATATAATTAAAATCATATCTATAAATATCATTTATATTTCCTCTTTCTTCCATTCTGTTAATTGTAGCACATTTCTTTTGAATGAAAAATGTTTCTTTAAAGAGACAATTTAAAGAAGCATTTTTCATTCAAAATAAATGAGCTACAATTAACAGAATGGAAGAAAGAGGAAATATAGATAGTTTTAAATATATTAGATATGGTAAAATTAATTTCAGTTCATATGAATATGAGAAAATTGTTCATTATTTATTTTTATAAAAATAATTTTACCCTATATATATATATGTAATAGCAAATGAAAACATTAAGACGCGAATGTTTCTTTAACACACCAATCAAACTTCTACTGCGTCCCTAATGTCTCTACTACGTTTTAAAAATTGAGAGGGCTTGGCTCTTCAGTGGTGAACCCTTTCAACGGTTTCACCAATTTAATAACCAGTCCGCCTCTTTAGAGCTCTAATACTGTATTTGATATGGTTATATATGCTACACTTTTATATAATTCGTTAATTATAATAAAGCTAAATACTTTATGATGGTCCTCAATAATTTTTCTCATATATATATATATTTTTGAAAATAGAGCAATCCATAGATAAATCTTTAATTAAAAAGGCATATATTGGATCAAAATATTATTTATTTTACCAATATTTCAGCTGGCTGAACGCCAACCTTTATCAAGGTGTTATAACATTTTAAAGTGTGTTAACAACAAACAACACTTAACACACTTTAAAATGTTATAACACCTTGATAAAGGTTGGCGTTCAGCCAGCTGAAATATTGGTAAAATAAATAATTTTTTGATCCAATATATGCCTTTTTAATTAAATATATATATGAAAAAGTAAAAATATATTTAAAGTTTTCTCCTCGTTGAAAAAATAACAAAAAGTGATATCTATTTTTTATCATATAAAGACATACTCTAAACCGGCTTGTAACAAATACTCATTTCAAAATAGCATACAATAGTATTCTTTTATTACTTTTAATTTTTTTATCGCTTTATTTTTTCATTTTTAATTAACACGTGCCATCTCTATACGCGTAAAATTGCAAGTGTTTCACTTTAAAATAATTGTTAGCACTAACAATTTATTTGAAATAGAGAATTTATCGGACGTAACCAATTTGGATATCGTCTGATATTTCTTAAGGGCCTTCCACTTCCTATTTTTCCCATACACTGAAGAGTGGAATCTCAGAAATGGTATTTATGAAAACTATGGACATAAGCTTTTATGGACAGTAGAATCACATATGAGTATATTTTTTTTTCATCGCAGTATAAGGACAGTAGAATATTTTGACTAATGTGTAAAAGAAAAATTCGCGTCTTAATTTTTTTATTTGATGTATATTAATGGAGCCTAATTGCTTTATATTAATATATATTATGTGTAGGTTTACCCTGGCCGCTCACAAAGGTATATTCAGATGAAATAATGCCATATATATGTTATATATCAATCAATGGAGTCTAGTATTGACGTCTATTTTGACGGGAGAGGCGACATTTATCTTTACAAAAGAATATCCTTCCAGTAAAATTTCCATATGTTATATTAAAAATATAATTAGTAGTTGGTATATTAATTTTGTTATGATATGGTATAATAAATAAAACAGTTAGATTTTCAAATGTTATTTTTGAAAACTATAAAAACATATTTACATAGTGTTTTTAAACTCGAATAATACACCTTCAAGTACAAACTATATAAGCAGAAATAACAATAGAATAAATATAGTGAAATATAGTTTTTAATTTAAAAGGCATATATTGGATCAAAATATCATTTATTTTACCAATATTTCAGTTGGCTGAACGCCAACCTTTATAAAGGTATATGGTATATGTGATAAAGGTTGGCGTTCAGCCAACTGAAATATTGTTAAAATAAATGATATTTTGATCCAATATATGCCTTTTTAATTATAGATTGCTCTATTTTCAAAAGTGATATATAGTCTGGTGGATAAATTGATGAAATCATTTTAAAAGATCACCACTGATTAACATCTACAGTCAACCAATTGTGTAAATTCCATTTATGTGATTGTGACAAAGATGAGTTCTGTGTTAATTCATTTAGAATTAAATTTGCGAAGGTCTGAAAGAGATATTTCCAATCCAATTTAACGTGAGAGACATATTTTCTATTGAAATTTTAAGCCTACTCACATAAGACATTTCTCTAATTCTATTGAAACTTATATTCTATAACAACCTGCTATAAGGTGTCCTTTTGAAACTGACGTACGGTTCACTATAGTCAAAAATCACTATAACAACGGCTGACTCGATTATTACAATAAAATTGAGAAATTTCTCTTTATCTCCGAATCGTTTTAAGTCGACTTTATTGTATTCCTTTTATCAATTATATACTGAATATATATAAAATGAAAGGTTTTAAAAGCACGAATGTTTCTTTTATACATAATACAAACTTCTACTGCCCATACTGCGATGAGAAAAATATATTGGGGGGGCTTGGCTCATCAGTGGTGAACCCTCCCAGCGGTTTCGCCAATTTAATCCACCAAACCGCTTCTCAGAGCTCTAATACTGTATTGGACGATTCTATCTATATATGCAGCACTGAAGGGTGGAATCTCAGAAATGGTTTTAAATCCTTCCATTTTATATGTATAGATGGCGCGTTATTTCTTTGTGTTAATTTATACTGAAGATATCCTGACCGTGCTCATTTTTCTTATCGAAATATTGAAAACTTATCCGTAAAGTCGACTACAAGAAGTCGCGGTTTCAGACGTTTTATACTAATTGTTGTTGTTTTTCTTTAACCAGCTCAAACCTTTTGTAAATATGTAGATACATATTCAATATTCAATTAATATTTTATTCACGCCTTAAGTCCGGTATTACTTTAATCAGATTATGTCTCTTCTATATTTTATTATCACAATTAAAGTAAATTGTTTTTAAATATGTTTTCTATTGTTTTTTTTATACGACTACAAAACAATTGGTATAAATCTCTTGTAGTCAAAACATCAACAATATTGTATTAACGCAATACCATAATACCTATGTATTTCGTAACAAAGGCAAATATAAATCTATAAATTTTATAATAGCATATGTATATAGACATTCTATTTGAATGTAATTCTACTGTCCTATAAGCTTATCTCCATAGGTTTCTTGAAACCCATTTTTGAGATTCCATCCTTCAGTGCTGCGCATATAAGCAGAATCATCCAATACAGTATTAGAGCTCTTAGAAGCGGTCTGGTGGATTAAATTGGCGAAACCGCTGGGAGGGTTCACCACTGATGAGCCAAGCCCTCCCAATATATTTTTTTCATCGCAGTAAGGACAGTAGAAGTTTGTATTATGTATAAAAGAAACATTTGTGCTTTTGAATCTATGGCTGATTTAAATAAGTCTTGAGGTGGATTGCTATTGATTTATTAATATAGTGTCATTATAGCAAGCTATTACCGAATAAAAATATATTTTAAGTAATAGTATATATGCTATATTAAAATATTATTTTATTTATATATATATATATATAATTATAATTTCATAGATTCAAATACTCTGCTAAATCGACCGCCAGAGGTCACTCTTCCCTTATAAAAACTCTTTGTTGTTGTTTCCCGATGCCCGGCTCAAAACCTTTTGTACATTATGTAAATAAGTTTTTCATTTTTTTATTCTTACGCCTTAAACCAGGCAGTACTTTTACCAAATATGTTTTATATATATTTCCTTAGCTCAAATAAAGAAATAACTAATCAAAACTCTTTTTAAAATTTTCGCCACAACTGCATTGCCATAATCCTCAAAATGATCTAAATTCAAGCAGAAAATCTAATTTATATTTATATAAAATTATATATTATATATCCGATGTATAAAATATTTATAACTAAAATAATAGTAAAAATATTATATATACTATAAATTTTATTAATTATAAACCCCTATTGGTATACGAAAATAATGTAAAAAAAGAAAATATAATGTTAATTTCAATTCCCAAAAGAAGCTGGTATACCTTTATAGAAAATTGTTTTCAATATTAATAACCCTATTATCTATTAATGGCTTTCAGAAAATTAAACAATTTCCATATAAATGTGTTGTCAAAACTTTGGTAAACTATTGGGAATTTGGTTTCATTCTCTCCAAGCTTTATCATCTACTCCTGTGGCCATAAAAAATAGCGATTTTACTCTGTTTTTTTTTACTTTTCTTTACGCTCAATGGCGCCAGTGTTTGACGTCACATCGTATTGTACAAGCGACACCTTCAGGTAAAAATATTTGTCACCGAATATATCCTGATGTAAAGAAAATGGTGCCAATTTGAAATTGTATTTTGTTTAAGCTTTCCTGTTTTTTTTCTCTCTATTTCCTCTTTACTCTGAATATGAAATTTTAATAGTTTTGTCACTTTGAATTTATGAATAAATATATTTATCAAAGATTTTCTTTTATAGAGGGATCTATACATGAAATTTTGTTTTAAATATTAATATTTGTGTGTTAAAACTATCAGAGAATATGTACCTTAATTCATAGTAGAATATGAATAGAAAATCTAAAAATATATTTAAAATATATAAATAATATATAACACATATTTTTAAAATCGACAAAATCTCAAATTTGCGATCTTTTTTATTTTTTCAATAATTCCAGCAAAATAATCTATTTACTTATTTAAAATATCTAATTTTATTTATTTTTATTTGAAAAAAAGTAATTTTATAGAAAGTTTCCAAAATCCAAATGACTTGAACTGAACTAAAACGACCTTCAATAGAATACCTTCTTCAAAGAAAACCAGGAGTATCTAGAATTTTATACAGATGCACATATAAAAGAGAAAGGCTCTCAACCGCATCAATTTTCTCACGAAAATCCTCAATGAATGGGTCAACTGAACCTAGACAACGTCTTATTCGCACACAAATATGTAGGAATCTGATTGTGGCGGCACAAAGGTGATCACTGATTCACCATTAATAAAAATCCGTCTTTGCCGGTCCCAAGCCCGGATGAAAAAGAAGGAGAGAGAGAGCAGTAACAAGCTCACTAAAAAACCTGGGCTCAGCTGGCCTGGCTGATAGTACCTTGTAAGGGCTCTAGGGATACAGGATGAGTCTGTATTCCATGTTAGGAGCGGCTGCACGTGACATCTGTTCCTCATGTCAGAGGCGGTCATTTCATATTGGAGCTAAGTCGGCCTGCCACTGAGTAGTGCTCCCAGTCTCAGTGACAACGGTAGAAGGATTATAATTCACCTAGATAAGCAGGAAAAAAGAAGAAGCCTTAAATAAATAAAGGCTAACGGAAAAAAAATGAAAAACGCGTTACTAAGAATGAGGCTTCAACTCCAAATAAAAAAGGCTGAATAGTGGAATCGTTGTAACAATCTAATAAATTAAATTTAGGAGACTGCACGAATTGTACAATATTTTTAAGCTAGGTCATTTTTTTATTTCATATATTGCTTATATGATTATTAATATAACATAAATTTCAGGTGGTTATGAAAACAATTAGTCCTGTACTGATGAAGGCCAAAACCCAAAACAATTATATACATTATTATTATATAAACAATATATAAACATTATACATAAACAATATAAACAATAACATATATAAACAATATATATAAACATTATTTATTATATATAAACAATATATTATATTATTATATAAACAATATATTATATAAACAATTAATATTATTGTATTGGCGCACCAACTGTTATAATAAAGTTAATTCATTTTTGACGCGTATGATTCTTTTTGAAATAACACGATTTCATACTTCTCTTACTTCAGTGAAAATTTAATGGAAGGGCATGGCTTATCAGTGCATAACGCTCTAATATTGCGTTAATCTGTTTTGTTTTTATATTGATATTGAAGATGGCCTCTTGGAAACGGTATTATAAATAAACCATTTTACATAATATTTGAGAGAGAGAGAGATTGATATTGAAACTACTATATTTCAAAGTCCATATAAGATTATATAAGGTTAAATACAGAATACATATAAATATGAATTAATAAGATTATATAATTGATAAATACATGATAAATAGATAAAATATATAAAATAATTGATAAATATACATATATAAAATACATACAGTCTTCATTGGTGGCGCCCACCGCGGGAAAGACTCCGCCACCGATGGACTGCGAGAGTTCTCAGAGAGAGATAGAATGTGTTAGAACAGTATAAATAGACATATAATTCTAAATATATAATATGCTCTTCCGCAAACAGAAAATGAATTCATTTCAAAAAGAACAATACGCGGCAAAAATTGTTTATATTTCTCATAATGTTATACATTCTGGACTTTTGTCATAATTTGCCGAAACTGATGTTGTAGTTAATTCATTATCACCAACTCTATTTTTCATACTTGGTATGATAACCCCAAAATACATTGCTTCATTATTTTAATGCATTCTGAAATAGTGAAGTGTCTCTTTTGGTATAGGATCCTATATTAATTTATAGAAAATTCATTAAAGATTTCTCATTAATCGCTGACCCATTGACCAGTCTCATCAGAAAAAATGTGTAATTTATCTGGACAGGAAAACAGGAAGAAGCGTTCCAAACCTTAAAAAAGCTCTTATGAATCCGCCAATTTTAGGTCACTTTGATCCAAATGCAGCCACCTGCATTCACACAGATGCCTCTAACGTCGGCTTAGGCGCAACACTAATTCAAAATATCGGTGGCGAAGAGAAGGTAATATCATATTTGAGCCGAACCCTAAGTAAGTTCTATATCAATTTATATTTTCCAATATTTAAAATCATAAACCCAAACCTAAATGTTCTCATCTGAAATTGTTTATTTTGAAAGCACAAAACGATATTAAAAAAAAAAGGGTTTTTCTATTTGTTTCAATTTAGTAAAATATCTTTGTTAACTGATATCATTGAAAAGTTATTTTACTTTCAATAGATTTAAAATATCTGTGTTGTTTTCTAACCTTTATATCAAATACATTTGAAACTACTTCAAAGACTTAGAGTGTATCTTGAAAGAGAAATATTTTTATTTCTTAAAATTTAAAATCACTGTTAAAAAGAAGAATTGGATGACTATATTATTTAACAAATAATTATTATAAATAATTAATAAAAATTTATTCCTCGAATTATTTTTTTTAATCTCGACGTTTTGAGAACATATAACCTTTTTATGAAAATTCTAATCTATTATAGACGCGTATGATTTGAAAAAAAATAAAACAATATCTACTGCCATTACTGCAATGGAAAAATTATTGGGAGTGCCTGGCTCATCGCTGTTGTTTGTTATTTTAAATTTTTCTGTTTTCCTTTCATAGTGATATTTATAGTAGACTATTGAAATGGGTTTTCTATATGAACTATGGATATAAGCTTTGAGGACAGTAAAAATACATACAATTATAAATATATAATTTTAAAAGAAACATACGCGTCTATAATAGTTTCTAATTTTATTAACAGGTGGCGCGCTAATATATTATAATATTTACCTTTATAAATGTAAAAAATTGCCATCCACACATCGATAAAATCTGTAACAATTAATTTTTAGGCAATGTGCATTTTTTTTTATCTCTACAGACCTTACAGACCTTACTACAATGATAAAAGATATTTAATGAAAGTCCTTGGCTCATCAGTAGTGAACCCTCTCATTCAATAACCTTTATCAGTACAGTAAGGAAAGAGATAAAAAGAAACATACATTGCCTAAATATTATTTGTTCTTAAAATTAAAGATTGCCACACTTTTTTATTGACATCTTGTCAAATATGTTTTACAAAATCAATGAAGAATAATGGGAATATTTACAATGATTTATGAGTGAGGAAGGCTGCGTGTCATTCTAACACAGGGGCTATGCTAGTAATCTCTGTATCGTTCCAATTTTAGTATATGTACTGCTGATACTTCAGCCAGTAAATATTTTCATTGTCTCGACGTTTCGACAAAAATATTTTGTTCTCGTCAGGAGCGAACAAAAATTAAAACATTCGGCAGAGCGTTAAAAACTATTCTTATATATTATAAATTATTTTTAACGCTTTGCTAAATGTTTTAATTTTTGTTCGCTCCTGACGAGGACAAAAGATATTTGTCAAAGCGTTGAGACAATATAAATATTTACTGGCCGAAGTATCTTTATTTTGAAGAACTATGAATGCCGGCCAGGCATCCTCTATCTTTATGATAAAAAATTATTTGTTAAAGATTATATTTACCTTTATTAGAATTTGAAGTGAAATTAAGGTTTATATTATACTAGCGGATGTGCCCGGCTTCGCCCGGGTTTTACCCGAGTGAATGTTTGTCTAACGAACATTTGTTAAAACAATTCTCTATAAACTTATAAAACGTACTCGGCTTCGCCCGGGGTTTTACCCGAGTAAAGGTTTGTCTAGCGAACATTTGTTAAAACAATTCTCTAAAAACTTATAAAAAAAAAAAAAAAGATATATTTTGATAATTTGAAACTCGTAAATTTGAATCTTTCGATAAAGTGAACATTTTTCTCGGTCCCTGTGTGCCGTGTCATCCTGGATTTTGTCTTTCCTAATTTTCTACATTAGAAAATCATAGTTTTATCTAGTGAACATTTTTTCCCGTGTCACATTGCCGTGTCATCCTGAGATAATCTTACTTTTGATAAAAAATATTTAAGATAACAAACTTAGTGATAAGAAAACTTGTTAACATCGTCACAATGGGGGCGCTGCTTGCGAGTTAAATCTACAAATCTGCAAATAACTCTAAGGATATTCAAGATATTCAGGAAATTATTATTCAAAAACCTTCCCGGTGATATACCTAATAATATCCCAAAATTTCACGGCGATTGGATGTATGGTTTTTGAATCTATAGAGTACAGACAAACAGACAGACAGACATTCAATTTTATATATATAGAAGATTATAAACTCAAAAGGAGCTTCTTCTATAGAACATGTTTATTTCTCTAGCTTTCAAACGACATTGTTCTTCAAAGGGCGTAAAGAAAAGCTTGGTTTACCCCCGTTGAAGAAAGAATTTGTTATAAAGCTAGCAAAATAAACATGTTTATCTATATTAATAAAATGGAAATTTCATAAGTGGACATCACTAAAAACTTTCGTTACAATGCATCAATTTCAACCAAATTTTCAACATTTATGTAAAACGAGATGGAGCAGGTTTTGCTTAACATCAAAATATATTTCCTAACATTAACATGCGTAACTTCGCTGTTATCGATTAAATACAAAAAAAATCAACAGAGTTAATTTTATTTATATATAAATACAAAATTAAATTTCAACAGAGTTAATTTTTTTACATACTAGCTAATAATCTCAATCTAAAAAATATTCAAAACAAGCAATTTTAAGATAACACCATATGTAAAACAGTCGGCCAAGAAAACAACAACGATATCTTTCTCACATATTCACACACAATCTTGATTAATAATCAAAACTAATATTTAACATTGTTTATTATACTCAACTTTTATTTCCACATTTGTTTTTAAATACCCAATTGTTTTATCATGTTTCTAATTTCGCCGAACAAATATACAAATTTATAGTGACCAACATATGCAAATTTTATCTTTGTTTTTATTTAACTTGATATCGTTAACATAACATCCATTGTAAGCATTTTTCTGTTCACCTTCCGTGGTTTCTCTTTTCTCTGATAGTTTTTAGGTGAGGAATATTTTCTTATTACTAGACTACAAACATTCCCCCGAGAAAAACCTGGGCGAAGCCGGGTACATCCGCTAGTACTTCTATAAGCTCCTTTTGAGTTTATAATTCTTGTAGGGGTGTAGACAAGGTACTTGGTTACACTTAGGACAAGAGCCTTGCACTAACTAATTTATTAAAGCATAGGTTATATAAAGATTAAATGGGAAAGAGAGGAAACAAAGAGGTTACATCCTCCGTAGAAGGTAAACAAACCACAGCGTCGTTAGGCTGAACTTTACAGTCAGTAGGAGGGGGAGGGGGGCGACGTCATCCTTCCGGTCACGTGTTATACTTGAGTGGCGGCGCAGGTGTCCAACAATAATCTTATGAAATAGTTATGGTGACCGAATGTTCATGTCTACATCCTAACAAAATTAACGTTTATTAAGTATAAGATATTAGATCTTTAAGGTGGAAACATCACGCCTTCGGGATAAATGTCTTTTTTTTTGCTTATCCCTAGTACACGTGGTACAGGCCATGATAATCATGGTGGATAGTTAGCGACTGCTTTTTTTACTATAAGTGCACCACATGTCTACACATGTGAAAGCAGTTCGACTTTGCACTTACAAATGTGCCAGAGCCCCGCTTGATTACTTGCACTTGCTGGTGGGGTTGGACTTTTGCAAGAATTGGGGGGCCATTGGAGCATTTTTTAATATATATTTTTAAACAGAAAAAAGTGTCCAATGCGGGAATCGAACCTGGGTCGTAGTGGTCGAAAACCAAACGGTTATTGTCTTTTTAAATATATTTAATATACGAATATCTATATTTCGGGAATTGAAGGTCTTCTATAGGAAAACCCGATAAGAAAATTTAATACAGAAAATAAATTATATTCCAATTTGTCAATCTTAGAAACCAATATTTATAGTTTCAATAAACACACTCTCCAGATAAATAATAATTTTAAATAATAAAAAACTTTAATTAAAAAGGTATATATTGGATCAAAATATCATTTATTTTACCAATATCTCACTATAAATATATCACACTTTAAAATGTTATAATACCTTGATAAAAGTTGGCGTATAGCCAACTGAAATATTGGTAAAAAAGTGATATTTTGATTCAATATATGCCTTTTTATTTAAAGATTTTTTTATGGATTGCTCTATTTTAAAAATAAACAAACTAATTAGTAGAATTAATTTTATACACTATTAGAGCTGTAAATATTATTTTTATTTACCCTAGTATGCGTAGCCATGATAATCATGGTGGGTAGCAGTTGGTGGCTGTTGGTGACATGTTTAAGTATGTGGAAAGCATTTTCGACATTTTCACTTATAAATGTTGATGCACTAGCGTGTCATCTGTTATCAAAATTCGAAAACTATTTTAAAGACGTAAGATTATTTTTGAAATTAAACAATTTCTACTGCCCTTACTGCAATGGAAAAAATTGGTAGATTAAATTGACGAGACCGCTGGGAGGGTTCACCACTGATGAGCCAGGCCCTCCCATTAAATTTTCCATTGCAGTAAGGGCAGTAGAAATTGTTTAATAGCAAAAAGAATCTTACGCCTTTAAAAAAGTTTCGAACTTATAAATGTGCCAGAGTCCATTCTGGTTACTTGCACCTATTGGTGGGGAGAAGGTAGAAATTTATTTAGGAGGCATTGAAGCATTTATTTTATTCAGAAAAAAAGTGCCCAATGCAGGAATCGACAATTTATACCAATTGGTCTACCGACTCTAAAGTTTAGATATTTTACAATTACAATTTACAATTATTTTATTTCCAAAGCGCTATATCCCGCAAGAGATACTTACGGTAAACAAGGAGAAAGGTTTATTTACATATGTTATTTACATTATTCAACGCATGAAAACATTAGAGATCCAGATTTTGTAGAAAGTTTAGAATGTATTTACAAAATGAATTGAACTTTAAATATGATTTTTATCGGAAATCAAATCGTTAAGTTCACAAACAACTAGTTCATTCTTCATTCTATAATCTTGAAATGCTGGGCAATCGAAGTTTAGATATCAAACTAGTGAAATTCTCAAAGTGCTGGTTTACCATTTATAATCTGTGTTCTCCATTCTCAATAGTTTTATCATTACAATAGAGAATATGCAACAATGTTTTTAAAATATATATTGTAGATGATTATCATACAATTTTAGCCGTAGATTTGGCTAAACCAGCTAAACACCTCTTTGGCAGATTGTGAATATTTCATTTGAATACTTGTGGATCTCATGGAATAAAGTCCGCCCTAGACTGACAAGGGCCATTAACCCGAAACCATTGTCTCTAGGTGGATGCTTCTCAGTTTTCCAAAACTGATGATTTGGCTTTGTTACCGACTCGAGGCCGCTAGTTTGCGGCGACGGTTAATAGATGGCGTCTAGTTTCGGCGTCTATTTTGACGAGAGAGGTGCTTTGCCATCTAAAAAGCACATGTGCTCGTGGTCAGGATATGCTCTCTTTATTCTAAATGTAGTATGCAGTAGAATTCACATACACTCTCACTATAGGACACTTATCTACAAAGGACAGTTTTCATCTCCCAAATTACCATTTTTACTATATACCAACTCTCCAGCAAAAATATACATCTTTCTAAAGGACACTTTAACAATTAAAATTCGAAACTATTTTGAAGACGTAAGCTTCTTTTTGAAATTTAAAAATTTCTACTGCCCTTACTTCAATGTAAAAATTAATGGAATATCCTGGCTCATCAGTGGTGAACCCTCCCAGCGGTTTCGCCAGTTTAATCTACCTGGTAGATTTTGATAACAGATGGCGCCCTAGTGCATCATATTATAAACACTTTGACTATGCAACTAGGTGTTGTCCTTTAGAGAAAAGGTTCTATTGTAGCGTTAAAATATTATTTACATATCCAGTAATAGATGACACTTATATTTATGGGTGATGACTGCTGGGGATGAGTAGAGCTTATCAAAAGATGAGATAATACAGTCAATGATGTGTTTTGGGGTTGCAATTTGAGAAATAAAGCTAATTGTGATTTTCTCATAAGTATTGACTAATATGGTTTGGAGTGATATGGGGTTTCAGGTTGAGGAATCAATGGCCCCCGATTCTTGCAAAAGTCCATCCCCACCAGAGAGTGCAAATAACCAAACACACCTCTGGAACATTTGTAAGTGCAAAGTCGAACTTCTTTTCACATATGTAGATAGGTGGTGAACTTACAGTAAAAGCAGTCGCCAACTTCTACCTACCATGATTATCATGGCCTGTACCACGTGTACTTGGGATAAGCAAAAATATAAAGGTTGAGGAAAAAAACCTTGTGAATTTCTTAAAATAAAATTATAAATATATTTCCAGAGAGAGTTGTATTGGAAACAATTTATAATAATATTTTATAATAGATTTTGATACTTTATACCGAACAAATTCTAAAAAAGCAATATTTATGTGTAAAAAGTTTATATAAACGTTTTTCCCAAGAGAGCTTGTTAGCCTTTGGAATTTGCTGATTTCCAAATCCCTGCCTTAAAAGGCCAATTTTATTCAAAGAATTTAAAATAAGTTTTAAAAAATAAAGATAATTTGTTTTGAAGTAGGTTTTAAATTTTTATAATTTCAATATTTATGAGACCCCAGTTTTAATCTCCATATTTTTAATAAAATTTGAAAATGACTTTATTTATTTTTTTCAATTCTATTATTTTCTATTAAATAGCTGTTGTGGTTTTATTTGTGATCAATATAATTTTCAAAACTCTAATTTTATAAATAAAAATAAACAACTGTACACACATATATATTTTTTTAATTAAAAAGGCATATATTGGACAAAAATACATTTATTTTACCAATATTTCAGTTGGCTGAACGGTTGTTGACACACTTTAAAATGTTATAACACCTTGATAAAGGTTGGCGTTCAGCCAACTGAAATATTGGTAAAATAAATGATTTTTTGAATCCAATATATGCCTTTTTAAATAAAGAATCATCTATGGATTGCTCTATTTTCAAAACATATATATATATGTAATATGATGCAATTGTTATTACACTGCAATAATATTTGATGTATTACACTGTTGTAGAATCCTGTCGACTTAATGTAGTATGATGCAATTGTTATTACACTATAATATTTGATGTATTACACTGTTGTAGAATCCTGTCGACTCTGTGTAATATGATGATTTAATTGTTGTTACACTATAATATTTGATGTATTACACTGTTGTAGAATCCTGTCGACTTAACCGTTCTGTGGCAATATCGTTGCGGAATTTCTTGTTGTTCGATTTGAATGGTGAGGATTGGTTGAAGCGCAGTCGTTGAGTGGTAAGTGAAGCACACAGTTAGGAATAATCAGGACACATGATTGAGTTTGAAAATAAAAGGCAACTGGGTTGGAGGGAAGAAAGCTTGAGAAGAGTTGAGCGATTTGACTTATTAATTAGTTGATCACATGGCGATGATGGGATTTAGATGAAATGAGCGGAGAGAGAGATCTCTAGAGTAGATGTTACCTTGTTGGAAGCGAAGGAGCAACTGTCCGAACTCGGCGAGAGCCCGTGAACAACCGTAGGTGTTGTTCCTATGAGAGCGAAAATGCAACTGACCATTCTTGCTTTTCGATTTAACACCAAGCCTCAGTTTCTCTCTGATTGGTCGAGAGATGTCACATGATCCTTTCCTATTGGTTGACCTACTTGAGGTGCTGTCTTTTGATTGGTCGAGAGATGTCACATGCTCTTTTCCTATTGGTTGACCTACTTAAGGTGCTGTCTTCTGATGGGCCGGCGGCTTCCTTTGGTATTAGTTACGCCCGGCCTGGGTCAGGAAGTCTCGTGTTTGTTTGACTTTATTTACTTCCGCGGCTATCAAAATACATCCTGCTTTGTCAGGAAGTATTGAATGCTAGCTTTAACATTTATAA
Organism: Cordylochernes scorpioides; assembly: GCA_030710605.1. Classification (NCBI taxonomy): domain Eukaryota; kingdom Metazoa; phylum Arthropoda; class Arachnida; order Pseudoscorpiones; family Chernetidae; genus Cordylochernes; species Cordylochernes scorpioides. The sequence goes on along the minus strand of CP092885.1, from coordinate 56,807,923 downwards.
CTTCTGGTCATTAGATACGTCCTGTTTTTCCAGGAAGTGTCGGTTTAAACTTAGCTCGCAGGGACCTGGGGTCAGAAGGTTAACTGCGTCGTTATTAATAAATATGCTCTCCTCTAGATCTACTTTCTACGTCTTTTGTTACTTTCTTTCCTCCAGTTACCTTATTCTTTTATTAAATCTTTGAAAATCATACATGATACATACATAGTGGGTCGGGGTTGCATTTAATTATATACAAATTATGACATATATATATCAAACTTTATATTTCTTATTTTTCCACATATATAGATGGAAATTTTGCCTGTAGGATATTGAAAATCAAACGAAGGTCGCCTCTCTCGTCAAAATAGACGTCAAAACTAGACGCCATCTATTTATCGTCGCCGCAAACTAGCGGCCTCGAGTCGGTGACAAAGCCATATCACCAGCTTTGGCAAACTGAGAAGCGTCCACCTAGAGACCATGGTTTCGGGTTAATGACCCTCGTCAGTCTAGGGCGGACTTTATTCCATGAGATTTACAAGGAATCAAATGAAATATTCACAATCTGCCAAAGAGGCGTTTAGCTGGTAGAATGTCTAGGCCAAATCTATGGCTAAAATATAGATGGAAATTTTGCCGGGAGAATATTTATCTACAAAGACACAGGTCGCCTCTCCCGTCAAAATAGACGTCAAAGCCATCATGAACATCACTAAAACTAACACTGTATATAGTGAGCTTTCAGTTTTATAACGAAAGCATCAATAATAATCAAATATAATTTTAAAAATATAATAAAAATCTTGTCTATAGCAAAACCCATTGTTTTACCGAACCATATTTTATCCCTATGGTGTATACACGATTCGTTATTACGAAATATTTCAATATATGAATATCGAAACTATTATAGACGCGAATGATTATTATTATTTTTAATAAACAATTTCTACTGCCCTTACTGCAATGGAAAAAGTAATGGGAGGGCCTGGCTCATCAATGGTGAACCCTCTCAGCGGTTTCGCCAGTTTTATCTACCATACCGCTTGATAACAGATGGCGCGCTAATGCATCATAATATACAATATATATGTTATATTAAAATATTATTATATTTAAAATTATATTTCAATGAATTAAGACGAGACCTGAAGAGGCGTATCTTATATTTCATAAATCCAAATACTCTGTTTAATCGACCGCCAGAGGTCATGCTTCCCCTATAAAAACTCGTTGTTGTTCTTTCCCGATGGCCGGCTCAAAACTTTTGTACATTATGTAAATAATCTTTTCATTTTTTTTATTCTTACGTCTTAAGCCAGAGGCAGTACTTTTACCATATTATGTATTTTTTATATATCCCTCTAACTCAATTAAATTACTGATCAAAATTATTCTATTATTTGCCACGACTGCATCACCAATACCATTTAGTACTAAAAAGAACCAGCAAATAATTCCAATACCATAATTTTCAACATGATCTAAATTCAAACAGAAATCTATTTTCATTATATAAGATATATATATATACAATATATATAAATATTTATTAATTTATTCTTTGAATTCGAATATATTTCAATAACCTTTTCAATCTAAAAAAACACGAATATATAAGTGAGAGTATCATTTATATTCCATTAAAAATTCAATTATATTACATTCATATTTAGATAATAAAAGACATTATATTTCTTCACAATATATTAAAATATATATAATAACGCTTCTTTTTTTATAATACCAAGATATGCATTTCTCTGAAACATAAGTAAAAATATACAAAACATTTACGATAACGTATATAAATAGCTATTTCTTTAAAAGCATAAAAACCTATAAAAAAACAGCGATTTTTTTCACAAAGATGAACTAAATGCATTTTGCTTCTTCAAACCCTCTGACATTCGCTATCCCAAGGGGGCTTTTAAAGTTGATATGGTATTTGATATTGCATTTCCAGATCTGTTAAAGTGTCTTGACAATATATGACAATAGACAGCCTTATGTTTGACAATTCCTGTTGTCAACTATAGATATGGCCATATACTATGTATATATTTTGTTTATATTAATATATTTTAATATATTTTCATATATACATATATTACATGTCTTCATATGTATGAAAAAGATTATCGTATCCTGTCTTGTATTTCTTCTTCAATGGCGTATAGAAATATTACCGTTGTCGTAATTAGAAAATAACATAACCTTTATAATCATATATAAATATCTTTTCTAACCTTTAAATGACTCGCTGTTACTTTTTTCAAAGAAATTAAATCTTACAATATTTATACATTTTGATTTATTAAATATGAAGACATAAAGCGGTATTCTTTTAATACATTGAACTAGAAAACAATTATAAAATGTTATAATTATGAAGAATTATAAAAAGGTGGTGTAGTATATAGTAAATAAGAATATGTATATTTATTTATTGATAATATAGGCAAAACCCATTTTTGAACATAATTCTATTGACGTTATGTGGCGCTGAGTTTGTTGTTGAAATAAATATGTTGTGATACCTTGAAAAGGTTTGGCGTTCAGTCACACAACTGAAATATTGGTAAAAAAATTATATTTTGATACGATATATGCCTTTTTAAATAAAGTTCTATTTATGGATTTTGCTCTTTATTTTCAAAAAAAAAAAAAATATATATATATATGACATAATAAAAATATGATTTTTATTATTCATAAAATAATTGGAATTCTATAATCACAGAGTTGAATTTTAGAATGAAGGGGAATCCTTAACAAAAGGAATACAACCCAATATTGTTTTTGTTTGTAAATAGATAATAACATCGTTAGTTGTATGTATGCAAAAACTGTTTGCTTTAAAAAATAATCAAAATAATAAATATTTTTTGGGACAAAAGTTATCATTCATTTTTACCATCCACGACTGCATGAATTGGTAACGTAAATATAATATACGTCCTTTTTTATGACATATATATATATATCGTAATTTGAACAATGTGATATGTAAGTAATAAAGTATGACGTCTTATCTAGTCATCCTAAAGTGACACCAGCTTGCCACCGGACACCCGGGGGATCCAGGGAGGGACAAAAAAGGGCGTTGGTCGAGATGTTGACAGTTAGTTAGGTTACAGTGGATATTTCGGACAGGCCCGCTGAGTACTAGGGCCGTTTTCATCTCACGGCGGCCCTCGTGGCCGCCGTTTTGGCTCCTCTCTGCCCCCGCGGCTTCATGCAGGACGCCGAGCTTTCCTCAGTTAATCCTCAACTTTCCCCTGGTCCTGGTGCCACGTGAGACGTACTAGGAGAGAGTCTTTTGATCCCAAACTTTGTCCTTACTGTCCCGTGCGGACTTCCCACTCTGCACGCCTTGACACTCAACCCCGACTGCTTCGAACTCACTTGTTGGCCTACCCGGGTTTACTACATATATAAAAAACTCTGCTGTTTTTTAATATTATTGAGATAAGCTTCTATTTTCTTGTAGAGGAATTATTGGTCATTTGCTTGATCTTGGAATCCATTAGTATTTGATATTGCAGTCGTGGTAGAAATAATAAAACTGTTTAAATCATTATTTGCTAGCTTATTTTAATTGAGCTTATACAATACATAATCTGAGAAGGTATTGCCTGATTTAATGCGAGTAGAATAAGGAAAACAAAAGACTTATTTACATAATTACAAAAGGTTTGAGTTGAGCCGGCCATCGCAGAAAAACAACATAGATTTATAAAGGGAAAGCGGCGACCTCTGGCGGTCGACTTTACAGGGTAATTTAATCTATAAATTATAATTTTTAATTTGATAATTTTTATATAACATATATATGTTCATAACATCTACGAAGAATATAGTATGTGTGCTATTAAAGATAGAACCCCTAGGACGCTTCTTCCAATAAAACTAATCTTCCTCTACTCCCCTAGGCCTAACCGCTAGCCAATCAGGTGTGGATTAAGACACTACATAGCGGGATTCGATCCCTAGGCTTAAGGTGCTGAAGAAATGCCTTCCCAGCCAATCTTATTTATGTAGGCATCCCTTTATTTCCCTTTCAACGATATAATAAGATACCCTTTTATTACCATTCTTTCTTTATATATTTACACTGGATTAGTATCTTACCCTGTTTACACTGTATAGTGGGGGTCTGTGGAAGGATGGTCTAAACCGTTTTGCTACGACCCGGGTTCGATTCCCGCATTGGGCACTTTTTTCTGATTAAAGAAATGCTCCAATGGCCCCGATTCTTGCAAAATTCCAACCCCAACAACGAGTGCAAGTAACCATACGGGGCTTTGACACATTTGTAAATGAAAAGTCGAACTGCTTTTCACATGTGTAGACATGTGATGTACCTACAGTAAAAGCATTCACTTTCTTCTACCCACCATGATTATCATGGCCTGTACCACGTGTACTTGGGAGAAGCAAAAAATAACCACTTTATAGTATATGTTTATATATCAAAATCAAAGAAGTCATATCCTGACCACGAGTACATGAGCATTATAGATGGCAGAGCGCCATCTAGTGCAACAAAAATCAACTGAAAGTTGATTTAGCCTGTTCCCCTGATACTTGGCCAACCCATTTTCTTGATAAATCAAGAAAAGCCAACCACGAACGCGTTTAGGGCTGTTGGCCCCGTCAGTGTGATGTAGGCTGTACCTCTGCCATCTAAAAATCTCATGTGCTCGTGATCAGAATATGCCTTCTTTGATTTTGATGCCAACACCAGACCTTTAATATATATTTTAACACATATATACAATATATATGTTATATAAAAATATTATTTTATTTAAAATTATATTTCTTAGATACAAATACTCTGTTAAATCGACCGCTAGAGTTCGCGCTTTTTTCTCTATATAACCCGTTGTTGTTGTTTCCCGATGGCCGGCTTAAAATTTTTGTACATTATGTAAATAAGCTTTTCATATTTTTTATTCTTACGCCTTAAGCCAGGCAGTACTTTTACCAAATTATCTTTTTTATATATTCCATAAGTTCAATTAAAGCAATATCTGATCAAAACCATTTTTATTATTATTCTTTCAAGATTTTTAACCGAGACTGCTTTACCATAGTTTAATCCTCAAAATAATCAAAAATTAAGCAGAAAATCTCTTATTTTATATTATATATATTAATTAAAATAATAAAGGCATATTCTTACCGCTCACATGATAATTTCAGATAGCTTAACGTTATCTAGTGGAACAACCCGAAATTAGTTCATAATTGTTTTCTCTTTATTTATCAAGAAAATAGGTTGGCCAAATATCAGGGAACAAGTTACATCAATGCTTAGTTGATTTTCATTTCAATATTTGACGCTTTACCATATAAAATTAATTATATATGAACGGTCAGAATATGCTTTTTTATATATCGGCACCTGTTATATTTTCCTTTTTTATTCCCTATATAGAAATATATTAAAAACAAAGTAGGTATATCCTGACCAGGAGTATATGTGCTTTTCAGAAGGCAGAGCGCCATCTGGTGGAACAGAAATCAATTATTCATTGATTTAGCATGTTTCATGATATTTGGCCAACCCAAATTCTTGATGAATCAAGAAAAGCCATCCACGAACGCGTTTCGAGCTGTTGGCGCTCGTCAGCGTGGAGTAACCTGTACCACTGCGACTAAAGATATTTTTGTTCCCAATGGCTTCTATGGCTATATATTTCAGAAGAAGAACCTCTCCCTTGCATATACTAGCGATGGTAAAGAATGAGCCACTAGACCAGTTTTGGAAAACTCAGACAAAAACCTCAGCCTGTATACCATGGTTTCGGGTTTTCGTTCTCATCAGTTCCCGGGGTGGATTTTGTCTGAATTTTCTAAAGCTGGTGTAGTCGCTCATTCTATATCATCACTATTAAACTATATATATATGTCATAAAAAAAGACGTATTCTAAGTACTTTACCATTCATGCAGTCGTGGATGGAAATGAATGATAACTTTTTTTCAAAAAAACTATATTTATTTATTTTTTTATTATATTTCAAAAGCAAACAGTTTGCATACATAAAATTTAATGATTTTATTATCTATATATAAACAAAATAAAACTATTTGGTTGTATTCCTTTTGTTAAGGATTTCTTTACATTTTTAAAAATTAACTCTGTGTTTAGTGTTCTTTGATTATTTAAATTATAATTTTAGTTATATTATGAAAACAATATTAATAAATATTATGGTTATGATTATAAAATTTTAATTATATTAATGAATAATAAAAATCATATTTTTATTATGTCATATATATATTTATATATAAACAAAAGATGCATATCCTGAACGCTCACATGACTATTTTTAGATGGCACGGCGTTATCTATTAGAAAGAAAACCAACTAAATATTGATTTTAACCTTTTCCGTGATATTTTGCCAACCACTTTTCTTTTGATGAATCAATGAAATCTAATTACGAATAAAATAAATATAAAGAGTTTAATCATTCTAAATAATGGATATAAATATGTTCCTTAATTCAAAATTATTGATTTTTGAATAGGATATATTATTAAAATATACACCCATACCTCGCTATGCGTCGGGGTTACGTTCCAAAAAAACACGACGCAAATTGAAACGACTCAATGTGAAAATATGTGAAGGCGCAATCAAAAACAAAGATGTTGCCATATTTTAGGAAAAAAAATAAATAAAAAAAATTAAAGACTCGAATCCAAAACAACGCAACTTCGAAAATCTAACGACGCACAGTGAAAATCAGTAAAAATTAAGCAGCGACGCAACTTCGAAAAAACGCAAAACGAAACGACGCAAAGCGAGGTATTGGTGTTTAATAAACACACACATAAATAAAAACGAAAATATATATAAAAACCCATTATATAATAAATTGATGAAGATATAAAATAATGATCTCATTTTTAATTTTATCTAAAACAAAATGGAAAATATTGTTATCTTTTAAACCACAAAAAAACAAAATAAAACTGTGCCCAGGTAAATCAGATAACTGTGGTGAACATAAAAACATATTATGGTAAAGCCAATTGCACTATTATCGAAACAAATTCCAGATTTGCAAATGGTTTTCGAAGCCAATTCCGTTCCAAATTGGAGAAAAACGATAAGAAATAGCGATCCAATTTAAAAAATCTTCAATAAAATGATTTTGGCTTATTATTACTGACTATTGGGAAATCTACATGCTAATGGTTTTATATAAGTGAACTTATTTTTTTATGAATTTATATTTTTATAAATACACACACTTTCTAATTGAGATGTGTTATTATAATATATATATTATAATTATTCTAATATTATATATCGTTTATACATATATATGCTTTGCTGGTGTTACCCTTTTTCATTATACTACTATATGCCAACTACCTATTTATAATATATATAAATATTAAGAAAAAAGCATCTCCTTATCGTGCAACTGGAAGTTGATGATGGTTTGCGCCATCTATCGGAATAAATATAAACTATTCTCGTTGATTTTTTATTATTCCAGAATTGGCCAAATAACCATTCTTGATTAATCAAGAAAAGCTAACCACGGACGCGCTATATATACATAAAACAAACATTACATGTATAAACTAAATAACAAATTTTATATATTTTGAAAATATCTTAACAGTATTAAATATTATGATGCATTAGCGCGCCATCTGTTATCAAAATTCGAAACTATTATAGACGTGTAGGATTCTTTTTAAAAATAAACAATTTCTATTGTCCTTACTGCAATGGAAAAATTAATGGGAGAGCCTGGCTCATCAGTGGTGAACCATGATTGGCCGAATGGAATTTGTTCACAAAAAGAACTGGCGAAACCGCTGGGAGGGCTCACCACTGATGAGCCAGGCCCTCCCATTAATTTTTCCATTGCAGTAAGGACAATAGAAATTGTTTATTTTTAAAAAGAATCATAGACGTCTATAATAATTTCGGGTATTATATATATATATGTTATATTAAAATATTATTTTATTTAAAATTATATTTCATAGAATAAATGACTCTGTTACCAGAGGTCGCAGTTTTCACTATATAAAATCATTGTTGTTGTTTCCTGATGGCTGGCTCAAAACATTTTTATATTATGTAAATAAGCTTTTCATTTTTTTATTCTTACGCCTTAAGCCAGGCAGTACTTTTACCAAATTATGTATTTTATACATTCCTTAGCTCAATGAAAGCAACCTCTGATCAAAACCATTATTATTTTTATTTCAAGATTTTTTAACCACGACTGCATTACCATAGCATAATCTCAACAATTCTAAAATACAACAGAAATATCATTCATTTATATATATATACCGTTTTAAAAATAGAACAATCCCTAAATAAATATTTATATAATATAAGGTATTTATTAGTTTAAAGGAGTTTTTTTACTTGTTTATATGCCGTTATATAATATAATATTTATGTATAAGAAGATATATAGGTCGGGGAAAAGAGCTACTTATAAAATCTCCTCTCCCTGACCTAATTTTTCTTTTCGATAACGAATAGAGAAGTAATTGTTGTTTTAATATATATACTGTTTAATTAAAAATACATATATTGGATCAAAAAATCATTTATTTTGCCAATATTTCAGTTGGCTGAACGCCTTCTTAATCAAGGTGTTAAAACATATTTAATGTGTGTCAACAACAAACTCAGCGCCACATAACGTCAACAGAATTAAGATTTTAAAATATTTTGTTATATTCAATGGGGGAAATATTTTTGAAAAATATATTTATACTATGGACAAAATAAATTTTGTAAAATATGGGTGTGAATATTTTGAAAATCCTGAAAATTCTGTGTATCAAAAGAAGCACTCTTTCAGTTAAAAAGTTAGTGGATAGCATTATTTTCCTCAAATAAACTTCCTAATCCAAATACAATATCATCTTGTATATTAATTCATACTATATAATCAATTAAAAAGTGATTTTAACTGATAACTATAAACCAATAAGAGAAATACAATGAATGGAATAAAGAATACAGTTAAACATCGTCATAACGAACCGGGGATATAACGAATATTCATTTATAACAAAATCAAAACAACCCCTAAAGCTAAAACAATGGAAGAGTAGACAATGAATATAATGATCCCTTGGCTATAGTGAACCCAATATTCGGGTTCATAAGTTTTCGTTTTAGCAAGGAATTTAATGTATTTATTTATTTTAATTTTAATTATAATGTTATTAGAGTTATATTGCTTGAATTACATACAGTTATCGGTTCGAATAACTCATATTTTAATGTTAAAAATACCCATTTTACACACACAACACATATGATTTTTCAGGATGCCTAAATAACGAGTTTTCTAGGTCGTTGAGGTACAGCTTGAACCAAACTGACGTGGGCTAACTCTCATTCAATAACATATATCATTGCAGTAAGGTCTGTAGAGATAATATTTGGTGATTTTTAAAATGAAACGCATTGCCAGTAAATTTATTTGTGTAAAATTTTAACGATAGATGGCAATTAAATTTAATTTACTAACATATTAATATGTTATTAATATGTTATATTACCTTAATAAAGGTTGGCGTTCAGCCTATTTAATAATGGTAAAATAAATGATATTTTGATCCAATATATGTCTTTTTAATTAAAGATTTATTTATGGATTGCTCTATTTTCAAAATATATATGTTTCATTATCGAATGTATATATCCTTCGTGAAATATATTCTGAAAATGTGTAGATAAATAGAAAGTAAAGTATCAAATAAATAAATAAATAGTGGTCCAGAGAAAGTGGACCAATAGCTAACAAGGACATGAGAGCAGGCTATCCAATCAGGCGTGGAGAACAGTTGGAGGAGAGATAACGATACTAAGCCTGGCAACTCTGTTCAGATAAATTACAAAAAAGTATTTTAAATCATGCTATTTCGTGAAATAATTCGGAGTCATTTGATTAAATAATTCATACTTGATTCCCATTATAATATACACATAAATATAATATACTGTCATAGAATAATTATTTTATAAAATGCTGTTGTTTATCATCATAAATATTTGCATAATCATCACCCTTGCTTGTAAATTACCACTTGAAAAGTCAATTGACACATTTTGCAATATACAAGTTTAATTAATATATTATTTTAATTAAGCTTTTGGAATAATTTTCTTCTCTACCTTGACAATAAGTTTATATAAATATGTTTTCTTTTTCAGTTTTTATTATTATAAAACTGAAAAACGATTAAATGATATTTATTTATTACCAGTTGTAAATAAGAGACGCTATATCCAATCTGTATATTTGACTGTGAAACTATTTACAATAATTAAATGATATACGCCAATATATGTCGCAAACAATCAAATACTCTTTAGTTTCAAAAACAAGAGATGATATTTTATCCATCTATATATGAAATAAATACTCTCTCAGAATAGTTTTCTTTTATTAAATCCTATACCGTGTACTTTAGAGTTCTTGGTCTTCAACAGACAAAAGGTGATAGATTATCTACCTAAAATCACCATATCTTATTAGAAAATATTACGTATTTGTGTATTCTTTGCATATATAGAGAAATAAATGCGTTCTTTTTCAATTGTTCCTAATGTGACTGCATTTTTATGCATTTATTAAAACTGTAATCTGTCTTTATTATGGAATACTAGCCGAATGACCCGGGCAATGCCCGTGTTTTACCCGACTGTAGATGTTACAACTGTGATCCTTAGGTCGCTGGTTCAAATCCGGCTCGAGGGAGCCGGCGAGCACGTGACCTCCCTGTGCGCGCGCATCCGTGACAGAGGCCGATGAGGAAAGACGGTCGTGACTATATATAGTAATTATCCACTCTATTTCACTCATCTTTTCTTTGTACAATATAATTTAAATGTTGATATTTTATATATGTAAATTAGATATGTATATCAAATTAAGAAAAAGGCATCTCCTTATCGTGCAACAGGAAGTTGCTGATGGTTTGCGTCATCTATCGGAATAAATATCAACTATTCTCGTTGATTTATAATTATTCCAGAATTGGGCAGTATATCAAATATGTAAATATGAATGAAAAAAAAGAAACAAAAATGTATTACTTGTTCAAGGGCTATCTTTTAGAATAAAATTTTAAATATTCAAAACTTTGGCATCTTTAAATAAGATGACATTTCGTGTGTTTTTTTTTTTTATAGCTATAATATAATTTATTATAATAAATAAATGGAATATATAATTGAATAATTTGTGTGGAAATGTGTTAAATAATATATTAATATTTTAATATTTATTTCAATATATAATAAAGGTGCCTTTTTTGTAAATAAGTTTCCGTGGTGTTTCAAAACCTGATTGTAAATAAATATTTTAAAAGTATATTATACAGTTACTTAATATATAGGTTGGGGTTGTTTCATTGATAAATAATTATATGTTACATTTTAAAAATATAAAATAAATTCTACATATATTTCTTTCCTATTTTCCTCTATCTATTCAATATATTATAAAGAATATTATTTATACTTCAATAGCTATTTTAAACTTCTTTTAATCTTTCATTTTTTAGGGTATATATATAACTTTTCTCCAAAAATCTCTTTCAATATTTTGATGGAAAATACCCAGCTTCCTTCTAAAGCTGGTAAATAAAACCCTGTATTAAGTAGTATATCTATACGCTGTATTTTAAACAATCTTTTGGTATGACAAGTTAAACAAAATGGCGGGGTTTAACTTGAAAGTTACTTTAAGTAAACAATATTGATTTTTTTTTCACTTTTACCTTCCCAAGAGAAATTTACACTTGAGAGAAAAACTATCATCTTGTGAAGGATGGTTTATTTAGATTTTTCATAGTCAAATATTACATTATATACATATTATTAATTTATAGTTTAATATAGTCAGTAAAATAACATTTATAAATTTGTATATAGAGATAATGGTTTGTAACAAGTTATTATATATCAAATTTCAAAATTTGATTTTCTATTACATATTTCTATACTACATAAAATCTTACACTCATAATAGTTTGAATATTTATTCGAATCTTTTGAAATTAAATATTATCAGTGGTGAGATTTTTTGTATTTGAAAAAAAATATATTTATATGTTATATTAAAATATTATTTTATTTAAAAAAAAAATTATATTTCATAGATACAAATACTCTGTTAAATCGACCGCCAGAGGTCACCATATAAAAACTCATTATTGTTGTTTCCGGATGGCCGGCTCAAATCTTTTGTACATTATGTAAATATGTTTTCATTTTTTAGATTCCTACGCCTTAAGCCAGGCATTACTTTTATCGAATTATGTTTTCTTTATTCTATAAGTTCAATTAGAGCTATTTTTGATAACTAATATTATTTGATTATTGCCACGATTGCCGAAAAATATCGCAAAATACTCATGTATACAAAAATCTAGCAACAGCTAATAATTCTGGATATCCTCACAAGATAATCAAATATCAACAGAAATATCGTTCTTTTTTTTTTTTTTTTTAAATAACATATATAAGACGCCTCAAGTATTTTTATTTGCATTCAATAAAGGAAGCTTTCGTGAAAACCATTCTTCTGCTCGAAAGCTTCCTTCAATCAGGTTAATAAAAAGAGTTGATATACTTCTTATAATTATGAAAACAGACATCTCCTTATCGTGCAACTGAAAGTTGATGATGGCTTGTGCCATCTATCGGAATAAATATACACTATTCTCGTTGATTTTTAATTATTCCAGAATTGGCCAAATACCCATTCTTGATTAATCGAGAGAAGCTAACCACGGACGCGTTTCGGGCTGTTGGCCCTCATCATCGTGGTGCAAGCTGTACTTCAACGACCAAAAAACAGGACATTCAAGGAATCCTGAAAATTATGAAAAGGGTAGTTAAGGCCAGAATTGCGTGAGACCGCGACACAATGTGAAAAAATTCTTATAATATTTTTGTAATTTGTCTAAATCCACCATTTTGTAATAATCAATCTTTATATTTTAATACAATATATATAATAAGGAAAATGAATATATGAAAACATATTTTGTGATATAATATTGGATTTTATATATTTGATATATATTTATAAGTTAGTCATATTTTATTTTTAAATGTATTATAATGTGTTATTTAAAAAAAACTTTAAAATGACATAAAATTAAGTAAAGTAGTTCAATATAAACACAAGGTAATAAGACCAAATCCAAATAAATAAATAGTGTGTGACGTTTCGGTAACAGCGTTGTTACCATCCTCAGACAAAAGTAACTTTATTTAGTACTTTTGTCTGAAGATGGTGAAAACGCTGTTACCGAAAAGTCATACTCTATATATTTGGATTTGATCTTCTTAATTTATGTTTATAATCTATAATACAAATCGTGCATTATCATAGTGCAATATAGTTTGTTAGTTGATACCAGTAACAAATTAAATATTTTAATGGATTTTAAAATGATTATCTTCGATTTAAGTTACTTTAGAACATAACTCATTGTAAATAGCTCAACTTGATCAACTTTCTCTCTCCACGATACTAATTATTACAGATAACTTCATCAACTTCCATCATTGCTTAACATACTGTAAATAACTACCTTGGGATTTCTTCTATCTGCTTATGTTGTTGCTTATTTATTTAATGTATATGTTTATTTAATGATATTTTTCTTAGTTGTTGATTTTCTTTTTGATAATTCTGTTACCTACTCTACTACAATTATTGTAAATAGTTTCACGCGTAATTATCCAGATCGGATATAGCGTGTCTTATTTGCAACTGGTAAATAAATAAATAAGTCTTCGATTTATTCTGATGATTTATATTTGACACTAAATTTTTATTATCAGTAGTATAAGTGGTACAGGCCATATAAATCATGTTGGGTAGTTAGCGATTGATTCTACTGTATACACATGTATACATATATGTAGAAATCATTCATTAAATTTTCGATATTTCACGTAGATATGTATATATGTTATACAAAAGATTTGAGCCGGCCATCGGGAAAGAACAACAACTAATTTTTATAGGGGAAGCATGACCTCTGGCGGTCGATTTAACAGGGTATTTGGATCTATGAAATATAATTTTTTAAACAGAATAATATTTTAATATAACATATATATAAACAAAAAATGTATGTGGTTATGTTGATGGCAAGACTATAATTTAATTAAAATATAGATAGAAATTTTTCCTGAAGGATATTTTGGGATTAAGAAAAATCCTATCTACCTCTAACGCTGCTGAGGAAATTAATGTACGTGATTTATAAAATTTCTAAAGCAAATATAAAATATAAAGATGATTGAACTAACGCATTAAATTATATTAGGGCTTTAAATATTCATGCAAATAGAGTCTTAATTTATAAATGGATATTTTGACAAGAAGTTATCCTGAGAATTGAAAAAAAAAAGTCATATCTATACAGTCCTATTTACAAAAAAAAAAAGGAATTAGAAATGCTTATAGAACGAATATCTAAAAAAAAAAAACAATCGGTCAAATATCACATTAGTTTATATGCATTTTAAAACAATTTTTGCAATTATAATCTTAATTTATATTGTGACGGTGTTTTGACCCACCGCCAATTTTGAACAGCCCTTTCAACCGCCACCACCTCGGCCGGCCGTGACGCCAAATCGGCGCATGCGCGGCGGTGGTGACGTGGTAAGCACGTGGGAGGATACCATTGTTTTGACGCCACCACGAGCGAACGTCCATTTTCATCCATCCATTTTCATCAAATCTTTTTAAACTCTTCATTACTAGATTCTAATTTGTAACAATAATAATTAACATTGATATTTATTTTTATATTTTATTTGTAATAATTAAAATACCTTGGAATGAATAATTGAATTATTTCTTCAAAACCAGACGAACCACAACAATATCTTTATTGAATAAAAAATATTATAATTTTTAGAAAATCATTTATTTGTCAAAAATTGAAACTAATAAATTTGAATCTGAAAGCAAAATATAATTATTTTTAGTAGATACTTTGAAACTAAAAAATGTATATACAAAGATCTCGATCTATTTCGAACTCATAAGGAGAGTAAATGGCTCAGAGAATACAAATGTATTGTATGTTGATGGAAGGAAAAATTAAAGGGAAAAAGAATAGAGAAAGACCTACAATATGCTGGATATATGAAGTCCAGAAACTACTGGAAATTCTACTCAATTCTAATGCAATAATATCACAACTGTGAACCAGGAGTTGAGATACACAGGCTATAATTTTTTCTTTTTTTTTGAAAATAGAGCAATCCATAAATATATCTTTAATTAAAAGGCATATATTTAATCAAAAAATATTATCTACTAATATTATATTATATAAAAGAATCTAAAAAAATTTTAAAATATGAGATAAAATAATTATATATGATTGAATATTAACCAATTTACAATGTCAAATCGTCCTAAAATTTGAAAATGTACTTGAATTTCGTGATTATAAAGTAATTAGTATCAAAATGAAAATATAAAATTGACGCTTTGAAAAATACCAATTAAAAAAATAATAATAATAATTAGAATATTTATTATATTATTATATGGCGTTTAGCCAACTGAAATATCAGTAAATAATTTTTGATCCAATATATACCTTTTCAATTAAACAGTCAATAATAGTTAAGTTACCAATATTTATATATTTATTCTGTATGAATTCTATACACTAAATCAATGCTAAAGATAATACCTATTTGACCAAGGTTCTGATTCACACTACGTCATGCCTGCACTAGCTAGGAAGGGGACATTTTTAGCGACCCATGGTTATATTTAGTAGTTTACAATAAATAATAACTGTTAATACAAACAGCGCGTTAGTTAAAAAATAACAATTAAAATCGGTTTTAATTATCTAAAGCATTCGAACTTATCTAAACAAATTAACTTATTGATCCACTTCAAAGATTATTAAATATTTTTTTTTGAGAAACATCTTCAAAAGAACAAGCGACTTTTTATCAAATTTATAAATCAAGAGATATGAACATTAAATAGTTTTTTATATTATATTTTAATTTCGATTTAATAAGCGTTTTTGTTCCATAACAATTTAGTCACCATTTTAAGTGGCCCAAACTTAATTTAAAATCAATATCTGTTTTAGAAGAAGTTCTAAGCGTTTTTGTGATTATTTAAGTCTATTTTATTTACTAATTTTGCTTAGAGTTCCTTATTGCCATCACACAATATATATAATCCCAGTATAATATCTATTACTTTAGCTGGTAACAGTCTGATGCACGCCCGCGAGAGCACATGCTAATAACAAAAGTTTTCAATTATTATGTATAAATATTATTAAGAGACTAGCGGATGTGTACCCGGCTTCGCCCGGGTTTTATCCGAGTGAAAGTTTGCCTAACGAATATTATATATTATGAAGTAAAATAAACAATGTTAAATATTAGTTTTAATTATTAATCAAGATTGTGTGTGAATATGTGAGAAAGATATAATATCGTTGTTGTTTTCTTGGCCGACTGTTTTACATATGGTGTTATCTTAAAATTGCTTGTTTTGAATATTTTTTTAGATTGAGTTGAATGAATTGCTGAATTTTTTTTTGTATTTATATATAAATAAAATTAACTCTGTTGATATTTTTTTGTATTTAATCGATAACAGCGAAGTTACGCATGTTAAAGTTAGGAAAAATATT
Organism: Cordylochernes scorpioides; assembly: GCA_030710605.1. Lineage (NCBI taxonomy): Eukaryota > Metazoa > Arthropoda > Arachnida > Pseudoscorpiones > Chernetidae > Cordylochernes > Cordylochernes scorpioides. The sequence continues at coordinate 56,791,208 of CP092885.1, read as the reverse complement.
TTGATGTTAAGCAAAACCTGCTCCATCTCTTTTTACATAAATGTTGAAAATTTGGTCGAAATTGATGCATTGTAACGAAAGTTTTTAGTGAACAACACTTATGAAATTTCCATTTTATTAATATAGATTTACTCTTCATTGTTGGCTTTTTATCTTACATTTATTCTTCATTGTTGGCTTTTTATATTATATTTACTCTTCATTGTTGGCTTTTTATCTCACATTTATTCTTCATTGTTGGCTTTTTATATTACATTTACTCTTTATTGTTGGCTTTTTATCTTACATTCATTCTTCATTGTTGGCTTTTTTATATCATATTTACTCTTCATTGTTGGCTTTTTATCTCACATTCATTCTTCATTGTTGGCTTTTTATATTATATTCTGACCAAAATCTATCCGTGAAATTCACACAGTGAACTTCACACAGACAGAATAAAGCAATTATATAAGTAGATTTACTCTTCATTGTCGGCTTTTTATCTTACATTCATTGTTCATTGTTGGCTTTTTATATTACATTTACTATTCATTGTTGGCTTTTTATCTTACATTCACTCTTCATTGATGGCTTTTTATCTTACATTCATTCTTCATTGTTGGCTTTTTATATTACATTCACTCTTCATTGTTGGCTTTTTATCTTACATTCATTCTTCATTGTTGGCTTTTTATATTACATTTACTCTTCATTGTTGGCTTTTTATCTTACATTCACTCTACATTGTTGGCTTTTTATATTATATTTTTAGATTGAGATTATTAGCTAGTATGTAAAAATATTAACTCTGTTGAAATTTAATTTTGTATTTATATATAAATAAAATTAACTCTTTTGATTTTTTTTGTATTTAATCGATAACAGCGAAGTTACGCATGTTAATGTTAGGAAATATATTTTGATGTTAAGCAAAACCTGCTCCATCTCGTTTTACATAAATGTTGAAAATTTGGTTGAAATTAATGCATTGTAACGAAGGTTTTTAGTGAACAACACTTATGAAATTTGCATTTTATTAATATAGATTGTACATAGAATATCAGCCCGTTGAAGAACAGTATATTTGCTCGAAAGCTTGAAAATTTAAATTAAAAAGAAACTTTTTACCTGATATTGATTTTTACTTTTTCAAACAATATCCCTGTATTTTTAAAATTTGAATTTAAATGTTTTCGGAATTAAAATAATTAGCTAATTTCATTAATATCAATATAATGATTGTTTATATTCGATAGAATATTAATGAAGCGTACTACATATATTTCTCATTATAATAATAAAAATGAAGTAAACCCTCGCTAAATAGCGTTACCTTACTTATAAAGAAGCTAAAATATTCTCCAAATATGATGGAAACCTATAGTTAACCATTGTGTGTATTTATTAAACCATTTCTATTGTGAATCGAATGTTCTGTCTAAATAGTGCTCAATTTAGCGAGGTTTTATTGCATTCATTTGCGTGTTTGTAAATTTTATGAGGTTATTATTATTTTACTGTTTGAGTTAGCAAATGATATTTATAATAAACATAGAGCTTTATTAAGACCACAGGTCTTATACAGATTCACAACAGGAAGGAAGCAAAGATAGAGTTCCTATACTCCAGGCAGTACAGAACCAAACAACAACCTCCAGGTTCGACGCATGTCCAGTAGCAATTAAATTTAACATTATCCTGAAATATTTCAAATATTTAATATAGTCAAAAAGTGATATTAAACCAGATTAAGTGATAAAATTATCAAAAAATAAATCCGTAAATATGCAATTATACCTCAAAGTTGGTTTATAATTCTATCTATTGGAATTAATTCCAACTAATTAAAAATATAATTCATTCCAGACTTTAAATAACTGAAATATAGAATAAAAGGAAATATGACCCATTTATAACAGTTTCCAAAATATTAAAAAAATATTAGTTATAAGATATCATAAACCATTCAAATAATTAAAAAATATCGTGATACTCCTATGGAAGGACTGACAGGTCCGAAAGCTAGAGAATAAAAATTTGAACAAGAAACTTAGCCCTGGAGACTTTATTTTCTTTATAATACAATACCAGGTCTATTAGTATGAAACGCGAAAATGGCTGCCAGAGGGCGCTGTGCAACTTTATTTGAGCCGACGGTGGCGCTGTTGAAGGCATTTTGTTTTTTGACTCACGTGGCATCAGCATGTGTGGAGTTTTAGAAAAATTCAAATCGTGGAAAATTTCTGGAGCCCGTGGAAAATGGTGATTTTCGAGCCAAAAAGTGCCCATTTGCGGAAGGTTTTGTTGTTCGCCTTCAACTGGAAGAAAAGTGCCACTGAAGCCCACCGAATGCTCGAGGAAGTTCACGGCGACCACGCTCTGAGAAAATCACAGTGTTGCAGGTGGTTTAAAAAATTCCGAAGTGGCGATTTCGAACTTGATAATGAACCACGTGGAAAACCGCACCAAAAGTTCGAGGACGCTGAACTGCAAGCTTTGTTGGATGAGGACAGTACCCAAACGCAGGAGAAACTCGCGGAACAGCTCCAGGTGTCTCAAGGTTCTGTTTCCCTACGTTTAAACAGCCTCAGAATGACCCAAAAGCTTTCCAGATAAGTCCCCCACGAGTTGAGCGAAAGGCAGCAAGAACGGCGTCTGGTAACCTGCGAAGGGCTGCTCGCCAGGCATGAAAAGAAGTCATTTTTGCACCGAATCGTAACTTCTGATGAGAAATCGATCCACTTCAGCAATCCTATGCGCCAAAAGTCGTGGGGCCTGCTCGGCCAATTTCCAAAACGGAAGCCTAGGCCCAATCGCTTAGGAAAAAATACAATGCTTTGCGTATGGTGGGACCAGACCGGCGTAGTATATTTCAAGCTCCTGAAACCTGGCGAAACGGTCAATACTAGTCGCTACGAACAACAAATGCACAGTTTGAGAGGCATTGAATGAAAAAAGACCGGAATTGCGTGAAAAGCACAACAAGCTGATACTGCAGCATGACAACGCTCCAGCCCACAACGCTACAGTGGTCAAAAACACCATAAAAGACTTGGGCTGGGAACTCTTACCCCACCCGCCGTACTCACCAGACTTAGCGCCGTCGGACTACTACCTTTTCACATCTTTAGGACACGCCCTAAAAATCCAGGAATTTTCGGACTCAGACATACTCCGAAAATGGCTTGTTGACTGGTTCGACTCAAAAGGAATAGAATTTTTCAGACAAGGAATTCGAAAATAGCCTGAAAGGTGGTCCGAGTGTATAGCTAATCAGGGCAATTACTTTGAATAAAAAGTCTTTTGTTGTATGGAATTGGTGAACTTTTGAATTCACTGAAAATTTTCGCGTTTCATACTAATAGACCTGGTATATAACGCGATGGGCTATTAAATTATCAAAATTTAAATTTCTTCAAGTAGCCAATGAGTTTATAACTGCCTTCAATACAATATTTAAAGTGAGAATAGAGTATTAAATATTAGGTAATTTATACTATAAACAATTATATACAATAATTTATAAAGTGAAGCAACACACAATTAGATTCTATCAAATATATTTATCCAAATATTCATACATTAAATATTTATACACCCTTCAAAACAATATTCAGAGTAAATAGATTAAATTTAATTGCCATCTATCGTTAAAATTTTACACAAATAAATTTACTGGTAATGCGTTTCTTTTAAATATCATCAAAAGGATAATATTTGATGATATATAAAAGAAACGCATTGCCAGTAAATATATTTGTGTAAAAATTTGAAGTAAATAGAATAATAAGAAAATAAAATATATTAGTTAATATACAATAAACAATTTAATAAAATAAAGGATAACTTGAAGGTGAAGACATACAATTAGATCCTATCAATTAAAATTTTTCCGTGTAGCCAGTAATAGTTAATGAGTGCCTTTAAGGAAATAATCAAAGTGAATAGAGCGCGCGCAATAAGTAAAGAAAATAAAAGTATATTAACCAATATACTATATACATTTAAAAACAATAAAGTTTAACGTAAATGTGGAGACATACAATTCGATCCTATCAAAGAAAATTTCTCCAGTATCCAGTAAGTGTTTATAACTGCTTTCAAGGCAATAGTCAAAGTAAAAAGAGTAATATGTAAATAAATAAATAAATAAATATATATATATATATATAAATTGAGTCAAAAGGCGATCCATTAATTAAGATTATATAAAAGGGCGTACCTGGATCTGTAAAGAAAAAAAAAACATTTTTTTCTCAATATATTTCGAGAGATTGCTCCCTCTTTATCCATTTATTGCACAGCGAATTAATTTACAAATAATGATTATTACAAATTACATTACATTACATATACATTCAAAACTATTTTAAAGGCGTAAGAATCTTTTTGATATTAAACAATTTCTACTGCCCTTACTGCAATGGAAAAATTAATGAGAGGGCCATTGCAGTAAGGGCAGTAGAAATTGTTTAATATCAAAAAGAATCTTACGCCTTTAAAATAGTTTTGAATTTTGATAACAGATGGCGCGCTAGTGCATCATATTAAAAATTACATACATTATTACATATTACAAATTATCATAGTTTGTAAATTAAATTCACTGTGCAAAAATAAATTGATAAAGAGGGAGCAATCTCTCGAAATATTTTGAGAAAAAAAATGTTATTTTTTCTTTACAGATCCAGGTACGCCCTTTTATATAATATATATAAGTTAATATATTATAAACAATTAAATACAAAAAAGTATAACATGAATGTGGAAATACACAATTCGATCCTATCAATTAAAATTTCTCCAGTAGTCAGCAAGAGTTGCCTTCACAAGTAAACGGAGTAAATAGAGAGGTGGGGAAGGAGTGAAAAAGTCCAAGACAGATGTCCTATTTCTTCATTACGTGGCCGTTGCAATTTGGCCGTCAGAGACAGGTGTGGGGGTGTCACAGAACGCCTTCTATATTAGCACACATTTTACACACTGCATGACACTTTTTCTATCTCACCACATACATCGACCGTAGCCATTTTGTTACCTAATCTATATCTTCCTCCTATAGTATATACTATGTATTATTGTATGCATATATATGTTATGATTATAATATTTTGATGTTGTAATGATAAAGAATTGGAGGTGTAGTCGTGAAAAAGGAAAGATAGTTATTTACCTTTCAAGTGGTATTAATTCTCAATTACTTGAAAAGAATTACACATCAATTATTTTTCACAGTAATATAGAATTTGTAAAATGAATTCTATATTCGTGATTTAAAAAATAGGTAGGTCAACTATACCTATTTACAACAATTTTCAAAGTATTCTATATATATGGTCAAAAATAAAAGAATAGTCAATGATGAAAATAAAATACATGTTTTTAAAAAATAAAATATTTGCATTTTAGGTTTTCTTCTATATATATAAAAATCAATGTTTGTATGTTTGTTTGTTTGTATGTCCGGTATACAAATTCGCAGTAGTTCACTAATTCAAACCAAAATTTCCATACATAGGTGAAAAATACGGGGAAAGCGATAGGCTATTTAAAAAAATATATAAATCAATTATTAAAACTATATATTCAAATTATTCTACTTAGCTCACGAACAGCGCCTTCTATCAAAGATTAGATTAAATTATGCTGATGCAAACAAATAGATAATGCTAATAACAAACAATTATTTAAAAAAATCTTATCTAAATATATATCACTCGGGTAGATATGCACACGGGTCAATCCCGGGGCGAAGCCCGGGTCACTCGTCTAGTATAATATATATATATATATATCGTAAATATGTGTGTTATTGATTTGCATATATACATATATATATATATATAAGATCGCCTCTTTCGTCAAATTAGACGTCAAAACTAGACGATATCTATATATTTTTTGGTTTATTTTGGCGGGATAGGCGAAATTTATCTTCATAAATGAATATCCTTCCGTCAAAGGACCCTTCTTAAGTTTCCTATTCAAACTGAATGTTATCAATGATCCAATATGTGAATGCCGCTTAGATGTTGAATCACTAGAGCATCTTCTCTTAACTTGCCCTCTGATTAATCAAATTGTATGTAGATACTTTGAAACATTACCAAATTCTCTTTGTGTATATACTCTATCTTATGAGAACTTTGTTAAGCTTAGAACTATTTGTACAATAATTTACAAAACACTACTAATCTATCGTGTAAATAATTAATCATATATATGTAAATAATACTGGCACAGCACAATAGTCCTTTGGACTTCGTGCTTTTGTAACAATAAATAAATAAATACAAATTCCGTCAAATTTTCTCTATCTTATATACAGTATATGTAATAAAAACAAAATAAGATTTTCTGCTGATTTTGATTATCTTGAGGATTATGCTATGGAATTATTTACTGGTTCTTTTTAGTACTAAATGGTATTTGTGATGCAATCGTGGTTAAAATCTTGAAAGTAGAATAATAAAAATAGTGAAGATTAGAAATAGCTTTAATTGAGATTATGGAATATAGAAAACATAATTTGAGAAAGGTATGCCTGACTTAAGGCGTAAGAATAAAAAAATGAAAAACTTATTTACATAATTACATAAGGTTTTGAGCCGGCCAACGAGAAACAACAACAATCGGTTTTATATAGGGAAAGTCTCGACATCTGGTGGTAGATATAAACTGAATATTTGAATCTATGAAATATAATTTAAAATAAAATAATATTTTTATATAACATATATATATTTATTTATTATACGTTTAGATATTTATTTGAAATACAAAAGTTTTGAATTGTTTAAAAAAAGCCTATCTCACGATGTAAAACTTGTTTCGGCATTTAAATTGTCAAATATATTTATAGTTTTTTTATATTTAATTCGAAATAAGTTTTTTACATTCTCACTTACAGCAAAGTTTATGTAATAAGCTGTGATATTAATATATTTTGAAAATTAATATATTCCAACATTTCACTTGATTATAAAATGTTTGATTTATAAAAATTCGCATCAATATTGAATATTGAACTTTGCAAAAGTTGTAAAATTTATTAGTAGCAGAGTCACACCGACTATAAAATTGTTTATTTCAGACGAATCGGTGTGAAAGACCAGAATACCTCCTTAATCAAACTCTTTCAAAATGATCAATTTATAGCCATAGGTAAAATGTTATCTTGGTTTATCTTTTCCTTTTTTACACAAATCCAACTTGATCTGTTGCCATAAATAAGTCCTCTGATGGTATTTGACCAATAGGAGTGTCAGGTGTTTGGGTATAAATATAGAAAAGGACAAAAAATAATACCATCATTTTTCCATTTTTCGTCATATATATAGTTTAATTAGAGATATTATATGAAAATTATAATTTATTTTATTTTATTTTTTTTAGAAAATATACTCTGAATATAGAGCTTTATTTAATCCAATATATAGCATTTTTATCATCTTTTATGTTATGTCTTAAAAATGTTAAACCTTTTTATAAATAGGTTTTGCACTTTTAAGACAACATTTTACAATTTAATGACAATTTATACTTTATAATAACAATATTATACACTTTAATAACAACATTTTTGTTTTGATAATTGTAAATATGTAAAATATATAGGGCATTCTGTCAGTTAATCCTTATATTCATTATAATATTCACTATTTCTTCCAATGCCCTCTCTTAACAGAAAAACGTACTGAAATTTTCCCAAGCCCTAACTTTGGTCAATTTAGATATCAACACATATGTCAACTTCTCTCTTCAGCTCTGAATGATGAATTACTGATTGTTAGATACTTTAAGTTCTGCACAGAAGCTGGGCCCATGAGAAAGAATGCAGGGCAAAGGATACTGGAGGATGACCTATCTGTAAATATGTAACTGAATGTGAGACAAACTTTATTTTGTTGTAAATGTTTCCTCTTCCCTCTCCTCTTGTTGATGTGTAAATACGGCGAATCCTATATGGGGTGGAATGCCCTAAATAAAGGCTTTTGTTGTTGTTGTTTGTTGTTGTTGATATAAATTATTTTCATTGAATTCTTTTGGTAATTTAACGATCATCTCTCAATTCTCTATAGAAGTATAAACCCAAATCGTGTAGAAGAGATTATTATATACGAGAACGTTCGTACAAGCTTTCGGATAAAATGCCTTGTACGAGTACAGAATGACATGAGTGGCAATGGTAATATACACACTTTAACATAATTTTTTAATAATTCTTATAAATTTCGATTTTTCGTTCAAAAGAAACACATGCGGGATAATTTTAAAATGTCGTTCTACAATCATAAGCCGTATTATATTGTAATATGAATTACTTTATATAATATTTACGAACGGAAAAATATGTCCAGGGTAGCCTAATGGACATGGCATCAACCCGGTAAACTGAACACTGTGGGTTTCGATTCCCATCCCTGTATACTTTTGTTTTTCCGTTTATCATTACTCTTCACAATTCATCCTTTCATACTTCATCCCTAAGGTTGGGGGTCGGTGGAAGGATGGTCTAAACCGTTGGTTTTGACCGCTACGACCCGGGTTCGATTCCCACATTGGGCACTTTTTTCTGTTTAAAAAGAAATGCTCCAATGGCTCCCGATTCTTGCAAAAGTCCAACCCCACCAGCGAGTGCAAATAACCAAACGGGGCTCAGGCACATTTGTAAGTGCAAAGTCGAACTGCTTTTCATATGTGTAGACATGTTTTGCACTTACAGTAAAAGCAGTCGCTAACTACCCACCATAATTATCATGGCCTGTACCACGTGTACTAGGGATAAGCAAAAAAAAAATCCCTAAGGTTAGAAATAATCGTTATTTCTTCTTAAAATAAATTTCGATTTTTCGTTCAAAAGAAACACATGCGGGATAATTTTCAAATCTCGTTCTACAATCATAAGCCGCATTATATTGTATTATAAATTTTTATTATTTCTAAGCTCAATTTCTAAATCTATTATACAAAATGTAAAAATATTGCCAAAATATGTAAATAATAAGGGATTCTTTCCCGAAAGCTTGTACAATCATCGTCCTATATAGAGAAGCTCTTCTTCCTGACTTGTATTTTTTCTTATATATCTATTGTTATCAAAATTCGAAACTATTATAGACGCGTATGATTCCTTTTGAAAATAAACAATATCTACTGTCATACTATTAATTTTTCCATTACAGTAAGGACAGTAGAAATTGTTTATTTTTCAATAGAATCATACGTGTCTATAATAGTTTCGAATTTTGATAACAGATGGAGCGCTAATGCATCATATCTATTGTTAGTTTACAAATATGTATGAAGCCTTTCACTTTTACAATATATCGTGTAAATCCTTTCTGGATTTTTATTTTAAAGATATATATAATGGAACGAATATTAATTAGTGTATCTTGAATTGACACTTTATAAAGAAATGAAAATTTGTAAAAATAATTTTATAAACCAAAAATAATTTACTATAAATTTTATTATACATTTATTTTGTGTTTGAGATTTTTTTTATTTCTTAATTCATTGAAATTTATAGATATGAATAACAATTCAATAATAGCTCTCAATATATGTTGATAAATAAAAAAACTAAAAAGGCATATCCTGATCAGGCTCATATGAGCTTTTATAGACGGCAAAGGGCCATCCTTGGACATGTGTGAAAACAATAAATTTATTGCAGATGTAAACAGTAATAAAGGATACAAGAGACAGAAAATATCTATTTTGATACATCTCAAAATATAGTTAACATTGAATGTGAAAAATATTACATAAGTTAAATTTTACTGGGATTGAGGTGAATAAATTAAGAAAAATACCTTTACTGATCGTGCAGCTAAAAGTTGCTGATGTCGAAATAAATTTCAACTAATCGTTGAAATTTAATTAATATAGAATTTTACAATTCTGGAATATTTGAATTTTTAAATCTCATATGCCGCATTTTTAATATACTTATATTATAATAATTTCTATCCTTTATATCTATAAAAATGAAATCCAAATTCGATGTTTGTTATCGCGTTGCGCAAAATCTAAAGAATCAATCATTATGAAATTTCGAATGTAGGTAGCTGAAAATTTCGTTTAACATAGAGGCTAGTCAAAAAACTAAAAAGGTTAATGTGCTTTTTTTAATGTACACACAATCAAAAATGGTTCCAGCCTTTTACCGCTTAGCGCAGTACTGGTCGTGACGATAAATGAATTTGATTGGTTAATAATTTTACACGTAGTTTGTTTACACGATGAATGTTTTTAAAATATTTACTATACACTACTGGGAAGGTTTTGGTTTGAATTTGATTTGAAATAAATATTCATTGCAATTTTATTTTCAAATATTCTACTTTCACTCGCAAGCAGCGCCTCTCGTGGTATCTGGTTAAATTACATTTATAAATTGTAAAAAGGCTAAAATGTGTTTCAATTATAATAAATTTAATATTTAATTTGAGTATTTAGTAATATAATATTCCAATGACGTTGTAAAAACACTTGACATTTCATTATTATTATATATTTGAAGAAAATATATATTTTTAAATTTAATAAATGTGTCTTCAGAAAAAGTATGTGTTTCAAGAAAATAAATTCAAACTCATATAACAATATTTATATACGTTTATGAATCTATCTATAGGTGTATTAGGTGTTTTCTAGAATCGTTCTAACAAATGTTCGTTAGGCAAACTTTTACTCGGGTAAAAACCGGGCGAAGCCGGGAACATACGCTAGTATATAATATATTTAAATTGTATAAGAATTACTTCATAAAGGTTTATACACAAAATTCTTATACGTAAACTTCTATTCTGGTTTCTCAATGATAATATAATTCGAAAAGTAAAAATCAAAATCAGGTAAATAGTTTCTGATTTTGATTTTTACTTTTTCAAATAATTTCTGGGTAACTATTGCTCACATAATATAATTCGTTTATTTTCAATAAAATATAATTCGGCTATGTTTATAGAATGACGTTTAACAAGTTTTACCGTGTTGGGAAATATTTATGGATTCGTAGAGGAAGACAAAGCTCCTTTATTACTTAAAAGGTATAAATCAATAAAAGAAAGACAAAGAGACAAATTATATATACATCAGCATCTCACGCCGGCCTGTCCTATTCACATAACCACTAGTCAATCAACAATCCAACAAAGCTGTGATATATGCAGAGATGTCAATTTGCATAGAAAATGCTAAAACTGTGCAAATATCTGCATATCAAATATCGTAGAAATATCTGAAATTATCAATTTCAACATACCGCAAATGTTTATTTTTTAAAAAACGATTAAAAAACAATTTTCGTTCAGTAAGAAGAAACATTTTCGGTAAAACTCGTTAAAGTCGTTCCATAAATCGTTTATATAACATTAATAAATATTCACACACATTTGTAAAAATATAAAATCTATCAAGGAAGATATAAGGAATTCTATTTGGAACAGTTTATATGCCTCTCAACATCAAATTATATTTATATACAAGTTTTAAAGTATTTAATAGATGGTCGATAGATGAATGGTCTAAACTGTTGGTTTTCGCTCGCAACGACCTGGGATTGAATCCCGCTCTGGTCAATTTTTATAATTTAAAAATGGTCCAATGATCCCTCGAATTATTGAAAAAGACAAACCCAACCAGAGAGTGCAAATAACCAAATAGGTCTCTGTTACACTTTTAAGTACAATAGTCAAACGTTATTTCTACAGGTGTAGACATGTGGAGCACTTAGAGTGAAATCAGTCGTGTACTACTACTTATCACGATTATCCCCTTGGCAGAGCTGACTGCTACAGGGCGCGTCCCCAGGTGTCGGATAGGGGAACGACCTTCAGATATGAAGGCCAGCTGCGAAACAAGCAGAATAACTCTGACAAATAAGCAGTCGCGGACCAACAGCAGCATTGTTAGAAGAGGAGTAGACCTCTTTTAAAATCCTGACTTCAACTGACCCAGTTGATAGACCTCAGCAAGGGTCCCACTCCAGGGATACGTAGGAGCTGCGTCTGTACTCATGTTAAGAGTCAGCAGTAAAGGTTCCCATGTTAGGAACGGCCTCAAATTACAGGCAAAGTCAAACTTTCACCAAAGTGTGCCTGGATCATGGTGCCATGATCAACGAAAGCTGCACCCCTATACCCCATTCCACTCATGGAATTCGTATAATCTTTACACAAGGGGATAAGAAACAACAACAACACGATTATAATAGGCTATACCACGTATACTAAGGATAATAGAAAAAGTATTAAAAACCCATTTACGAATCTATGTTGACTTTTTTTAGACCTTTGTTTACAGATACTGATTCCAAAAAAGATTGATCAAACATCAATTTTATTAATCTACAAAAGTGAAAACAAATAAAAGAATAAAACATAGTAAACAAAGAATAACTTAACTTATTATCTATCTCTAGCGCCTAATTTATTGTGGTCTTACAAACATACTCTGTGGGATCAATTAATTAATTAAACATAATATATAAATATACAACAATCTATTTGAAGAAACACTATTAAAAATGTAATTAGTGAATTCCTAAAAACAAGACATTTGTAATATAGAATTAAAATTGTTATTTTATGTAATATAATATGAAATATTTTATTATATATATAATATAACTCCATATAGCTCTCTCCTTATAAATATAAATTCCAAGTAGTGTTATATCTATAATTTATATATATAACATAATATATATAATATAATTTATATATAGAAGAGAAAAATAAAAATGCTATATAGGAAAAAGGAAAGATAATTAAAGGGAGAAAAGAAAAATATAAGGTTTCAAAAAGGTTTTATTTTTCAAATATAATTATATATAAGAGAAGAGAATATTAAAATATCTATATTATATGCTAAAAAACTTCATATCATTCTAGGAAAAATTACTAATTCAAAAAGATTGTGAACAACTAAAAAAAAGAGTGGAAAATCACGATGTAATTTTATTTATAAACCAAGACGTATTCATTAAATAAAAAATGATATATGTGATAAATATAGAAAAGAACATGTTACATATGTGTTCAAATTCTTAAAATATGATGGAAATTTCTCTTATGAATATTTCCATGACATCTAATTTAAAATGGGTTGTTAACACCTATAAGAATAAAAAAAGATAAATAAATATATCAACACCTATTCATTAAATAAAAATAGTTCATATGAGAAATAGAGAAAAGAACATGGTACCTATGGGTTTAAATACGGACAATACGGTAGAATATTTGCCTTATGAATATTTCCATGAAATCTAATTCATAAAAGATTCGTTAACACCTATAACAAAAAAAAAGATAAATAAATAAATTAAAACCTATTAATTAAATAAAAATAGAACGAGAGAGAGTTTATATGAGAAATAGAAAAAAAACATAATACACTTATGTTTAAAAACGGCAATGCGGTGAATTATTTGCATTATTAATATTTTCATTATTCCTAATTAAAGAGGTTTGTTGACATTTATAAGAAGAAACAAGATAAATAAATATATCAAGAAATAATCATTAAATAAAAATAGAGAGATAGTGTATGTGAGAAAAAGAGAAAAAACATAATACATATAGGTTTAAATACGGACAATACGGTAGAAAGTTTCTCTTATGAATATTTCCATGACTTCTGATTTAAAAGAGGTTGTTAACACCTATAAGAAGATAAATAAATACATCAACACCTATTTATTAAATAAAAATAGTTTATATGATAAATTGAAAAGAACATGGTATCTATGGGTTCAAATACGATAGAATATTTACCTTATGAAAATGTTCATGACCCTTAATTCAAAAAGGTTGTCAACACTGATAAAAAAAAAGATAAATAAATATATCAAGAATAATTCATTGAATAAAAAAATCGTTAATGTGATAAATAGAGAAAATAACATGGTACCTATATGTGTTTAAATACGGACAATACGGTAGAATATTTACCTTATGAATATTTTCATGAAATCTAATTCAAAAAGGTTGTCAACACTGATAAGAAAAAAGATAAATAAATATATCAACAACTATTCATTAAATAGAAAATAGTTAATATGATAAATAGAGAAAAGAACATGGTACCTATATGTGTTCAAATACGGACAATACGGTAGAATATTTGAATTATGAATATTTTCATGAAATCTAATTCAAAAAGGTTGTCAACATTTATAAGAAAAAAGATAAATAATTATACCAAGAATTATCCATTAAATAAAAAAATAGTTAATGTGATAAATAGAAAAAAGAACATGGTACCTATATGTGTTTAAATACGGACAATACGGTAGAATATTTACCTTATGAATATTTTCATGAAATAAAATTAAAAAAGGTTGTTGACACCTATAAGAAAAAAGATAAATAAATATATCAAGAATTATTCGTTAAATGAAAAAATAGTCAATGTGATAGGGAAAAGAACATGGTACCTATATGTGTTTAAATACGGACAATACGGTAGAATATTTACCTTATGAATATTTCCATGATCACTAATTTAAAAAGGTTGTTAAAATACCTATAAGAAAAAGGATAAATAAATATATCAAGAATTATTCATTAAATAGAAAAAAAAATAGTTAATGTGATAAATAGAGAAAGGAACATGGTACCTATATGTGTTTAAATACGGACAATACGGTAGAATATTTACCTTATGAATAATTTCATGAAATCTAATTCAAAAAGGTTGTCAATACTGATAGGAAAAAAGATAAATAAATATATCAAGAATTATTCATTAAATTATTCATTAAATAAAAAAATAGTTAATGTGATAGAAAAAAGAACATGGTACCTATATGTGTTTAAATACGGACAATACGGTAGAATATTTACCTTATGAATATTTTCATGAAATATAATTAAAAAAGGTTGTTGACACCTATAAGAAAAAAGATAAATAAATATATCAACAACTATTCATTAAATAGAAAATAGTTAATGTGATAAATAGAGAAAAGAACAAGGTACCTATATGTGTTTAAATACGGACAATACGGTAGAATATTTACCTTATGAATATTTTCATGACCCCTAATTCAATCTTGGAGTCCCCTTCATCAAGAATTGCGCTTCTAATTGAATAAAGGGACTTAATTAAGTTAGCAGAGGTTGGACCCTGCTGACAAAGGAGAGGCGATGGAGTTGGAAAAAACACCAATCCGTGTATAGGTTTATCCGATTTTCCCCATCGCTGTTGATATAGTCCCCCCAACCTCATTTTCATATTCCAGATTCCCTTAGTTTTATCCCCTTTGTTAGAAGAACTCTGACTTACTTATTTCCATTATATATATCAATTTTTTTCTCCCCATTGAATATAACAAAATATTTTAAAAAACTTAATGCTGTTGACGTTATGTGGCGCTGAGTTTGTTGTTGACACACATTAAATGTGTTATAACACCTTGATAAAGGTTGGCGTTCAGCCAACTGAAATATTGGTAAAATAAATGATATTTGGATCCAATATATGCCTTTTTAATTAAAGATTTATCTATGGATTGCTCTATTTTCAAAACTTATTTCCATATGAGAGAGAATTGATTAATTTTCTTCTTTTATTTCCCCTATATGATATTTATTATAGAATGACAGCACGATTTTGTTTTTCAAATAAACAATTCTCTAACTAAAAGAAAATACATCTCCTTATCATGCAACTTGGAGTTACTGATTTTATCATTTATTTCAATTTATAGCGGTATATACCCTTAGGGACAATTGCGCTGTCATACATGTATGCCTTTATACATTTGTCTATATATATATATACAATAATATTAGGCCGTGAATAGAATAGCCATATGATGTTGAAAATGAGTAATAGAGAAAAATACGAGAAAAAAACTGTACAAAAGAAAGAAGTGTCTGGTAATATGTGCAATAAGCATAAATAAAAAATAAAAAAAAAGTTACTGATTGCTTACGCCATTTATCGGTATAAATATAAACTAATCGTTGATTTTTAATTTTAGAATAATTTAAAATCAATAATTAGTTGATATTTATCCCGACAGATGGCGTAAGCCATTAGTAACTTTTAGTTGCATGATAAAAAGATGCAACGAACCTTCTCTTATAACGAACATCAAACAATCCCAAATTTTAATTTTTAATATTTTTTGATAATGAGGTGAACCATAACTAGGATTATGAATGTCTCCTGAAGATCTAAAAACACAAAGGTCGCCTCTCCCGTCAAAATAAACATCAAAATTAGACGCCATTTATTGACCGTCGTCGCAAACTAGCGGCCTTGGGTCGGTGACAAAGCCACAACACCAGCTTTAGCAAACTGATAAGCGTCCACCTAGAGACCATGGTTTCGGGTAAAGGCCCTCGTCAGTCTAGGGTGGACTTTATTTCATGAGATCCACACGGGATCTAATGGAATCTCCACAATCTGTTAAAGAGCTGTTATTTAGCTGGAAAAATAACTGAGCCCAATCTATGGACAAATATACTAGGATTAGTGATATCCGCGATAGTTTAAGAATAAAATAAAATATAAATATATAAAATAAGAAATTCATCTTTGAAATTCGTTTTATTTAATATTTATAACTCGAAACTATTATAGACCTCTATTGAGTCCACTTTGTCTGAGGTCTTTTAACTCAATATTGGAAAGGTGTCTCCTCTTTAACCTCGGGAGACGACCTTAGTGCCTCTCTTGTCCAGTCCAGCTACTTATATCCAAGAGGAAGGCCTGAAGAACGAAAACCACGACGCGCACACAATCTCTTGATTTCAGAACTACTATTTTATTAAAAACTCGGTCAATTTATACACTAAAAATTTACATAGTAATCTATACAGCAAAGAAAATAACAATTTGTACAACAAAAGAAATTTACATACTTTCTTATCCTAGTTTCAAATTAAACATATCTGCATAAATAAGGACGACTACTTTAGCAGTCGTAACATAGTCTAAAGTCAAACACATTTGCATAAAACAAAGACAACCAATTTAGTGGTCGTAACAACCTCTATGATTCTTTTAAAAATTAAACAATTTCTACTGCCCTTACTGCAATGGAAAAATTAATGGGAGGGTCTGGCTCAAAAATGGATCAAACTCCTTCCATTAATTTTTCTATTGCACTAAGGGCAGTATATATTGTTTCTTTTTTAAAAGAATCATATGTGTCTATAATAGTGTCGAATATTCATAACAGATGACGCGCTAATGCATTATAATATATATAACTATATAGATATAGTGGAAATAATTTCTCTGGTGAATCAAAATTTTCTTCCAATTAGAGTTCGCTATAGCGAGAATATTTTATCGTTTGTTTGAGAAGTGTTAAAACTTACAATTAGGAACGAATGGGACCAACTTGGAAGATGCAATCGAGACCCAGAAATTAGAAAAGTTTGTAACTAGAGACTTCGATTTTAACATTAAAGGGAAATATCCTGGCTGGTTAGAGACCTGTTTACGTCTTGGCTGCAGAAATTCTTGCTTGAATAGTTAGTCAGAGTCGTTACTATGCGAGTAAACTTAAGAGAACTTTTAAGGCATTTTTATCAAATATTGAAGCGGTTGAAGACTCTAGCTGTCATTGTGGAAACGAATTCCAGAACTCAAGACACCTACTGCTGAAATGCCCACTCTTCTTTACCGCTAGAAAAAGAAAATAAATAATGTTGTAGATCTATACCAATTTGTAAATAGCAGAGAGAATTATCATAGATTTAACTATTATTGTAAATATATTTATGATTATATCTTTCAAAACTGAAAGGTTCAGGTTCCTAATATATATTATTGTTTCTCTTTTTTATTTTAAATTACTTTTTCTTGTATAATATGTTCATAACTATTTCTGTTAAAGAAATGTAAACCGACGCAATTATCCATAGCCGGAATATCGCGTTTTGTGTGTTGAAATAAATAAATACGAGTAAACTTCTCACAAGTTCTGGAATTCCCTTTAGAACAATTTATAAAGTAAATAAAAATGAGATATATTTAAAAACGTGGTATAACTACGATATTTAACAACGAGTTAGCAAATTTTATTACTGTGACGCTAAATACAATGCAGAATTACGAAGAAGAGAATAAAGGCCTAAAATCATATACTGTTACGTGAGTTTCACCTAGGTAAAGGCTCGAAATCACATTTAACTAATATTATGTTTGAAATATATTCTGCACCAATCTGACGAGGCCTAACACCCCGAATCGCGTACCTACTTAGGTTATTTTGATTTTCCAAGAAAATGGGTTGGCCAATATTACATAATGAAGCTGAATGAACGTTTTGTTTATATTCATTCCCCCCGATAGATGGTGTTCATAATTATAAAAATATTATTTGATAATTGGGATATGGCTGTATTTTTTTTACATATCATTTCCTGACCTTATTCTCTGATTTTTTACTTTCTACTTTTATTTATCTCCCATTTTGATCTAAACATTTTTGTTTTGGAAGCCTCTGCGTGGGTTACTCAATATCAGGCAACTACGTTCTCTTAGAATTTATTAGTACGCAAACTGCTACAATACGGACTGACTGACTTACTTAACTCACTAGCTGCTGACAACTTGTAGCGCTTTTATACATTCAGTCAGAATCGAGTATGCAAAGAGGATATTTGCATTTCCGCAAATATCCCAAGCATGCAAATACACAACAATTTTTATTTTCGTTTTTTTTTCAATACAATCTAAGCATTCTACTCCCTCAATATTTCTGCAAATTAGTGTTTTTGTCTACATAAATATTAAACAAAGTCTATCAAAGTTATTCGGGTTTTAATTGACAAGACACTTTTAGAATTCCAAACTACTTTACTGGAATAAAAATGGTATATATATATAAATAGCTATAATAAAAATATCTATTTCACCAATATTGAAAAAATATAATTTCCTTGAAGTGTCTATTGAAGGAGTAAATGGGAATAGAGAATTGAAAAAAAAGGAATAACTGAAAACAATTTTCGTACCGAATTTTATTTCTGTATCCGCAAATCTGTGTAATGTTGTTTCTTCCATTTTATTCTCTTTTAGATCCATTGTTATTTTCCCATCGCAATGTGAAATATATTTTCAAATATATTCTCATATGTGTTTTATCCACATTTTGATAACTATACAATAAAACTACACACACACACACACCCATTTAAAAAATAAATAGGCTTTGTTATAAGGATATATATATATATATATATATATATTTTTAAATTATCCCCCCCTAGTACACGTGGTACAGGCCATGATAATCATGGTTGGTATTTAGCGACTACCTTTACTGTAAGCGTACCACATGTCTACACATGTGAAAAACAGTTCGACTTTGAACTTACAAATGTGCTAGAGCCCCGTTTGGTTACTTGCACTCGCTGGTGGGGTTGGACCTTTGCAAGAATCGGGAGCCATTGGAGCATAATGCAGGCGGATACCGATGTGATAATGGATATAAATCAAATGCATATTTTTAAATGCATAGGTGTATATTCACAATGGATACCATTTGTTCTTTTACTTTTAAAATATCTAGTAAAACCTCGATTAAACGAATCCAGAGATTGTGATATTTCTTTTATAGCTAACCTATAAGAGGACACTTGTACGGTGGGGAAGACTCCTCGGCTGAAATTTTGAATTTGTAAATATTAATTCTTCTTTAAGTTATTATATAATAAGGCAAAATAGCCTAGCTGCGAAAGCTTTAGACTTTAGAACCTGATGTCCCTGGTTCGAACACGCTTTTCGCTATCTTTTTATTTTCTCTAATTATTTTTGTGATCTCTTCTTTATTTTGTAAATATTGACTGATATTGACTCAATAAATTTGTTTTAATTGTCAAAAAAAAAACCTATAAGATTGTGTAAAATCTAATGTAATAATATAGTGAATCTAAGAGAGCTATAGAAAAAAAAACAACTTTTTCATATATTGTACTTTTTTGCATAACCTTTGGTCGGATAATAAGCCTCACTCTGGTAAGCTTACTATTTTCGCCAATTAGAGATACTAATCACAATCAAATACTTATTAAAGCAGTCATAATTCTGCTTACTAGAACGTATGCAAATTTATTTCCAAAAGATTACCTCCTTCACACACACACAAGACACTAATAATATACAATTTATATAAAATCATATGAAATTTTATATAGGTATTTTCTCGAATGTGCGACATTATATCATTTAATATATATCTTATGTTTTAAACACAAGGTAATAAGACCAAATCCAAATAAATAAATAGTGTATGACGTTTCGGTAACAGCTTTGTTACCATCTTCAGACAAAAGTACTGAATGAGAAATTTTACCACAGCATTCAGTACTTTTGTCTCAAGATGGTAACAAAGCTGTTACCGAAACGTCACACACTATTTATTTATTTGGATTTGGTCTTAATACCTTGTGTTTATAATCTATAATCCAAATTGTGCCTTATCAATCTTATGTTTTAGTTGATTTACATAATAAAAACGATTGATAAATATATAAATAAAATATCGCTTTATATTTTAAAGGTGTTTCCTATAATTTCAATATAAAAATAAATTCGGAATGGAATGAAAGGAAAGGTTTCAAGTCAGAATTTCCTCTGTATTTCTTTACAAAAGATCCAATAAGAGTGGGTTTATATTTTACCAAACGAACAACGTTAACTTTCTTACAGAAAATTTATAAGAATATAAATTTAGCAACACCATTATCCTTTGACTACATGGACCTTTTCCTTTTTTTTTACGGAATCAATTTAAAGTGAAGGTATGTGGTCAAATTCTATTTTTATTTATTTCACTGAATTAGTTTTAAAGTTCTTCAAATTTTTCTTTTACTTCCTACTTTTAGGAATGTTTGTAATGAATTGTTTACCATTTTGAAATTGGTTTTGTTTTACAATCAATAACCTCTTCGATTTTTTTTTTCATGGTTCACCATATATGTTATATAGACTTTTGCATGCAGATATATCTAAAGGTCAATATATTTTGCTGTAAAAAATCTCATATACAAATGTAATTCTAGTGTTTTATATTGATAAACTATTTCAAAGTATAAGGATTATATATATTCTGTATTCATAAAGAAATAAAGGCAATTTCACTTTAAAAATACATTTTTCTTCGCTTATGAATTGAAAGTATAAGTTTATAGCAAGCTTTTTATTCTCAACATAATGATGAATTATGTAAAACAATGATTGTTTTGATCAGGCAGCTAAAGGTTTTTGATGGGTTTCTCCATCTATGGGAATAAATATAAACTAACCGTTGATATGAATATTCCATAATAAGGACCACATATACCCGTTCTTTATTAATCGAGAAAATCTACCCACGTGCGCGTTTCTACTATTCGTGCAGCTGGAGATTTTTCTACACAATTTTACTTTTTGACTATTTTTACAAACCCAAAAATTAAATTTATGAATATTGTTACATCATGATTAATGGCGTATTTCTTATATTATTTTTAATATATTTGAAATTTAAATTATATATTTATTTATTTTTATATTCTATGATATTTATTTAAAACAGATTATTTAGATTATAATCATTTGTATTTAGGTACACTGTGACTTCACAGCTCTCTTTGATGTGAGAAAATAAATAAAGGATTCTGGAGGCTACTTAAAGAAGACTTATATCGTTATTCCCTTTTATAAAGTTGCAGGATGGTTGAAACACGCTCTGGTAAGATGCAAGACCCAGCACAGGAGAGAATCAAGGCTGAAGAGTCTGCCAAGCCGCCCCTTGGTGCAACAATTGGTGGAGATGCTAGTTCCGACCCAGTTGTCCTGAATCCCAACATCGACATCCCCAAGTATGATGGAACAGAAGACCCTCGCCCATGGATAGAATCCCTCGAAGAGATTGGTTTCCTCTATCATTGGGCAGACTACATAATTGCCCGTTATGCCGCCATGAACATGACGGGAAGCGCTAAACCCTGGTTGAATTTACACAAAGCGAGTTTCACGAGCTGGGAAAATATTAAAATCCGCCTCATTCAGGATTTTTCTCTGGACGCCAATAAAGAAGAACTAAGAATGAAGCTCAACAGAATGCAACACTGGAATGAACCAGCAATCAGGTTCGCGGAAGACATCCTAGTGTTGTGCAACAAGGTTGACCCCGCAATGGAAGAAGAAACAAAAATCGATCATGTTATTGGAGGACTGAAAAAAGAGTACTCATTCGCGCTCTACCTGAACCCTCCTAAAACGACCGATGAACTTCTTGTCGTGTGCAAGAAAATGGATTCTTTTGAAAAGAAGTATCGGGAACGTGTGGAGAAATCCAGAAACCTATATAACGGCCCACGCTATTCTAGACCCCAACAACAATCGAGGTACGTGCCGCCGACTGCCACACGAAACTACCAGACCCCTTCCAGGCCCCAAGCCCCTGTTTCCAATAATTACAAGAACGACTTCCCTCCTACTCCCAGGCAGCATCGAAACAACTTGACCCAGCCCTTTACCCCGAGACGTCCTTATAATCCAAACTTTGTGCCTAAACCAAACCTCCAGAGAAACACCTACAATAAAAGTCAAGAAGTGAGCAAAAATAGGACGGAAGATGGAAGACCAATCTGCTTCAAGTGTAACAAGCCAGGGCACGTGGCCCGTTATTGTAGGGTCAAGTTTATAAGAATCCTAGAAGAGGATCCAACAGCTACCCAAGAAAAGATCGAAGAGAAATGCCAAATGAATGAAATATCAGATAAATCAGGACCTCGGCTTTATGCTGATGTATGTCATAGCACACAGACAAATATTCCTACCCGGAATAGATATTCCGTGTTGGAAGATTTAAACTAAGCGTCGCGCCTGAATATGTCAATCAAAGCAAGTCGACCATAAATGGAATCAAAAAGTTGGACCCTAAATACAAATTAAAAATTCATGTGGACAAGATAGGAACTTTTGAAGCTTTGGTTGATACAGGCGCCGACCTCTCAGTGGTCGACCTCAGAACGGCCCTCGATACAGGCCATGGTATAAGTAAACTCGCAAAAACTTGTGCAGGACCCGATGGAAAAAAAATTAGACATAGTAGGAAGTATATTGTTAAATATAAAAATTGATGACAAAGCATTATCGCACAAATTTGTGATTTTGAAAACGCATTTACGGACATTAATTTTTGGAAGAGATTTCCTTAAGAAAATGAACGCGAAAATAGATTGCAAAAAAGAAATAATAAAATACGATCTGACGAATAATCATGACATAAGCAATTATGAACTGAAAAAAATAAAAAGCGTTGAAGATACTGTTATACCTGAACTGTCTATTAGATTAATTAAGGCCTCAATAGAATCAGAGGATGGCGAATATATCATCGAAGAGAACAACAGAATGATTCAAACAAATGGCCTTCGATTGGCAAGAAGTTTGCTTACTGTCACGGATAGGAAAACTCATATCTGGATAACGAACCCTTATCCTCGACCTTTAAAAATCATGAAAGACCAAACATTGGCTCATGGAAGCCTTCCTGCCGAGGTAAAGTTCATAGAGAAGTTAGAGCAAATTAATAATGACGAAATCCAATTTCAGATAAACAAAAATCTATCACCTAAAGAAAAAGAGGATTTGAAACAAATTTTGATTAAGTATGCTGATTTGTTTTCGCCGAGGTTAGGCAGGACCAATTTGGCAAAACACCGGATCGATACAGAAGATGCAAAACCGATAAAGCACAAGCCATATAGGGTGAGCCCCAAAGAACGGGACATTATAAAAGATCAAATTGATGAAATGCTCAAAGAAGGCATAATTAGACCATCTTCAAGTCCCTGGTCTTTCCCTGTAATACTGGTCAAGAAGAGAGATGGTAAGTTCAGATTTTGTGTAGACTATAGAAAATTGAATGAGGTAACAGTAAAGGATGTTTATCCAATCCCAAGAATTGATGACGTAATGGATACTCTCCAAGGATCGAAGTACTTCTCAGCAATAGACCTTAGATCGGGATATTGGCAAGTCGAAATTGAAGAGAAAGACAAGGAGAAGACAGCTTTCACTACGACCCACGGTTTATACGAATTCAACGTCATGCCCTTTGGACTATGCAACGCCCCTGCTACTTTTGAGAGGAATATGGACAATGTGCTTGGAAATCTAAGATGGCAGATTTGCCTTTGTTATCTGGACGACGTTATTATATACAGCTCAGACTTTCCAACCCACCTTAAAAGACTTGAAGCTGTCTTAAAATGTTTTAGTGAATCTAATTTGAAACTGAACGACAAGAAATGCAGATTTGCTTTTGAAGAACTTGAGATCCTTGGTCATATAACCAACCAACAGGGTATAAAACCGGCCGAATATAATATCAAAGCCGTTAGGGATTTTCCTCAGCCCAAGAAGGTCAAAGAAGTACAATCGTTCCTAGGAATGTGTTCCTATTATAGAAAATTCATTAAAGATTTCTCATTAATTGCTGACCCATTGACAGGACTCATCAGGAAAAATGCGCAATTTACCTGGACAGAAAAACAAGAGGAAGCATTTCAAAACCTTAAAAAAGCTCTGATAAATCCGCCAATTTTAGGTCACTTTGATCCAAATGCAGCCACCTACATTCACACAGACGCCTCTAACATCGGCTTAGGTGCAACACTGGTCCAAATTATCTGTGGGGAAGAGAAGGTGATATCATATTTGAGTCGAACTCTAAGTAAAGCTGAGCAAAATTACTCAACCACCGAAAAGGAATGTTTGGCTGTGGTGTGGGCGATATCAAAACTACGACCCTACCTATATGGAAGACACTTCAAGATAATTACAGACCATCACGCATTGTGCTGGCTGAAAAATCTTAAAGATCCAACAGGTAGACTTGCAAGGTGGGCACTGAAAATTCAGGAATACGATTTTGACATAATACACAAATCGGGTAAAAAACATATGGATGCTGATGGCTTATCTAGAGGACCCCTACCTGAAACGGATTGGGTCGAAGATTATGAACGACTATTTTTGAATCAGATAATAAATGAAAAGGATGAATTCATAGAAAATGTTAAGAAAAACCTTAAAGGAAGCAAACGAGCAATCACACAGAATTTTAAAGAGGAAAATGGATGTCTATATAAGAAGAACCCAAACCCTGAAGGCAGAGCATGGTTGCTGGTAGTGCCGAAGAAGAGAAGGAAAGAAATCATGAGTGAATTCCACAACCATATGCTGAATGGCCATCTAGGCGTCGCCAGAACCACATACCGTTTGAAGAATAAATATCATTGGCCTTCCATGCTGAAAGATGTTTCAGAATTTGTAAAGACGTGCCATCTTTGCCAAAGTCGGAAAGGTTCAAATCAGTCGCCCTCTGGACTTTTGCAACCCATTCCCCCAGCTAACTACCCTTTTGAAAGAATCGGGATTGACTTTGTTGGTCCCTTGCCATCAACGAAAAGAAGAAGGAAGTGGATAATTGTGTTGACTGATTATTATACCAGGTACGCTGAAACAAAGGCAGTCTCAGAAGCAACAGTGAAAGAAGTCTCTACATTTTTAATCGAACAAATTTTTTTACGTCACGGGGCCCCAAGGTTTCTTATTAGTGACAGAGGTTCACAGTTCACTAGCAATTTGATGAAGGAGGTTATGAAAATATGCAAAGTTAAACACTGCTTCACGACGAGCTACCATCCCCAGACTAACGGACTAACGGAACGGCTAAATAGAACTCTAATCAACATGATAAGCATTTATGTAAATACAGACCAGAAGAACTGGGACGAAATCCTCCCTTTCGTCACCCACGCGTACAATACCACGATTCAAGAAACCACAGGCTACTCTCCATTTTTCCTGTTATTTGGGAGGGAACCCATGTCCCTCTTAGACGACGATAATATCCCAATTGACAGTAACATGAACGATTATGATGAATATATAGAAAATTACTTAGATAAAATAGCAAGGACGAAACAGGTAGTCATTAACAACACAGAGAAGACTCAGGAAAGAATGAAGAGAAACTATGACAAAAAACACAACGAGAGAATCTATGAACCAGGACATTTAGTGGCAGTTTGGACACCAGTCAGGAAAATCGGAAAATGTGAAAAACTACTGAGAAAATATTTTGGCCCATATCGAATATTAAAGAAGCTGTCTAACGTAAATTACTTAATTGAGCCGAAAGATAATCCTGGCCAAGACCCATTGATTGTCCATGTCTCAAGACTCAAACCCTATTTTGAGAGAATTGATGAGGTAACTCACGAGGACGTGACGACCTCTGGAGAGGGGGAAGTGTTACATCATGATTAATGGCGTATTTCTTATATTATTTTTAATATATTTGAAATTTAAATTATATATTTATTTATTTTTATATTCTATGATATTTATTTAAAACAGATTATTTAGATTATAATCATTTGTATTTAGGTACACTGTGACTTCACAGCTCTCTTTGATGTGAGAAAATAAATAAAGGATTCTGGAGGCTACTTAAAGAAGACTTATATCGTTATTCCCTTTTATAAAGTTGCAGGATGGTTGAAACACGCTCTGGTAAGATGCAAGACCCAGCACAGGAGAGAATCAAGGCTGAAGAGTCTGCCAAGCCGCCCCTTTGTGCAACAATATTCATTTACAAAAAGTTAAATCAGTTTAAAATAGGCACTCATGGACAAAACTTAGGGAAGTTGTACCTTTTAACATGTATATCGGGATTCAGGCAATCACTCTAAAAGATATTAAAGTGACCTTTATTGGAGACAAATAACCAAATGTGAACAAACTTACCTATTTCTATTTAAAAAAAAAGACGAATGGGGACATCAAATGAATTTTCACTTCTTTAGATTTGTCCATGTGCGTATACATATGTAAAAATAACTATATTAGCTATTCTTTTTTATTTAAATTATTTTTCGTTCGATTTTATTTTTATTCTTTTATTCTTATTAACCATTTTCCTATCAAATTTTTTTCTTTATAATATTGTCAATATTTTGTTGCAACAAGTTGCAGCTTTGCAGGGTCGTAGACGTAGACAGAGTTTCTTCCTTTTTGGTGTTATACACGTTTCCCGAGCGGGTTTCCATATTCAAAGCAAATAAATAAAGGTAAAAGTAAATAAAGAAAAGTAAATAAAAATAAATTACCTTTTAGAGTTATTGCGTTTATTTATTCGTTGTCTTCCTCGTAGGTCGCGATCCGCAGTCTTCGTCTAGGTCCACTCTCGCTCCAATAACCAATAAAGATATATGTACAATAGAATATTACAAAAGGAATGAAACTATAAAAAGGAATGCTGATAATCTAAATAATCTGTTTTAAATAAATATTAAATATCATAGAATATTTTGAATAAATGTAAGGCGGATTAAAATTGATGCAACAATATTATGAAAAAAAGGTTTAACTATTTAGATTTCTATTTTAATTTATTCTTTTGATTGAAGGAAATCTTGTTCACGCCCGTGTTATCCCAGTTGCTTTTGTGTTTTTTTTTTTCAGCAAGTGTATGACATGTAAAAGCCGAGTGATGATAAAATATATATGATGTCCTAAATAAGTTCGACCGAATAATATTCAGAGTTTCCTTAGTAATTTCAATATGATCAGAACAATTTACATTAATAGATTCTGGTTGAATATTATTATGTTTAAAATTCTAGAAATTTCTTATCACTAAAATAAATTAATTTTAAAATTCCTCTATTTTATTCCTTTCTATATTTTCTTTCACAATGTTCTATGCTATTTATCAGTAGGAGCTGAGAATTCTCATTTAATCTTTATCTTATCTTCCAATCTTCATTTTATAATATGCCTTTTGACATTGTGGTTGCGGAAAAAACTGATGACAAAATTCTAAGGACTTAAATTTCTTCTTATCAATAATCTTTCTATCAAAATATACTTTTTTATTTATTTTATTGTTAATATACAATGGTAAAAAACATTTAACTTTTATATTTCTATTTTAATTTATTCTTTTGATTGTAGAATATATTTTTTCCCGTCCGCGTTATCCCCGTTATCAACAAGTGTATGACGTGTAAAAGCCGATTTATAAGTTTAGTTCGGTTTTAAAATATTTTTGTAACATTTCGATTTTTTTTATACATTTAGACTTTATTCAGCTCAAATATATAAAAATATAAACTCCCTTCTAATCCTTCTATTTCTATAACGCTTTAAAATTTATATTTATATTGAATCAGAGTAAGCAAGCTACTCTGTTAAATATATTTACGTACATTTCTATCTTCAAAATATATGACGACTACCCATTTTTTATTTGACACTTATCATCAATTATTTTTTTTATATATACAGAAATTAAAAGCAGAAAAAATAGACATATCTTAATCGCCCTCACATGAACATTTTTAGCATTATTAGTATGTATATATATTTGCATTTCTTTTGATTTACTTAACCTAACCCTGTTCACGCAAAACTTTGATACTAATAATGTTTTCAGTAGATATTAATATAATCCAATATATATATATATTATAATAAAAAAAGAATATCCTGACCATGAGCACATGTGCTTTTCAGAAGGCAGAGCGTCATCTGGTAGAACAGAAATCAACTATTCATTGATTTAGTCTGTTCCCTGATATTTGGCCAACCCAATTTATTGATAAATCAAGAAAAGCCATCCACGAACGCGTTTCGCGCTGTTGGCGCTCGTCAGCGTGGAGTAGGCTGTACCACTGCGACCAAAAATATTTTTGGTCCCAGTGGCTTCTTGAGAAACTAAGAAATGGGTATTTAAGACCAATCTTGCGTAAATATACTTAACACATGAAAAAGCAATAGAAAAAAAAATTAAATAGAGCAATCCATAAATAAATATCCAATTAAAAAGGAATATATTGGATTGAATAAAATCAATTCAATCAATCCAATATATTATTTTTATTATTTAAAGATAAATATATTTTTCTCCATATATTTTCAGATAAATATATGTATATATAATATCGCAGCAATTCTCAACGAAAACGTAAAATTAATTTGAGCGGTATTTCAATTAAAATTTCAATGTTTTCCCAAATTAATTTTTTTAAATTAAATAAACCTAACTTAATTTTCTCAAATTATATTTATAGAAAAAAATTATTTTAAACTATTGGAGGAGAAATAATTAATAAAGTTTTGGTAAGTGAATTTAAAATTAAATTTCATAAATCAAATATATATTTTTAATATAGAATAATATTTTTGAAATTCATTCAATTTGTGAGTCTATTTTTATAATAAATTGTGTATTGTAAAACATTTCATTTACGTACATTTTTAAGACAACATATACACTCATGGACAAAACTTAAGAAAGTTATACCTTTTAGCATGTATATCGGGATTCAGACAATAACTCTAAAAGATATTACAGTGACCTTTATTGAAAACATGCGAGATACCCAATATACACTCATGGACAAAACTTAAGGAAGTTGTACCTTTTAGCATGTATATCGGGATTCAGACAATAACTCTGAAAGATATTACAGTGACCTTTATTGAAGACATGCGAGATACCCAATATACACTCATGGACAAAACTTAAGGAAGTTGTACCTTTTAGCATATATATCGGGATTCAGACATCAACCCTGATTGATTTACAGTGACCTTTATTGAAGACATACGAGATAACCAATATACACTCATGGACAAAACTTAAGGAAGTTAAACCTTTTAACATGTAAATCGGGATTCAGACAATAACTATGAAAGATATTACAGTAAACCTTTATTGAAGACATACGAGATAACCAATATACACTCATGGACAAAACTCAAGGAAACTGTACCTTTTACCATGTATATCGGGATTTATACATTAATTTTGATCGATTTGCAGTGAGAACTGAGGAGTGAAGACCTTGTCTGGAGGAGAACTCTCTCAAGGTGGGGAAGCCTTCCTTGCTGAAGACATTTGTACACAACTATATATATATTCCCCTACACTTTATATGCCCTTTTACTCTCTTATTTTTCCACCTTTGTAAAATTTGATTAAAAGAATCAATAAAATTGTCTTTACAGTGACCTTTATTGAAGACATACGAGATAACCAAGTGTAAACATAATTGTCTCTGTCTCTTAAAAAAAAGACGACTGACCTATAATAGACTTTCCACTTCTTAAGTTTTGTCTATGAGTGTATATATAAACAAGAAAGTTAAATGAATATACCATTTAGATGGTATTCTCTCTTAGTTAAGTATGTATATAAAATAAAAGGATTTAAAAGCACGAATGTTTCTTTTATACATAATACAAACTTCTACTGCCCTTACTGCGATGAAAAAATATATATTGGGAGGGCTTGGCTCATCAGTGGTAAACCCTCCTAGCGGTTTCGCCAATTCAATCCACCACCAGATCCACCGCTGGGTGAGTTCACCACTGATGAGCCAAGCCCTCCCAATATATTTTTTCATCGCAGTAAGGACAGTAGAAGTTTGTATTATGTATAAAAGAAACATTCGTGCTTTTAAATCCTTTCATTTTATATGTATAGATGACGCGTTATTGCTTTGTGTTAAGAATGTATGTATCGAAGATAATGCTTAATTTTGTATTTAAAGATATAAATTTCATAATATATATATAGATATTATATAAAAATATTATTTTAGTTTAAATTATGATTTCATAGAATCGAATACTCTGCTAAATCGACCGCCAGAGGTCACTCTTCCCTTATAAAAACTCGTTGTTGTTGTATCCCAATGGCCGGCTCAAAGCTTTTGTACATTATGTAAATAATCTTTTGTTTTAATTATTCTACTCGCCTTAAGCCAGGCATTACTTTTATCAAATTGTCTTTTTTATATATTCCTTTAGCTCAATTAAATTACTAATCAAAACTATTTTTTATTATCATAGTTTCAAGATTTAACCACGACTGCATTAACATAGTATGATCCTCAATATATTTCAAAATCAAGCAGAAAATCTCAATTATCTTTATTTATAACATACATATACGTTTTATTCTATTATTATTTTAGGACTATCTATTTTGCTAGTCAATAGTCAACATTTAGAAAGATGGGCGTCCATGAGTGTATTAAATAATGATCAGTAATATATTTTGTATCAAATTTATGAGTATTATTTTTCTGTTGTAAGTATATGTTTATTATAACATTTATTTTCATATATTATCTCTACAAATTTTACTAAACTGATTTTTATCGCCTTACCAAAGGCTTAATTTTTATTTATTTCTCACAACCAAGACAAATAATTTTTGTTGAAACGTTGAGAAAATTAAAATTTAACTGACCAAAGTGTTTATTTTTTAGAATAAATATGAATGCCGGCCAGGCAACCTTATTTTCAAGATAAAATACCTTTTTAGATGGGAGGGCGCTTTAATCATCAGTGGTGATTCCTCTCAGAAGTTTCGTCAATCTCCAGACCGCTTAACTAATGTATCAAAGAGGAGCTGAGAATTATTAATAAAAATCGATAGTTTTGCTTGCGCTTCTTAAAAAATAGTCCAGATGTAGAAAGTAAATAATAAAAGCTATATATAAGTAAATATTAATAAGGAAAGCATATCCTGACCATGAGCACATGTGCTTTTTAGATGCAGAGCGCCATCTAGTGGAGAAAAATAAACTAAACGTTTACGCGTTTCGCGCTGTTGGCTCTCGTCTGCGTGGAGTAGGCTGTAACCACTGCGACCAAAAATATTTTTTTGGTTCCAGAGGCCTCATGATGACGCTCTTCCATCTAAAAAGCACATGGGCTCCTGGTCAGGATATGCTTTCTTTATTTTTAATATCAACACCTAACCCACTTATTTTTCATTTTTATATTGTTTTTTTTTTTTCATAAGTAAATATATCCTTTTTTAATACAATTTATAAGCATTATATTTAAATATTTAAGATTAAAGATTTTGTGGGGAAGAGCATTGTACGCTGCAAATATTTATATGTAATTCTACTGTCCTCTAAAGAATCATGTTCATAGTTTACTTGAATGACAATTCTGAGATTCTATCCTTCAGTATAGCATATATAAGCAGAATCGTCAAATTCACCAATACCTCGCTTTGCGTCGGTTCGTTTTGCGTTTTTTTCGAAGTTGCGTCGCTGCTTAATTTTTACTGATTTTCACTGTGCGTCGTTAGATTTTCGAAGTTGCGTTGTTTTGGATTCGAGTCTTTAATTTTTTTTTTTTTTGATTTTTTTTTCTAAAATATGGCAACACCTTTGTTTTTGATTGCGCCTTCACATATTTTCACTTTGCGTCGTTTCAATTTGCGTCGTGTTTTTTTTTTAAACGTATCCCCGACGCAAAGCGAGGTATGGGTGTACAGTATTAGAGCTCTAGGAAGCGGTCTGTTAGAATGTAGAAGCGAAGCCGCTGCGAAGGTTTACCACTGATGAGCCAAGCCCTTTAATATTTTTTTATTGCAGTGAAGACAGTAGAAGTTTGTTTAATGTGTGTAAGGAATATTCCTGCCCTGATATTTTAATTTCATATATAAATATTCAATAATTGATGGCTGTATTTTCCAGAACGATTTCATCTTAGATAAGATAGATGTTTGAAATTTATAGTTAATTATAGTCAATTAAGTTTGTAATTTTTTTTTTTTCATAGAAGCATCTTTCTGGCAGACATATTCAATTCTTTATCATCATGTTTTTTTTTTATTATTATTGTTTTTTTCTTTCTTAGTTAGTTATCAAATCATTTGCAATTGTAGTTTTTTTTTGTTGTGTTCCTTTTTAAGCAATAAAATATATAGAACTAAGGTGTAATATTCAATTCAAGCATATGGAACCAACATCGATTCATTTTCAGAACAAAGCAAAATCATAAGCTTATACAAGTTTCACTTTTTTCATACAATAGCAGATAAGCGAATTTGCTTGAAAGATTGTTTGTATTTGTTAGAAAGATTTTCATCCGAACAAGTCAGCAAACTAAATATGCTTTACTTAGTGTCAAATGGGCAACAATATAAACTCATAGACAAAACTTAAGAAATTGCAAAGACTTTGATGTCCCCTAATCTATTTTTAAAGGCGACAGATGCGATTTTGTTCATACTTGGTTATCTCAAGTGACTTAAATAAAGGTTATTTTGTGTCAAATTATTGCCATAATCCCGATATACAAGGTACAACTTCCTCAAGATTTGTCACCATGAGTGTATATTAATTTAGATAATTTCATAATGTAGAAATATTTAAAATAACATATATGACAATCTTTTTGAAAATAGAGCAATCCATATTTAATTCATTAGATAATAAAAAGGCATATATTGGATATAAATAATTAATAATAATAATAATAATAATAAAAATATTTTTATTTTAACTAATATATGCCTTTTTATTATCTAATATATTAGAATTTATAAATTAATACAATATAATATATTGCGGATTGTGATTGTAAAACGACATTTGAAAATTATCCCGCATGTGTTTCTTTTCAACGAAAAATCAAAATTTATTTTAAGGATTTTTTGTAGAAAAGAAATATATGAGAATAAACACATCAAATCAACAACTATCTATTATACAGTAAAGTTTAATCATATTTTTGTTCTTCTTTCTTATCTCCACTCAATCATATTAGGGTGTCAAGCTTGTGAATCTTGAAACTTTTGATGGTGTCTGTTGACAACCATCATGACTGGGTGAAGTAGAATGCGTTTGCCTTTGTCATTAAGACTGAGAGCACTACTCAGTGGCAGGAGAACTTAGCTCTAAAAGAAATGGCCGCCTCTGACATGAGGAACACATGCCATGTACAGCCGCTCCTAACATGAAGTACAAACGCTGCTCATCCTGTATCCCTGGATTAGGAGCCCTTACAGCGTACTATCAGCAGGGCCAGCTGAACCCAGGTTTTTTACCGAACTTGTTACTGCTCCCCTTCTTTTTTATCCGGGTTTGGGACCGGCAACAGGGAAGTTAAGTTTAATCATGGTGGTGTAAGTCAATCAGCGCCAAGGTTGTGTCCCATTCCATCTCTATGCCGACAGTTTTTCACAATAAAAAGTCGCTTCTTGTTATCTTTTCATTAAATATCTATAAAACCAATTTTAAAGTAGAATATGAGTATGATCATATTTTGTTAAGACAACGAAAATTTCATTATCTACAGAAGAAACATACAAGCCGAGAAGAAAAGATTCTATATATAAAATTTCTTCTCCCCAAATTGTGTTTCTTCTTCAATTATAATATTTTATTTTCATTTAGGGAATCGGTGGAAGGATGGTTTAAACCGTTGGTTTACGACCGCTACGAACCGGGTTCGATTCCCGCATTGGGCACTATTTTTCTGATTTTAAAAGAAAATGCTCCAATGGCCCCCGATTCTTACAAAATTCCAACCCCACCAGCGAGTGCAAGTAACCAAACGGGACTCTGGCACATTTGTAAGTGCAAAGTCGAACTGCTTTTTACATATGTAGACATGTGGTGTACTTACAGTAAAAGCAGTCGCCTTCTAATCACCATGATTATCATGGCCTGTACCACGTGTACTAAAGTTAAGCAAAAAAAAAAAAATTCCATCAATTTTATATAGCAGCTAAATATAAAATTATAATTTTGGAAATTAAATTAATCTTTATAACGTATTTGATAAAAAGATAAATCTACATTTTAGGTAAAATTGGATTTTTTTTTAATGAACCGAGCATATTACGCGAAGCTAAAATAATTCCTCCGTTATAATAAAATAATATAGTGACCACCAAGGTTATCTTTATCTATGATATGCAACTGAATCCAGGTTTATTGAAGTATAAATATATATATTTCATGTATTCATATTCATACTTAACCAAATATGAATTTTTAATGACCATATATATAATTTTATATCATAATAATGATATAAGAATGCTCAAATATATATATGAATATTTTAATAAACTATTTATTTTAGGAGATATAATTTCAATACATATTTTTATTTTTGAAAACAAAAACAATTTTATACTGACCTTAATACAATGATAAAATAATGGTAGGACCTGGCTCATCAATGGTGAACCCTCACTGCGGTTTCGTCAGTATAATCTACCATTTTAATATATGCAAGGTAATAAAATGTAATATTTACAGCGGTATGGCAGACTGAACTTGCGAAACCGTTTGAAAGGTTCACCATTGATGAGCCTGACCGTCTTATTTTTCCATCAAATCAAAATACAAGATAAACAAACAAAAAATATGAAAAGATCAAATATGTGAAATAAACTCTGAGAGAAAACTAACAGAAACTATAACAAGACTTAGAACAAAACACTATAAAGGAATTACAATACATCCAGATGGCACAAGAACCTATAGGACATGCAACAACTGTCCTGGTGTGGAACTAACACCTACCCACATATTCTCATGCCCAGCAATGGTCGCAGCCTTGCAGAAAATTGACTTAGACCCAGAGCAGCAGCTTTACACACCCAAAATAGTGGATATTGCTGCTTCTGTGATGGAGATGCATGGAGACATCTGAGGCTCTTCTTTGGACACGACAACAACAACAACAATGCAGTAAAGGCAGTAGAATTTTTTTTATTATTTTGAAAATAAACATACACGTCAAAAATGGTTCTGATGTAGAATGTAAATAAAAAAAGTCATATATAAGTAAATAAATCATTTTCAATACAATTTATTAGCATTATATTTATATATTTAAAATTAACAATTTTGCGGGGAAAATAATTGTACGATGCAAATATTTATTTGTAATCCTACGTTCCTCTAAAGACTCATGTTCATATTTTACTTGAATGCCAATTCTGAGATTCTATCTTTCACACACACAGCGTAGCATTTTATAACATATTTAGTTATAACACATACATAGTTATAACATAAAACGCGCTAATTTATAATGTAATATATATTATTATATAAAGAGACAAGGGTCGCCTCTCCCGTCAAAATAGACGTTCAAACCCAGACGCCATCTATTGACCGTCGCCGCAAACTAGCGGCCTCGGGTCGATGACAAAGCCACAACAGCAGTTTGGCAAACTGAAAAGCGTCCACCTAGAGACCATGGTTTCAATAAAACATTATATATTTTGATATTAATATATTTTATTTTATAAATTAATATATAATTCAATTTGAAAATCATATTGTATATATAGGTAACAATATATATAAAAATATCCACTTATATCAGATATATTATCAGAATAAAAAAAAGCTTAGAGTCGTTGTTGATAGAAATAATAGATTTCTAAATTAAATGCACAAATATATATGAACACTCAAACGGTGATTTAATAACTATAATAATTTCTGTAATGATATTTTTAAAAGAAGAATAAATTAACCTTTTTTTTAATGTGGAACTTCAATTTAAAGTAATACAAATTGAAATCTAGAGCGTGAAACTGGTTTCGTCTGTTTTAATTATCGAAAGAAATTGAAATTTCCTGCAAGATTGAATTGAAATATTTGATTGCTTTAAATATTATCTGATTTAAAATACAATTAGAAATATATTTGATTACTCGCAAAAAATTTTAAAATACAAAATAATTTTTAAATTGTGTCTTTTAAATAGGTTCACTTTTTATTTCTGAGAAAAAGGATATTAGAATATATTTTCTAACCCTATTTTGTTAATTTATAAATTTAGTTTTTGAATATGTTTTAAAAAACAATAAAAATGGAGAATATATGTTTTTAATTTATTAGAATTATTCAAATATTTGATCTATAATAAATTCTGGTGAACCTTTTTTTTTTTAAATAAATTGGTATAAAACCAAATTGGCCTTACTAGTATTTTCTATCTATCCTTAATTTCAATATTCGAGTTTTGAGCTTGGAAATACAGGTTTCTGCATGTACATTCCAGAATAACTCCAGGCTTTTGATGTAGATACCAATGATGGGTTGTTGGGCCAGTATATAAAAACAGATAAAATATTTCATATTTATTTTTCAGTTAGACTCGGAACCAATCATATCAATAGAAAATATAGATGTAATTCGAATTAAAACATTGCAATACAAATTCATACAACTGACAAAAAAGTTTGAACTTTTGACAAACACGGAATATGCTGTCTCTAAAAAATTAAATGAATGACATCCCGCAGAATGTTTAAACGCTCCAACTATTATTTCTTCCTGTGGTGAATCTATATAAGACCGCTGGTCTTAATAAAACTTTGTGTGTGTGCTTCTCAGTTTGCCAAAGTTGCTGTTGTGGCTTTGTCAACGATCTGAGTCCTCTAGTTTGTGACAACGGTCAATAGATGGCGTCAAATTTTGATGTTTAATTTGACTGGAGAAGTTACCTTGGTTTTTATATATTATGTATACAATTATAATTTCACAGTTATTTAAATTTTTATGGTATTTGTATTTGTTTAATTAATTCGAAATCTCTTAATTACACAGGTCTACAAAAAAAACTTTTTTTTTTTTGCACAAGAGAACCTGATGGTGTTTCTAGTGTAAATTTTCATGCTGAACTCAAAAATCTAATCAGAAATTTCCCATCACCCATGGTTTTTGCCTGACGGTCTTTTTTTAGTATTGGGATAAATACATGCATCCAACATGAAAGAGACTTACGAAAACATGAAACTGCTTTTGAAAAAGATAGAATATGAAAGATACGGTTGGAAAATATGCAGCGATTTGAAAGTCGTTGCTCTCTTGCGTGGATTACAGCTTGGATATACAAATTTTGTTGTTTTCTGTGTGAGTGGGATAGCAGAGATAGGGAAAGGCATTACATTAAAAATATCTGGCCAAACCGTAAAATCTTTACTCCAGGATATAAAAATATTGCAAATCTACCCCTGATCGATTCAGAAAATAATTACTTACCACCATTACATATTAAACTGGGATTAATGAAGAACTTTGTTCAAGGCAATGGATCGAAATGAATGAAGTTGAAGCAGCAGCATGGAATTCCTTTAGAAACGTTTGCAAAAACTTCTTAGGAAGTGTCAAGGTTGAAAATTACCGAGACATAGTTAATGATCTGTTGCTTTCCTACAAGGCACTGGGATGTAACATGTCCCTCAAGATCCATTTCCTGCATTCACATCTAGATTTCTTTCCAGACAATCTTGGCGCAGTTAGCGATGAGAATGGTGAGAGGTTTCATCAAGATATATCAAGCATGGAGAAGCGGTACCAAGGTAAATGGAGTCCCGCTATGCTTGCCGACTACTGCTGGACACTCAAGAGGGATTACCACAAGCAAAGTATAGAAGAAAATCCACTGTCACTGCTTTTCAATAAATAAATATGTTTCGTTCATATATGCCTATAATATATCAAAAAATATTTTTCTTTGTCCACAAAGAAATAGCATCTTATCTACATGTCCTGAATCCAAATATACCATTAGTTTTTTTTTTCTATTACGCAATATTTCAAGTAGGTGTATCTCTGAAATATTGCGTAATAGAAAAAAAACTAATGGTATATTTGGATTCAGGACATGTAGATAAGATGCTATTTCTTTGTGGACAAAGAAAAATATTTTTTGATAAACCAGTTACGTGACATTGTTTGCATTTTTTACTGTATTTATCCCAATACTAAAAAAAGACCGTCACGCAAAAACCATAGGTGATGGGAAATTTCTGATTAGATTTTTGAGTTCAGCATGAAATGTTACACTAGAAATATAATCAGGTTCTCTTGTGCAAAAATGTTGTTGACCAGTGTTATCAATATTTATTTATATATATTACACTGTTTTTCTTTTGATTATATTTACTTTGTTTAAAATGTATATATTAGATGGTTTATCGCCCAATAAGCTTGTAAGACGTCCGTGGCTCACCTGGGGCACGCGACCTGCTGCGTGCTTCATAACAAAAACCCTCGTAAAATATGGTCGATTGGTCCATCGAAATATCGGATTAATAAATAAACTTAATACAATTCAAAATAAGCCTTATTTTTAAAAAATATAGATATATACACTGCGTGACATTGAAAATGGAACACCAAGAAATAGTGGCCAGAAAATTAGGCAAATATCAGGGTAGACGCGCCTAACCGAGTTATGCAAATGATGTAAAATGCGCAGCTCTCGTGCGCACATAGTGTAAGATATAAGGGAAGGAACTTGCAGAAAGGACAGCATTTGTGTCGTTATTTCTTCAAGGAAAATCATTGTAGAAATTTTGTTCTTGTGTCAAAAGACACGTGTAATAACAGAGAATGCCAGGTCATCGTAAACGGAGGCAGTTCAAGCAGACAGACGCTTTTACGAGGGGCATGGTGATCGGACTTAAAGGGCAGGTTGGTCCATACGTCAAATCGCAGCTGATACACACCTTGGTGCGTCCACGGTGCACCGACTGTGGAGAAGATGGTTGGAACAAGGAAATGTGGCAATTTATAGGAATGTCGGTGCAACCAGAGTGACGTCAGCACGTGTGGATCGGCGTATCCTTCGACAAGCAGTGGCGGCCCCACAAGCCACTTGTACCGCCATCCTGCAACATGTGCAAGACATCCTAGATCATTCCATCTCGACCAGAACCATTTCCCGTCGATTGGTTGCTAATGGCTTGCACTCATGCCGTCCGCTAAGAAGACTGCCATTGACCCCACCGAATAGGCGCCAACGTTTGGAATGGTGCCGGGCTAGATCGACGTGGATGACGGAATGGCACAGGGTCGTGTTCTCAGATGAGTCGCGTTTCTGCTTGTCCAGTGATAGTCGCCGTGTACGCGTGTGGCGTCGACGTGGAGAAAGGTCCAATCCGGCAGCAATTGTGGAACGCCCCACCGTGCGACAACGTGGAATCATGGTTTGGGGCGCAATCGCGTATGATTCCAGGTCACCTTTACTTCGTATTCAGAGCACTATGACGGCTCAACGATACGTTGATGATTTGCTGCGACCGGTGACACTCCCCTACCTTCAGGGGGTACCCAATGCCCTTTATCAGCAGGATAACGCCCGACCGCACACTGCTCGCATTAGCCAACAAGCTCTGCAAGATGTACAGATGCTTTCCTGGCCACCGTACTCTCCTGATCTCTCACCAATCGAGCACGTCTGGGACATAATTGGACGCCGTTTGCATGCCTTGCCACAGCCGCGTTCAGAAGACGAACTGTGGCAAATGGTTGAGAGGGAATGGAGAGCCATCCCTCAGGACGCCATCCGTACTCTGATTGACTCTCTACCTAGACGTGTTGCTGCGTGCATCGCCGTCCGCGGTGGTCCTACTTGCTACTAAGCCGACGCCGTTCTCGCTCTGTATTATGACTATCATTTTGAAATAAAGATCACTTATTGTTCGTCCCTGTCTCTCTCTGTCTGCCGAGTTTCATCACTTTCTGGCCACTATTTCTTGGTGTTCCATTTTCAATATCACGCAGTGAATATTATGGATTGCTCTATATTCAGAATTATAACTCCGTAAAACTGATGATATATATTGAATTATCCCTTATAAAGAGCATATATAGCATTCCTCAACAATAATATAGTGTACCCTCTAGCTATAATAAATCTAGTGTTATGCCATTGGGATTTAATAAGCGAGGTTTAACTGTATATAGTGAATAATCGCGCTATCTGTATTATAAATTTGATACTATTTTTTCCAGTATATTTCTCTTTACAAATAAAATAACTTTTTACTTTATACCGCGATGCTTTATTGTTACAAAAGAGGAAAATCTCAAAATATAGAGTCAGTTATAATATATAAATGAAAATGAGAACAATATTAGTTATTGTAGAAGGACATTTGAAAATGACCCCGCATGTGTTTCTTTCAAAAGAAAAATCGAAATTAATTTAAAGGAGAAATTACGATTATTTCTAACCTTAGGGATGAAATATGAAAGAATGAATTGTGAAGAGTAATGATAAATTTCAAATGTCGTTCTACAATCATAAGCCGCATTATATTGTATTATAATATTAGTTATACTAATATATTCAATATATAATCTAAATATATATGTTTAGGTAAGAGTATAATTTGGGAAATTTCAACATACTAGCATTTCATTTTCAGAATTGATTAATAAATATATAATTTTATTTTTCGGAATTTATATAGATAGGGTTTAATATCTTATTTATATTCATGGTTTTAAATCATTCTGAATTATATGTATATAGACATACAGAGTATAATAATGATTTTAAACAAATTTTATTCGAAAAAAATAGGAAAATAAATTTAAAAGTTCGAACTAATTGTAGATACCATCCATGAATTTTTAAAGGTAGGTGAAAGTGGTTGGGTGGAAGTTTAGAGAAAGTTAGAAAGTTTAGAAGGTAAAGATGGTAGTTATAGAGGAAATGGCCATTTATGACATAAATGGCTGATTTATTTGGTGCGTGCTCAGGATGAAGATTCTCTACAACTAACTTTTAAATCTTAAATTCTATTAAACTTGATAAGCGAGCCTATATTTTAAATTCTCGTTATATTTCATAAAAATCTTTAAAATTCAAGTTGCGTTCTATATAATCATTATATATACATATATTTATAAGTTTGACAATATATGTGTCCTCTTTTATTTGTAATCTTATATATATTTACTGGCCTTAACTACCCGTTTCATGATTTTTCAGGATGCCTTAATGACCACTTTTTTGGTTGTTGAGGTACAGCTTGCACCACGCTGATGAAGGCCAACAGCCCGAAACGCGTCTGTGGTAAGCTTTTCTTGATTAATCAATAATGGGTATTTGGCCAATTCTTGAATAATTAAAAATCAACGAGAATAGTTGATATTTATTCCGATAGATGGCGCAAGCCATCAGCAACTCTCAGTTGCACGATAAGGAGATGCCTTTTTCTTAATATTTATGATTATTCACACTTGGTTATCTCGTGTCTTTAAAAAAGGTCACTATATATCAAATATATTTCAGTGTTATTGTCTGAATCCTGATATACATGCTAAAAGGTACATCTTCCTTTAGTTTTATCCTAATATGGGTGTGAGTGTTTTTATAATTTATATTGTTGTATATATTTTTGGAAATAGAGCAATCCATAAATAAATATTTAAAAAAAAAAAAGACATAAATAAATGATATTTTGATCCAATATATGCCTTTTTATTGAATCATATATATGTAATGATATTAGATATTTAAAGGATTGATATTTTAGTGATTAGGGATTTAGGAATGTTACAAATAGGCGTGTAAAATAAATATTAAAATCATACTAATATTTTGGTACTTGCGATAATTTTATATGGTGAACTAAACATTCGCACCAACCACCTTGGAGACTTTCTTAACCTGCTGGATATCCTAACTTTATTGTCGCGTAATCTTTCCTCAAGAGATATAATAACATCTACCTATGATAATACTCTAGTTCCCCAGTAACCCCTTTCCTGCTACTATCCCCCTTGACACATTGTAAATAGCATTGCTAATTGTTGTAACTATTGTTCCTGTATATACCCTCTTCTACGTGGAGAAGTTGTATAAGACCAAAGGGTCATAACAGGGACCTTTGTAGTTGTTACTACTGTTATTCTTGTATGTACCCTACATTTATGTGCTTGGAGAATCCGTATAAGACTAAATTATCTTAATAAAGATTTTTGTTGTTGTACTAAGATTCTGGTTAATATGAACCGGATTTCCAGGCAATTTTATTTTATAAAGCATCAGCGCTATATAAAATAATAATACATTCAACACCAGGACTATAGTGAGCTAAATGTTCATTTTCATTGTGAGATATTCGCTCTAGAGATATTTTACTGTAGTAAATAAATTTATACTTATAGAAAAAACTTAAGGATATTTCCTATTCTGATGTCGCCAGACGTCTGTATATTCTGAAGACAAAGGCAATTTTGTTCACACTTGGTTATCTCGTGTCTTCAGAAAAGTTCATTGTATAACAAATATCTTTCAGAATTAGTGTCTGAATCCCGATATGAATGCTAAAAGGGACAAATTCCTTTAGTTTTATTCTCATGTGCGTGTGAGTGTATTTATTATTATTTTTTTTTGCTTATCCTTAGTACACGTGGTACAGATCATGATAATCATGGTGGGTA
This sequence comes from Cordylochernes scorpioides, assembly GCA_030710605.1. Classification (NCBI taxonomy): domain Eukaryota; kingdom Metazoa; phylum Arthropoda; class Arachnida; order Pseudoscorpiones; family Chernetidae; genus Cordylochernes; species Cordylochernes scorpioides. Next base: position 56,748,150 of record CP092885.1, on the reverse strand, counting down.
GAAGTAGGTGACTGCTTTTACTGTGAGTACACCACATGTTTACACATATGAAAAGCAGTTAGAGAGAGAGACTTTGCACTTACAAATGTGCCAGAGCCCCGTTTTGGATACTTGCACTCGCTGGTGGGGTTGGATTTTTGCAAGAATCGGGGGCTATTGGAGCATGAGAGTGTATTTGTAATTCAGATAGTTGTATATATAATGTATATAATGGAATATTCTGATTTGAATTTGCACGCAGTTTGAAAATTTGATAAGAACTCACATAGTTAACGCGTAAAAGAAAATGCTTTGCAGTATATTTGTTTACTCCAAAGAGTTCAGCCAATAAAAACTCGCTAAAATGAATTTCAATGAATTCGAATTTTGGTTTCACTATAGACATGGTTTATTATACAAATAGTCAAATATAATATTACATTATAATTGTGGTAGTTATTGATATTTTCATTATGATAAAAGTTCGCTAAATCCCAGGTTAATTTCACCCAGTATTTACTGTATATTACGATGCACTAGCGCGCCATCTGTTATCAAATTACGAAACTATTTTAGACGCGTAATATTCTTTTTAAAATAAAACAATTTCTACTGCCCTTACTGCAATGAAAAATTAAAGGGAGGGCCTGGCTCATCAAAGGGAGGGTTCACCACTGATGAGCCAGGCCCTTCCTTTAATTTTTCCATTGCAGTAAGGGCAGTAGAAATTGTTTTATTTTAAAAAGAATATTACACGTCTATAATAGTTTCGTAATTCACTGAATATAAAATGTTTTGAATAAAGAGCAATCGATGTTCAAATCTTAAGATAAAAAAACACATATTGGATTTATTAAAAATATTTATTTGATAATATATGCCTTTATTATCTATAGTATAATGTAATACATAACTATAAAATAAGATAACTAATATGCACATAGGGACTTTTTGTATAAAACAAAGAAAATATTTGATAAAGAGAGGCGTTTTGCCTCTAGAAATATTGGTTGATTAATAAATTCAGATCCAATATATGCTCTATAAATAAATATAAAGCATATACGAGTATATATGTCACATTCTGCTTATAAATTATTATTAGATGTAAATATTTACGCAGTCTCAGGAATTATGTAAATACAGTGGTACCTCGACATACGAGCGCCCCAACATACGAGTTTTTCGAGATACGAGCCGACGAGCAAGTGATTTTTTTGCTTTTAGTTACGAGCGAAATTCGAGATACGAGTTCGGTTCGGTAGTAACACGCAGTCGCGCCATCACGATTAGTTAGCAGCGTGCTTCCGCTGTGATAAGTTGTGTTTTGTGTTCGCGTTTTGTGTTGCGTTTACATTTACAGTTTCAGTTCATTTATTTTTATAACCATGGATCGGAAGAAAGTTTGCAAAAAGTCAAGTGCAAGAAAAAGATGATGAGTATTGAATTAAAACGTGAAATTTCTACAAGTGAGATAAAGGAGATCTTAGGAATGTGGGAGAGAGTTTCACAGTTCGTGGGAAAAAAAAAACACCCAGAAAAAGTTGCAACAGGTCGTGCATCTGACCTTTTTAATGACACTTGCCTAACTTATTTCCGGAACATTCTGAGAGGGAGGAAGAAACAAACCTCCTTGGACATGTTTTTTTCTAAACGGCCTACAGGTGAAAGCGAGAAAAATGTAGCGAAAAAGGCAAAGACCAGTGAGGATATCTAATTTATTTCTTTACATTCTCTTTTTTGTTTTTGTGCAATAAATATTTGATATTTATAAATACGTTTTTATTATTTAAAACCACGTAACAAAAATAACTGGGGTGAAACTTTGGAGGTTGGAACGGATTAATGGTAGTTCAATTGTTTTGTATGGGGAAATTTGCTTCGAGAAACGAGTAATTCAAGATACGAGCAAGGTTGCGGAACGAATTAAACTCGTATGTCGAGGTACCACTGTATATGTAACTATAAATAAAAGGATTGAAATAAATTAGATGGTCAGACGGTTCTCTTTTCTTTACGTAAAACATCTGTATATTGGCGTGTACAGATCATCATAGAAATGTTACATATATATATGGTAATTTAAGCCAACAAACCCATATTGTATATAACTTATGACAAGATTTTAATGTTGTATAATAGAAACACATCTGTAAATGATTATACGCATTATTGACATGTGTCTTTACATCATCATATGTAATGCAATTTGTACAAACAGGATAAATAAATAAAAATCTGTAATAGATTAAGAGTTGAGCTAAGCAAGAGATAGAAGTCATAACGACAAAATCGAGATAGATTTAGAATTCCCACAACAAGGTCTAAAAATGGACCAAGACCACCCACACTCCACATCTGGTGGAATGCAAAGCCCCCTCTCACACCTGGTGACATGCAAGGCCCCCTTTCTCAGAAACGGCCCCTGTCGCATAAGGCCCCCCCGTCTTAACCTATAAATACAGTCACTTTACAGTCACTTGAGAGTTAGTTCACCTCAGCGCAAGCCCACGTCGGTTGTCACCAAGGTCCTCCTCATCCACCATGTAGTCAGTAAGAAATCTTCTATCCCCATCTTTCGCTCCTAGCTTAACTTTTATCTGTGCACGGAACTTTCTTAGTGCAACTGTGTCTTCGTTTTTTATGTGGGCATTCCCAAGCTTTCCACTCTGCCTCGACCACGACTGCCTGTACTCTGTGAGAACTTTTAAAGGACTTACAAGGTGCAGAGAGGTACTGGAAAACTCCCCATCCTGACTGTTCCGCTTGGTCAACACAGTATAGCGAGAGTCAACACTTTATCATCACAAAGTTAATCAACAGGATTATACAGAGGCTACCAGATCTCACCTTATTACATATATATAAATATTCTTGTTATAATCTTAATATATAAAAACGATTAGAAGTCCCTATGTGCATATTAGTTATAATATTTTATAGTTATGTATTACATTATACTATAGATAATATATTCCATTATTATATCTATAGTATAATTTAATACATAACTATAAAATATTATAACTAATATGCACATAGGGAGACTTCTAATCGTTTTATATATATTAAGATTATATAACAAAATCTCCCAACGATATATTTTATTCTTCTCTAGTTTATAAACTTGTAGGGAATCTCGATAAAAAGGAAAAGGTGAATAAATGAAATAGTTTTTAAAAGAAGTTATTTCTTATTTTACTTTTATAAACAGAGGAAATTGCATTCTAAAACTATATTAAATTTTCAAAATAAGTTTTGATTTTGTATTCATTATTATTATTAGAGATTTTTCCGTTTTACAATTGAATAAAAATAAACTCTAAAACTTTTTTGTTGTTTTACTTATATCTTTTATAGTTTTCCAAATAATTTGACTAAAGATCTCAGTTTTAAAAAAATGTTATATGTACATAGAGAAAATATATGAATAGTATAATATACATTCTGAGTGAAGTACAATCAATGTTGAAATAGACGAGTTTAAAAAGTATATTAAATAAATACAATTGAATAATATTTATACAATGTAGCCTAGCTTGAATTTTAGCCCTCAGTGTGTCATTAACTTGTACAAAAAAAAAAGAAACAGAAAAATAGATTATTCATTATCAAAAAGTTGTTATATATGATTCATTTAAAAATATTATAATGAATTTACAATCAATACATGTAAAAAATATGACTAATAAATAATTATAGAGTATATTATATGATTAAATAAAATATAATAAGGCGCCATCTATATATTGTAAATGAAAGAATTATAGCACGAATGTTTCTTTTACTCTTAAAACAAACTTCTACTGTCCTTACTGCGATGAAATATTATTGGGAGGGTTTGGCTTATCAGTAAGAATCTCCCCCATTTCTAATATTCCATCCTTCAGTGTAGTATGAATAAGCAGAATCGTCCAATACAGTATTAAAGCTCTAAGAATCGGTCTGGTGGATTAAATTGGGGAAACCACTGGGAGGGTTCAACACAGATGACCCAAGTCATCCCAATATTTTTTCATCGAATTAAAGACAGAAGAAGTTTGTTTTATGTTTTATATAAACCATCGTACTTTTAAATGCTTAATTCCTTTTAAATTATATTATGACTTATGATGCATTAGCGAGCCATCTGTTATGAAAATTCGAAACTATTATAGACGCGTATGATTCTTTATAAAATTAATAAATTTCTACTGCCCTTACTGAAATGAGAAATGGGAGGGTTCAACATAAATGAGCCAGTCCCTCTCATCAATTTTTCCACTGCAGTAAGGGCAGTAGAAATTGTTAATTTTTAAAAGAATCATACGCGTCTATAATAGTTTGGAAATTTCATATTTTAAAATAAAAATACAACCTTTCGCAATGAGTTTCTTTTATTATGATATCATATATTATGACTCTTTAAATGTGTGTCTGTCAGTGAATTATATGGATAGAATGAGTTGCATAAACGATATAATGAATCAAATATAAAATTTCTACATTGTTTTAGAATTATAGACCATAACAAATAACATGAAGCAAAAGAAGTATTAATGCTTTACAAACACAATTTAGAAATTCTTAAAAAATAAATGACTCACGTTCACAAAAAGTAAGCATTGCTCGATCAACAAAAATCTATTACTTTTCAATTTGACATTTGATAAATGCACTTGTAACCACTTGATATTTACTAAATCACAAAAGATCTAACACAATTTACTATTAAAGAAGATGTATTGAGGTTTGATAGGAGAAATTGAATGTATACAAACTGAATAAATAAATCACTATGTAAAACTAGAAAGAAATGTAAATTAGACATTTGACAAATTCACAATGGTATTTGTAAAGAATTGCATTCAATCTCAATTTAAACTTCAAAATATGGTGGCAAATAGAGAGTGTATATAATAAAATTAAATATATAAATACGAATAACAAATATAGATTATATGAATTGAATTGAATATTTTTTATATAGAGCAATCTATAAATAGATCTTTAATTAAAAAGGCATAGGTTGGATCAAAAATAATTTAAATACCAATATTTCAACAATACTTAAAATTATACCGCATAAGTTTCTTTTCTATGAAAAATCAATATTTATTTTAAAGAGAAATATTTACTATTTCTAACTTTTTTGAATGAAGTATGAGAGGGTGAAAATATGAAGAGTAATGGCGAACGGGAAAAATAAAAGTGTCCAGGGGCGGGAATCGAACCCCCAACCTTCTGCTTACCGTCCAGGGTAGCCTAGTGGACATGGCACCTGCCCGGTAAGCAGAAGGTTGTGGGTTCGATTCCCGCCCCTGGACACTTTTATTTTTCCCGTTCGCCATTACTCTTCATATTTTCACCCTCTCATACTTCATTCAAAAAAGTTAGAAAAAGTAAATATTTCTCTTTAAAATAAATATTGATTTTTCATAGAAAATAAACTTATGCGGTATAATTTTAAGTATTGTTTATAATCACACGCCGCAGTCCTTTATAATGTACCAATATATCAGTTTGTTGTACCTAAAGTTCAGACAGCTGAAATATTGATGAATACATTATTTTGATACAATATATGCCTTTTTAATATTAAATTAAATTATATTTATATAATATATCAAAATGTTTAATATCCACACATTTTTAACTTCATTTTATCCTAAATTTGAACAAAGGTTGTGCAATATTCTCAAATATAAAATACTTATTAATGTTCTTAATGCAATGGAAAAAATTGGGAAGGCTTTCATATCAATGGTTAAAACCAGTTGCTGGTGGCTTGCGCCATCTTCCGGAATATATATCAACCAATCGTTGATTAAGCGTGTCACCAGCTTTTTTGGTCGTTGAGGTACAGTTTAGACCACGCTGAAGATGGTCAAAAGCCTGAAATGGAGGTAAGTGGTTAGCTTGATTAATAAAGAAAGAGTAATTTCGAATTTTGGAATAATAAAAAAAAAATCAAACATTTTTTGATATTCGTAGAACTACATTTAAAATTTATTCCGCATTTGTTTCTTTTAAACACAAAAAATCGAAATTCATTTCAAAGAGAAATAACGATTATTTCTAACCTTAGGGATGAAGTATGAAAAGGATGAATTTTGAATAATTCGGTTTATTATTACTCTTCACAATTCATCATTTCATACTTCATCTCTAAGGTTAGAAATAATCTTTATTTTTTTCTTGAAATGAATTTCGATTTTTCGTTCGAAAGAAACACATGCGGGATAATGTTCAAATGTCGTTTTACAATCATAAGCCGCATTATATGGTTGATATTTATTTATACAGATGAAGCAAACCATCAGAAATTGTAGTTGCACAATCAGGAGATGTCTTTCTCTCAATTCAGAAATCTGATAACAGTACAATTTTGTGCTAATTTTACTCTATAGTTTTTCTAATCAGTTCAATATTCCTAATAGCTCTAATATATTTGAATTGTTCTGTTATATATACGACGTGTAAGAAAGCTATGGACAGGAATTTCTCGGAATTAGAAATTTTAAATATAAATGTACACATAAAGCTCTGACATACCTTTATCAAATCGTTAATATACCAGTATGTGTGTTAGAGAAATGTATGAAATAAATATAATAAAATATTGAAATAATTAATAAAATAAATATTTATTTTGCAATATGAGGACAGTATAAGAAGTTTTTCTATTTGTTGAAGGAAAAGATCATTGAGTGGATCCTTATTACATAGCTCCAAGAATTCTGTCCACGACACAATATATTTACAAATTATAAATGACAGTTTTCTTAATTAGACTCTATTATACGATCAAATATTGATGCATTTCAAATCAATATATATAAAACGACATTATTTTGAGTTAATATAGTTATTGTTGTCGTGTCCAATGAAGAACCTCAGATGTCTCCGTACATCTCTAACACAGCAGTCTTTGGGTGTGTAAAGCTGCTGTTTTGGTTCCATGTCAATTTTCTATTGTTGTCGTTGTGCCCAATGATAAACCTCAGATGTCGACATGCATATTTATCACAGCAATGATCACTATCTTGGGTGTGTAAAGCTGCTGTTCTGGGTCCATGTCAATTTATTTGTAGAACTACAACCATAGAAAAAATAGTAAATATGCAAATAAAGATATTATACTAATATAAATATTTCAAACTCTCTTATTAATAGTTTCAAATAATAAAATATATATTAATAAACTTTAATTTTATACCTGAACTCATATCCAAAAGCCACAAGAAACTGATAATTTAAACCAGTTTTTAGTATTTTTGCTGCATGTTTTTCTAATAAAAATAATTTCTCAAAACTGTATAAGAGGAACAAATAAAAAGAATATAAAAGATAAAAAAGATTAGAATTAAAACAACTTGTGAATCTATAATGGGAAGAAAACACTTAAGAGGAGAACTTGGCATGGATTTAAGGAAATTATCTTTTTTATTTTTATATTTATACTTACTCACTGATTAAGGTACTTTAAAAAAAAAGCACTTAAAACTAAATCACGTGGCAGAAGTAGCAACGAGCCGTTGAACCATGTAAACAATAATTTCGCACCATCATTAAGCCTAACGCCCTGTACCATTTCCCCAAGAAATGATTCCATATCTCCAATTTTTCTCCTACTCTGTTAATTGTCCGCTTAATGATAGGAAATGGTAGAAATCAATAAAAAATCCTTACTACCAAACATTCTTAAGAAAATGTATTTTCGGTTCCCTTCAAAAAAAAATCTTTTGATATATATTTTTATCTTTAATATTTTTACCTTTTAATATTATTTGTCAAAGATCGTGAAAAAGGTTATATTTGTATTTTTAAATATTGTTTTATTATTATGTTTTCTATACTTTTGGATTATATAAGATTTATTAATTTAGAAAGGGCGCGTTATATATATTTTAATTAAATTGGATTTGTGAAAATATTTTTTTTCTCAAAAATAAAAGGGATTCAAATTGAGCATAAACAAAGAGAACAAATAAAGTATATATATATATATATATATATATATATATATATATATATATATATATATATTGATATTAATTAGAATCTCTCTCTCTAAATAATAATTTACATTATTTTATTTATTTATTCAAATATAAATTTAATATATCTATATAACCTTTATATATAAAAGAAAATATTTTGTTTTCAATATATATATATATCTATTTGCTATGATAAATATAATACATGTAGATTTGTTCAAAAATAGCTGGTCTGAATGTTAAATGCCAATAAATATATAGTTTTGTTATGTAAATATTAATTAGGTAAATATTGTTCAGTGATATATTATTTTCATATTTATTTTGTCTTACCTTTTTTTGACAGGAGAATTAATGGCAAGATGTGGATATCAATAAATGGTTTGGCAAGTATTGTTTATCAATTTTTTTCATTATAAAAATTATAAATCTATATTTCAACAATTCCTTCTCAATAGAACTATGCAATATTTAGATTTATATAATAACCAATATTTATTTAATTGAAAAGGCATATATTGAATCAAAATATCATTTATTTTACTAATATTTAAATTAAATAAATGATATTTTGAGATAATATATTACTATTTAATTAAATATTTATTTATTGCTCTATTTTCAAAACATATATTTATAATATGCAACTTTTATAATGCAACATTTTTTTTTTTTTTCAAAACATAGAAATATTTCATACAAATTTTTGAAATTATTCATTAACACTTCACAAAAATATTTGTGAAAAAATATATGCGAATTCCAATAGTTTACACAATTTTAGAAAGTTATTATAATAGTTAAAATATTTTTTTCCAAATATAGGCAGGGACCATATCTACTCAACTTGGAGAGTCATATGCATCCATCTTTTGGTGAAAGAGGTAAATTCGCCATGATGGATTGTCCTCGAGTCCATCGTCTGCGCTTTAAACCAGAATCTTTTGATAATATAAAAATCACTTGAAACTAATTTTAAATATTTTTCTTTTTATCAATCCTTTAAAATCTTTAATCTGTGCCTTTTTTTTATGTTTCTAGAGAGAGTGTACTATATCTTATATATATAAAATAATATTTTTCATTATTGTTTTCATTATATTTTATTCATAATGAATAATTTCCATTTATTAGATGCATGTAAATAAATATTGAAACAATTGAATGTAATTTTTTTGTTTTATATAGAGTAAAAATTACTTATTAACATTTTATATATCATATATATTATATATTTTGAATAATTAATTATGATTTGAAAAGGAAACTATTAATTAAATAGTATTGATATATTAATGATTTACTATATCTTAATTCTCGTATAAAAATCACAGAAGACACAATAACCCTACAAATTCATGAAGAAACAACTGCTGTATTTAAATTTGTCTAAATTCTATTACAATATTTACAAAGTTGGCTTCAGAAAAAGGTAAAAAATTCTTTATTTCACGGGATATGTTCTCTTCATAGTATTATATATTCAAAATATATTCAAAATTGCTTTACAGAAGGCAGAGCGCCATCTGGTGGAACAGAAATCAACTAAACATTGATTTAGCCTGTTCCCTGATAAATAGCCAACCCAATTTCTTGCTAAATCAAGAAAAGCCATCCATGAACGTGTTTCGCGCTGATGGCGCTCGCCAGCTTGGAGTAGGCTGTACCACTTTTATAACATATATATGTAATATATGTCGTTAGATTTAGGATTTTATAGCGTTTTCTGTTAAACTTCTTTACCTATAAAATATAAAAGCTTATAAATGTATCAAACTGGAAAATTATTTTAACGTATATATTGTATTTTATGAAAAAAATAGCCTATCCCATTAATTATAAACTATACAAATGTACAAAACCTAAGAAAATCATATTTTCAGCATGTATATGAGGATTCAAACAATAACTCTGATAGATATTAAAATTACCTTTATTGAAGACACACGAGATAACCAAGTGTGAACAAAATTTCATCTGTCTCTTTCAAAAAGAAAATTAATAAAACAGAAAACAGAAGGCATCAAAGACTACTCACTTCCTTATGTTTGTCCATGAGTGTACATGTATATAGCCAACTTGAAACTTATTTCTATAAATTTTCTCTTATCAAGGCTATATACTATTAAATATATTAAAAGTATTTAGTTAAATTTAGATTTATCTTTGTTTATTAGTTAGGATGGTTTATTATAGATTGATTTTAATATTTATTCAATAAAATATGATAAACGAGCTTTTTCTCTCTGTTAGCGGATAACGTATTTGAATCACATTGAGTTAGAAATTCATGATGATTGCCTACCCATAGCTTTTAGTTTAGCTCATATAAAATCTAATCCTTTAATGACGGTCATTAAAATATTTATTTTTTCCTTTTTGTATATTTTAATAAAAGTTTCTAAAAACATTTTTTATTGATTAATTATCAATATTGAAAAATATTTCAAAGAAATATTCTATTTATATATATATAAGCTTATGTCCATAGTTTTTTTGAAAACTATTTCTGAGATTCCACCCTTCAGTGCTGCGTATATAAGCGGAATCGTCCAATACAGTATTAGAGTTCTGAGAAGCGATCTGGTGGATTAAATTGGCGAAACCGCTGGGAGGGTTCACCACTGATGAGCCAAGCCCTCCCAATATATATTTTTCATCGCAGTAAGGACAGTAGAAGTTTGTATTGAGTATAAAAGAAACTTTCGCGCTTTTAAATCTTTTCATTTTATATGTATAGATGGCGCGTTATTGCTTTGTGTTAAAATATCCTATTTAAAAATAATCTCAATTGCACCGTACATAGAAATTACAAATACGGCCACATACACTCAGTGAAATCAACATTCATAAATTAAGTTAAACAATTAAATTTCAATAAAACATTTCACCAATTAGTATTTTACACACTCAAGAGAAACCTCAACACAATAAAATTTCGATATTAACAAATTTTTAACCTAATTGAATAATTATTAATAAACTAATTATTAGAGATGAGGACAGTAAACCATGATGTCATCAAATCCAATTTAGTTAAGCGCGCTACAATTGACAGGGGAGATAAAATCGTAATTACATTAAGAGTGGATACTAACCTAACCTAACCTTACTAAGATTAACTATGCTCCAGTAATAAAAGGGAAGTAAATTCATATTTATTGATATTTTATTAATAACTTGTGATTATTCGATTGAATTAGTTGTCAGTTTTTTAATATTTGTTAACTATCTCAAATTATTTAATTTGAAAAGCCTATATATTGGATCAAAATATAATTTATTTTACCAATATTTCAGTTGGCTGAACGCCAACCTTAATCAAGGTGTTATAACATTTTATAGTGTGTCAACAACAAACTCAGCGCCACATAACGTCAACAGCATAACTAAAATATTGGTAAAATAAATGATATTTTGATCCAATATATGCCTTTCTAATTAAAGATTTATTTATGGATTGCTCTATTTTCTAAACTATCTCAAATTAGTGCATATGGTTAAACTTAAAGGAACATTTTTCATGACTGATTTACAAATTTATAATTGGAACACTATCTGGCCTTATACTATACGCCCTTACAAGGCGTTTCAGTAAATATCACACATCCCATTTATCTGAATTAAAAATGAGTAAATATATGCACCACTGATGAGCCAGGCTCTCCCATTAATTTTTCCATTGCAGTAAGTGCAGTAGAAATTGTTTAAATTTTTAAAGAATGATACGCGTCTATAATAGTTTCGAAATGTCAGGACAGATGGCGCGCTAATGCATCATAAATATATATTAATAACTCTTTATTTCTCTCAAATAGATTGAAAGAATTTATCAAATAAATGTAAAGTCTATTTACATATATATACGATACATTCCTATAATCTTTCTTATCACAAAGCACAATAACGCGCCATCTATACATATAAAACGAGAGGATTTAAAAGCACGAATTCGTGCTTAATTCGTGCTAATTTATGCCTAACTGACCTTGTCTCTATTGTTTGCGGAAGAGCATTGCTCGATGCAAATATTTGAATGTAATTCTACTGTCCTATAAGCTTATGTCCATAATTTTCTTGAAAACCTTTTCTGAGATTTCATCCTTCAGTGCTGCGTATATAAGCAGAATGATCCAATACAGTATTAGAGCTCTGAGAAGCGGTCTGGTGGATTAAATTGGCGAAACCGCTGGGAGGGTTCACCACTGATGAGTCAAGAGAGCCCTCCCAATATATTTTTCCATCGCAGTAAGGACAGTAGAAGTTTGTATTATATGTATAAAAGAAACATTCGTGCTTTTAAATATTTCTTATGTAGAAGGGCCTTATGCCTGAAAGCTAGAGAGATTTGTGGATAAAGAAAACATATCCCTACACTGCAAATATAAACGTTATAACTAACTATAAAGCTGTCTTATAATTAACCTCAATTCTGTTAAAGAGCTACAAAGACCGAAAGCTTGAATTAATTAAATTTATTGTTTGCAAGATACACTTCCCTAGATAGAATATATTTTCTCTAATTATATTATATATAAATAAATATTAATTTCGGAACCTAATACTATTATATATAGAATTATATCAATATTATTATTAATATTAAAATTAAAGACAGTGGACCATTTTATCGAGGAGCCACCAGTCATAGAAAGACTACTGGAGAGCTGCAGGACATCAGGGGACCATATCTGTCCACAGCACTGACCAGGAGTCAAGATAGCAAATGTAAATATCTTTGTTTACTTTTACTGTTGTTATTTATTTAAGTTGTAAATAAAAATATGTAAATAGACTAATCATTCGTTGGACTTTTTAGAGAAAAACTTGTAACCTTTTTGAAAAATAATGTTAAAATTAAAAATACATATGATTCGCTAGTATTATCAATTAAAAGTCTAAAATATAACATACTATGTGTACATTTTGTTCACATTTTTAAAATGGAGTGTTTCCGAACTTAAGTCGCTTCAATATAAACTAACTTAGAGAATATATGTAAATATATTCTATTTATTATTTCGTTTCAATGAAAAATATATTTTTTAATTTTGAAACAACTATACAAATATTATATATAAAGCAAAATAAATAATAAATAATAACAATATTTGTATCACTTCTATTTCTTTCTTTGAAAAATACGAAATGAATAAAAATACTTTAAATTAAACATATGTAGTATATATAAATATCAAAATATCTTATATATATGAATTTATATATAAAGATATAAAATATTTATTATAGGGAATAAAAAATATGTGGTTTTAAATTGATGTGCGACATACTCGAAGCCAAATGGCATTCCTAGAGGCAATCTTTGCTAGAAGTAATATAGCGTGAGATCTAAACAGTAAGGCATATTTCATTTTTTTATGGTTATATACTTTTATTGTGTTATTTTTAAAAATATATATATATAACATGTTTGATATATAAATATTTTATGTTTTATTTCATTTTCAATGTGTTGTTTATATGTTTAATTCACTTGGTTCAATATTATTTAGAACATAGGTTTTGAAAAATAAAATTTTAAAAAAAGATGAAGAAATTTTCGATTCTATTTTTTATTTATTAAAATAATAATATTTATTCTTTGTGAATTTGTTTTAATGTAATTATATTTGAATATTTATATTATTATATATATTTAAATTATTTTTCATATAATTCGTGATTTATTTTAAAGATATTATCATTTATTAGATAATAAAAAGGCATATATTTGATTCAATAAAATATTTATTTTGCAAATATTCCGGCTGGCTGAACGCCAACATTTATCAAGGCATTACATTTTTGTATACACAAACTCAGCGCCGCATATTGTTATAATATCACAGTTGAAATTATCTAATGAAATGAATATGGATTGTCTATTTTCAAAAATATCATATATATAATAAAGGTTTTTTTGTGTGTAAAACTATACATTAGTTGGACTTTGTATATTAATGAAAGTTTTAAAATATACCTTATATCTATACTATAAACTAAAGTGCCAGGAGAAAATGATTTTTTATTAATCGACTACTATTAATAGTAGTCGATTAATAAAAAATCATTTTCTCCTGGCACTTTAGTTTATAGTATTTATATTCCAAGGAGAAAGTTTCTATGTTTAAATACCTTATATCTGATTATATATTTATTTAATAATGTAATATTGATCATTATTTTCATAATTTTATATTAGTTCAATGTTGCTTTATTATGAGGACTCTATTTAAACGTGAAGTGATAAATTATGTAAAATATTTATTAGAAAATAACAAACTTGAATAAACAAAACAGACGAAATCTTCCCTACCCCCTCAATACAAAAAAAGGAAACAGAAATTCTCTAAAAAATATATTTTTCTGATTCATTTAATTTATTGTTTTTTTTTTAAATCTCGCTCACCCATTCTCCCCCTAAAAAAAAACTTTTTTTATCGTTTGGAAAAAAAGGGCCATTTGTAAAACAATAAAAAGTTAAAAAACACAAAAACGATGCATAGAAAGGAATACAGACGAGTATTGTTGGGGGGAATTTCCAATAAAAAAATAGCAGACGCGTCCTCATGTAATTACCTAAAAAGCCCACTTTACTTGGAAACAAAGAGGCATCCGGCAGTCGATGCATTCAGACGATCTGACAGGCCTACAAACATCGTTTGGCTTTACTCAATTAATTCGTTTGGTCGATAATTAAACACTTTCATCTATTTCCAGATTTCCCTCTTACAAACTTCTCCTTGTTCATGTTTGCCTATTAGTTTAATTTGATTTGTTATTTTACCTTGTTTTATTAGTATGCCTCAATTATTAGAATACGTATATTTTTTTTATTAAATTAAATTTAATTGCCATCTATCGTTAAAATTTTACACAAATAAATTACTGGCAATGCGTTTCTTTTAAATATCATCAAATTCTGTAGAGATAATATTTAATGATATTTAAAAGAAACGCTTTGCCAGTAATTTATTTGTGTAAAATATTTTTTATTATTTATTCATTTTTTTTATATTAATCATATATCGATACAGAATAATAAAATATTTATTTTGATAATTAAATGATAAATTAAGATTATAGTGAATGAAAAAGGTTTAAACTATATATTTATTATATATAATACTAATTTTGAAAATTCTATAGCCAATTTAGCTAAGTTTATTCACATATTCAATTATATCCGAGAGATAGAAATTATTTTTTTTTCTTTATGGATTTTAAGCTTTAAAAACGAATTGGATTGAAATATATTAGTTTTGTTTTATAATATTAAAACACTAAAATATGCATTATTCCGTTACACTGTGGTAGATGTTTTGAAGAAATAGCCTTAGCCTTTTTTAATCAAATTAATCATTTTTTATTTAAATACAAACTGACAAATTAAAATGGTCGCTAATATTTACATCTACCAGCAACGAACTATGTATACCTATATAACTTCTATATTTTCAGGTCACAGAGTTATAAAAAATATGCAAATTATTATTCATTTTAAAATAAAACATCGTGAATGTTCATTATTTAATAAAAATATAGTTTTTAAACACTTTTAAAATATTACAAGTCAAAAATGAAGAGCACGACTACAACACTTCCACCAAAATATATTATTAAAGAATTAAACCTAAAAATATATCAATTTAACAGAATAGAACAATTTTCAAATTGAAAATATAATCCTAAACATAGCCCTCTCATTATATCTTTATACTCTTCATAATTCATCCTTTCATACCTCATCCAAAAAAGGTTAGAAATCGTCGATATTTCAACTTGAAATAAAAAAAAATGATTTTTCGTTTAAAAGAAACTCATGCGGTGTAACTTCAAGTGTCGTTTTATATAGCCCTCTCTATGGTGAAATCTCCTAGAGGGTTCACCACTGATGAAACAAACCTTCCTTCTTATTATTTTGAATTATTTCAGTGTAAGGAGTTGTAGAAATAAAGTTATTCATTTCTAACGCCTTTCCAAATGCTTTATATTTTATTTTTTTCAGACAAAAGGACGAAATATTTTTGTTGGCTTTAGTAAACCATGGCTATAGTGAATCACGGCTATATTGAACCTTGGCTATATTGAACCATGGCTATAGTGAACCGTGGCTATATTGAATCATGGCTATAGTGAATCATTGTTATTGTGAACCATGGTTATATTGGAACAATGGCTATAGTGAACCTTGACTATATGAATCACGGCTATATTGAACCTTGGCTATATTGAATCATGGCTATAGTGAACCATGGCTATAGTGAACCATGGCTATATTGGAACATTGGCTATAGTGAACCCAGACCATATTGAATAATGGATATTATGAACCTTGACTATATGAATCACGGCTATAGTGAAACTTGACTATATGATTCATGGCTATATTGAACCTTGGCTATTATGTGAACCATGGCTATATTGAATCATGGCTATAGTAAATCATGGCTATTGTGAACCATGGTTATATTGGAACAATGGCTATAGTGAACCTTGACTATATTGAACAATGGATATTATGAACCTTGACTATACGAATCACGGCTATATTGAACCTTGGCTATATCGAATCATGGCTATAATGAATCATGGCTATTGTGAACCATGGATATATTGGAAAAATGGCTATATTGGAACAATGGCTATAGTGAATCTTGACTATATTGAACAATGGATATTATGAACCTTGACTATATGAATCATGGCTATTGTGAACCATGGCTATTGTGAACCATGGCTATTCGGAAAAATGGCTATAGTGAACCTTGACTATATGACTCATGGCTATAGTGAACATTGGCTATATTGGAACAATTGCTATAGTAAACTTTGGCTATAGTTACCAAATTTGACATAATAAATTATCATATTATTGTATATATCAATATATATATAGGAATTTTAAAAACTCTTAACAATCTTTATTTATTTCATAGATACATTTACATATCAGAAAAAAAATGACTTTTTCGTAATAATTAAAATTAAAATAAATTTTTATTTGTAAAAATTTATATTAAGGTTGACCTCTTTTTCTATATATATAAATTTTATAATATTAATATATGTATATTATCTGTGTCCTGAGCAAATATCATAAACTAAATTTAGAAGTTAAATTTTGCAATTTTCTTTCTCCAACACAAATATATATATGTGGTAAAATAGGACTAGAATAATATTCTAGGCTGCTCTATGTCCCCAAATATAAATTGCAACGGCCCTTCTTGAATATTTACACAAAAATGTATATCTTAATAAAAAAAAAGACATCTAACTTCTCTAAATTGAAATTTTAAATTGTAAAAAGGTTTTCATATATAAAATCTGCATTAAAATTATAAATTTCTTCATTTTTCATATAAAAATAACTTATATAATATTAAAATGTAATATAAGTTGAATAATAAAATCCATATCTGTAAGGTAGACCTCAGTTTTATATTATTGCAGAAGATTTTATTCTTCAATTATGTGAATCAGCAGATTGTTTTATCTATCCTTACTATGAAAATTCGAAAGTATTATAGAACGCGATTCTTTCAAAAATAAAACAATTTCTACTTTTCTAAATTTCTAAATTAATGGGAGGGCCTGGCTCATCAGTGGTGAACCCTTCCGGTCATATTGTCCTTACTATACACGCTCTACAGACCATGATAATCATGATGGGTAGTTAGAGACAGATTTTATTGTAATACACCGCATTTCTATATACAGTTACGAGCGTCATGCGTTCTTCATCTCTGTCACCGTTTGCTTTTTTTTTTTTAATGGCGCTCTCCTATTGGTTCGCTACGATGGAGCCGCCACTGCGCGAGACACTTTTTTTTTTACTTTGCCCCCCCCCCCCCCACTCGCTTTTTGGTTTTTGTAACTATTGTGTTAGAGCGGGTCGCTCCTTAAATAAATGCATATATTAGTTAATAACTAAATGGAATCCTTTCTTTCTTTTTCCCAGTAAGAGACGCCTACGGAAGCCAACAGTACATAGACAGATAAAGCACATAGGCTATAGTTATTAACTAATATATGCATTTATTTAAGGCGCCAATTTATAATTGTAACAATATTATTTGAATAAAAACATTCAATCGAATAAAACAAGGGCGTTAATGATCGAACAGGTCCACGTGTCTAAATTAAAACACGGGCGTTGCCCGGGTAATTCGGCTAGTGTATACATATGTAGAAAGCATTTCGACTTATATTGGGTTAGGACACTTCAAAACCCGGAAGCCTTTGAATTTTTTTTTTCAGAAAAAAATGTATAATGCGGGATTCGAACCCGAGTCGTTTTTGTCAAAATTGAGAATGAACCATTGGTGTTTACTATAATCTTGATTGAATATATCATAAAATAAATATGCAAATATTTTCAGGTTCATTATATGGAGATATAGTCACTATATTCCCTGTACGTGTTAAGCGTATTTTACTTCATTATAAGGAAATTATAAAATCATAACTTTTTCGAATATCTTGTATTCCTTAAATTATAAACTTCTTTCATATTTAATATATAAGAGAGAGAGAGAGAGAGTTTTTGATTTCATATATATAAATATTAATACCTTAACGTATATATTTATAAAAAATAAACTCATATTATCATATTTTTATTATAACAGATTTGAATTACACCTATGAATCGATCAAAATTGATTTTCTATAAATATTTTGATATAATAGTTATTTTTGAAGGTTAGTGTCATTTTCTTGGCTTAATACCTTTGAGATAAAAATAAAATATTTGTGTGAAAAAAGGGCAATAGCGAGATAACCCAATAATCTGCAAAACCTAATGGAATAACCTTGTTAGAGCTAAAAACTACTTTTATATATTACTTTGAAAAGTAATACCTAGATTCGTAATAGTTGAGATATAATGTTATATTAATAGATAATATATTGATATATAATATATTATTTCATATTATAGTTCATTTTGAAAATAGAGCAATCCATATTTAATTCATTAGATAATAAAAAGGGATATATTGGAACTCAGCGCTGAGTTTGTGTATACAAAGATGTAATACCTCGATAAAGGTTGGCGTTCAGCCAGCCGAAATATTGGCAAAATGAATATTTTATTAAATCCAATATATGCCTTTTTATTATCCAATTATAGATTATATTGAGGTATTTGTCATTGTATTTAGATGTTGTTGTCGTATCCAATAAAGAACCTTAGAAGTTATTTATACATCTCAATCACAGCAGTCGCAATTGGTCTTCATTGGAAGATGAATGCCGCTGCCCCGTTAGTCACCTTGGGCCAGAATATGGTCAAATATTCCAAGTTTCCAAGGGAGACTGGTGTGGTCGGACTTCTACCTCAACCCCCCATCGTATTTAGTAATATATTTGATATTCTTATATCTGAGCTAATATTAATAATCGAATTAAAATTCAATTTATGCTTAATATAATGCTTGAATTATATTTTCTGTTAAAGATTAATATCATAAAATTTGGAAGTAATTTTAATGAAAGTGGAAAATTTATATCAAAACTAACATATATATATTAATATATTGAAAATGTATTTTCTTTTTGTGCTGAATGCAGATCATAAGAAAATGCGCAAACGACATTCGCAGCATTGCTTGAACCGATTCAAGAGAGATTCGACCGATTTTGTGAATCATTTGTCACCATGAATAAGACATGTGTCCACCACTACATGCCAGAAACCAAACAGAAGTCGAAGCAGTGGGTGGAAGCCGGTGGTTCAGCGCCAAAGAAAGCGAAGTCGATCGCATCTGCCGGAAAGGTCATGGCCAGTGGGTTTTAGGATGTCATAGAAATCCTGTTAACTGATTACATTGAAAAAGGCAGAAATATTTTCAGGTGAATATTACTCTAACCTTCTTTGCCAGATGGATGTCAAATTTCGCGAGAAGAGGTCCGGCTTGAGGAGGAAAAATAGTCTTTCACCAGGACAATGCACCACATCACAAAAGAGTGTTGGAAATGAGAAAATTGAAGAATTTGAGGTACGATTTTCTGGTTTATCCCCTTATTCTTCTGATTTGGCACCCTCAGACTAGCATCTCTTTCCATACCTAGATATATATGTTTCTGGAAAGCACTTCGCGTCCAATGAAGAAGTTGAGAGGGCGGTAGATGAATATTTTAACAACCTTCCAGACTTTCAATTCAGGGAAAGAATACTGATATTGGAGAAACACTGCTCCAAATGTGTTGAGATCCAAGGAGATTATGTAGAAAAATAAAATGTTTTTTAACTGAAAATAATACTATTTTAATTTTCAGGCCGAAAACTTACCTCAGTGTATATATAAAGTGTATATATATATAGAGACGTTGAGGTAAATCTAGAATTTGTCTCTTTCAGAAAAAAAAAAAACGACCGGACACATCAAACAATTTCCACTTCCTTATGTTTTCTTCATTAGGCTATATAAACTTCAAAACAGTTGCACAAAATAATGATACAATAAAAACCGGGATATAGCGAACCTTAACTTATAAAAAGGCCGTAAATAAAAAAAAAAACAATTCTAAAATAAAATATATTAAATTCTAGCTCTAATACACCAATACTATAGGGAACTAAAAGCCCCATTGGAATTCGTTTTAGCGAAGTTTAATTCCTAAATTAAACTTTTATATTCAAAGGTTTATCAATATATAAAAGAAATATTGGAACACTAAAAAGCCTATATCTAAAACGTTGATTACAGAAAAATGATTTTTTAATTAAAAATGTTATTAATATCAAATAATTCCTCTTTAATCCTCTTTTAATCATCAACTATCCTCAAAGGATATCGATAATTAATAAAAATTAATATCCTTTCTCAGTAGAGAATTAGTTAAGAAAACCAAAATTCAATTTTAAAATTCCTCCCATTAACTTTTAAAGGATTATTTTTTAAAAAACAATCAAGTAGCTTTAATTAGGTTGTTTTCCCAAGTCCCTGCTAATCTCGCACCCAGGCGTTTATCTACTAATTAATTACTGATAAGACAGTATAGCGGACGAGATTAAGGTCCTTAGTCCTTTCTTGACATTTTTGAGAGAAAAAGGATTTTATCCTTTAAAGATATTTTCAAAGCTTAAATATAGTATAGAATAACTGGACTTAGTTTCAACTCAATATTTTATGTACCTTTCTTATACATTTTATATTTTATAATGAACAGAAATTGTTGTATATTTCAATATATTATTCATATATGTGAAATATTTAAATAAATATAATATATTTATTTAGTGCTTCACTTCCATCAATAATTGACAATATGACCCAGAATAAGTATATTGCTACGGCGTTTTATGGTTTCCACAAGTCCATATCTCAGAAGAAGGCCAAGTGACACTCACTCCTCACTTTCTTACTGCTACTCTTTTTGTGTTGTTTTTCTTGCTTCCCTCTTTCTCTTTCTTGTTTTTTTTCTTGTTTTTTTTCCTTTTCTTCTGTATATATCGTTATTTCCTTTGTCTCACTGCTTTGTTCTTATGCATACCTCTGGTGAATCCTGTATAGGGTCAGTGACCCTGAATAAAGGCTTTTTGTTGTTGTTGTTGTTATATTTATTTATCCTAAACATAAAAATTTCATAATACAATATTATGATATAATGAATATAAGAATTATATAAACATTATATAAAGATATAAAATGCCTCGATATAGCAATTCCAAATGGAACTGAATTTTTGTGTAACTCTAATTATTAAAAATAAAAAGACATATCCTGACCAGGAGCACATGTGCTTTACAAAAGGCTGAGCGCCATCTGGTGAAACAGAAATCAACTAAACATTGATTTAGCCTGTTCCCTGATATTTGACCAACCCAATTTCTTGATAAATCAAGAAAAGCCATCCACGAACGCGTTTCGCGCAGTTGGTGCTCGTCAGCGATAACTATAATTATGTGTAATGCACTTATATGATTACATTTGAAATTGAGATTATATAATTTGTTATGAGGAAAAATTTTCTATATTTATATTCCATTTTATTAAGGTTTTACTGTACATCTATGTTACAAAACAAATAAAAATATATTTCTATACCCTCATACCTCGCTTTGCGTCGGGGTTACGTTCCAAAAAAAAACACAAGGCAAATTGAAACGACGCAAAGTGAAAATATGTGAAGGCGCAATAAAAAACAAAGGTGTTGCCATATTTTAGGGAAAAAAAATGAATAAAGACTCGAATCCAAAACACAACGCAACTTCGAATATCTAACGACGCACAGTAAAGATCAGTAAAAATTAAGCAGCGACGCAACTTCGAAAAAAACGCAAAACGAAACGACGCAAAGCGAGGTATTGGTGTATTTCATTTATATTTACACTCATGGACAAAACTTAAGGAAATTTTACCATTCTGCATGTATATCGGGATTCAGACAATAACTCTGAAATATGTTTGATACATAGTGAATATTATTGAAGACGCACGAGATATCCAAGTGTGAATAAAATTGCCTCTGTCTTCTTGAAAAAAAAAACAGACAACCGGCGACATCAGAGACCTGAAACTTCCTAAATATATTTTTTATGTGTGTATATCAAATAAAAATCCTGTATGTAGAATGAAACATTTATGTTAAAAAAAGACTTAAATATTTTTAGTTATTTATTGTTCGATGTTACAAACTAGGAAACTGACTAAGCTAACTCACCAACTTTCGTGAATCGAAAACATTCACTTGAAGATTATGCTTTCAAGCTTTGTACTTTTCCATTCAAGACCGTTTTATTTTTTGCATAATTTATATTAGGGTTCTGTTATCTATTTGAATTTGCCATATTGCCACTACAGTCAATAGATGACGCAAAATATATTAATCTTTTTTAAAGGGAGAGGTAGACTTTTATTTTAATAGATCAATAATTTCTCACAGAAAATGTTAATCTCTCTATACATGTAAATTTATATATGAAATAATTTCTATTTTAATATCATAAATTAATTTCTAAATATAAAACGTAGCAATATCAAAATCAAAACACCAAACAATAATAGCAATATACTTTTAATAATATTAAATTATTAAGAGAATTATTAATGTATTTAATAAATTTCAAATATATATAAAAATAGGCACATAGGGAAGTAATTTTCTAAAATAATTCATTAATCCAAGCAGAAGAGAAGTTGCGAAAAGTGATATAGAGTATCCTTCTATTTAGAGAGGTATTAATAATTCAAAAGCAATGGAGCTATTCCTTTTCTCTTTCGGAGCTCAATCTAATAAAAATATTTATCACAAATAATACTTAAGTCCATCTCTATCGAGATATTCATTATTTTATTCTTTTTTTTTATCTTCTTTAATATTTATTCTTCTCCTATACCATAGATGTGTTGTAATATTATATTATTGTTATTTTCTTGAATTATCTTTGAAATAATTGAAATAGTTTATATTAGGATAATGTATCATATTGTTTTTGAAGATATTTTTGATCATTATAGTAAAGTTAAATAAATATTTAGTGGATTGGTTTCATCTAGAAACACAGTTCAAACAGAATTCGAAAGAGTATTTTACTGTAAACAATAATTATTTAACCTTAAACTCAATTAAATTGCATTTTATATGTAATATGGCATTTTTATATTAGCCTATATATTTATATAAAAAAATAGACACTTCGGCCAGTTGGAGTTTTTTATTTTCTCAACGTTCCGACGAAAATATTTTGTCTTCGTCAGGAGATGTAAATAAAAATAAAGCATTTGACAAGGCGTTAAAAATTATTTAAAAGGATCTTTATTAGTATATTGTATCTCTCATATTGTGTGAAAATATTTTTGATCATCATAGTAAAGTTAAATAAATATTTAGTGGATTGGTTATATCTAGAACAATTTTTAACGCCTTGCCAAATGCTCTATTTTTATTTACTACTCCTGACGAAGACAAAAGAATTTTGTCGAAACGTTGAGAAAATAAAAAACTCCAACTGGCCGAAGTGTCTATTTTTTATATAAATATGAATGCCGGCCAGGCAGCCTTTATCTTTACGATAACCTATATATAACATTTATTATTATTGAAATCAAAGAAGGTATATATTGACCACGAACATAAACCTTTCAAATATTCTTAAAAACATTCTCATGAAATATATATATATATATATTAATAGTGAATATTCAGAAAACAGAGAAAAGTAAAATATTAAGAAATACAGATTTTGAATTTTATTTTGAGTCAGAACAGCAAGCTAATTCTGTATCAAATAATACCGTTATACCGCCGATGTTTTGATGGTGTTACCTTTTTTTCCTTTATACTACTATATGCTAACTATTCATTTATTACAAAAATTAAAAAAACAAACTCACATGTTTAAACTAAATAACAGATTTTATAAATCTTGAAATTCTCATAACGGTATATATTTATGTATGCACACAATTATTTACGGTTACACTGTTGTATATAAATCTCTATTTCAAGCACAATGTGTAGACAAAATAATAATAATGGAATTGATATGTAATATTATATATAATTGTTAGCTGTATATATATACTGAATGTAATATTCAAATCAAATATACAATTCTTTCATTGGCCTTGTAGAACGAGAGTGGTGTACGCGCACGCGCATGTTTTAGTGAAAAACACAAACATCCTCGATAAAGAGAGGCGAGTTGCCCCTCGAAATATTGGAACAATAATTCATTATAAATCCAATATATGCATCTTTTTTAAATATATATATATTATATAATCTAAAATACAAATATATATATATTTTTTGAAAACATATATTTCATTTTCATTCATTGACTGTTATATATTTTTTGACCATTGATTCAGAACATACCACTTTAATTATTATTGTTGTAAATATGTATAATTAACCCTACCTTTTTTTTAAAATCACGATTATAAAATTCATTCTATAAATCCTATATTGCTGTGATAAATAATTTTATGTGTAATTTTACTTCAAGTAATTCAAAATAAAATCTACTTGAAAGGTAAATAATGATCTTTACTTTTTCACGACTGCACCTCTATTCAACAACAAAACACAGAAAATAATTCTAACACGATATATATATATATAATGAGAAATATATATTTGTAGAAAATATAGGAACTTTATAAAATATATCTGACTTGAATGATTTATTCTATGAATAAATTTAAATGAGAAAGAGAAAGACTATAACTAGCCACTATTTGACAAATATTCAATGGATGAATTTATATTTTGCCCTATATTCATAGATAATAACTAAATTTATGTATTTTAATAAAAAAATAATGTATATTCATAAAATAATATATTATTTACATAAAATAACTGCAAAATAATTAGAGTTCGAATTATTTTGTTCAATGAATCATTATTAATGACGTTTACTAGCCTAAATGTTATTGAAATATTATTCATACCTAGATTCAAATGAATAATACCTAAATTACATATAATTTTAAACTAGTAATATATCTTTAATTAAAAAGGCATATATTGGATCAAAATATTGATAAAATAAATAATATTTTGATCCAATATATGCCTTTTCAGGAAAAGATTTATTTATGGATTGCTCTATTTTCAAAAGTAGAATATATGTAAAACTTATAAATGAATATTTCACTTCATGAAATTAATCTTCCTAAAATCACATGAAGAAGTATGAAGCAATCTTTATATGAAGTGGTTGGGTGACTTTACTAAACTATCCCCATGTGACACAATATATTTTTACTTGTGGATAACGTTCTTTGAAGGAAAGGGAGAGGAGAATTAGGAGGGTTGGACACTATCTGTCCTGTAATTGTCCGAGTGTCACAGATAGCGCGTCACACCGCCCTTCTAATTATTGTCCACCAATAGGGAGCAAGAAAATAGTGATATACTCTCACATTTTATTTTTCCTAGTTGTTGCTCCATCGCTTCTTTACTGTGTCAAATTTAATTCACTTACTCTCTTGGTTTGAGGATTCTTTATCTTATTTATGTATATTGCATGACAAATATTGAAACCGAAATATACATAGAATGCTAAAATTGAATGTGAAATTGATATAAAAAAAAGGAACATTGAAATATATTTTACCACATATAAATATTTAAATATATGTACATATAGGTATTTAAAATATGTATATAATAATGTGTATATAAAAAAATGTATTTATTATTAAATTGTTAAAGTGATACTCCTGTTGAAGGACTGACAAGTCCGAAAGCATGAAAATAAAAGGTTGTACAAAAAACTTAACCCTGGAAGCTTTATTTATTTTATAACATATATATATATGGCTTTTAAATATTACGTAAATAGGGACAGAGGGAAAGCAAAAAGTAACAATTCAATATAAAGATAAGTTAACCTTCCTGTAAATTTGTGTTTATATAATGAATAAAACTACCAAATTTTAGAATTTTCACGGTTTAAATGAATTTCACTTCTTAGCTACGCGCATAACCTTTGAAAGGGGAGTGTATATCCTTATATCTATAAAAATGAAATGCGAAATCGATGTTTGTTATCGCTTCACGCAAAATCTACTGACTCAATCATTATGGAATTTCGCATGTAGGTAGCTGAAGATTTCGTCTAACATATAGGCTATTCAAAAAACTAAAAAAGTAAATGTGCTTTTTTAAAAAATAAAAACCAAAAAGCGTTAGTTCCAGTCTTTTACCGCTTGGGCGCAGCACTGGTCGCGACGATAAATTAATTTGATTGGTTAATAATTAACACGTGTTTTTTTTACACGATGAATGTTAGTTTGTTCACACGATGAATGTTTTTAAAAGGTAAGATTATCCAATCGCTGTGAAACTTTAGTAGGTTATTTACTATACTACTGGGAAGATTTCTGGTTTGAATTTGATTTGAAATAAATATTCTTTGCAAATATTTTTGCAAATTTTCTACTTTCACTCGCAAGCAGCGCCTCTAGCGGGGTCTGGTGAAATTATATTTATAAATTGTAACAATGCTTAAAATATTTTTCAAGTATAATAAATTTAATTTGAGAATTTAGTAATATAATATTCCAATGACGTAAAAAATACTTGGTATTTCAATATTAATATATATTTAAAGAAAAAATTGTAACGATTTAGTGTTAAATGTTAAAATGTAATGTTAAAATATATTTTTACATTGTTAATTTAATTTGCTGTTGTTTTATAAAAATGATGATGCAACTTTAATTGTTGTGAAAATATCTTTATTCGCGGAGCTGCTAACCATAATAATGATGATAACAAAAATGAAATTTTAAATTAATATATATAATTCATTGAGAAAAAAAGAAATAATTAATTATCAAATTCACAAAAGTGACAATATCTTTTTATCTCTATTTATCTTATTTAAAATATAATAAATGTTTTCAAAAAATATGTGTTTCAAAAATATATTTAAACGCATATAACAATATTTATATTTATATACGTTTATAAATCAATATATAGGTGGATTGGATGTTTTCTAGAATCGTTTTAACAAATGTTCGTTAGGCAAACTTTTACTCGGATAAAAACTGTGCGAAGCCGGGTACATTCGCTAAATACAGTTATTTACAAATCTTCGTTTGTGGCAAGATACTATTCCTTCAACTTCAAATTACCGAGTGGATCAATTAATACTGATTTTTTTTCAACTTATCGAGTATTTTTCAAGGGACCGGGAAAAAATTATCGAGAAGGTAGACAAGTATAGATTCAGTAGGGATTGGATGTTTTCTAGAATCGTTTTAACAAATGTTTGTTAAGCAAACTTTTACTTGGGGCGAAGCCGGGAACATATATATATATATATATATATATATATGTTTGTCGGCTATGCACGCCCTCAATATGTAACTAATCGCTGAAATTTGAACAGGACAGAGAGTTAAATCTGGAAGAGGTTTTTTTTGTCGCACTTTAACCAATAAAAATTATAGTTAACCAAGTACTGAGCAACAATATTTTTTTAGTCAGAAATGATGATGACAATATTTCCGTATCATGCTTGATTGCATTAAAAAATTCTTTTGGGGAATATTCACTAAAGCAGACCACAGGTAAAGCCAGATAATGATTGATAGTAGGCAGGAACAAAATTCTACCAGCGAAACATTCACTAGAGCAGAAGACACACGAAGCCAGGTCATCTCTATATATAAAACTAGACGAATGGCCCGGGCAACGCCCGGGTTTTACCCGAGTGCGAATACACCTTGCTTCCTAGGGTTGTCGGCGCCCGTTGACTCCCGGCGAGCAAGCGACTGCTCCCGTCGACCGCCGGCGTGCGAGTGGCCTCCCGGCGCATGCGCGCGCACAGGGAAGCCACGTGTCGCAGGCGGCCAATGAGCGCGCCCCGCCATCAGTTCCACCGCGTTCTAGATGAGCTATTTAGAATAATTTGAATATATAGTTTTAATAAATGATTTATATATTTTTTAAAATAGCCTATCGTCATCCTCGTTATTTTTTACCTATGTATGGAAATTTTGGTTTGAATTAGTGAACTACTGCGAATTTGTATACCGGACATACAAACCAACCAACCAACCAACAGACAAACATACAAACATTCATTTTTATATATATAGATATCGTTTCTTGGCCTTTTGGCTAAGATCATGTAGTATATCTCTAGATATTTTTATTTATGTATATCTTTTTTAAAATCTATTCAGTAGAGATTGGATATGTTTGCTCGAAAAATAAATTTCATATATTATATAAATATATGACATAACGAATTATATTATCATAATATTCTGTGTGTTCCCAAATATTATTATCAATAATATTCGTTAGGCAAACTTTCACTCGGATAAAACCCGGGCGAAGCCGGGTACACATCCGCTAGTTATGTATATATATATTAAAAATAAGGCCTATTTTGGATTTATATACGATTATTTATTAATCCGATATTTCGATGGATCAATCTTCCATCTTTTACGAGGTGTTTTGCCATGAAGCACGCAACAGGTCGCGTGCCCCAGGTGAGCCATTAGGCGTATGTCTAGAATGTATTATGGATTGCTCTATATTCAGTATATATATAATATAATATAATATATATGAAGCGACTTGCTAGAGAATATTATTCTTTCATTATACTGATAAAGGCCATAGGAAAAAAATGAATATAGGTTGGCATTTTGTCTGAATTTGAAAAAAAAAACGATGTTGTAACCGATTCTTTACCATCATTATTAAAGCTTTTTTACTAGAAGAATAAAAGTAATGCAGAGTGACTATTTTTCATATAAATATATTTTTCTTGAACTATTTATAACTTATTTTATTATAATTTAACAAAAATATCATTATTTTCAACTTTATTTTTATTAAATTCTCTCTGTCATATTGATATTTGATAAAATATCAATATACACCCATCATTATTACTCTATTCACATATTCTGCTGATAAAATAGTAAATTACCAATAATAAACAGTAAATATAATTTTACGAAAATATTATTAAACCAAATAAGTCAGGGAAAATTGAATTTTTAATCTCCATGTCCGACCCGGAAGCAAAATGCATTTATTGGAATTTCTAAATATTGATCTGAAAACTCTAAATATTTCCAGTTGTAGGTTATACCTTCAATTTACATCTGATTTGAATGTTATAAATATGTAATAAATATTATTCAAAACATGAACAAAATCCTTTACACGACGAAAAGCGGCTTTGTATTTATTATATTTATAAATTTAAATCAAAATACTGTGTTGAAAAATTGCAATATTTATTTCACATAATATTTTTAATATTATAATATATGTTGTAGTAATACATGAAGACATATTTTAAATTTTATAATTAATTATTGTAATAAATATTTCTTCTCAAACCCCCCCCCCCTCCCCACGGCAGAACGCCATCTAGTGGAACAGAAATCAACTAAACGTTGATTTAGCTTTTTCCAAAAATATTTGCCAACCCAATTTCTTGATAAATCAAGAAAAGTCAAT
Source organism: Cordylochernes scorpioides (assembly GCA_030710605.1). Classification (NCBI taxonomy): domain Eukaryota; kingdom Metazoa; phylum Arthropoda; class Arachnida; order Pseudoscorpiones; family Chernetidae; genus Cordylochernes; species Cordylochernes scorpioides. The sequence continues at coordinate 56,718,226 of CP092885.1, read as the reverse complement.
CAGGTACACGATTCGGTTTATTAGCCCTCGTCAGCGAGGTGGGACCAAAGGTTTGGTCCCAGAGGTTTCCTGAACTAACAAGAAATGGGTATTCAAAGCCAGGTTTGTGTGAAGACGCTTTTCATGTGAAAAATAAAAACAAGAAAAAATGGTCAGGTGTTGATATTAAAAACAAATTTGGCATATGAGCCGCTTATATGAGAATTTTAGTATATATAGTAATACATATAATTTTAAATATATAATATACTTCGAGAGAAAGACCTTTGCTCTTTCACAAACAGCAAATGAAGAACGTTTTGTTGCGCCATTTTTTATAAGAAGTCTAAAATATTTCCGATGCGTTAGACTCTTTAATATTCTTCTACCCCTTTTACCGCAAGGGTACATTAATAGAACGGTCTAGTTCAACATTGCATTGAGCTGTTTTTCTTTTATACTGATACTAAAGATGTCCTCTTGGAAAAAAATCTTATATATGTTCGTTATAGCGAAATTTTACTGTATATAAGTGTTCACTAAACATGAAAAAAAAAAATTATAAAGAGCCGTTTCAACTTAGCTGTTTTGCTTTTATACCGGAATCGAAGATGACCTCTTGGAAAAAATATTATATATGTTCGTTATAGAGAAATTTTACTGTATATTAGTGTTCAATAAACATGAAAAAATTAGAAAGAGACGGTTTACCATAGCTCCTTTGCTTTTATACCGCTATTGAAATTGATCTCTTGGAAAAAAATCCCAAATATGTTCGCTATAGCGAAGTTTTACTGTTTATTGGTGTTCCCTAAACATGAAAAAATATATAGAAAGAGCCGTTTCAACATAACTGTTTTGCTTTTATACCAGTATTGAAAATTATCTCTTGAAAAAAATCCAGAATATGTTCGTTATAGCGAAATTTTACTGTATATAAGTGTTCACTGAACATGAAAAAAATATATAGAAAGGGGCGGTTCAACATAGCTCCTTTTCTTTTATACTGAAATTAAAACTGACCTATTGAAAAAAATCCCAAATATATTCGTTATAGTGAAATATTACTGTATATTAGTATTCACTAAACATGAAAAAATTTAGGAAGAGCCGGTTTTACATAGCTCCTTTTCTTTTATACTGGAATTGAAACTGCGTTCTTGGAAAAAAACTTGAATATGTTCATTATAGTGAAATTATACTGCATATTATCGTAAATATAGAGGCTGCCTGGCCGGCATTCATATTTCTGTATATGTTTTGTTCACAAAACATGAAAAAAGGTTTGGGAATAACCGATTCAACATAGCTGTTTTGCTTTTATACCGGTATTAAATTGGACCTCTTGGAAAAATATACCTAATATGTTCGTTATAAAGAAATATTACTGTATATAAGTGTTCTCACTAATCATGAAAAAAAAATTAGAAAAAGCCGGTTTTACATAGCTTCTTTTCTTTTATTCTGATTTTGGAACTGATTTCTTGGGAAAAAAATCCCAATTTTGTTCATTATAGCGAAATTATACTGCATATTATCGTAAAGATAGAGGCTGCATGGCCGGCATTCATATTTCTGTATATGTTTTGTTCACTAAACATGAAAAATGATTGAACCGATTCAACATAGCTGTTTTTCTTTTATACCAGTATTGATTATGATCTCTTGGAAAAAATCTCAAATATGATCGTTATAGTGAAATTCTACTGTTTATTGGTGTTCACTAAACATGAAAAAAAAAATAGAAAGAGCCGGTTTTACATAGCTTCTTTTCTTTTATTCTGATTTGGAACTAATTTTTTGGAAAAAATACCAAATATGATCGCTCTAGCGAAATTTACTGTATATAGGTGTTCACTAAATATGAATAACAATTTGGGAAGATTCGATTCAACCTAGCTGTTTTGCTTTTATACCGGTATTAAAACTGAACTCTTGGGAAAAATGCCAATTATGTTCGTTATAGCGAAATATTATTGTATATTAGTGTTAACTAAACATGAAAAAAATAGGAAGAGCCGGTTTTACATAGCTTCTTTTCTTTTATTCTGATTTTGGAACTAATTTCTGGGAAAAAATACCAAATATGATCGCTATAGCGAAATTTTACTGTATATAGGTGTGTTCACTGAACATGAAAAAATAGAAAGAGCCGTTTCAACATAGCTGTTTTGTTTTTATACCGGTATTGAAACTGACCTCTAGGAAAAAAATACAAAATATGTTCGTTATAGCATATTTATTCTGTATAAGTGTTCACAAAAAATGAATAAAACTTTAAAATCAAGTTTACAAAAAGATGTGAGACTTTCTGAATTCCTTCCAAAATGTAATTCAATCTGAATTTGTTCCAACGATGAACACTTCCAATTGAATAGGAGTTCTAACGAGGTCGAATTGTTCTGGAAATGTTTTTCTGGAAATTTATAGCAAGTTAAACCACAAGTCCCTCTTGATAAAATGGTTAAATTCAAATCGAATTTGTCAATGGGAGGGAAACTCCCCGATAATTTTACCGCTTTCTTACAATTCCATAGTCTTATATGAACGAATTATAAACGAGAATAACTTCATATATAGAAAATATTTTTATGAATATAAACTCAATAAATATTATATATATATAGGGTATAGTTATGAAAATTTTAAGATTAATAAATTTTTTATTTAATTTAAATGTGTGAGTTTTTATTTTTTTTGTAATAAATAATTAGTTAGATTAAATAAATAATTAATTATTACAAAAAAAATTAAAAAACAAACCTCACACATTTAAATTAAATAAAAATATTTATTAATCTTAAAATTTTCATAATTATACTATTTGATACAGAATTAGCTTGCTGTTCTGTGACTCAAAATTAATTCAAAATCTGTAGTTCTTAATAGTTTACTTTTCCTCTATTTTCCAAATATAAAAAAATTACTATTAATTTATATATATATATTATTTAATTTCACGAAAATATTTATTTAATAATTATTTTGAAAATTCAATTATTTTTAAAATAAAAAGCCATTACCTTACTGATCACATGAGCGTTTTGGAAACTACTATAGATGCTAGAATTTTGCATTATCTGCTTGAAAATACCCAAAAATGCATGTCTTACACATAATCAATGTATATAGTCATCCTCACCTTTTGTATAATGATATATGGGATTATAATAATCGAATTGTTTCATTTGTTATAAGGAAAATTCATTATATATCCTGTACATTCTATTGAGGTGTCAATGTACATTCTATATACAGTTACGAGCGTCATTCCTCATCTCCTAATCAACTCTGTCACCGTTTGCTTTTTTTTTTTGGAATGGCGCCCTCCTATTGGGTGGCTACGAACACGCCACCTTTGCCCCCCCCCCCCCCCCATCATGCCTCCCCCACTCGCTTTTTCGTTTTTATAACTATTGTGTTGGAGCGGGTCGCTCCTTAAATAAATGCATATATTAGTAAATAACTAAATGGAATCCTTTCTTTCTTTTTCCCAGTAAGAGACGCCTATGGAAGCCAAAAGTACATAGACAGATAAAGCACATAGGCTATAGTTATTAACTATACTATTATAGTAACTATATAGTATATATGAAGAAAAAGGCATCTCCTTATCGTGCAACTAAAAGTTGCTGATGGCTGGCGCCATCTATCGGAATAAATATCAACTATTCTCGTTGATTTTTAATTATTCCAGAATTGGCCAAATACCCATTCTTGATTAATCAAGAAAAGCTAACCACGGACGCGTTTCGGGCTGTTGGCCCTCATCAGCGTGGTGCAAGCTGTACCTCAACGACCAAGAAATTGGTCCTTAAGGCATCCTGAAAAATCATGAAACGGGTAGTTAAGGCCAGAATTGCGTGTAGACGCTACACAATGTGAAAAAATAGTACAAATGTAACATTACTATATTTATTCCGATAGATGGCGCCAGCCATCAGCAACTTTTAGTTGCACGATAAGGAGATGCCTTTTTCTTCATTTATGCACCTTATCCCAGTACAATGTTACATTTGTACTATTTTTTCACATTGTGTAGCGTCCTCACGCAATTCTGGCCTTAACTACCCGTTTCATGATTTTTCAGGATGCCTTAAGGACCAATTTCTTGGTCGTTGAGGTACAGCTTGCACCACGCTGATGAGGGCCAACAGCCCGAAACGCGTCCGTGGTTAGCTTTTCTTGATTAATCAAGAATGGGTATTTGGCCAATTCTGGAATAATTAAAAATCAACGAGAATAGTTGATATTTATTCCGATAGATGGCGCCAGCCATCAGCAACTTTTAGTTGCACGATAAGGAGATGCCTTTTTCTTCATTTATGCACCTTATCCCAGTACAATGTTACATTTGTACTATTTTTTCACATATATAGTATATAGTATATACTTATATAACTATACTAACTATACTATTAACTATAGTAATTAAAGTAATAGGCTATAGTTATTATTATATATGCATTTATTTAAGGCGTCAATTTATAATTTTAACAAATAGTATTTGAATAAAAACATTCAATCGGGTAAAACACGGGCGTTGCCCGGGTCATTCGGCTAGTTATTAAATAAAAAAGAACTTAGATTTTCTACTCAATGTGTAGTTTAAATAGCTAAATGCTGAACGTTATTACTTCTAATCAATATATAGTTCCTATAACTTATAAATAAACATGGAAGTTATTAAAAATGCATTTTTATTTTCGTTATATTTAAGAGTTCGTTATATATCGTATACTATAACAACATCTGCTCAACTCCGCTACCGGAAAACTATCTGTCCAGCGATTTCCCGCTCCGGGTCAAACGGTGTATTGCCGGACTGAGAATCCTCTCGGTGCTCTTTACTGATGATCGCCCCAGAATATTTAAAACAGACGGATGGACATGCGAGATTTGCGGGACAAGAATGGAGCCGGGGCTACATCGCCATATACTCTCATGTATGGGGCTGAAAGACGAACGAGAAGTGCTCCTCAGTGAAATAGGCCTTGAGGGAATCTCTTTGGAGCTCCTGTTGAATGAGGTGGTGAGAAACAGAGCTGTAGCGTTTGCGTTGTTCAAATTTTGGAAGACGGCTGAAGAGAAGGGGAGGCTATATACATAATCTAATTGATGTAAATAATTATATACAAATAATCTATGTCAGGATTAGAATGACGAATCCTGTATGGGACTTTGATTCCAGTAAAAGGCTTGTTGCTGCTGTTGTATATAGTCACAGTGTAGAAAATACTAAACTATACCTACTACTTATAGGTTTCTCTCTGTATTCTTAGTTCTCTTCTCTTCAATTACTCTGTAAACTGTGAATTCTTTATAGGACGAGAGGTCCTCAATAAAGGCTTTTTGTTGTTTGTTGTTGTTATATATCGTATACTTTCTATCGAGGTGTCAATGCACATTAGAAAATAAACAAGAGGTTAGATTTCTACTCTATGTGTAGTTAAAACGGCCAAGTGTTAAACGTTAGTATTTCTAATCGAATGGTGAATAATAATACAATTGTTTAATTGGTTATATGGAAATGTTCGTTATATATCCTGTACTTTCTATCGAGGTGTTATTGTACATTAGAAAAGAAACAAGAGGTTAGATTAGCCAGTCTATATGTAGTTGAGGCAGCTAACTGTTGAACGGTGCCGTGATTGAAGGATTCCATTGATGTGAAGGAAGGCATCTTCTTCCTTCAAAGATCAATCCTACCCCGAGGGTCCCCCCTGAGAAATGGATAAACTGGAATTGAAGCAATTCTTCTCTTTTTTGATCTTTTATTTAGAATTTCTATAGAAGAAGGCTATAAAACGCTTCTCCTATTAAACTCTACATAACTCTTAACAACACTAGTTCAGTATGTGTTGTATTTACGAGCTACATATAATTTATTCCAATCTTATAATATTTATTTTAAACGTTGCCGTGACCTACTTTCGCTCTTTTTGAGAAAAAAAAACTATATTGCTAATTTAATAGAAAAAGCATCTCCTGATCGTTCAAATAAAAATTTGTAATGCTTTGCGCCATCAATGTCTATAATGATCTATTGTCTATACTGAATCAAGTGTCAGAATTATCAAGTTCGTTTTAACGAGGTTTTGCTGCTTTTAAGTATTATTTGTGAATTATTCTGTAGAAAGGCATGATGTTAGTAAAGCTATAGAAACGAAACATTGAAATAACCTCTTAAAAACCTATACATTCTATCTGTCGCCATCTTTCGGAATAAATATCAACTAAACGTTGAATTTTAATTATTACAGGATTATCAGAATACCAATATTTAAATAATCAACGATTAGTAAATATTTAATCCGACAGATGGCGACAGATAGAATGTATAAGGTTTTAAGAGGATATTTCAATGTTTCGTTTCTATAGCTTTTCTCACATCATGTCTTTCTACAGAATAATATTCATAAATAAAACTTAATTATTGTGAATAGTTTCACGCGCAATTATTCAGACGGATATAGCGTGTTTTATTTGCAACTGGTAATAAATAATAATACTTAAAATAAGCAAAACCTCGTTAAAACGAACTTGATGAGTCTTACACTTGATTCTGTATAGACAAAGGATCATTATAGACATTATTCCATATATCATTATCTAAAGTTAGGGTTCATTTCTTTGTTATCAGGGAGGGTTAATATATATTAAAATCTTATAAACGAAAATTTGGTGTATTTGAAATAAAAATCATGAAAGAGTTACTAGATATTTGTTCTTTAATTATTTATATTTCAAGTTCACCAGCGAGTGCAAGTAAACAAACGGGTCTCTGGCACATTTGTAAGTGCAAAGTCGAACTGCTTTTCACATGTGTAGACATGTGGTGCGCTTACAATAAAAGCAGTCGCTAACTACCCACCATGATTATCATGGCCTGTACCACGTGTACTAGGGATAAGCAAAAAATATATATATATATTTCAAGTAATTGGATGTGTTTCCTATTGAAGGAAACATCTGAGGTATACAAAGGTAGGACTTTGCCTGTTAACATTTAGCTGGGCTTAGTAGGACATCTTTCATGTCTTAAGATACCAGGAGTACAATACTTAAGACATACTGTCCTGTCCAGGGTCACCTTTTCGCAACACTCAAGAAAATTAACATAAAGAAATGTTCTCTATATATCAAACATTCGTTTAAACCAAGTTTAACATAAGTTCTAAACAGGATCACGTCCGGCTCACCATTTTGTGGGTGGCATGGAATTCTAGGCGGAGTCAGATAACAAATTATTTATTGTAAAATAAACCTTTAATTACATTTATTTAATACAAATTATCAGAAGGGGTTGCATTGTTGTATTATTACATGTTGAAGTTATTTTTTATATCTGTGTGTGTGGTCAAATATCAATTCTAGATTATATAATGTTAGACATATGTGCTTGATATATCATAGATAAATATTTACATTTTATATGATTTATGTTTTATATTTAAAATGATGTATAATTATTTTATTATATTGATATGGCAACAATTAATATGATATTAATGTTAATTCATATAATTTTAATAAAATATATTTTATAAGCATTATATATTTATAAGATGAATAATTTTAATATTTGAATTGAATAGTTATTAGACAAATTAAAACTTATAATGAAAATAGGAAAAGTTAATATTTGGGAGCCGCTACAGTTCTTCTATTAATTTGAATATCGTTGCTCAAGATCGTTATATATATATAAATGTTGAATCTTCTTTTAGAAAATTATGAAAGCCTGAAGGTTTTAGCAACAATCTTGAGTTGCTATATATTTGTAGCGACTACACTTTGCTAAGCGAGCGTGAACTGGGACAAAGCTCCAATACACACAGGGGCAGTGGACGGCCTCGGCAAACGCGAGCGTCAACCTGACTACGCATGCGCGCGGGACGTCATCAGAGACTCTGGCCACTCACGCGGTAATCAAGGCTAACTCCAACGGCCGTTACTTCAACCGTTATTTCTCTTCTCTTTATATATTTCTGGCTTTAAATAGATTAATTTTAATTATAATTTATCAGCGGCCTTTCCACAAGCCACGTCAACACATCACGCAACAACCATCCTACATATTTGTTCTTTAAAGATTGTTGCTAAAACCTTCAGGCTTTCATAACTTTCTAAAATAGGATTCAACATTTATACATAACAATCTTGAACAGAAATATTTAAATACATAGATGAAACTTATGTTAAACCTGATTTAAACGATCTGTTGATATATATAGAGAACATTCCTTTATGTTAACTCATTAGATGTATCGGGAAGGTGACCCTGGATAGGACAGTATGTCTTGAGTCTTGTACTCCTAGTACCCTAGACATGAAGACCGTCCTACTAAGTCCTGATATATGTTAATAGGCAAAGTCCTACCTTTGTATACCTCAGATGTTTCCATTAACAGGAAACACATCCAATTACTCTGTATATTTTCTATTCTTCAAAGCTAGGGGAAAGTGGACTTATAGACATGGTCTAAGGAGATAAACACAACCACCACAACATTCCCTCATAACCGACTTTAAATAACCATCCAATATGATATAATAATAAATTCACCTATATATAAAATGAGGAAAAACAAAGATTAGGGTGATATGGCAATTTATTTCTATCATTCAAACGATTAACAACGTATTTACATGAAAGAAAAAGAGCATTGTTAGAAAGATGCTGATAAATAAAATATTCTAAAAATAATATGTTGATTAACTTCAAAATATTCTGGTACAACGTAGTAAAATATGGCTAGAGTGAACAAAAGGTTTAGCTCGATTGAGGTTACCCATAGTTGAATAATACTGTAAATAAATTTAAAAAATTTAGCTTTCGAATAGCAAAAAAAAAAAAAGATTTAAATTTGTTAATATTTTAACCACAAACCAATAAATGCTACTTAAATAATAGAGAAAATAAATACAAAGGATATTCCGGATTTATTTTATAAAGGATGCATTGTAGATATAGGAAATTTATTGATGGAGTCTGAGAAGGTAACAAAGAAGCCAAGTTTAAGGCGTCCAAAAATCTTTTCTTCTCCTTCAGTCAAAAGTTGTGTATTCAAAGTCGAGATGCTATCTGGATACATTGAAATCTAAAGAAAGATAATATGCCTTTCACCTTTCTTATCTATAACTGTTCAATAACTTCATCACTTTTGCTTAGCTTTCCTTTCAGACTTTCCTATTGATTTGGTTACGAAGGCCTCTTTAAATTTGAAACTATGTTCATATCAAATTTTGACATATCTTCGTATTTTTCAATATAATATCCTTTTTTATTATATAAACTATAGCATATTTGGAACGTGATAACTTTTATAAAAATAAAATGAATCTGTAATTTTTTGCAATTTGTATACAAATAATATATATATATATACATATCTCTCTATTTTATATATATATAAAAGTCAATTCCTGTCTGTCTGTCTGTTTCGCGATAAACTCAAAAACTACTGAACCAATTGGTTCCAAATTTTGCATGTCGCTTTTTATAAACCTGAGGAAAATTTTTGGCTACATTTTGCTTATTATTTTTGGCTATTTCTTTTTTTAATTTGAAGAACTATTTTTTTACGCGGAGTAATCCGGAATGGAATGAATACCCAAATAAGGCCATTTTGTATACGCATCGGTGGCTCAGTGGTAGAATGCTCGCCTGCCACGCGGGCGGCCCGGGTTCGATTCCCGGCCGATGCATTTTTTTTTAACAATTTTTAAAACTCATTTATATTATATCTTCTATATATATAAAAATGAATGTTTGTATGTTTGTTTGTTTGTTTGTTGGTTTGTATGTCCGGTATACAAATTCGCAGTAGTTCACTAATTCAAACCAAAATTTCCATACATAGGTAAAAAAATACGAGGAAAACGATAGGCTATTTTAAATTATATATAAATTAAATATTAAAACTATATATTCAAATTATTCTACTTAGCTCACGAACAGCGCCCTCTATCAAGGTTATAAATACGTTTAAAATCGAAATCTTCTCAAAATTGTATTAATAATAGTTTAATTTTATTGCCATCTATCGTTAAAATTTTACACAAATAAATTTACTGGCAATGTAGAGATAATATTTGATGATATTTAAAAGAAACGCATTGCCAGTAAATTTATTTGTGTAAAATTAATAATAGTGTTCGCTTAATAATTAGAATACTTGATCTAAATCGAAATATTTATAGACGCTCGCTCGATTTGAAGATTTATATCGTAACTAATCTGACTGTAAAGTTTGGAGCGGGACGTTTCACAAGAGTGACATCCACGGTGCCAATTTATAATTGTAACGAATAGTGTTTGAATAAAACATTTAATCGGGTAAACCCGGGCGTTGCCCGGGTCATTCGTCTAGTACAATATATATATATACAAACCATACTACATTGATAAAGGTTATTGAATGAGAGGCTTTGCCCCCTCAGATGTAGACCCTCTCAGCGGTTTACCAAATAAATCTCCAAACCACTCTACTATTGTTTTGGATTGGGTTTCTTATGTATTCTTCATTTACTGAGGAAGTCAGCTTAGGAGTGTTTAGGGAACCTATGGACATAAGCTCATAGGTCTGTAGAGGTGCATATAATTTAACGTAAATTTGTAAATTGAGATAGAAAGAAACAAATTGACAACATTTTTAATTGTTACACAGTTTATATATTTATATCGAATGATGGCAATCAAATTTATAAAAATAAATAAAATATTTCTACAGCTATAACTGCAATGGTACAATTTTGGAAGGGCCTGAAAATCATTTTAAAAATATATTATTAAATTAGGTATAATTTCACATATATTCCCCAATAATTTAAATAATAAATGTTATGGAAATTAGAAACTATTTTAGACGCGTATAAGATTCTTTTTGAAATTAAACAATTTCAAAACAGATGGAGCTCTAGTGCATCGTAATAAATGTTATAACTCGGAAAAAACATAAAAAAATTGTTAAGAGCTCTATATAGCAATTCAACCACCAAGATAGAAAGGTGAAAAGGACCGTGATTGGATCCTGAGAAATGCTCTATATTAAGGTGGAAGCTGATTGGTCAGTTAATGGAGGGTATTATGTTAATGAGTGTTCTCCGTCATAGCGCCGTTACTGATGACAAACGGGTATTCATCAATAACTTGACTAGTTTATTTAACTAACTCTTAATTATAGAGTCTTATTTGCATATAAGCATTGTATTATATATATATTGTTTTTAAAATAGAGCAATCCATGTTTAATTACTCAGATAATAAAAAACATATATTGGATTTAATAAAATATTCATTTTGCCAATATTGCGGCGCTGAGTTTGTGTATACAAAGATGTAATGCCTCGATAAAGGTTGGCATTCAGCCAGCCGAAATATTGGCAAAATGATTTTTTTAAATCCAATATATGCCTTTTTATTATCTAATATGAATATATATAGTTATTAAATATATATTGATATGATATATTTTCTGAAAAATGATGATTTGAAGGTGCAGTCGTATTAAAAAAAATGATTTCAACAAATATTTGATAAAATTCAATTTGAAAAATTATAATAAACATTTTTTTTTTAAATTAGAGGATGTTTATTTTATCATATAAAATTAAACAAATATGAATATTTTATGTTAAAGATTTATTTTATGTATTTTTCAATTAATTAAATTTATAAATCTAATTACAAAACCATCAAAAAAGAATATAGAACATAAATATTTAAGAGCTGTTTTATATGGAATATTTTAAATTCAATTACCGGAAAATTGTATACGAAAATAAGAAAATATATAAATAAAATAACTATTATAAGAATTATATATACATTAAATATAATTGATATAACCTGAATATTTAATATGTTACGTTAAATATTTTATGATGAAAGTGAAAAGATATAAAATATCAATTTTCGAATGCATAAATTATATAGGAAAATCAATTATGTATGTATTTATCGAATAATGCAATATAATAATTGATCCCCATAAGCTGGGGAATATATTAAGGAATTATATAATATTACACTATTTGCATAAGGATAGTTGGAAATATAATAATAGTTACATATTTACATATGTATTTAAATACACATGCTTCCTTTATGTTGTCATTCAGTATAGTCTGAAAACATTGGAGTCTTAGAGATAATTGAATTACACGTATATGCTTATTTGATTATGACATTCCAGTAAAATATCTGTTTATGAAATTGTTTGAATTGTGTTGTGATTTAAATAATTATACATATTGAAATATTTATTATTTAGTAATATTCAATATATGAACCATTCATTGAATACTTTTTGTAGAAAATGAACATCATTGATTTTTTTCCTTCCTATTCCTTCAATGCCTTCCTCTACTGAGGGTGGGCCAAATGGTCTCTCCATATCTCCCTCCTTTAGTGCCCTTCTCTACTGAGGGAGGGCCACATGGTCTCTCCATATCTCCCTCCTTCAATGTCTTCCTCTACTGAGGGAGGGCCACATGGTCTCTCCATATCTTCCTACTTCAGTGCCTTCCTCTACTGAGGGTGGGCCACATGATCTCTTCATACCTCCCTCCTTCAGTGCCTTCCTCTACTGAGAGTGGGTCACATGGTCTCTCCATATCTCCCTACCTCAGTGTTTTCCTCTACTGAGGGTGGGCCACATGGCCTCTTCATATCTCCCTCCTTCAGTGCTTTCCTCTACTGAGGGTGGGCCACATGGTCTCTTCATATCTCCCTCCCTCAGTGCTTTTCTCTACTGAGGGTGGGCCACATGGTCTCTCCATGTGAGAGACCCTCCTGAATGACATTTCTTTCTTGATTTCTTGAAGAAAATAGATTGGGCTAATATCACGGAACAAGTTAAATCAACGTTTAGCTGATTCTTTTCTACTATCTAGTACATGGTCATATGAAATTCTCATGTGAGTGGTCAGGATAGGCCTATTTTTATATACAATACGTGTATATGTCATATTGCAAATAATCCTGTCCACTTAAACGGCTCTAATATTGTAACCCCGAATAAACCTACCTGTGAATAACTGGCAGTCGTAAGGCGAAATGTTGAGGTTTTTTCCCGCACGTGGACAAAAAGAAGAAGAGGCAGGTCTAGACGTTAGCACCAAGCGGATCGGAGACAGATCACGGTACAGAGGTGGAGGTCATGACACAAACCTGGATGCCTAACACCGAGACAAGGATAGAGAGCCAGAAGAGGCCTGAGTAGATGGACATACTGTATCCCCCTTCGAGCTAAAACTGTTGTGTTGACCCCAGACAGGGTTGCCTATGAAAAACCCGGAAGGGGGTAGCTTCCTGGGAGTCGGCTATGTCCTTTAATTCTGCCTCATATCTGTCCCCAGACCCACTGTTTTGCTGTTTTTATTTTGACATAATCATTTTTAGTTTAATACAAAAGGGTATAATACAGGTTATATCAATAAAGATATAGCACAAAATATCGGGGGTGATAGCAAATATGAGCAGTACACATTTGAAAGGACATTTGAAAGGAGGCTATAATCTTAAATTAGAAGATATGTGAATTATAATAAGTGTTATTATATTACAATTCAAAATATACTACATATATCACAAAATATAACAATTATAACAAGGTTATATCACATATTAAACCAAATTCTGGTTCGTTTCCAAGGTGACTGATGTGGGAACGGCACCCAATTCCCAATGAAGAGTAAATCTGAGGCTCTTCATTGGACACGAAAACAACAACAGCATATAACACAAAATTGAAATTCATTCAAAATGTTTCATAATATGGTGAGTTAATATTATATATATATCAAAATAAGAAACTATTTTAGAGCGTATGATTCTTTTGTAGAAAATGAACATCATTGATTTTTTTCCTTCCTATTCCTTCAATGCCTTCCTCTACTGAGGGTGGGCCAAATGGTCTCTCCATATCTCCCTCCTTTAGTGCCCTTCTCTACTGAGGGAGGGCCACATGGTCTCTCCATATCTCCCTCCTTCAATGTCTTCCTCTACTGAGGGAGGGCCACATGGTCTCTCCATATCTTCCTACTTCAGTGCCTTCCTCTACTGAGGGTGGGCCACATGATCTCTTCATACCTCCCTCCTTCAGTGCCTTCCTCTACTGACTCACAAACTCCTTTTGTACAACCACTTCTTTAAATTCAGCAAAATCAAATACTATTATCGCAAACTTTTATATACATCCACATAGATTTAATGACACTCATAGAAAATTTATCCAAGAGCTTCTGGAGACCTACAATCAACAACCTATTATACTATGTGGTGACTTTAATTCTAGACACCCAGTCTGGTTTGATCCGACAACAAACTCCAATGGTTTCAAATTCCACTCCATCATAGATGAACATAACCTATTTATTCATAATCTTAAGATACCCACCTGCCGAAATTCTAGCTTTATAGATCTTACGATTTCAAACAAAAAATCAATAGGTTTGGTACAAAACTGGAAGACGACTATATTGACGCACATTTCAGATCACGTAGCAATAACCTTTGACATTTATCACAATTTTAACAGGCAAAGGACAGTTCAAAACTCAACATGGAAATTTATAGAAAAAGATGCTGATTGGAAAACATTTACCGAAAAAATAGCAATACAAGACGTAGATAATATTATCACCATGATAAACCACGCGTCAAACATCAAAGATATTGACAACATTGTAAAGACTCTCACACAAATAATTAAAGAGGCAGCTTATCTGTCACTAAATGTCAAGACAAGAAGCGGAAATCATAAAACAAATACATACTGGTGGGATGGGAAGCTGAAGAAAATGAAAAACGATTTCCACTATATTAGAAATTTGTATTACCGACATGGAAAGGTCCTTGAAAAGACCTATAAATCAATGAGAAATAAATATTTAAATAAAAGTAAAAAGGCAAAAAGAGCGAGTTGGAGAATTTTTATAGAAGAAAGTCATTCAAATAACTCATTTGGTAATGCTTATAGGATATTCAAGCCATTGAGATCGAAAAATAGAAATTTAGGATTACCACTAATAGATAATTTACCAGATCATTTAAAGACCGACAAAATAAAAAGTTTAATGAACGATCTATTTCAGGATGATATTGGAGGTTTGGATAAAGATGATCATATTTTGATTAGAAATTATACACCTAAATATAAAAATAAAAGTAGTGTTTATATCGAATCTAAGGAAATAGAGGAAACAATTTTAAAAACAAATATTAAAAAAGCACCGGGCCCTGATTACATTAGTAACAATATGATTAGACAGGCTAAAATAAAAATAATCCCAATTCTGCATAAATTATTCAATAAATGTATAGAAATGGGATATTATCCGGATGAATGGAAAAAATCATTCTTAAAAATAATTCCAAAACCAGGCAAAACGAATTATGAAATAAATAAAAGTTATAGACCTATATCATTGACATCTAATCTATCTAAAACATTTGAGAATATTGATCTGTGATATATTATTACTCTACTCTGTATTATTGATCATCATCTTGTAAACAACAATATACGTATAATCGAATTGTAAAAAGAATAAAATAATTATAGTAGCTTAAAAATAGTGTATCTTTCATTTATCTATATATATATATATATATATAAAGTGCAATTTCTTACAAAATAATTTTCACCATTAATATTTAACAATTAATAGAAACGTATCAAATGGCGACGAAGAATTAACGTAAGTATGGCCACCACTAATTTAAATTATCCAAGGTTTCGTGAAGGTGAAGATCTAAATTGTTATTTGGAACAATTAGAAGAATGTTTTAAATTGAACAAAACATTAGAAGCAGACAAAGTATCTGTGTTATTAACGTCTATTGATGTTAATGTTTATAAGACTTTGCGCGATTTGTTGGTACCCAGAAGGCCAAGTGACCTTAAATATAAAGATTTAGTAGAGGTTTTAACCAACCATTTATATCCAATAAAAAATAAGCACTATGAAAGATATTTATTTCACAAGATTGTACAAAAAGAAAATGAGCCTGTGGGAAAATTTGTTTTGAGGCTTAAATCTCAGGCAGACAAGTGCAAATTTACTGACATAAATGAAAATTTGTGTGATCAATTTGTAAGTGGTTGCTTCGATGAAGCTACGCTTAAAAGGCTGCTAAGTGAACCATTTTTAACGTTTGATAGTGCAATATATATTGCAAATTCTGTAGAGGCAGCGAAGTCACAAGTAAATTTGATGAAAAATCCTGGTCATGATATTGATAAGTTGAAAGCCAGATCTAAAAATTTTAAATTCCCATGTAAATACAATAATCCTTGCAAAATTTGTGGAAAGTCTAACCACGATACGAAGTTATGCAAATTTAAAAATGCTCAATGTTATATTTGCAATAAGAAAGGGCACATTGCTCCAGTATGTTGGAATAAAAAATCTGCCCAAAATTCTGGAATGAATAAACCCAATCAGAATAAATTGAATACTATTCAGTGCAACACATTAGAAAACGCACCAAAAATAATGGTAAACGTTAAAATTGAAGATGCAGACACTATAATGGAGGTTGACACTGGTGCAGACGTGTCTGTAGTTTCAAAGAAATTTTTTCTTACAAATCTCAAAAATGTCACTCTAGAGAAATACAGTGGACATTTGAAAAATTTTTCAGGAAATTTGATTCCAGTTTTTGGAAAATGCTTGGTAAATGTTAGTTACAAAAACTATCAGGAAAAACTACCCCTAATTGTGACAGGCCAGTTTAATAACCAAACGCCGTTACTGGGCAGAAATTGGATAAGAATTTTAAAAGCTGATTGGCCCAATTGCGTTTTTGATATCTGTAATAATATAAATGTAATTTCAAATTTAGAACTGTTTTTAGAAGTATATAAGAGAGTATTTGAAAATAAAGATTTACCAATTCAGGGCATTAAAGGTTCAATATCATTGAGGCCAAATGCAAAGCCCAAATTTTTTAAATTTAGACCAGTACCCTTTTCCATTAAAGAGAAGATAGACAAAGAACTAGACAGACTTGAAAAAAGTCAAATAATTGAAAAAGTTAATGCTAGTGATTGGTCTACGCCTTTAGTAACGGTAATAAAGTCAAATGGAGAACTACGTTTGTGTGGTGATTTTAACAATACTTTGAATAATTGCATTGAAGATGAGAAATATCCATTACCTACTATAGAAACTATGTTGGGAAATCTAGGAGGAAACAAGATTTTTACCAAATTGGATCTCTCCTCCGCATATCATCAAATTGAAATGGATGAAGCATCAAAAAAATCTGCTAGTGGTATCTACCCATAGAGGACTTTACCGATATAATAGATTGCCTTTTGGCATCAGTCCAGCTTCAGCCATTTTCCAGAGGTGTATGGACAGCCTTTTTCATGATGTTCCCAACACGGTGATATACTTAGATGATATTTTCATTGGTTCTAAAGATGAACAAGAACATTACAGAATTCTAAAAATGATCTTCGATAAATTGAAAGAGCTAAATTTCACCCTTAATAAAGAAAAATGCTTATTTTTAAAAAAAGACATTTGTTTTCTAGGTCATATTATAAATGAAGATGGTGTTAGACCAGATTCAAAGAAATTGGAAGCATTAGAAAGGTGTAAAAAGCCTTTCGACAAAACATCATTGAAGAGTTTTCTAGGGATGTTGAGCTTCTATTCAAAATACATACCTAATATGTCAACCTTGGCTGGTCCTCTTTATCAACTCCTAAAGAAGGACAATCGTTGGAAATGGTCTAGCCAATGCGAAAAGGCATTTCTGAATTTGAAGTTAACTCTATTAAATTCCCAGGCGCTTATTCACTATTCAATGAAGCTTCCATTAACTTTAACCTGCGACGCATCTGCCTATGGCATAAGTGGGGTCTTGTGTCATATTGTGGAAGGGGAAGAAAAGCCAATCACTTTTGTTTCCAGAACATTGTCAAGTGCAGAAGTCAAATACTCTCAGACTGAGAAAGAAGCACTTGCTATTGTGTTTGCAACTTCCAAACTGAGACAATACTTGTTTGGGAGAAAATTTGTGTTAAAGAGTGATCATAAAGCTTTAACGACTATTTTTGGAAACAAAAGACTTCTTCCGCCTTTAATTGCAAATCGCTTGCATAGGTGGGCTTTAGAGTTGTCAAATTTCGATTTCGATATTAGATATACAAATAAAGATACCATGCTCTGTGCGGATGCATTTTCAAGACTTCCACTTGAGGAAATAAATTCAAGGGAAGACAACATTGATTTGGTGACACATGATATATCATTTTTAAATGTAACTCCATTGGACCACCTCATTATTGAAGAAGAAACCAATAAAGATCCGGTTTTAAATAAGCTCAAGGAATATTTATTAGAAGACCCTCAGTTAGCAAAAAAGGATGAAACAATGAAACCATTCCTTTCAAAATTGGAAAATTTTTCTGTACTGCAGGGATGCATTTTTGTTGATTCTAGGGCAGTGATTCCAAGAACCTGTCAAGATCAAATGTTGAAGTTACTTCATCAAAGTCATATAGGAATCAATCGCATGAAATCTCTAGCCAGATCTTCGGTTTGGTGGCCGAAAATGGATAGTCAAATTGAAGAGTTTGTGAAGGAATGTTCTCCCTGTATGCATCATCAGACAGCTCCTCCTGCTGAGAACACACCTTGGCCCAGGACTAACCAACCGTGGCAGCGAGTTCATGTTGACCATTTCTATTTCAGAGGTGATTGTTATTTATTAGTAGCAGAATCTTCAGCATATTTGGTATCTGAACCTGTCCTCATCTGATTGACATGCACTTTAAATGTGCCTTTTAGGTTCTTTAAAAGTCATATAGGAATCAATCGCATGAAATCTCTAGCCAGATCTTCGGTTTGGTGGCCGAAAATGGATAGTCAAATTGAAGAGTTTGTGAAGGAATGTTCTCCCTGTATGCATCATCAGACAGCTCCTCCTGCTGAGAACACACCTTGGCCCAGGACTAACCAACCGTGGCAGCGAGTTCATGTTGACCATTTCTATTTCAGAGGTGATTGTTATTTATTAGTAGTAGATGCAAATTCAAATTGGATTGAAGTATTCCCAGTTAGAGGTACTACTTCGCAAGAAAATATTAAGCTTCTACGGGAGTGTTTCGCCAGGTATGGATTACCGCAATGCTTAGTGTCTGACAATGGCCCCCCCTTCAATTCGATTGAATTTAAGGAGTTCTTACGGAAAAATAATGTATACCACTTAACCTCGCCAGCATATAATCCCTCGTCTAACGGAATTGCTGAAGTTTCGGTAAGAATAATAAAAAAATCTCTGGAAAAGTCGTTAGAAGAATCTCCAAACTCAAATATGGACTGTATTTTACAAAATGTTCTGTTTAATTATAGAAATACGCCTACCTCTTTAGATAAGCCTCCTGTAGAACGTCTCCTAAGTTATGTGCCTAGAACATTTGTAAATTGCTTGAACTCTGAATTTATCCAGAAGACTTTTGGGAGAAATGAGTGTGGAAGGCGACATTTTCAAGTTGGAGATAAAGTGCTGTTTACAAGAGTAATACAAAATAGGCGCAAATGGTTCAAGGCCCAGGTGATACGACGACTAGGTTACAATGTTTATCTAGTAAAGAACCTAAAAGGCACATTTAAAGTGCATGTCAATCAGATGAGGACAGGTTCAGATACCAAATATGCTGAAGATTCTGATTGGACCTTGGACAACGCTGGAGCAGGACCTCACCGACTGGAACAAGACCCTCAAATTTCCACATCACCTCCGCCTAGGAGATCTACCCGACCTCGATGCCCTCCTTGCCGGTTTTCTCCAACTATGAACAATATAAGGAAGGAGGAATGATCTGTGATATATTATTACTCTACTCTGTATTATTTATCATCATCTTGTAAACAACGAGATACATGCAATAGAATGTGTACGAGTGTAAGAATTGTAAATAGAATAAAATAATTATAGTAGCTTAAAAATGGTGTATCTTTTATTTATCTTTATATATATATATATAGTGCGATTTCTTACAAAATAATTTTCACCATTAATATTTAACAATTAATAGAAACGTATCACTTACTACAATGGAAAAATTAATGGGAGGGCCTGGCTCATCAGTGGTGAACCCTCCCAGCAATTTCGTCAGTTTAAAATGGTAATATAATTATATATATCTGAAAAAAACATAGGGCTCCTCTCCCGTCAAATTAAGCATCTAAACTAGACGCATATATATATATTTATTTATTTATAACCCTATATAAAATGAATAAATAATACATAATAAAAAATATATTAATATATCTAAACCCATATTATATAAAGTAATAGCTATATCTATTAAATAGGTTTATAAATTAAACATGCAAATATATCACAATAGGTTAATATTGTATCATAAAATTGATGCAGTTGAATATATAAAGTCACTATAGATACCATATAGAACGATTTCTTTATCCTATTGACTATGAAAGAGAGAGAGATTGATATTTCTATATATTTTTCTTTTGTTTTCAGAATATTATTTTTTATATTTAAATTAATATATATTTCATCCCATTATAATATCTAATATTTTAACTGTAAACAGTCTGATGCACGCCCACGAGAGCACATGCCAATAACACAATTATTACTGTACAAAGTTCATCTTGATATTGTATATAGAAGTATATGCCCGTTGAAGAACAGAAATTTGCTCGAAAACTTGCGGAAATCAGAATTAAAAGAAACCCTTTACCTTTATATTATTTATTCTTTCTTTTTAGAATAAATTCTAGGTAACTATTATTCATTATATTTAACTGCATTTGTTTGAAATTGTTAAATAAATTGATTTCAAATTTGTTCTTATCAAATAAATATTAATAAAAAGACGATAGAAATATATCTAAAAAAATATTATCGGTACCTGATACGGCTGATCGCGGTACATATAAATATTTGGAAAGATAAATGGTTGTGATACACAAGACCACACGTGATATTATCCCTCTAAATCCCTATCCATCATTTTTAGAACCCAATTTCAATAAAGACAACATCGAACAGTGCAAATTGTAAAATAAATCTTAAAATGCCAGCACTTTGCATATATTGCTGGTCATATACTTTGTTTTCTGCCTTATAATGTGCAAATTTAGCTGACACAGACTTTTGGTGGTTATTGGGGAACATTTCGTTTGGTAGTTTATTGTCTTTATTTTCTTTTGGCGTTTATATTAAAATATATCAATATTTATTTACCATTTTTTATTTTTATTCAAATTTAAATTAATATTTTTTATTTATATTCAAAGTTATTTTCAGAATCGATTTTTTTCTATTTATTATATTTATTTCTATATTATAAATGCATGAAAAATATTATTAAATAGTCGTATATGCAAATTTTTACTTGTATATTTACTGAGAAATATTATTCTATATTATTCGCCGTAAAATATATTGTCTTTATAATATTAAAAAATGAATTTAAATTTTATTATTTTGTAATGTTCCTAAATTTCTGTTTTATCAGCAATGAATATTTTTTAAAATATAATTTTATTATAAATAACCTCTCTCTCTCTCTTAAATATAAGTCATGAGTACTAATCAGTTAATGTTAATTTCCTAAAATTTTTAAAACTATTAATTATATAATAAATATAAATAAAAATCAGAAAACGGCTTCCAAAAATGGGTTTCTTGCTTTATTGTTAATATATTAAACTCAAGCTTTCGAGTATCACAAACCCCTCTACAGAAATATATGATAAACAAAAATTATCAATCTTTGAATATAATATGCAATATAAATATATGTATTTTATATTAAATTATTATATATTTTTTTAAATATATTTCATAGATCCAAATATTCTGCTAATTCGACCGCCACTCATTGCATATAAAACTCGTTGTTGTTGTATCCCGCTGGCAGGTTCAAAACTTTTGTACATTATGTAAATAATATTTTGTTTTTTCTTTGTTCTACTCGCCTTAAGCGAGGCAGTACTTTCATCTAATTATGTTTTTCATATATATTACTTAGCTCAAATAAATAAATATCTGATCAAGACTTTATATTTTCAAGATTATTAATCAACCACGACTGCACCACCATAGCTTAATTCTCAAGATAACCAAAATCAAGATAATCTCAACAATTCCAAAATCAACAGAAAATCTGATTTCTAATTATTTTATATAATATGTATTCATATGCAACAAAATGGCACTTATCCTTTTTATTGTGCTTCAGAATGATGCACTGTGCATCACCTCAGTCAAACCTAACTAATAATGATAGAAAATAAGCCATAACACCATTTTTGGGATATTCAAACAAAAGGCCAACCTATATATATATATATATATATATCTTATATTAAAAAATAATTCTGTTGTATTTTGAATATTATTGGGATAAGTTTTATTTGCTTGTAGACGAATTATTGGTCATTTGCTTGATCTTGGAATGCAGTCGTGGAAGAGATTATAATCTTGATAAAAATATGAAGTCTTGCTTAGAGATTTCTTTATTGATCTGAGAAATGAATTCATATGAAAAAAACATAATTTGATTAAAGTAATGCCTGTCTTAAGGCGTATAAATAAATAAAACAAAAGATTATTTACATAATTACAAAACTTTGGGTCGGCCAGCGGGGAAGAACAACAATCAGTTTATATAGTAGAAGCGTGACCTCTGGCGGTCGATTAAAACAGAGTATTTGA
This sequence comes from Cordylochernes scorpioides, assembly GCA_030710605.1. Classification (NCBI taxonomy): domain Eukaryota; kingdom Metazoa; phylum Arthropoda; class Arachnida; order Pseudoscorpiones; family Chernetidae; genus Cordylochernes; species Cordylochernes scorpioides. The sequence goes on along the minus strand of CP092885.1, from coordinate 56,695,524 downwards.
TCTATGAAATATATTTTTAAATAAATCAATTCCTTAATTTAACATTTTAAATAATACATTTATATAACATATATATATATATATATATGGTAATTTAAAACAACAACCTCATATTGTGTAGATAACTTATAACAAGATTGCCATGTTGTATATAGAAACACATCTATAAATAATTATGCGCATGATTAATCTGTGTCATTGCATCACCTATGTAATGTAATTTGTACAAAGTGGATAAATAAATAAAATCTGTAATAGATTTAAGAGTTGAGCTAAAGCAGAGATCGAGCATAGAATTGCCAAAACAACAGAGTCTAAAGATGGGAGTCATAAATCAGGTAGATTCACAGTTCCCACGACAGGCCACCCACACTGTCACATGTGGTGGAATGCAGAGACCCCTCTCACACCTGGACAGGTAAAGGCGCCCTTTCTCAAACGCCCCTGTCACATAAGGTCACCCCGTCTTTAACCTATAAATCATCACCTTACAGTGGCTTGACAGCTCAGTACAGTTCAGTCAGTTGAGTTTAGTTCACCCTTAGCGTCAGCTCACGTCGGTCGTACCTTATGTCGATCTCAACTATCATGTAGACGAGTAAGAAACTTCTATGTCTCCATCTTTCGCTCCTTAGCTCAACTTTTATCTGTTACGGGACTTTCTTAGTGCAACTGTGTCTTCGTTTTTTGTGTGGATATCCCCAGCTTTCCACTCTGCCTCGACCACGACTGCCTGTATTTTGTGAGAACTTTTAAAGGTCTTCCAAGGTGCAGAGAGGTACTGGAAAACTCTACATCCTGACTGTTCCTCTCGGTCAACACAGTACAACAAGGCTTACCAGGACTTCAACATTACAGTAGTCGACATCAAACTCAACAACTTATTACATTAGTCGTCAGGATTCTACAAGTCGACAACAACCAAACATTCAACTATTATTTCAGAAGTCGACAGGATCTCTACAAAAGCTACTGGAATTCTCATCTCTTATTACATGAGTCGACAGGATGACTCATCACAGATAAGTCGACAGGATGACCAAAACGAAGGATGACACAACGAAGAGGTAAGAAGACTGTTCAGATAGGAAGCGAGAAAGAGCGAAGATGGAGGAACAAGCCCGACCATTCCAACGAAACGTCCAAGCAATCTCTCCCCAAGATATTTACGGAAGAAACGCCGCCCCAACGGACTTCCGCATACCCGCTAACCGATCGCCAACGCCAGGAGCAAGCTGACCACCCCAACGACACAGCCGAAAATCCCACACGACATGGAAACTGAGCAGCGATGTACCCAAACCTTGTGACAAGTTCCACACCTTCGACCTGACATCGTCGAGACAATGCTCAAGGCAACAAGCCACAATCAACTTCACAGAAGCTACAAGCGTCTACAAGCTCTACATGGAGCGTCTTCAACGTCAGCAGGAATACAAGCCAAGACCAAGTTTCCTGACAGAACTTTCATCCAAACTGTAAGTTTTAAAATCTTACATAACTTTATCCTCAAGTTCACAACTTGATTCAACCTAAATTTTGTATTTATATTTTCACTTTAAGCATTTAAAATCAATTTTTACCTTTTTTAATATCATTTTTTATTGAATTTTTAAAACTCTCACACTCTCATTTATCAAATTTATTTTAATTTTTAATCAGATTATAAATTTCAAGTTATTACTCTCAATTTTACTTAAAAAAAAAAAAAATTCGCCCATCACGCATTTTTACAAATTTGCCAATCTTACATGTCGTTCTTAAATTCACCTATAATAATATTATCCAAATCTACAACTTAAAAAAAAAATCATTATTATTATTTCTTAAAATCTCTCATTCATCATAATACTAAACTTATTTTCGTTTTACTTATTAGTTATCTTTATACCAAAAGACCAATATCTTTATCAATTCTTAAAATTTGGTAATGTTCACCATTTCAAGTAAGCGCCCAATTCAAATTATTTGTAACTCTCACGACATTGCCTTTTTACAAGGAACATCTTCACGCTACCATAATCAACGATCAAAAATATCAATTTTTAAATATAAATTAACGTAGGTGAAACACATTTTTTTTTAAATTGCAAAAATCGGTAGATACAATATCTTCAAAAACACCACTAGGGAAAACAACTATCTTTCCCAAAACAAGTTAGGAATAAAGATTCACTCCACTTCACCGCCAGTAGCTAATTTAAGTCACAGCCTTCCAAAACGATTACAATCGTTAATATTCGAGGATAAATACACTCCCTCGTCTTTTCCTTTTACATGCATGATTGGTCATCAACACATTTCTTTCAAAAAACCTTACAGCACCCTCGCATCACTATCTCAAATTAGCAACAATTATTAGTGCGCGACTCAACACACAAATCCAATTTCGAGCTCCACTTAGCTCTATATCGTCGCCACAATAAAATAATTTCACATTAAGCGTTCCACATCCACTAACAGTCAAATATTCTCTCGATGTGTTTCATACAACAACCACCCATGACTTTATTAAATTTGTTATTCATGGTGAAACAGGTTAGATTTTGTGCCAAACTAAGACTTCACGTGACACCTTTTTATTCACATTTCTCAATTCGTGTCACAGTGCCACACCACAAAACTTTTTCACTTTTCAGGCCAAAGACGCCCTTCACGCCTGTGACACCACATCTCAACTCAAAGCGTGTCCACGTTGAAAGTCGAACTTTCACCACACATCTAAACCTGACAACACTGAATAATATTTTTTCTAAACTAACTTCGAAACACAACAACTGCGAACACCGAGAAAATCATATCTTTCAATTATAACAGTAAATTGCCAACTCAACAAAAGGAGAAAATCAGTTTCAAATAAGACAGAAAATAAACACCCCGCACGTGTGACCACCCCACAAATAGAATTTCCGTGAAAAAAAGGAAGTGGACGCTCTTTATGACGTCATTCCCCTGGTCACTGTTATCTTTTGAGAATATCTTCTCTCCCCCCTCAAGCAGTCATCTTGACCGCTAGCTTCATGATCGCCATTTTAAACAAATGTTTCAAACCAACCATTTAGATTTCTCGAGAATCTCACAAATCTCACCAACGAGATATCACAACACAACATACATTAAACATTTTACATGTTAAATTGATAACACCAATTAAAACAATTTGGTTAAGTCTTATATAGACTTTTTAACGCGAAAGAGAAATCATTCTCTACATACCAGCATTGAGGACAAACGAAAAGATCATTTCACATATTCCCAGTTTCAGAGTCATAGAAACACCGATGTTACCAAAGGGATATAATCTAGTCACACACCACAACTGTAACTTTTCGTCAAAAGAGACAATTTTTGTTCAATTTTACACTACTTAAAATTTATCCAATCATTAATAACCTTCAATTATATTATAAATTTTGTATAAAATCTTGAATAATTATGCTTATTCTTACCTTTCAATTATATAAACAAATTTTTCTAATCCAACATTTAAAAAAAAAAAAACCTTTAATTAAATTTACTTTTATTTTTCATGATATTATTTTAGTATTGTGAAACATCTAATTGTTTCAAAAATTATTTTTATTTTATTATTTATTATATATTTTATATATTACAGGTTTAATTTTGTCCACTTACACTTTTTGTACCCGCAATCATATTTCTATATTTCTATTCACTATATTTTATTTGTTTAAATACCTTTATTATCTGACAAAGTTTATCATCCACTATCGGGCATCTACAACAATCGTTTTCAACAATCATATTCTTTAACCAATTCCCTATATTTTTCATCACTATCTTTTCAGTCATTGCGTCACATCAATGTAGAAAAACGACAGCACTGCTTGACAATTTATTTTTTGATTTCGTAATTCAACAAACGCCTTGAACACAGTTCCCCAGACTTACCAATCCAAACTTCTGGTCTGAACAAGCTTCTAGAGTTAATTTCATTTCATCCGCAGAGCAAATCACCAACGCATTCACAAAGCGTTCACTTTTTTCAACTTTCAACTTTTTTTTCAGCTCTAGCGGACCACATTCAACCTTTGATTTCGAGTCAAGTCAGATCACCTACTGTCGCTACAATTCTACTTATCGCATGGCTCTATTTCACTCCTTTCTCAATCATATTAATAAGCAACTTTTCTTCAACAACTTTAAACCCAATAATCCTAAAATTGTGACAAAACACTGTAACCCTTATATAGGATCGCAAGTGAAACATTGCCAAGGAAGACAGCTCAAGTCTATATCCTCGCTTTGCACCTGGATCTGAGTATTTGGTTTACATGGGCACTTCTAACAATTACATATTCTTCAACAACTTTTCAACCCAATAACACTACAATTGTGACAAAGCACTGTTACCCTATACAGGATCACAGGTGAAACATTGCCTAGGAAGACGCTCAAGTCCATATCCTCGCTTTGCACCTGGACCTAAGTATTTGATTGCATGTGTAAATCTCACAATTGCTTATTATTTAACTACTAACCCTTCCAACGCCCACCAATATTCTCTTAGAATGTGAATTTTTATGTCATCATTTTATTTTAATCATCTTTTTGGTTAATCAAACAAAATGTCATTTTTATTTCACTTTTATATATCCAACAAATATCATCTTGTTATAGCCTTTTTAACCCTCACAGTTTAAATTAATTAAAAGAAATTTTAATTACTTACCTGTGTTAGAGAGGCTTTACCCGCCTAAACCCGGATAAACCCTTTCACTCCCGGGGCCCATCTATGGTAATTTAAAACAACAACCTCATATTGTGTAGATAACTTATAACAAGATTGCCATGTTGTATATAGAAACACATCTATAAATAATTATGCGCATGATTAATCTGTGTCATTGCATCACCTATGTAATGTAATTTGTACAAAGTGGATAAATAAATAAAATCTGTAATAGATTTAAGAGTTGAGCTAAAGCAGAGATCGAGCATAGAATTGCCAAAACAACAGAGTCTAAAGATGGGAGTCATAAATCAGGTAGATTCACAGTTCCCACGATAGGCCACCCACACTGTCACATGTGGTGGAATGCAGAGACCCCTCTCACACCTGGACAGGTAAAGGCGCCCTTTCTCAAACGCCCCTGTCACATAAGGTCACCCCGTCTTTAACCTATAAATCATCACCTTACAGTGGCTTGACAGCTCAGTACAGTTCAGTCAGTTGAGTTTAGTTCACCCTTAGCGTCAGCTCACGTCGGTCGTACCTTATGTCGATCTCAACTATCATGTAGACGAGTAAGAAACTTCTATGTCTCCATCTTTCGCTCCTTAGCTCAACTTTTATCTGCTACGGAACTTTCTTAGTGCAACTGTGTCTTCGTTTTTTGTGTGGATATCCCCAGCTTTCCACTCTGCCTCGACCACGACTGCCTGTATTTTGTGAGAACTTTTAAAGGTCTTCCAAGGTGCAGAGAGGTACTGGAAAACTCTACATCCTGACTGTTCCTCTCGGTCAACACAGTACAACAAGGCTTACCAGGACTTCAACATTACAGTAGTCGACATCCAACTCAACAACTTATTACATTAGTCGTCAGGATTCTACAAGTCGACAACAACCAAACATTCAACTATTATTTCAGAAGTCGACAGGATCTCTACAAAAGCTATTGGAATTCTCATCTCTTATTACATGAGTCGACAGGATGACTCATCACATATATATATTAAGAAAAAGGCTTCTTCTTATCGAGCAACTGAAAGTTGCTGATGGCTTGCGCCATCTATCGGAATAAATATCAACTATTCTCGTTGATTTTTAATTATTCCATAATTGGCCAAATACCCATTCTTGATTAATCAAGAAAAGCTAACCACGGACGCGTTTCGGGCTGTTGGCCCTCATCAGCGTGGTGCAAGCTGTACCTCAACGACCAAAAAATTGGTCATTAAGGCATCCTGAAAAATCATGAAACGGGTAGTTAAGGCCAGAATTGCGTGAGAACGCTACACAATGTGAAAAAATAGTACAAATGTAATATTGTACTGGGATAAGGTGCATAAATTAAGAAAAATGGCGCAAGCCATCAGCAACTTTCAGTTGCTCGATAAGAAGAAGCCTTTCTCTTAATTTATGCACCTTATCCCAGTACAATATTACATTTGTATCTATTTTTTCACATTGTGTAGCGTTCTCATGCAATTCTGGCCTTAACTACCCGTTTCATGATTTTTCATGGTTGTTTTTTTTTGGTGGTTGAGGTACAGCTTGCACCACGCTGATGAGGGCCAACAGCCCGAAACGCGTCCGTGGTTAGCTTTTCTTGATTAATCAAGAATGGGTATTTGGCCAATTATGGAATAATTAAAAATCAACGAGAATAGTTGATATTTATTCCGATAGATGGCGCAAGCCATCAGCAACTTTCAGTTGCTCGATAAGAAGAAGCCTTTTTCTTAATTTATGCACCTTATCCCAGTACAATATTACATTTGTACTATTTTTTCACATATATATATATATATATATGTCACATTCTACTTATAAATTATTAATAGATGTAAATATTTACGCTGTCAGGAATTATGTAAATATTTGTAATTATAAATAAAATTATTGAAATAAAGTTAGTTAGTCAGACGGGTTCTTTTTCTTTACACAAAACATCTGCATATTGGCGTGTACAGATCATCATTGAAACGCTATAAATATATATATAATAACTATTAAATATCGAAAATACTATTCAAAAGTTATTAATATTTCATAAACAAATTATTGATCAATATTTTTCAAATATACGGAATAAATAGCAAAAATAAATGATAATATTTATTGAAATACAGATTGAAATTTTTCATTTATAAAAATCTATTGCAAAAATTTCACACACAATATATATAATATAATATAATAATGTTATATCATATAATCTATAAGATATATAAATCTTACATACATAGGTGTAACAATATTTCAATTGAAAATACCCTATATATAACAGGTTTCTTGTTAAAATATTTTATTTTGGGGGTAGAAAGAAAATTCAGTCTATCAATCATTTTACCCGAAAAGTAAAAACGAAATCTTTGAACGTTTTCGTAACATTGAGTAAATGTATTTTGTTTTGAGGAGGGGTTTATAAATTTCAACTCTCTTCGATTACTAAAAAATGTATTTATTGTAAAAATAATTGACTTTCTTCCTTTAATTATACATCTTTCACTTATATGAATTAATTAACAGTTTTTTATATCAAATTATATCAAATTTGTGATATATTATTTTTGTTTTGATAATAATAATTGTATGGAATAGAAGATTTGAAGCAATAATACTTCTTTAAAGCATACAAAAATCTATTTAAGTCCATGTTTTTTTCCACATCTTTAACACCGATGTTTAGAAAACTTAAGTTGTAATACTGTAATGTATATCTTGAAGATATATAATGCAAAATAATAATACTTTCTTAAGCTTTTTTCCCCAAGAAATCCCAAAATACTTTCGTCCAAATTTTTATAATACTCAATTTGTTACAAACCACGGAAATTTCAAAAGTTTTTTTTTAAATAGAATAAAGGCAGTGGAGGATTCAAGTTGCTTTTGTGGTATTGAGGAACAAACCTCAAGACATCTACTGATCGATTGCCCAGCTATTCAAGATTATAGAATGAAGAATGAACTAGTTGTTTGTGAAATTAACGATTTGATTTCCGATAAAAAATCATATTAAAAGATCAATTCATTTTGTAAATACATTCTAAACTTTCTACAAAATCTGGATCTCTAATGTTTTCATGCGTTGAATAATGTAAATAACTTATGTAAATAAACTTTTCTCCTTGTTTGGCGCAAGTATCCCTTGCGGGATATAGCGCTTTGGGAATAAAATAAAATAAAAAAGATAGAGGCTGCCTGGTCGGCATTCATAGTTTATATAATTAAAGATACTTCCGCCAGTTAATCCTTTCAGTATCTCGACTTTAACGCCTTGCAAAATCTTTAAATTTTGTTTGCTCCTGACGAGGTCAAAGGATTTTTGAGTTAAGAAAAAGATATACTGGCCTAAATATCCTTAATATTAAGAACTGTAATATATGGTTATAGTATATATAATAATATACGTGGATAAATAGATAATTTGTAATAGTTGGTTTATAGCGATACCTCGATAAAATCAACGATAGAATTTAGTGATTATTCCCCTTTATGACAAACTCGAATATTTATAATTAGAGAATAATATGATAATAAAGTACACCATATTACTATAGTAAACAAAAGGTGAGGTCCAATTGCGACTGTATATTCTAATAGTAATTTAATAGTTAAATATTTGTTCTTAAATGTTTTTGGAATACATATCACATACTTTTTCAAATTTTATAAAAATATAAGGAATTGGATTGGCTTTGATGTCGACTGCTATATATATATTAATATCAAAAAGACAAATCCTGAACAGGTTCACATGAACTTGGTAACCGTATATCTGGGAAAAAGTTAGATCAATGTTTAGTTGATTTCTGTTCCACTAGATGGAGCTCTGCCATCTTAAAATTCATGTGAACGTGTTCAGAATATGTCTTTTTTTATATTAATAACAGACTCCTGATATTTTTTTTTTCACATATATATTAATATATATATTTTTAAGTAAATAGAGCTAATTTTGTTTACACTTGGTTATCACGTATGTCTTCAATAAAGGTCACTGTAATATCTATCAGAGTTATTGTCTGAATACCGATATACATGTTAAAAGGTACAACTTCCTTAAGTTTGTCAATAACAGAGTGTAAATAAATATATAATTTTAATATTTTATTTATAGAGTTATAAATTTTTGAAAATAGAGCAACACATAAATAAATCTTTAATTAAAAAGTCATATATTGGATCAAAATATTATTTAATTTACCAATAATTCAGTTGGCTGAACGCCAACCTTTATCAAGGTATTATAACATATTAATGTTTGTCAACAACAAATGTGGCGCTGAGTATGTTTTTAACACACAATAATATATTATATTACCTTGATAAAGGTTCCATTTTCCTTATATTTAATATCAGAATAATGAAAATATTTAAATATAATATATATATATATATATATATGAAAAACAATAGAAAAAAATAAAAGATAAGTGGGTCAGGTGTTGATATTAAAAATAAAAAAGGCATCTCCTGACCACGAGCACATGTGCTTTTTAGATGGCAGAGCGCCATCTAGTGGAGCAAAAATAAACTAAACGTTTATTTAGCTTGCTCCGTTATATTTGGCCAACCCAATTTCTTGATTTATCAAGAAAAGCCATCCACGAACGCGTTTCGCGCTGTTGGCGCTCGTCAGCGTAGAGAAGGCTGTAACCACTGCGACCGAAAAAGATTTTTGGTCCCAATGGCTTCCCGAGAAATCAGAAAATGGGTATTTGTTTAGTTTATTTTTGCTCCACTAGATGGCGCTCTGCCATCTAAAAAGCACATGTGCTCGTTGTCAGGAGATGCCTTTTTATTTTTTTAATATATATACATATGAGAGAGATATTTATATTTTTCCTTATTTTAAACTAAATATATTAGAATTATAGGGACGCTTCAAAATATTCCGTTTTCCACGATCCAACAATGGATCAGTCGGTTGGGAATTGAGGTGAAAGAGGGTTTGTTTTGAGACTCTGTCCGAATTTACTTGTTTCCTCGGATATTGAGGCTTTGTCTTCCTCTCCTCTGACTCTTTGAGATGGGGTCCATAGCATCGGCAGACCAGTTCCTGGCAGGGCCTGGATCATCAGCTCGGCCGAGTTATCTCGAGCGAGTTGGATGCTCTGGTTGTGTCAGAAGAGTGTAATAGGGCTTCTCCGGGAGGCGAAGCGTCACTATAAACAAAGGCTAACGCGCTGAGCAGGTACCTCCTGGGTGGCTTGGAAACCCTTTGCGAAATGTTCATAACCTGGTCTGGTGATGCATTTACTTTGGAAAAGATAAAATGATTACATGATACTTGAAGAGGATGGCGTTTAGGTAGAATAAATTATATTTTGATCCAATATATGCCTTTTTAATTTAAGAGTTATATATATATATTGTCAGAGTAATGAAGGTGACGTTTGGGTAGAATAAAATAATAATTTATTAGATGACTTGTAGTAGTTGTATAGTTTAAGGGATAAAAAAGAAATAGAGAAAAACTAAGTTAAATGGATAAAAATAATGATGAATTATGGAAGTAATGTCAAAGACCCAAACGGCTGGCGATCGGCTATACCCATCAAGATGGCGGCTATTGTTTACAAACTTACCGCCTAACGCGTCGGCCATCTATCGGAGCTTAGGTACATAACACTTGCCAAGCTGCCGATGTATTATTTAGTTACATTCTATGTACATTTTGGTTATAACAATATAAAATATCTATTAGATATATTTTGATATGTAAACTAGTAAAAAAAAAACTATTTTGTTTTTAATTTGATTTTAATATTATTTTGTCTTAAAATTTATAAAATTAATTATATATATATGATATAATTTTAACACAAGAAAACTAATTTTTATATTGTTAATATTGAATGTAAATTTATTTGATTCATTATACAATAAAAATATTTAAATGCCAGCTATATCGTTAATTAAAAAAAACACCAAAATAGAGAGAAAATGGCTAAATAATTAAAATATTATCAAATATTAATAAACTTTTAAATATTCAGAAACATTGATGAAAAATTGATCGGAGTAATATTGACAAAATATTTAATGTTTAATAAGAAAATTTTAAAATCACATATTTAAGCTTTTTTTTTCTCTCTTCAAGGAATCTTAGGAGAGAATAAGACAAATTAATTAAAATTAATTCTTTACTTAATTATGTTTTTATGAGCCTCATGAATTATTAATAACATTTTTAAACAAAAAGGTTTTTAAATTGAGTTTAATTTCTCAACTTTTCTGAGAGGATTTTACAATGGCATCTTTTTATATCCCTTTCTAAGTTTTTCAATAAAAAAGATTTTTGGAAAAAATTATATGGCTCATAAAATTAACAGTTTTACTACATTTTCATATGGTTTTGATGGTAATTTCGTTGAAAAGGCCATCTCAATATAGACAATTCAAGTATTTAAAAGCAAATGATTTTACTATAGTTGTTAATTATATCAATTGTAAATAGACATATGGTAAATCATCGTTAAAACGAATAGAGAATATGGTGAACATTTCCTTATAACAAACCTAAAATAATCTCTAACTCTGAAATGTAATAACAAATTTAACTATTGCTTTAGTGAACTATGTCTATACTGAACAAAGGTTCAGGGTCATCGGGGTTCGATATAGCGTGGTTTCAAATCTAAAATAGCTTATATAGTCTGTTAGCCTATACCTAATTTATAATATATGAAAAATGATATACATTTAAACCTGACTATAACGCCCCCTCTAAATAGCGCCTTCCTCTTTATAGCACCCGATTTTAAATATGTAGTACGATGCTATTTACATTAAAAGTGACCTGTCTATAGCACCCCCTCTCTATAGCACCCTATTTTGGTAGGTCTCAAAAGGGGGCGCTATAGACAGGTTTAACTGTATATATATATGTATATATAACCTTTGTGTGAATTGATGAATGTAATTTAAACATATATGATAAAACATGGTTAAAATGAACTTGGATATAGTGAACCCTCTATTAAATAACAAAACCTAAAAGAATCCTTGATTCTAATATAATAATAGTGGAAACTAAAATTCACAGTACCATTATAAGGTTCGCACAGACCGATACAAAGGCTAAGTTTACTGCAAACAGAATAATATATTGCATATGTAAACTTTGCGGGAAATCGAATTCAAAACTCTTATTTTTCTATTATACCTTAAACTATTATATAATGGTCGCAGTGGTACAGCCTGCTCCACGCTGACCAGTGCCAACAGCCTGAAACGCGTTCGTAGAAGCCTTTTAATAATTTATCAAGAAATTGGGTTGGCCAAATATAAGGGAACAGGCTGAAATAACGTTTAGATGTTCCACTAGATGGCGCTCTGCCATCAAAAAAGCACATGTGCACCTGGTCAGGATATGCCTTCTTTCTTTTTAATATATATACTAGACGAATGACCCGGGCAACGCCCGGGTTTACCCGATTAAATGTTTTATTCAAACACTATTCGTTACAATTATAAATTTGGCGCCGTGGATGTCACTCTTGTGAAACGTCCCGCTCCAAACTTTACATGTACATTAGGTCAGCTGATATTACCTCCCATCTTCACCGCTAGAGGCGTTGCTCGCGAGCAAAAGGGCAAACTCGACGAATATTCGGGATAGAGACCTGAAAATTTCACTATAAGTTTTTCCAGATTCTACTCTATATATTGTTAAAATTTCAGTCAGATTAGTTACGATATAAATCTTCAAATCGAACGAGCGTCTATAAATATTTCGATTTAGATCAAGTATTTTTATTATTAAGCGAACACACTATTATTAATAAAATTTTGAGAAGATTTCGATTTTAAACGTATTTATAACCTTGATAGAGGGCGCTGTTCGTGAGCCAATTAGAAAATTTTGAATATATAGTTTTAATATTTAATTTATATATAATTTAAAATAGCCTATCGTTTTCCTCGTATTTTTTTTACCTATGTATGGAAATTTTGGTACTGTAGAAAAATAATTTGCTTCAATAATATAAAAAAAACACCCAGGTTAAGTTTCGAACCAAGGTTGTGGAAACACGACGCCGCACATCTAACCATTAAGCTACGCTTGGCAGCATAAATATTCGCATGTAAAGCTATTTCAGGCCTTAGATATTTCTAACGACCTTTTTGAAATAGGTTTTTGAAACATGGAAATTATTATACTTCAAATAAATTGAAATAGAGTGAACACAAATAAAACATACCAAATATTTCGAATTAGAGCAGTTATTTTAAACGGCGAATTAGATCAGTTATATCTAAAAATGAAAATATATAAATAAATAAAACATACCAAATATTTCAAGAGCAGTTATTTTAAACGGCGAATTATATCAGTTATATCTAAAAATATATAAATAAATAAAACCTACCAAATATTTCAAATAAGAGCAGTTATTATATAAATATTTATATTATATGTGTTATTAAGCGAACTATATTAGTTATTTTAAACGGCGAATTAGATCAGTTATATCTAAAATTGAAAATATATAAATAAATAAAACCTACCAAATATTTCAAATTAGAGCAGTTATTATATAAATATTTATATTATATGTGTTTTTAAGCGAACTATTATTAATAAAATATTGAGAAGATTTAGATTTTAAAAGTATTTATAACCTTTTAGTACTTGATATAGGGCGCTGTTCGTGAGCTAAGTAGAATAATTTGAATATATAGTTTTAATATTTGATTTATATATTTTTTTAAAATAGCCTATCGTCTTCCCCGGTATTTTTTACCTGTGTATGGAAATTTTGGTTTGAATTAGTGAACTACTGCGAATTTGTATACCGTGCATACAGACCAACAGACAAACATACAAACATTCATTTTTATATATATAGACAAGAATAATGATACAATTCTAAGGCAAGATACTATTCCTTTAACTTCCAATTACAGAGGGAACCAATTAATATTGATTTTATTTAACTTATCGAGTATTTTTCAAGGGACCGGGGAAAAATATTCACTTTATCGAGATATTCGTTAGACAAACCTTTACTCGGGTAAAACCCGGGCGAAGCCGGGTATATCCGTTAATTTGTTATAATATAAAATGTTGAAATTTATTATTTTTTAATATAAAGTATAAAGATAAAAAAATATCATTAAACAATTTTCTGTAATTATATTTTGTTAATGAAATAAAAGAAAAAATCAACATGTACTTTTGATTCGAGTACAATACAGTATTGATAAACTGGGAATGCCATTTAAATCTTTGAGGAATTCCAGCAAGTCGAAATCACTCTTCGATAAAACGCGAGGTGACGATGAAATGAAAGAAAACCAACGTTGTAAATTCCAAGCGTGCAAAGATTACTTCATTTCCGCCATCAACTACTCATAAGACTCAAGCTCCTGGCAGCTAGCAGACACACTCCTCACAAGAACTCAAGATGCGGTTCTCCCTTTTTGTACTCTTTGGCTGTGCTGGCGCTTTTGCTCTCCCAGAAGACTTCGAACCGCCGATTATCGAAGGAAACTGTAGTGACACTGTCACTGCTAGCTGGAAAAACCATTTTGGATTTTTTACCGCTGACTGTCCTGAAGGGACAAAACCCTGGAAGCCTTATTTCATCCTGGGGGCCAACTCCATTTTGGCCAAAGTCCGAATTACGTGCCTCTGCAATCCTCTAAGTACGCGTTTATCAACGGCGTCCAGCACCGTCGAAAGAAGAATTCGGCCTACAAGGTATAGAGCACGGACACAACAACCTATTCTAGTATAAAATTTATATACTGATCTTTTTATTTTTATTTATATATATTTATTTATCTTTTATTTTTATTTATATATATATTTATTTATTTTATTTTTATTTATATACATTTATTTTCGCATTTTTATTTATATAGTTAAATATATTTATTTATATTATATTATTTTTATTTTTTTATACATTAAATATATTGAATTTTATAAATAATTTATTTTTATTTTTCCCCGATATATATATATTTTTTAATATTCAGATTTTAATCCAATTATATTTTAATTTGACTCTAAATGTTTACCGATTTTTCAATGTTGTAAACATATTTTGTATTTTAAAGTTTTCATTGAATATCTTTTGTTAATTATATTTTTAATAAATTTTCAAAATAAATATCAAATAATAAATTAATTATATTTTGTTTGATATTTCGACGCTAATAAATAAATCAAATTTATCATTCATTCAAAATGGTTTGTTATTCAACTCTAACTACATGACATACATAGTTACATTATTTACCATTTTATATCACCATATTAAGTAATTCAATGAATACTAAAAATATTTATATTTAAAGGATATAGAAAATTATTAACACACTAGACGAATGACCCGGGCAACGCCCGGGTTTACCCGATTAAATGTTTTATTCAAACACTATTCGTTACAATTATAAATTTGGCGCCGTGGATGTCACTCTTGTGAAACGTCCCGCTCCAAACTTTACATGTACATTAGGTCAGCTGATATTACCTCCCATCTTCACCGCTAGAGGCGTTGCTCGCGAGCAAAAGGGCAAACTCGACGAATATTCGGGATAGAGACCTGAAAATTTCACTATAAGTTTTTCCAGATTCTACTCTATATACTGTTAAAATTTCAGTCAGATTAGTTACGATATAAATCTTCAAATCGAGCGAGCTTCTATGAATATTTCGATTTAGATCAAGTATTTTAATTATTAAGCGAACACTATTATTAATAAAATTTGAGAAGATATCGATTTTAAACGTATTTATAACCTTGATAGAGGGCGCTGTTCGTGAGCCAAGTAGAATAATTTGAATATATAGTTTTAATACAAAGCAATAACGCGCCATCTATAGATATAAAATAAAAGGATTTAAAAGCGCGAATGTTTCTTTTATACATAAAACAAACTTCTACTGTCCTTACTGCGATGAAATAATATATTGAGAGGGCTTGGCTCATCAGTGGTGAACCCTCCCAGCGGTTTCGCCAATTTAATCCACCAGACCGCTTCTCAGAGCTCTAATACTGTATTGGATCATTCTGCTTTTATATGCTACACTGAAGGATGGAATCCTAGAAATGGTTTTTAAGTAAACTATGGACATAAGCTTATAGGACAGTAGCATTACATTTAAATATTTGCTTCGAGCAATGCTCTTCAGCAAACTATAAAGACAAGGCCAGTTAGGCATAAATTAACACAAAGCAATAACGCGCCATCTATAGATATAAAATAAAAGGATTTAAAAGCGCGAATGTTTCTTTTATACATAAAACAAACTTCTACTGTCCTTACTGCGATGAAAAAATATATTGAGAGGGCTTGGCTCATCAGTGGTGAACCCTCCCAGCGGTTTCGCCAATTTAATGTTTTATGTATAAAAGAAACATTCGCGCTTTTAAATCCTTTTATTTTATATCTATAGATGGCGCGTTATTGCTTTGTGTTAATTTATGCCTAACTGGCCTTGTCTTTATAGTTTGCTGAAGAGCATTGCTCGAAGGAAATATTTTAATGTAATGCTACTGTCCTATAAGCTTATGTCCATAGTTTACTTGAAAACCATTTCTAAGATTCCATCCTTCAGTGTAGCATATAAAAGCAGAATGATCCAATAGAGTATTAGAGCTCTGAGAAGCGGTCTGGTGGATTAAATTGGCGAAACCGCTGGGAGGGTTCATCACTGATGAGCCAAGCCCTCTCAATATATTTTTTCATCGCAGTAAGGACAGTAGAAGTTTGTTTTATGTATAAAAGAAACATTCGCGCTTTTAAATCCTTTTATTTTATATATATAGTTTTAATATTTAATTTATATATAATTTAAAATAGCCTATCGTTTTCCTCGTATTTTTTTACCTATGTATGGAAATTTTGGTACTGTAAAAAAAACTTTGCTTCAATAATATTAAAAAAAAAAAAACACCCAGGCTAAGTTTCGAACCAAGGTTGTGGAAACACGAAGCCGCACACCTAACCATTAAGCTACGCTTGGCAGCATAAATATTCGCATGTAAAGCTATTTCAGGCCTTAGATATTTCTAACGACCTTTTTGAAATAGGTTTTTGAAACATGGAAATTATAATACTGAAAATAAATAGAAATAGAGTGAACACAAATAAAACATACCAAATATTTCGAATTAGAGCAGTTATTTTAAACGGCGAATTAGATCAGTTATATCTAAAAATGAAAATATATAAATAAATAAAACCTACCAAATATTTCAAATTAGAGCAGTTATTATATAAATGTTTATATTATATGTGTTATTAAGCGAACTATTATTAATAAAATATTGAGAAGATTTAGATTTTAAACGTATTTATAACCTTTTAGTACTTGATAGAGGGCGCTGTTCGTGAGCTAAGTAGAATAATTTGAATGTATAGTTTTAATAATTGATTTATATATTTTTTTAAATAGCCTATCGTCTTCCCCGTTATTTTTTACCTATGTTTGGAAATTTTGGTTTGAATTAGTGAACTACTGCTAATTTGTATACCGTGCATACAGACCAACAAACAAACATACAAACATTCATTTATATATATATAGATATATATATATATATTATAAATTTCATGGCCAATTCAGTGTAGATATATATTATACATAAGAATAAATATTTATAAATAATTCATATGACGAAAATAACTCCGAAGAAATAATAATCCTATAATGGTAAAAAACCCTTTCGCAATGAATGTGTTTTTTATCAAAACAAAAGCTTTCAAACTCTCACGCGCTCTTCATTTAGAAAAATTAATTTTATCTCAGGTGTGATGTGTGTGTGTGGTGTCAGTTGAAAAGTAAGAGCTCGGAAACTGGTAATTTAATATAAACTAATTTATTGAAAAGATTTTTATTCTTTCTATAATATTATACTAAATTTCCTTTTATATATTTAATATATTTATATAAATAAATAGTATGTAAATAAATATAATTTATAACACAATTTAGCGTTCAATAATAGTGAATAAATTAGTTTAAGGAAAACCAGAAGGAACTTTAAAAAACTGAGCCAAGAAATAACATCCATAACCAAATCGTTATTTGCTTTAACTAGGTTTAAGGTTTTAAAATTCACGAAGCGCTCTATGGTGGACTGCAATTCAATCCCCTATTACATATTGGATTTCAGGGTTTAAATCTACTGGTTCCCAACTTTGTCTGATTTTAACACTCTTTTATAATAGTTAGTAACTTCCTTACTACTATGGTTCTTACTAATTATTAACTATACTATTACTAAATATTTCTGTGAAAAATAGACACTTCGGCCAGTTAGAATTTTTTATTTTCTCAACGTTTCGACAAAAATCTTTTGTATTCATCAGGATAAATGACTAAAAATATATATAAATAAAAGAACAAATTTTAACGAATTGCCAAATGCTTTATTTTTATTTATTTCTCCTAACGAAGACAATTTTTTTTTGTTGAAACGTTGAGAAAATTAAAAAACTCTAACTGGCCGAAATGTCCATTTTACATATAAATATGAATGCCCGCCAGACAACCTCTATTTTCATTCTATTACTGAATAGTCGTCAAATGAATATAGGAATATATAATACAAAATAATATAATGCGACCTGTGATTGTAAAACGACATTTGAAAACCTTCCCTCATGTTTTTTCTTCAACGAAAAACAAAATTTATTTCAAGGAGAAATAACGATTATTTCTAACCTTTGGGATGAGGTATGAAAGGATGAATTGTGAAGAGTAATATCATCCCTGAACACTTTTATTTTTCCGTTTATCATTACTCTTCACAATTCATCCTTTCATACCTCATCCCAAAGGTTAGAAATAATCGTTATTTCTTCTTAAAATAATTAAGATTTTTCGTTGAAAAGAAACACATGCGGAATGGTTTTCAAATGTCGTAGAATGATATAATATTGTTTTGATGATAAATATTCATTTTTATATCAATTTTTTATTATAATTATATATATATATTCTATAGTGAGGAAAAATGACTAGTCGTTTTGGTAAAAATGAACCTTTTGAATAAATAGAGTATTCTAATAAAGTATAGCCACATAAAACAATAGTTTATTAAATTCCAGACGATTCAGTGAATACCTGTCAATCTCTTCAGTGGAATGAAACGTCGAGGGTTAAAACAAACTATTGGTTGAAACGCTTGTGTTTTTTCTCTAAATGAACTTCTAACCAAGAAATGCTCTTCAAAACTAATAAAGTCAGACCAAGTCACACTTTCACCAAAGTATGCCTGGATCATGGTACCATGATCAACGAAACCTGCACCCCTACATCCCATTCCATGAGATCATTAACCCATGGAATTCGTATAATCTTTACATAAGGGGATAAGAAACAACTAATAAAGTACAGTTATTCCTCCTTATAGAGAAATCTAATATGATAATTGTGTGGTGTATTTAGGTTAAAGATCACTCATTTAGTCACCAACTGATAATTTAATAAGTCATAATGGCAACAGTTACATTTTATAATAATATACAAGAATTACCTATGCAAATTATGCACCACAGGTCAATAGTCACAATATAATAATTAAATAATATAAATACATATCAGCTCCTTCCCACCTTCAAAAACCTTCCTTATAACCTGGTTTAATATAATCCTGAAGATAAATGTTGCCTCGCCGGCATTCATATTTATATGAAAAATAGACACTTCGGCCAGTTAGAGTTTTTTATTTTTCTCAACGTTTCGACAAAAATCTTTTGTCTTCTTCAGGAGAAGTAAATAAAAAAAGTGCATTTGGCGAAGCTTTAAAAATTGTTCTTTTATTTACTTCTCCTGCGAAGTCAAAAGATTTTTGTCGAAACGTTGAGAAAATAAAAAACTGAACTCCCCGAAGTGTTTATTTTTCATTTAAATATGGTTTAATTTTTTCATGATATTCACTCAATTAATATATTAGAATTAAGAATTATTTTAGGTTTTTTGTCGGGAAAATATCCAGGAATATTCATAATTTTGATCAACCTCTTATATCAGTTATTCAGAAAATAAAAAAGACATATATTTAATAAAATTATTTTATAATATGAATATAATATATATTATTGTATTTTATAAACGTATTATGTATAAGATAACATTGATAAAGTATAATTAACCTAACCTATTATATACAAAGGTGTAATTCATTTAGATAAATTAATGAAATTTGTCATTTAATTCATTTATTAATATTTAATTTTCCATTTTATGCCTATTCAACATTCATTATGTTAAATGTGTGTTTTTATTTAGTAAATTTAATTAATTTACTGTGAATAAAACACGAATTTTTCTTTTTTTTTCTATTTGATTACTATTTAAAGCGATTGAGAAATTTTTAATATTTATTTTCCAGAATTCATCTAAGATTACCCACGGATATATGATTATGCAGAAGAAAAATAAATTTTAGGAATATGATTCATGTCAACAATAACAAAACAACAAAAAGCTTGTTTTTTTAAGACAGAGGCAATATTGTTCACACTTGGTTATCTCGTGTGTCTTTAATAAAAACCATTGTGTGTATTAAATATCTTTCAGAGTTATTATCTGAATCCCGATATACATGCTGAAAGGTACAACTTCCTTTAGTTTCGCCCAAGAATGTATATATTAGAAATATAATCTTAACCAGTAGAAGAGTCCTTTAAAATCCGAAAGCTTGTAAACTCGTTAAAAGTTTAAAAAAAAAAAACTTTAAAACGAAAATCACGAAATTTCTCTTTAATGGCTTATAAAATGCTAAAAATGAAGAGAAAAAGTTTTCTTTATTAAAATATATACGTTACAAGCTTTCGGGCACCAAGCCGTTCTACAGGTACAACGTATTGTGAGAAACTAAAGCTATATATAGAATAGATATGTGAAAAATCTGCATATTTTAACAATGTATGAGGCAAAGATATCAAAATAAGATATGGAAAGAAGGCTTTTTTAGAAATATTTAACAAATATAAGATATGATAATTGACAAAATTATGATAGATTTAGCATACTACTAATAGAACTATTGCGAAATAAAATGACGCGTGATCATCTCTGGATGCCAAACAACTGAAAAATACCACACACACCGTAACGCTAAACAGTATTAACAGAGAGGAAAATAGGTTTGACCCGCCATCAGCGTAATCCTCGGATTATGAAAAATAGGGGTCGGGGGGGGGGGGGGGAGGGGGTTTGCTGGGGGTTATGGCAAGATCAGGGGAATAAAGTGGCCGGCCTAAAGATTATCACATATATCTAGGTACTGTATTGGTATATCAATATGTCTGTTAATACTGTTGTTACTGATGGATAATACTGCTTCGATAATTAACCTTTGATATTTGCTGTTGATATTAGAGTATAGGGTGGTAGGGGAGGATAAATTGAATGAGTGGCCAGTGGTGTCAATATGGTTGAATATAAGGGATCTATTGTCTTTGTTGGTAATGCATCTACCGTGCTCAGTCATCCTGATGGCTACGGACCTACCAGTCTCGCCTATGTAAGACGCGCTGCAATCGTTACATGAGACTGAGTAGACCGAGCCACCAGAGGACTGAGCAACGGTAGATCTGGGTAGTCTGGTGATAGGATGTCTGAGGATGGCGCCAATACTTTTGCTATTAGAAAAATAGGTGTTGACCCCGTGTGTTCTGAGGATGCGGGAGATGGCGACCGATTAAGCGGAGAAGGGCAATAGACAACTGTTTCTGCTGACTGTAGCAGGCCTAACGGAAAGAGGGTTATATCTATACTTAAAAAAATGCAATATAGGTTGGCCCTCTGTCTGAATTTTCCAAAACTGATGTTGTAACTGATTCTTTACTATTATTAATGAAGATTTTTACTAGAATAATAAAAGTAACGCAAAGTGTTCTAATGCCTATTTAAAGAAATATAGACTATTTTTCATATAAATATCAATGATCCAACATGTGAATGCCGCTTAGATGTTGAATCACCAGAGCATCTTCTTTTAACTTGCCCTCTGACTAATCAAATTGTATGTAGATACTTTGAAACATTACCAAATTCTCTTTGTGTATATACTCTATCTCTTATGAGAACTTTGTTAAGTTTAGAACTATTTATACAATAATTTACAAAACACTACTAATCCATCGTGTAAATAATTAATCATATATATGTAAATAATACTAGCACAGCACAATAGTCCTTTGGACTTCGTGCTTTTGTAACAATAAATAAAAAATAAATAAAATATAAATATATTTTTCTTGAACTATTTATTACTTATTTAAATATAATTTATCAAAAATATCATTATTTTCAACTTTATTTTTTTAATTAAATTCCCTCTTTCATATTGATATTTGATAAAACATCAATATACACACATCATTATTACACTATTCACATATTTTGCTGATAAAACTAGTAAATTACCAATAATAAACAGTAAATATAATTTTACGAAAATATTATTAAACCAAATAAGTCAGGGAAAATTGAATTTTTAATCTCCATGTCCGACCCGGAAGCAAAATGCATTTATTGGAATTTCTAAATATTGATCTGAAAACTCTAAATATTTCCAGTTGTAGGTTATACCTTCAATTTACATCTGATTTGAATGTTATAAATATGTAATAAATATTATTCAAAACATGAACAAAATCCTTTACACGACGAAAAGCGGCTTTGTATTTATTATATTTATAAATTTAAATCAAAATACTGTGTTGAAATTGCAATATTTATTTCACATAATATTTTTAAAATTATAATATATGTTGTTCAATGATGATTATCTTGTTATGAATGGATAAGATATGTTCTCTCTGACAAATAAGTTGGTCTTAATTCTTTGTTCACTTAAGCATTTCTCATTTATCACTGGTATAGCGTCGTTATAGGGTTGTGATGTTGTTTTCAACCATGGTGGACCGTGCCACCATAACTCATGATCGAGCAGTTGATCCAATCATATTCCCCTGGATGCAAGATCAGCAGGACATGAAGAAATATTTTTAATTTTATAATTAATTATTGTAATAAATATTTCTTCTCAAACCCCGCCCCCCCCTATCCCAACGGCAGAACGCCATCTAGTGGAACAGTAATCAACTAAACGTTGATTTAGCTTTTTCCAAAAATATTTGCCAACCCAATTTCTTGATAAATCAAGAAAAGTCAATCAGGTACACGATTCGGTTTATTAGCCCTCGTCAGCGAGGTGCGACCAAAGGTTTGGTCCCAGAGGTTTCCTGAACTAACAAGAAATGGGTATTCAAAGCCAGGTTTGTGTGAAGATGCTTTTCATGTAAAAAAAAAACAAGAAGAAATGGTCGGGTGTTGATATTAAAACAAATTTGGCATATGAGCCGCTCATATGAGAATATCAGTATATAGAAATACATATAATTATAAATATATAATATACTTCGAGAGAAAGACCATTGCTCTTACACAAACAGCAAATGAAGGATCTTTTTGTTGCGCCATTTGTTATAAGAAATCTAAAATATTTCCGATGCGTTAGACTCTTTAATATTTTTCTACCCCTTTTACCGCAAGGGTACATTAATAGAAGGGCCTAGTTCAACATTGCAATGAGCTGTTTTTATTTTATACTGATACTAAAGATGTCCTCTTGGAAAAAATCTTATATATGTTCGTTATAGCGAAATTTTACTGTATATAAATGTTCACTAAACATGAAAAAAAAAAATAGAAAGAGCCGTTTCAGCATAGCTGTTTTGCTTTTATATCAGTATTGAAAGTGACGCCTTGGAAAATATCCCAAATATGTTCGTTGTATCGAAATTTTACTGTATATTAGTGTTCACTGAAAATGAAAAAAAATTAGGTAGAGCCGGTTTTACATAGCTCCTTTTCTTTTATACTGAAATTAAAACTGACCTCTTAGAAAAAAAACTTAAATATGTTCGTTATAGCGAAATTGTACTGCATATTATCGTAAAGTTAGAGGCTGCTAGGCCGGCATACATGGTTCTGTATATGTTTTGTTCACTAAACCTGAAAAAAGATTTGGTAATAACCGATTCAACATAGCTGTTTTTCTTTTATATCAGTATTGATTATGATCTCTTGGAAAAAATCTCAAATATGATCGTTTCAGTGAAATTCTACTGTTTATTGGTGTTCACTAAACATGAAAAAAAAAATAGAAAGAGACGGTTTAACATAGCTCCTATGCTTTTATACTGGTATTGAAATTGATCTCATGGAAAAAGTCCCAAATATGATCGTTAGAGTGAAATATTACTGTATATAAGTGTTCACTAATCATGAAAAAAATATTAGAAAGAGCCGGTTTTACATAGCTTCTTTTCTTTTATTCTGATTTTGGAACTAATTTCTTGGAAAAAATACCAAATATGATCGCTATAGCGAAATTTTACTGTATATAAGTGTTCACTGAACATGAAAAAATAGAAAGAGCCGTTTCAACATAGCTGTTTTGTTTTTATACCGGTATTGAAACTGACCTCTTGGAAATAAATCCAAAATATGTTATAGTGTTATAGCATAATTATACTGTATAAGTGTTCACAAAAAATGAATAAAACTTTAAAATCAAGTTTACAAAAAGATGTGAGACTTGCTTAATTCCTTCCAAAATGTAATTCAATCTGAATTTGTTCCAACGATGAACACTTCCAATTGAATAGGAGTTCTAACGAGGTCGAATTGTTCTGGAAATGTTTTTCTGGAAAATTATAGCAAGTTAAACCACAAGTCCCTCTTGATAAAATGGTTAAATTCAAATCGAATTTGTCAATGGGAGGAAATTCTCCGATAATTTTACCGCTTTCCTACAATTTTATAGTCTTATATAAATGAATTATAAACGAGAATAACTTCATATATAGAAAATATATTTATGAATATAAACTTAATAAATATAATATTTTATAACTATTTTTTCACAAACATATATTTGCATTTAATAATTATTTGAAAATTGATTGATTTTTTTAAATAAAAGGGCATATCATTACTGTTCATATGAGCGTTTTAGAAACTACTATAGATGCTAGATTTTTGCGTCATCTGCTTTAAAAATATCTGAAAATACATTTATTTTGGTTGTACTTTTTTAAATTATAAAATATTTCTTCAATGATAAACATATATTTGTAAAGTTAAACCTCGCTATAGCGAATATTTCGATTGAGGTGAACATCTGGTTTACTATAGCCATGGCTCAATGGTATCATAGATTGGAATTATATTCGTTATAATTAATTTTTGGCTATATAGCCTGGTCGTTTTATATATATATAAAGATTATTACCGATAATTTTACTGTTCGTTCATTGAGGTTATACTCTATATCTTTTTGAAAATTCAGTAAAACTCGCTAAAGCGAACTTTAATGTGATTGAGCATTTGGTTTACTATATCAATTTACTATAAGCAAACAGTTACTTCATTGTTATATTAGAATTGTGGATTATTTCAGGATCGTTATTTGCAAATTATCGTTTTATACCGGGTTCGTTTAAGTGAAAAGTTATATAGTTCATTATTACATTCGAACTAAAGTTTATTTTTAAGCGAGAAATGTTATTATTTAATTATAATTAACTAGAGTTTATTTAAAGTTCTTTAAAAAAGGAAGGTTTCACTATAGTCCAGAATCGTTTTAATGAGAGTTTTAGTGTATAATTAGTTTTGAGAATTACAATGACACCTTGGTGAAAATCAACTATTATACTGAATATTCGCTTTACTATAACCAAGGGTTTTTATAGACCTTATTTACTATATGTTTATATAGTATTAGATATATTTATTTTATATAAAGAGTTTTTCAATGATGGGTTCAGTAGATTTAGAATATCTTCTTTCATGCATTAGAATCCATTATAAAAAACTTTTATTACAACTCTGAACAAATAATACTTCTGATCAATATTGTAGCAAAGTATATACAGGGTGATCCAAAAGTCCCGCACAACTTTAAAAATTAATAACTCCGCGAATATTTGCGCTAGAGCAATGCGATAAACACCATTGGGTTCAGGATGCAATGGGATTTTTTATGGCAAATAATGAAAAATTCGAAATTGATTTTAGTTACAACTTTATTCGCTAGATGGCGCTCTACCAGAATCGGCGATTCAGCGGCCAAATTGTTTGATAAATTGAAAAATATAACTGAACGACACGTATTTTTCCTTTTTGAATACCAGGAAAGAACCCTAATAATATCAAATGATAAATTAATAAAACACCATTTCGCCAAAAGTTAGAAGAAATGGTTAACGATTTTTAAATACAATCTGAGATATGTAAAATAGGTATATGCAAATTAAAACATGTAGCGGAAAAAAAAAAAATATTTTAGATACGGTTTGTTTTCGAAGATAATAAATTTCTAATTTTTTTTCAACTTTCTCTCAGTATCGATTATATTTATTTTAATTCATTTGAAAAATAGGTATCTATCCCTGATAATTTATTTTACTCTGGAATGCCGTTGCTGTTGTTGTCGTGTCCATTAAAGAGTCTCAGATGTCTCCATGCATCTCCATCACAGCAGCAGCAATATCCACTATCTTGGGTGTGTAAAGCTGCTGCTCTGGGTCTGTGTCAATTTTCTGCAAGGCTGCGGCCATTTCTGGGTATGAGAATATGTGGGTAGGTGTTAGTTCCACTAAGGACAGTTGTTGCATGTCCTATAGGTTCTTGTGCCATCTGGATGTATTGTCATTCCTTTATAGAGTGTTTTGTTCTAAGTCTTGTTATAGGTTTTGTCATTTTTCTCTCAGAGTTTATTTAGCATTTTGATCTTTTCTTATTTTTTGTTTAATTATCTTGTATTTTGACAAAGCATCAGCGTCAAATAATGACATTTGTTCTTTCCTTTGGCCCAACTTTCTGGCTTCCTTAGCCAATTCAAATGCCATTTCATTACCTCCGATCCCAACATGGGCAGGAATCCTTTGTAGAATGCAGTTCTTCTCCAATGGTTCCAGTTGGGTAAGTAACGAGTGTATTTTCTGTGTGATTTTAGTATTGCCCTTCTGAATTGCTTCTAGAGAGGATATTGAGTCGCTCTATATTAAAATTCCTTCTGCTTGATGCAGGGATGGTTGGTTAAGGCATACATCAAGGGTTTTCCAGATAGCTGTCAGTTCACAAGTGAAGTTTGACGAAATCTGTCCTGCTCCTTCTTTGATTTTGATGTGTGTTCCATCTTGCAGTATTTGTTAATTCCGGCCCCTCCATTACTCAGGCTAAGGTCAGAAGATCCATCTGTATATACTGTTAAAGGGGGTGACCTAGCATTTTTAATAAAGGATTTGTACTATGAGGACATAGCTGTTAACACATCAGACCTCGAAGCCCAAGGTATCAAAGTCTACCACAATCAAAACAAAGCCATCAACATATACAATATGTATCACCCTACAAACAATAAACTTATTGACGATGAAAAAATGGCTCAATTTCTTACAGGCAACACTATTATTGTAGGTGACCTTAATGCCAAAAATCAACTATGGGGATGTTCCACGCCAAACCCAAGAGGCAAAATACTATCAAACATATTTAACGAAAATGCCTTCATGTGCTTAAATGATGGGAATCCTACCCATCATTCCTACAGCTATAATACTGCACAAGCACTTGATATAAGTTTTTAATATCCTGACATTTTCCACAAATGCAAATGGCAAATATTAAAAAGTATTGGAAGTGATCATTTGCCTAATTTGATTGAAATTAGCACCAAGACCAAAACCAGCTCAATTAAAAAAAATTCTGGAACTTCAAAAAGGCTAATTGGATATCTTTCAAAAACACCATTATTAAAACAGCCAAAGTTTCAATACCAAGAGGTAATATTAAGAATTGGATTCCAAATTATACACACCAGGCAAAAAATATTCAAACACTTATAACTAAAAGAAATGAACTACGGAAAAGTGCACCCAAAACCAAACAAATTGTAGAACTGAACTGAACATTGTGAATGCAAAAATAAAAAGATTATACGTGAATGTCAAAAGGGAAAAATGAAAACAAACTTGTGAAAACATGAAACCAAGAAACCCAAATACAAAACTTTGGCATTTGGCAAAACAAATTGAAAGATCCCAGCCACAAACTGAAAACACAAATATGATTAAGAATACAGTTGGTCACCAGCAACTAATGACAAAAATGCTGCCAATCTTTTAGGTAATTCATATCAAATAAGTAGTAAAATCAAATTTGAAATAAAAGTTAAGAAAGTTGAAAAAAAGGCCCGAAAGATTATTCATGACTGTAAAAATGTCAGCAGCACATAATATTTTTCCATGAAAAAATTCAATATGAAAGAGCTAGCTTATGCATTAGAAAACACTGACCTAAACAAGACTTTTGGGCCAGATGGAATCCATAGCCAAATGATATCAAACTTGGGCAAAATTCGCAAAATCAAATTTGAAATAAAAGATAAGAAAGTTGAAAAAAGGCCCGAAAGATTATTCATGACTAAAAATGTCAGCAGCACATAATATTTTTCCATGAAAAAATTCAATATGAAAGAGCTAGCTTATGCATTAGAAAACACTGACCTAAACAAGACTTTTGGGCCAGATGGAATCCATAGCCAAATGATATCAAACTTGGGCAAAATTCGCAAAATCAAAATTGAAATAAAAGATAAGAAAGTTGAAAAAAAGGCCCGAAAGATTATTCATGACTGTAAAAATGTCACCAGCACATAATATTTTTCCATGAAAAAATTCAATATGAAAGAGCTAGCTTATGCATTAGAAAACACTGACCTAAACAAGACTCTTGGGCCAGATGGAATCCATAGCCAAATGATATCAAACTTGGGCAAAATTGGCAAAGAAAGACTTCTTAATATTTTCAATAACTCCTGGAAAACTGGATAATTGCCTCAAGACTAAAAACTGCAACAATAATTCCCATTAAAAAACTTGACAAATCTGCTGATGACCCAAAACACTACTGATCTATATCCCTCACAAGTATTTGCTGCAAATTAATGGAAAAAATTACACTCAGACGACTCACCTACCACCTCAATACAAAAAATTTCTTACCATAAGAACAATATGGATTTAGGAAAGGACATGGGACAATAGACCAACTCTAATTTTTCACACAAAAGGTAAAAGATGCACAAAACAGAAAACCAACTAACCACACCATAGCTGCTTTTTTAGACCTTACACAAGCTTTTGATAAAGTATGGAAAACAAGTTAATTACAAAATTATACAAACATTTCAAAATTGATGGAAAAGCTATCACTTGGATAAATGATTTCCTTAAAAATAGATACATCAGGGTCAAATATAATGGCACTCTATCTAAAACCTTCAAATTGTTAAAGGATTACCACAAGGATCAGTCCTTAGCCCAAATCTCTTCACCCTATTTATTGCAGGCATAGAAGAAAAAAATTCACATAAAACCAATATTGGACTTTTCGCTGATGACATTATTCTATGGAGCAGCAGTACTAACTGGAAAAAAGCTGAAAGAGATTCGAACAAGACTCTTCTCCATCTAGAAAAATTTGCTAATGAACATAAATTAGAATTTAACCCCCGATTGGCTCGACACAGGAGAGGTAGAGGTTCCTAAAAATAGTACCCTCCTTCCTATTGGTCATCCTATTGACCAACGCTACCCTCCGTCTTCCATCCGGATAGCCGGCTTGTGTTCCCATTTGATTCCTTTCCTTTTAGTTCTTATCTCCCTAGATTTAAAGCTGAGGACTTTAGTTTTGGAGACATTGAACTTAAGGCCAGAGTCATGGGCCCAGTTCGAGGGGATTTGGAATGAAGTTTCAACACACTTCTCAGCCTTCGCTCTCGAAGCAGCCTCAATGATGAGGAACTGGTCGTCGGCATAGAGAACCAGCCTGGCTCCCTCAGGTAGCTCCTCTTGGAAAACGGTGTTTACCAGGAGATTCCACAGAATAGGTCCGCAGCAAGAGCCCTGGGGGCAACCCCTAGCACAGTTTCTTTCCAACTTCAGCCCACCAAAACTGAGGCTAATCCGTCTATCCCTCAGGAAGTCACGAACCAAGCTGCACCAATCATCTGGACAACCTATGTCCATCAAATTTCTCATCAGTTTTTTCCAGTTCATGGAGTTGAACGCGTCATCAATGTCTAGGGCCACGAGAAGAACCCAAGCACCCTTATTTAAGCCCATATCAACCCCCTCTAACACCTCGTTTAGAGCTGTGGTTGTGGACTTTCCTTCCCTAAAACTATGTTGGAAAGAGGAAAGGAGCTCATTACTCTCTAGCCAGTGCTTCAGTCGCTGAGCTAGTAGACTATCCAGAACCTTACCTAGACACGCTAGTAAAGAAAGCGGACGATAATCATTAGGAGAATTACCCTTTCTACCAGACATTTCTAGAAGCACTACTCGGGCAACCTTCCATGCCTCAGGAAAAGTACCAGTGTCCAGGCACCTATTGAATAACCTGGCAAGAAGCGATAGGTGCATCCTCACCAGGGCTTTCACGACCGTGTTATCGATCCCGTCGGGACCAGGAGATTTCCTGTTCCCGAACTTGAAAGCCACCAGTTTCACCTTATTCTCAGAAAAAAAGCGGATCCACCAAACCACAAGAGGTCAGAGAGATCTCGTCCTCTGGTTCTCGTTTCCGAAGTTCCGATCCAAGATGAGGTCCAGGGTCCTTCAGGTCCTGAGTCTTGAACCCATCTTCCCCTTCAAGTAGCCTCAAGTTAGCGGAGCACCTTATCTTCCCAGAGACAGCCCTGTAAGGGACACCATATGGATTAATCTCCAGTACGGTTTTGCACTGCTCCCTCCAGTGTTTCCTCTTCTCCCTTTTGGTGTGTCTCTTGTACCCTGCTAAGACCTTCTGGAAAGCTATTCTTCTCCTAACTCTCTCTTCGCCCGTACTATTCTGGAATAGCTTCCTCATGGCCCTGACTCTCTTCCTCTCGATCTTCAGCTCCTCGTTCCACCAAGGCTGTTTAAACTTTTTAAATGCGGTAACCTTTCCAGATCCAGGCCCCAAGGTTTTGCACGTTGATTATATCCTGGTGGAGCTCATTGACCATGCTATTAATAGAAATTCTGTCAACTGCTCCAGCCAATCTATCCCCAAGTGTGCAAGCAAACCGGCGTCTGAATCTTTCAAGGCTAAGCCCCCTGATGCTGTACCGAAGAACTCTCTCCACTGATGGCGGTTCCACTTCACAACTGGTCTCAAACCTGATGAGTATGTGGTCGCTTACGTCTGTGGGGTCCGTTTCCCACCTCAAACGCCGCATCCTGCTCGTTCTTGCCAGGGAGAAGTCTATGATGTTTTCACCGTTTTCCGTGGCAAACGTCGATTCACCATAGACGTTCGAAATCTCCAGACTCTGACCAATAACAAGATCGTCCACGCCTTTCCTTTTGAATTTTCCCCCCTGTCCCCAAACAGCTGGGTGCGCGCGTTAAAATCTCCGCCAATCAGGATCTCATGCCCTTCCTTCCCAACCAAAAAATCATTTAGGAAGTCCAGCTTACCGAGGTCGTTGTCCTGAGGTGGTATGTACGTAGAGAGGCAGACCAGTTTCAGATCCGCCGCCTCGATCTGTACAGCCACCGCCTCCTCCCAGGACCCACAACCCAAACAAGAATCTCCCCGGACCAGTAAGGCGGCTTTGTTGCTCTCGCTGGAGAAAAAACTGTAACGAGTATCTAGACCCATCCTCCCGTCATCCTCCAGGTACATCTCCTGCACCAGGATAACATGAGGGCGATCACTTTTAATGATCCGGTCTAGCTCCTCGGAGCTCCTCCTCGAAAGAGCGCAATTTAGCTGCACGAACCTCCACACCTCCTTGTTTTGCCCCTCTACCATCGCCTCCCGTTCACGTACCAGGCCTTCACCGAGCACTGCGTACTCCGGGGGCGATGATTATTCCTGTCGTACCTCTTGTTGTCCTCTAAACAGAGTCAACAACGCGGTTCCATATAGCATCCCTGTTCTTGGAGGTGCACGCCCTCGCACCTCCCACACCTCTTAGGATGTTCGCAGGTCCTTGCGAAATGACCGGGCCTAAGGCACCTGAAGCAAGTTGACACTGCCTAATTCACCCTGATAGGTACCATCCTGGCACCTATCTTCAACCTCTTCTTGACCAGGAGGGATTTCATGGTGGCCTCCTTTAGGCCCGAAATGACCCAATTCGTTGCGTAGGGCCTCCTTGTACTCTTTGTATAAAATCTCATGTATCCTTCCAAGAAGTCCCCACACCTCGAATTTTGGAGCACCACCATTTCTTTAGCGTCTCCTCTTTGATGATAGAGTTGACACCCAAGAGAATCAGCTCCCTCCTGTCCCTCTTGAGGCTCCTAGACTCAGTGCAGGCTCCCTCTCTATAGCCTCCACGGTCAGTTTCTTTTCATCGGGGTTCTTCAATATGAGAGCCAAAGCTCCCCCACCTCGAATCATTTTGAGGTCATAGCAGTGCCTAGAAATGCTACCAGCGATGCTTTTCAGCACCGCGAGCATTAACCCGGACCCCGCATCCTCACTCCACTCAACTACCAGGGTCAGGTCCTCCTTCCATCTAGGGGGCCCTTGACCTTTGGGGGTTCTGGCTTGGTAGTCTTGGCCGCCTTGGGGGGATCCTTAACCTCTTTAGCCCTGATCTTCTTCGGGGGAGGAGGTTCTTTCACCTCCTCTGTAGGCGTCGCTCTCGGTGGCTCCTCTTTTGATCCGGCTGTCACCTCAGTCCTACCCTCTTTCTCTTTTGCTGAAGGCTTCTTAACCCTTTTCTTCTTTCTCTTCTTTTCCACCATCTCGCTCTTCCTAGTGTGAACAGGTTGTTTTGGGGGAGATGGCGGAACAGCTTTCTCGTCTCTAGTTGGTATTTGGACCGAGGCTCCTTCTACCTTGCCCTTGTGGGCTCCTCCGTCTTCTCGTTTCGAGGCGTCTCTCGTTTAGGGAGAACTGGGGAAGCGTCATTGGGAGTACATACCTCGACCTCAGCTAGTTTCAGCGACTCTAAAAGAGCCGCTGCCACTCCCCTCTCTATGCCATACTGCAGGGTGGTCGACTGAGGATCTTTTCCTCCAGGTTCCGCTTCTCCACCCGCAGGAGCTCGAGCTCTCCAAGGGCCGACCTATGTTTCTTGAGAAGCTTATCGAAGCATTGCTCGAGGATGTTCGGGTGAACATTTCCAATCTTCCTCCCTCGACGTATGGTGTCTAGGGAGTCCTGGAACGCCTCGGCAAGCTCCTTAAGCTTCGTGCACCACTTCTGGGGTGTCAATGCCTTATTTAGAAACTCATTCATTTCATTCAGGTCATTAAGGTACCTTGCCTTGGTGACATCCATCGCATCCCCGACTCCTGGACTATTGAGCCGATTCTCGTTTCAGACGAAGGGTCAAACAACAGGAAAGGATCCACAAAGATCTCCATGTTGATGATCCTGTTGAGGCGGATATCAAGGGGAAGGGGGGGGGGGGTGGACGATCCTTCCTATCCTTTCGCTCTGGGTATCCAGAGCTAGCTGTGCGGAAGGCACCTGAGCTCAAATTCTCAGGCGGCCGCGTCGCTTTTCGAGGACTCAAGTGGGCACTCTGCCTATCCTCTCGAGTCGTGTCGACTCTCGCTGTGTGGAGGCTGCCTGCTTCAGAAATATCCAACGAGGTATTATTTGGCATACGCTCGGAGCCCGAAGGAATTTGAGCGTCCTCGGGCTTACCCTTGTCTTCAAGAGGGATGCATGAGAAGTTACTAGACTCAATACGTCGAGCTGGCCTATCAGCTCTGTCTAGGTCGTTCACTCCACGGCAAGAGGGATCTGCCTCCCACCCGTTCTCAGGCGCTACCGGAGCCTCATTGGTAATGTCAATCTTTATATTTTGTATTGGCATTATTGGGGGGGGGGGGTGACCTGTATTATAATGACACCAGAACGCCACCATGTTACGCAAGGCTGAACTGGGCATATCCGTCTTTCCAGACTTGTCAGACGAGCTGTCAGCGTTGGCCACGTTCTTGTTAGAAACTTGCTCAGGACGCACCACGGGAATGTGCTGCTCAGCATATGTAGGTAGCCGTCAAGCCTCCCTACTTTGCGTAATCTACAACTAGACGTCACTCCTGTCACAGACCCCTATTAGCATCGCTAACTCTTCCACTGAGTTCCACAATGGTCTGTCGTGATCAGTTAGCCCCTACCACCCTCTTTCAGGCAGCCAGGTACAGACCGCTACTACCCGCGAGTCGGGTGCCAAGGGCTGCAGATGCAAGGCACATAGTCCTACCCACTCTCCATGCTCAGAACTAGGGCCCCGGGCCCAGCACAGTTGGTACATCCCTGGAGCAGTAATGGCTACCCAGACCTCGAAGGTCCACAAGCCGGCTCACAGTTTGTACATCCTAGAAGGAGTGGCCACCCAGACCTTACAGTCCATAAACCGCCACAGTTGGTACATTCTAGGATCAGATTACTACCCAGGCCTGGGAGGCCCATAAGTATTTAACCCTACTTCTTATAACGAAACCTTTCCAGCGCTCTGGTTTCACAGTTGGTACAGTGGAGTGGACCCAGGAGGAGCTCTGAACATCAGAAATAGACAGCATCAAACGACACTTACAAGATTTAGAATAGGCCATCTCAAGCCATTGAAGATAGAAAATAACAACAAAATCTACCCCACTTGCCCAAAATGTAGCTTGGCACCTGCAGCTCCAGAAGACATTGTGGCTTGCATTAGATGCACTAAAAATGACCTTTGGGAGGGGCCGCTGCTTATCATAAAACAGCTCGAGGAGCATGAACTCATGGAATTCGTGTAGACTTCACACAAGGGGATAAGAAACAACAACAACAACGAATAATTTCTCTGATCGTTAAAACCAATTGTGCCAAGTCCTTTCTTTTTAAGTATGTTTTTGTTCTCTTTTTTTTTGTGCAGGGTTCATTCAAGATTGATGATTATATTTGTTGGCACTGGGGTAGGAAATATCGGTTCTTCTTGAATTTGAAAGTCATTATGTTTCATATTCATGCCCTTTCTAATATTGTTGTCGTACTGAAGGGTTGAAGATCTTTTGAGTCTTTCTTTTTGTGTCCAGTTTAAATAGGTTATATGGAATAGGTGTTAGTTTCTTTACTTTTTAAGCTATTGGTGAATTTTATTGTTTTTATTTTGTCTTCTGCTTTCGAGCGAGTAGGTCTAGACCACATTCTCTCTGAATTTTCTCATTGTTGGTGGATGAAACAGCACCAGTGATTATTTTGGCCGCTTTTGCTTGAACACTGTCTAGTCTTCCTTTTAGTGATGAGCTTGAGGGAGCCCAGACGAGTGTTGCATATTCCATTATCGGCCTTATTAAGGTGATATATGTTGTTCTGAGAATTCTGGGTTTTGTTCCCCAATTTGTTCCACATAGCCATCTCAGAATGTTTAGTTTCCTGGTAGCTCTATTTGAGGTGCTAATTATGTGTTCTGTAAATAGCAATTCCTCATCAATGACAATTAAAATAATTTTATTGACATTTTGTCAATACATGCAAAGTGCACAGTCTGCACTATTTTAAAAAAGATAATATGCATTATATACACTATGTACAATGAATATGGCGCCTCTGCCAACGCTGCAGAGTTTGGTGGAGAATCGCCAGTGGGTCTCCAGCGACACCACGCATTTTGCGATCTACGATGAATACGTAGATCGCGTACTTCCCCGCTGAGGAGATGGTGATGGCGTGGTCCTCGAGACCAACTGGAAAGATCCAGGACTGCAGTATCACACCTAGGTATTTTGGATTTCTAATTTTATCAATTATTTAGTTGTTTATGCTTATTTTGGGGGTATTTTTATGCCTTTTTTCCCTGTAAGTGGAGAAGACGCATAGGTTTGGTTATATTGGGTTTATGGTCATTTGGAGTTACATTGCCCACTTTTCCAGTCCTCTCATTGATGTGTTCAGTATTTTGTCTGATTTTTCTATACTGCTACTTGTGTGCCATATGGCTATATCATCTGCATAACAGGCAACCTTTGTGTCTTCAGTGAGGTAAGGATGGATGTCGTTAATATATAGCAGATAGAGTAGAGGACTGAGCACAGATCCCTGAGGTACACCAGCCCATGTTCTTCGGTCCTTGGAAATTTCTACATTGACCCGAACCTTTATCCTTCTTCCCCCTAAGAAGTCTGCAATCCAGATTATGGTTTTTCCTCTTATTCCGATGCTGTGCAGCCTTTCAAATATTTTCTCCCTCTACACTCGATTGAAGCTGAGGTCATATCCAGGAATACGGCCGTTGTCTTCTTTGGCGGTTTTTCCTGGAAAGAATCTATTATTGATTGGCAGAAGTAGAAAGGTTGATCAGGTGTACAGTGTCTGGATCTATAGTCAGTTTGGTAGAAGTTTATTTTATTATTGTTAGTGAGCCAGACTATGAGCCTAGAGTGGATGATTCGTTCTGTTATTTTACAAAGTATGCTGATGAGAGCAATTGGCCGATAGTTCTTGGATTCCTTGGCATCTTTATTTGGTTTCAGTATTGGCACTATAATTGATATCTTCCAATTCTTTGGTAGTTTACCAGTTTGCCATGAAATGTTCAGTATTCGTAGGAGTTGATTTTTTGCTTTGTCTCCAAAGTGTTTAATCATTTGACCAAAGATTAGATCATCTCCTGGTGTCCTCTTGGATCTAACATTTCTATTGATGAGTTTAGTTCATTCAGTGTGAAGTCTCTCTCGAAAAAATATCATGTTGATGGCAGTTTCTTGCTTGTTTAACTAACTTGTTTATATTATTTTTAAGAGCCCTTTCTTCATTCGTGTAGTTGAGTCTGTAAGTGCTTGAAAGAGAGATATTCAGCAATTATGTCAGCCATATGTTTGCTCGTTCTCGCTGTTCTATTCATATCGGTTTGAGTATTGGAGGATTGGCGTTGGTTTTGATTGTTTTCTAACACTCTAATCATATTCCAGTGTTGGCTGTCCTTTCTTGGATCCATTTTTTTCGCCGAATTCTGCCATTTTTCTTGTTTGTATATCCAAATTTCTTGTTATATTTTGTGAATAATATCAATGAGTTCCTTTCTGTTTTCTTCTGTTCTCTTTGTTTTAAGAAGTTCATTGATATTGTTTCTCTCTCTGCAATCATTGCCTCGATGTTGTGGCCCTTCCAGTAAGGTATCCACAGGTCTTTACGTCTCCTTCTAGGTATCGATGCTTTTGCAGCTTTGGATATGTTCGAAGAGAATTTTTCCAAGTTTTCGTCAAGCGTTCTGAAATTCAATTCTTCGTTGCACAGTTCTTCAAGCTTTTCTGTGAATTTTTTCAAGTCGGCTTTCCTAAAGTTCCATGTTCTTTTATTCTGTTGGACATTCTCAATTTTGAAGTTTAGGGTTGTTAAAATTGTTCTGTGGTCACTGATTTAACCTCTCAGGTTTTTCCATTGTGTTGTGGGTGCGATGTTGAAATTTATCGCTGTGATGTCTATTGCGGATTCTGTGCCTGTGGACTTGGATATATAGGTGTTCTCTCCGTTATTTAATGGTGTAAGGTCGAGGTCGGTTAGCATATCCTCAACCTGCTGACCTTTGTTATCCTGGACAGGTGATCCCCAAGTTGAACTTTTGGCGTTAAAATCGTCGAGTATGATTTGATATCCGAAGACGCTTCACTTAATGCCTCTATTGTGTGTACCCATACAAAATTCAAAGATTTCACGAGCTGAAAGTTGGCGATTTTGAGATGCGTCAAGAATTCGCTGCATGGGTTTTCCGGCAAATTGATATTGATGAAAACTGGCTTTCGAATGTTCTGTGGACAGATGATGCTCACTTTTATATAAAGGGGGAATTTAACATTCAAAACAGCCGCATTTGGGTAACATAAAACCCTAGGAATTTTACAGAAATGCCACTTTATCAGCCCAGAGTTACAGTTTTGTGTGGGTTCACATCTTCTTTTATTATTGGGCCATTTTCCTTTGAAAAAATCAAAGGAAGAACTTTTAAGCCCGTTTTTGTAACTGGGGAACGTTAATTTCAACTTTTAGGAGAAAAGGGTTTAGCATATCGCAGGGCAGACAAGTACTAAACGAAATAACATTCATGAAAGATGGAGGACCTCCTCATATCTCCCGAGGTGCCAAACAATTGCTGAAGGATACGTTCGGTGAAAATCGTGTGATAAGTCGCCACTTTATATACCAGTCGCCTCCAAGATCACCAGACTTGACACCTTGCGATTTTTGGTTATGGGGGTACATTAAATCGTGTGTTTATCGATGCCGGCCTACCACATTGGCCATGTTGAAGGCTTCTATCAGATGGCACGTTTTATAAATTTCAAATATTTAATTGTGACCATTCTGTCATCTATCGTCTGCAGGCAGTGTTTGAAAATGAAGGGCGCCACATTGAGCAAGGATTGTGAACTAATACAAGAGAGAAGGCGTTACCTCATGTGTTATATTTTGCAGCTCTTTGTTTTGGGTTATGGGAATAATAAATGCTGTCCTCACATCTTGACTCTTTTTTTTTTCTGTGAACAGTAATTTTTTTGTTAATCATTTGCCCACATCTTATATTATGTCGTGCAGGCCAAAGTGTTATAACTTCTTGAATAACACTGGTATACACAATTTTAACCCTTATGTTTAGTTTATAGCTTTTCGCCCATTAGAAAAAATAGCATAAGGAATATTCTCTCTATCCCCCCCAACTTTAGAAATTTTGCGCAGAAAAATAATACAAAATGATTTTGCTACCACGTTTTTCAACGCAAAAGGTCGATTTAAAAATGATTTTTTTTTAGGAGATGCATTTTCAAAATTATGTACAGTATAATAAACAATGATAACATTTGACAAACCCATAGGCTATTTGGAATTAAGTACGACAAATATATTTTGTCACTCCCCTCTATATTTCATCTTTGTATCATGACAAATATCCAGTTAAATAGTCAAGTGTCGCCAATTAGTCAAGAAACTATACATTCCTTATAGCACGAAATCCTATTAGTAGTGCCATCATAATTTTTGGTACTATATTAACATTTCAAAAATCGTGTATTGATATCAGTAGTTATTTTCAAACATTCATTCTATTTCACAAAACTCTATCTAGAATATAAATATTTTTTGCTACATGTTTTAATTTGCATATACCTATTTTACATATCTCAGATTGTATTTAAAAATCGTTAACCATTTCTTCTAACTTTTGGCGTAATGGTGTTTTATTAATTTATCATTTGATATTATTTGGGTTCTTTCCTGGTATTCAAAAAGGAAAAATACGTGTCGTTCAGTTATATTTTTCAATTTATCAAACAATTTGGCCGCTTAATAGCTGATTCTGGTAGAGCGCCATCTAGCGAATAAAGTTGTAACTAAAATCAATTTCGAAATTTTCATTATTTGCCATAAAAAATCCCATTGCATCCTGAACACAATGGTGTTTACCGCATTGCTCTAGCGCAAATATTCGCGGAGTTATTAATTTTTAAAGTTGTGCGGGACTTTTGGATCACCCTGTATTATGTACAGATTGTTACATGAGTAATAGTAACCTAGAAATTATTCGAAAAAGAAAGAAAAAAATAATATTAAGGTAAAGGGTTCATCTTGATATTGTATACAGAAGTACATGTATATGCCCGTTGAAGAGCAGAAATTTTGCTCGAAAGCTTGCGAAAATCAAAATTAAAAGAAAACATTTACCTTAATATTACAGATTATTATTTTTAAATATATATATTTTTTATATTTTGTTACTCTGGAAAATTCTCACATTGTTTGTCATGTATCTTATAAATGTTGATTTGTTCTTTTGCCTTAAATAAATTTCTATGTCATTCTGAAGTTTGTCTTTCCTAATTTTATACGTTGGTGGTGATGTCTTGTCCACTCCATGGAAAACGGGGTGTCATTGCCCCGTTAGTCAGCCAAATTTCAGAGTTCCCTGTAGGCCTTCACGGTTACAGTAGCGGCTCGGGGCTCATGAAGTCCCCACTGTACTACAGGGCAGTCCCTTACTTGTGCTGCTTCCTTCGCCCGCCACGTAGAATTTTCTACGTTACAATATATACATATTAATTGAATGGCATATTTTGGATCAAAAATAAAACAAACATTTTATTTAATACAAATGCTAATATTTCAATAGGCTATACGCCTAACTTCGTCAGGGCGTTTCTTGTTTTTGAACCCTGATGAAGTTAGGCGTACAGCCTATTGAAATATTGGCATTTGTATTAAATAAAATGTTTGTTTTATTTTTGATCCAAAATATGCCATTTAATCAATAATTTCATATGGATTGCTCAATATTCAAGAATATATATATATATATATAATTTCCCTAACCTTGTTATACCTAGAATAATAATATTGGGATTATTTTATTCGTTATGCATAAAAGTTCGTTATTTACCCTGTAATTTCCATTCAGGTGTAAATGTACATCAGTAAATAAACAAGAGGTTAGATTTTCTACTCTATGTGTAGCTAAAACAGCCGAGTGTTAAACGTTAGTATTTCTAATCGAATGGTAAATAATAATAAAATTATTTAATTGGTTATATAGAAATGTTCGTTATATATCCTGTACTTTCTATCGAGGTGTTATTGTACATTAGAAAATAAACAAGAGAATAGATTAGCTAGTCTATGTGTATTTGAAACAGCCAAGTGTTAAACGTTCGTATTTCTAATTGATGTTCGTATAATGATATGTGAGATAATGATACATTTATTTAATTGGTAATATGGAAAAATCTTTATTTTCCCTATACATTCTATCGAGGTGTCAATGTACATTAGAAAATAAACAAGAAGTTAGATTAGCTAGTCTATGTGTAGTTAAAACGGCCAAGTGTTAAACGTTAGTATTTCTAATCGAATGGTGGATAATAATACAATTATTTAATTGGTAAAATGGAAAAATACTTCATTTTCCCTATACTTCATACCGAGGTGTCAATGTACATTAGTAAAGAAACAAGAGTTTATATTAGCCAGTCTATGTGTAGTTAACACGGCCAAAAGTTAAAAGTTAGAATTTCTAATCGATAATCGTATAATGATACGATGATAATGATACAATTATTTAATTGGTAATATGGAAATGTTCTTTATTTTCCCTAAACTTTATATCGAGGTGTCAATGTACATTAGTAAAGAAACAAGAGGTTAGATTAGCTAGTCTATATGTAGTTGAGGCAGCAACTGTTGAACGGTGCCGTGATTGAAGGATTCCATTGATGTGAAGGAAGGCATCTTCTTGCCTCAAAGATCAATCCTACCCCGAGGGTCCCCCCTGAGAAATGGATAAACTGGAATTGAAGCAATTCTTCTCTTTTTTGATCTTTTATTTAGAATTTCTATAGAAGACGGCTATAAAACGCTTCTCCTATTAAACTCTACATAACTCCTAACAACACTAGTTCAGTATGTGTTGTATTTACGAGCTACATATAATTTATTCCAATCTTATAATATTTATTTTAAACGTTGCTGTGAGACATACTTTAGTTATTTTTGAGAAAAAAAAAACTATATTGCTAATTTAAAAAGAAAAAAGCACCTCCTGATCGTTCAACTAAAAATTTGTAATGATCTATAATGAAAAATGTGTAAAATGTGTAAAAATGTGAAAAATGTGTAAAAATTTGTAATGATCTATAATAAAAAAATCTATAATGATCCATTGTCTATACTGAATCAAGTGTCAGAATCATCAAGTTCGTTTTAACGAGGTTTTGCTGCTTTTAAGTATTATTTGTGAATTATTCTGTAGAAAGGTATGATGTTAGTAAAGCTATAGAAACGAAACATTGTAATACCCTCTTAAAAACTTATACATTCTATCAGTCGCCATCTTTCGGTATAAATATCAACTAAACGTTGAATTTTGAATATTATCAGGATTATCAGAATACCATTATTTAAATAATCAACGATTAGTTAATATTTAATACGACAGATGGCGACAGATAGAATGTATAAGGTTTTAAGAGGATATTTCAATGTGTCGTTTTGATAGCTTTTCTTACATCATGCCTTTCTACAGAATAGTATTCATAAATAAAACTTAATTATTGTGAATAATTTCACGCGCAATTATTCAGACGGATATAGCGTGTCTTATTTGCAACTGGTAATAAATAATAATACTTAAAATAAGCAAAACCTCGTTAAAACGAACTTGATGAGTCTTATACTTGATTCAGTATAGACAAAGGATAATTATAGATATTGTTTGATATATTATTATCTAAAGTTAGGGTTTATTACTTCGTTATTGTTGTATATATATTAATTAATTGTTACCACAGAGTGTGTGTAAGCTCACAGGTAAATAGGCGCTAACCGAAACCGAAAAAAAAATACTTAAAAGCAGAAAAACCTCGTTAAAACGAACTTGATAAGTCTTACACTTGATTCTGTACAGACAAAGGATCATTATAGATATTATTCCATATATCATTATCTAAAGTTAGGGTTTATTTATTTGTTATGAAAGAAGTTTAATATATATATTAAAATCGTTTAAACGAGGATATTGTGTATTTGAAATATCATGAAAGAGTTACTAGATATTTGTTCTTTAATTATTTATATTTCAAGTTCACAAGCGAGTGCAAGTAAACAAACGGGTCTCTGGCACATTTGTAAGTGCAAAGTCGAACTGCTTTTCACATGTGTAGACATGTGGTGCGCTTACAATAAAAGCTGTCGCTAACTACCCATCATGATTATCATGGCCTGTACCACGTCTACTAGGGATAAGCAATATATATATATATATATGTCATAATTTGTATAGTTAATGCCAAAAGATATAATTTATTTCCGTCGAACTAAGTATGTAAATATGTTACCATTGTGTTAAAATGTAAATATGTAAATTCATCCATGTATAAAAGCTGGACAAAAAATAAAGGTGGCAGACATCGCGGGTGCGCTGTTCCCTAGGCATAACGACTGCGCCTCGTCATTTAGCTACGACATATATATATATATATATATATATATATATATATTTCAAGTAATTGGATGTGTTTCCTATTGATGGAAACATCTGAGGTATACAAAAGTAGGACTTAGTCTGTTAACATTTAGCTGGGCTTAGTTGGACATCTTTCATGTCTAGGGGATACCATGAGTACAATTCTTAAGACATAGTATCCTGTCCAGGGTCACCTGCTCGCAACATTCAAGAGAGTTAACATAAAGAAATGTTCTCTATATATATCAACAGATTGTCTAAACCAAGTTTAACATAAGTTTCTTCTAGTAATTTGAATATCGTTGCTCAAGATTGTTATGTATAAATGTTGAATCCTATTTTAGAATGTTATGAAAGCCTGAAGGTTTTAGCAACAATCTTGAGTTGCTATATATTTGTAGCGACTACACTTTGCTAAGCGAGCGTGAACTGGGACAAAGCTCCACTATACACAGGGGCAGTGGAAGGCCTCGGCAACCGCGAGCGTCAACCTGAATACGCATGCGCGCAGGACGTCATCAGAGACTCTGGCCACTCACGCGGTAAACAAGGCTAACTCCAACGGCCGTTACTTCAACCGTTATTTCTTTTCTCTTTATATATTTCTGGCTTTAAATAAATTAATTTTAATTATAATTTTATCAGCGGCCTTTCCACAAGCCACGCCAACACATCACGCAACAACCATTATACATATTTGTTCTTTAAAAATTTTGCTGAAACCTTCAGGCTTTCATAACTTTCTAAAATAGGATTCAACATTTATACATAACAATATTGAACAGCGATATTTAAATACATAGATAAAACTTATGTTAAACCTGATTTAAACGATCTGTTGATATATATAGAGAATAATTCTTTATGTTAACTCTCTTGAGCGTTGCGGGAAGGTGACCCTGGATAGGACAGTATGTCTTGAGTCTTGTAGTCCTAGCACCCTAGACATGAAGACCGTCCTACTAAGTCCTGATATATGTTAATAGGCAAAGTCCTACCTTTGTATACCTCAGATGTTTCCATTAACAGAAAACACATCCAATTACTCTGTAGGAATTCTACTCTTCAAAGCTAGGGGAAAGTGGACTTCTAGACATGGTCTAAGGAAATAAACACAACCACCACAACATTCCCTCATAACCGACTTTAAATGACCATCCAATATAATGTAATAATAAATTCACTTATATAAAATGAGGAAAAACAAATATTAGGGTGATATGCGAATTTATTTCTATCATTCAAACGATTAACAACTTATTTACATGAAAGAAAAAGAGCATTGTTAGAAAGATGCTGATAAATATAATATTCTAAAAATAATATGTTAATTAACTTCAAAATATTCTGGTACAACGTAGTAAAATATAGCTATAGTGAACAAAAGGTTCATCTCAATTGAGGTTACCCATAGTTGAATAAGACTGTAAATAAAATGAATAAATTTTGGTTCTCGAATAGCAAAAATATATATATTTAAAGTTTTTTAATATTTTAACCACAATCCAATAAATGCTACTTAAATAATATAGAAAATAAATACGAAAGTTATTCCGGATTTATTTTATAAAGGATGCATTGTAGATATAGGAAATATATTGATGGAGTCTGAAAAGGTAACAAAGAAGCCAAGTTTAAGGCGTCCAAAATCTTTTCTTCTCCTTCAGTCAAAAGTTGTGTATTCAAAGTCGAGATGCTATCTGGATACATTGAAATCTGAAGAAAGATAATATGCCTTTCACCTTTCTTATCTATAACTGTTCAATAACTTCATCACTTTTGCTTAGATTTCCTTTCAGAATTTCCTATTGATTTGGTTACGAAGGCCTCTTTAAATTTGAAACTATGTTCATATCAAATTTTGACATATCTTCGTATTTTTTATATAATATCTTATTTTTTATTTAATCTATAGCATATTTGAAGCGTGACAACTTTTAGAAAATAAAATAA
The DNA here is from genome assembly GCA_030710605.1 of Cordylochernes scorpioides. Classification (NCBI taxonomy): domain Eukaryota; kingdom Metazoa; phylum Arthropoda; class Arachnida; order Pseudoscorpiones; family Chernetidae; genus Cordylochernes; species Cordylochernes scorpioides. Next base: position 56,650,887 of record CP092885.1, on the reverse strand, counting down.
ATCTGTAATTTTTTGCAATGTGTTTCTTTTCATCTATGCAAACCATACTGCATTGATAAAGGTTATTGAATGAGAGGCCTTGCCTCATCAGATGTAGACCCTCTCAGCAGTTTACCAAATCAATCTCCAAACCACTCTACTAATGTTTTGGATTGAGTTTCTTATGTATCTTTCATTTACTGAGGAAGTCAGCTTAGGGGTGTTTAGGGAACCTATGGACATAAGCTCATAGGTCTGTAGAGGTACATATAATTTAACGTAAATTTGTAAATTGAGATAGAAAGAAACAAATTGACAACATTTAAATGTTACACAGTTTATATATTTATATCGAATGATGGCAATTAAATTTATAAAAATAAATAAAATATTTCTGCATCTATAACTGCAATGATACACATTTTGGAAGGGTCTGGAAATCGTTTTAGAAATATTTTAAATTAGGCATAATTTCACATATATAGCCAAATAATTTAAATAATAAATGTTATGGAAATTAGAAACTATTTTAGACCCGTATATAAGATTCTTTTTGAAATTGAACAATTTCAAAACAGATGGAGCGCTAGTGCATCGTAATAAATGTTATAACTCAGAAAAAAACATAAAAAAAATAGTTAAGAGCTCTATATAGCAATTCAACCACCAAGATAGAAAGGTGAAAAGGACCGTGATTGGATCCTGAGAAATGCTCTACATTAAGGTGGAAGCTGATTGGTCAGTTAATGGAGGGTATTATGTTAATGAGTGTTCTCCGTCATAGCGCCGTTACTGATGACAAACTGGTATTCATCAATACCTCGACTAGTTTATTTAACTAACTCTTAATTATAAAGTCTTATATATATATTTGCATATAAACGTTGTATTATATATATATATTAAGAAAAAGGCATTTTTTCACATATATATATATTAATAGTACTTTTTTATTTTTGGAAAAAAGAGGAAAAGTAAAATATTAAGAACTACAGATTTTGAATTAATTTTGAGTCAGAACAGCAAGCTAATTCTGTATCAAATAGTATCGTTTTGAGAATTTAAGATTTATTAAATTTTATATTTAGTTTAAACATGTGAGGTTTGTTTTTTTAATTCTTTGTAATAAATAATTTTACCCAGACCATGACGTTTAACCACCGAAGCTTTGCTGGAGTTACTTTTTTCATACTACTATATTCTGACTAATTATTTATTACAAAAAAATAATTTTAAAAACCTCACATGTTTAAACTAAATAACAAATTTTATAAATCTTGAAATTCTCATAACGATACTATATATATATATATATTGTTTTGAAAATAGAGAAATCCATATTTAATTCCTCAGATAATAAAAAACATATATTGGATTTAATAAAATATTTATTTTGCCAATATTGCGGCGCTGAGTTTGTGTATACAAAGATGTAATGCCTCGATAAAGGTTGGAATTCAGCCAGCCGAAATATTGGCAAAATGATTTTTTTTTAAATCCAATATATGCCTTTTTATTATCTAATATGAATAAAAATATTATTAAATATATATTGATATGATATATTTTCTGAAAAATGATGATTTGAAGGTGCAGTCGTATTAAAAAAAAAGATTTCAACAAATATTTGATAAAATTCAATTTGAAAAATTATAATAAACATTTTTTAAAAAAATAGAGGATGTTTATTTTATCATATAAAATTAAACATATATGAATATTTTTTGATAAAGATTTATTTTATTTATTTTTCAAATAATTAAATTTATAAATCTAATTACAAAACCATCAAAAAAGAATATAGAACATAAATATTTAAGAGCTGTTTTATATGGAATATTTTAAATTCAATTACCGGAAAATTGTATACAAAAATAAGTATATATATATATAAATAAAATAACTATTATAAGAATTATATTTACATTAAATATAATTGATATAACCTGAATTTTTAATATGATACGTTAAATATTTTATGATGAAAGTGGAAAGATACAAAATATCAATTTTCGAATGCATAAATTATATACGAAAATCAATTATGTATGTATTTATCGAATAATGCAATATATTAATTGATCCCCATAAGCTGGGGAATATATTAAGGAATTATATAGTATTACACTATTTGCATAAGGATAGTTAGAAATATAATAATAGTTACATATTTACATATGTATTTAAATACACATGCTTCCTTTATGTTGTCATTCAGTATAGTCTGAAAACATTGGAGTCTTAAGGATAATTGAATTACACGTATATGCTTATTTGATTATGATATTCCAGTAAAATATCTGTTTATGAAATTGTTTGAATTGTGTTGTGATTTAAATAAGCATACATATTGGAATATTTATTATTTAGTAATATTCAATATATGAACCATTCATGAAATACCTTTTTGTAGAAAATGAATATAATTGAGTTTTTCCTTCCTATTCCTTCAATGCCTTCCTCTACTGAGGATGGGATGCATGGTCTCTTCGTATCTCCCTCCCTCAGTGCCTTCCTTTACTGAGGGAGGGCCACATGGTTCCTCCATATCTCCCTACTTCAATGTCTTCCTCTACTGAGAGTGGGCTACATGGTCTCTCCATATCTCCCTCCTTCAGTGCTTTTCTCTACAGAGGGTGGGCCACATGGTCTCTTCATATCTCCCTCCCTCAGTGCTTTTCTCTACTGAGGGTGGACCACATGGTCTCTCCATGTGAGAGACCCTCCTGAATGACATTTCTTTCTTGATTTATTGAAGAAAATAGATTGGGCAAATATCACGGAACAAGTTAAATCAACGTTTAGTTGATTCTTTTCTACTATCTGGTACATGGTCATATGAAATTCTCATGTGAGTGGTCAGGATAGGCCTATTTTTATATACAATACGTGTATATGTCATATTGCAAATAATCCTGTCCACTTAAACGGCTCTACTATTGTAAACCCGAATAAACTGACCTGTGAATAACTGGCAGTCGTAAGGCGAAATGTTGAGGTTTTTTCCCCGCACGTGGTCAAAACGAAGCAGAGGCAGGGCTAGACGTTAGCACCAAGCGGATCGGAGACAGGCCACGGTACAGAGGTGGAGGCCATGACACAAACCTGGATGCCTAACACCGAGACAAGGATAGAGAGCCAGAAGCGGCCTGAGTAGATGAGTGTACTGTATCCCACTCCGAGCTAAAACAGTTGTGTTGACCCCGGGCAGGGTCCCCTATAAAAAGCCCCGGAAAAGGGCCCCGTCCTGGGAGTCGACTATGTCCTTTAATTCTGCCTCGTATCTGTCCCCAGACCCACTGTTTAGCTGGTTTTATTTTGACATCATCATTTTGAGTTTAATACAAATAAGAATGAAACAGGTTATATTAATAAAGATATAGCATATCATACAAAATATCGGGGGTGATAACATATAGGAGCAGCGTACATTTAATAGGAGGATTTGATCTTAAATTAGAAGATATGTGAATTATTCTAACAGTGTTATTATATTACAATTTAAAATATACGACATATATCACAAAATATAACAATTATAATAAGGTTATATCACATATAAAACCAAATTGAAATTCATTAAATATGCTTCATATTATGATGAGTGAAGATTTATAAAGTTTTAATAAGATTCATAAGAGTTTTAAACTTTCACTCTCTCTCTCTAAAACTAGAAATAATTTGCATATATATTTAAAAACTATTTACATAAATTAGATTAAACATTTACACGCAAATATCCATATAGAATATATAAAATAGGATAAATAAAAATAATGATGAGTTAATATTATATATTAGATAATAAAAAGGCATATATTGGATTGAATAAAATATCTTATTGCCAATATTTCGGTTGGCTGAACGCCAACCTTTATCAAGGCATTACACTATTTGTATACACAAACTCAGCGCCGCATAGTGTTATAATATCACAGTTGTAATAATTTAAAATACAAAGTAGGTGGAGGGAATTTGTGCTTGAAAAATTACAATCAGAATAAGTTAAATATCTTAAGATATTAAAGGAAAAAATGAGGTCTATCTTCTATTTTAAAATATATTATGTATATATATATCTAAAAAGCTTCTCTCCCATCAAATTAAGCGTCTAAACTAGACGTCATATATATATTTTATATTTAATTAAGATTTTTGCTGTTAATATAACATATGTATATATATATATATATATTAAAAATAAAAAAGACATCTCCTGACCACGAGCACATATGCTTTTTAGATGGCAGAGCGCCATCTAGTGGAGCAATAATAAACTAAACGTTTATTTAGCTTGCTCCGTGATATTTAGTTTATTATTGCTCCACTAGATGGCGCTCTGCCATCTAAAAAACACATGTGCTCGTGGTCAGGAGATGCCTTTTTTATTTTTAATATCAACACCTGACCCACTTATCTTTTATTTTTTCTATTGTTTTTTCATATATATATAGATCTTTATAAAACTATATAAAGCAATAGCCATATCTATTAAACAGGTTTATAAATTGAACATGCAAATATATTACGCAATATGTTAATATTGTATCATAAAATTAGTGCAGTTGAATATAATAATTCACTAAAGATACAATTATAGAACGATACCTTTCGCCTATTGACTATGAAAAAAAGAGAGATATAAAGTTTCTATATATTTTTATTTTGTTTAAGAATATTCGCTATATTTGACTGCATTTGTTTGAAATTGTTAAATAAATTGATTTCAAATTTGTTCTTATCAACTAAATATATTAATAAAAAGACGATAGAAATATATCTAAAAAAATATTATCGGCACCTGATACGGCTGATCGCGGTACATATAAATATTTGGAAAGATAAATGGTTGTGATACACAAGACCACACGTGATATTATCCCTCTAAATCCCTATCCATCATTTTTAGAACCCAATTTCAATAAAGACAACATCGAACAGTGCAAATTGTAAAATAAATCTTAAAATGCCAGCACTTTGCATATATTGCTGGTCATATACTTTGTTTTCTGCCTTATAATGTGCAAATTTAGCTGACACAAACTTTTGGTGGCTATTGGGGAACATTTCGTTTGGTAGTTTATTGTCTTTATTTTCTTTTGGCGTTTATATTAAAATATATCAATATTTATTTACCATTTTTTTCTTTTTTTTTATTTAAAATAATATTTTTTATTTTTATTCAAAGTTATTTTCAGCATCGATTTTTTTCTATTTATTATATTTATTTCAATATTATAAATGCATAAAAAATATTATTAAATAGTCGTATATGCAAATTTTTACTTGTATATTTACTGAGAAATATTATTCTATATTATTATACTATTTGCCGTAAAATATTGCCTTATATAATATTAAATAAGTGAATTTAAATTTTATTATTTTGTAATCTTTTTAAATTTCTGTTTTATTAGCAATTATTATTTTTAATATAAATAACCTTAAATATAAGTAATGAGTACTTATCAGTTAATGTTAATTTCCTAAAATTTTTATAACAATCAATTATATGATAAATATGAATAAAAATCAGAAAACGGCTTCCAAAAATGGGTTTCTTGCTTTATTGTTTATATATTAAACTCAAGCTTTCGAGTATCACAAATCCTTCAACAGAAATATATGATAAAAAATAAATTATCAATCTTTTAATATAATATGCAATATAAGTACATCTATCCCCCGATTTACACGGTAGATACGTTCCTGAGAAAAACGTGTAAATCGAAAAAAAAAAAAATCAGAAATACAGACACAGTGTGCGTGTGCAGCAAGTCAGCACATAAGCTCGAGATTCCTCGTGAGATGTGTACACAGCGCATGTGTTCAATCACAGTAGCATTTAGTATAGTGCGATAAAAAAACTCATTTGGAAAACCGTGTAAAAGCGAAAACGTGTAAAACAAGAACCGTGTAAATCGGGGGATAGGTGTATATGTATTTATATGCAACAAAATGGCACTTATATTTTTTATTGGGCATCAAAACGATGCACTGTGCATCACATCAGTCAAACCTTACTTATAATGATAAAGAATAAGCCACACATAACACACCATTTTTGGTATATTCAGTCAAAAGGCAATCCTGTAAATTTATAATAACTATTAAGTATCGAAAATACTCTTCAAAAGGTATTAATATTTCATAAACGAATTATTGATCAATATTTTTCAAATATACGTAATAAATAGCAAAAATAAATAATAATAGAGCAACATACAGCTTAGAAATTTTCATTTATAAAATTCCATTACAAATATATCACACACAATATATATATATTGAAATATATTATAAAAATGTTATAACATATAATCTATAAGATACATAAATCTTACATACATAGGTGTAACAATATTTCAATTGAAAATACCCTATATATAACAGGTTTCTTGTTAAAATATTTTATTTTGGGGGTAGAAAGAAAATTCAGTCTATCAATCATTTTGCCCGAAAAGTAAAAACGAAATCTTTGAACGTTTTCGTAACATTGAGTAAATGTATTTTGTTTTGAGGAGGGGTTTATAAATTTCAACTCTCTTCGATTACTAAAAAAATGTATTTATTGTAAAAATAATTGACTTTCTTCCTTTAATTATACATCTTTCACTTATATGAATTAATTAACAGTTTTTTATATCAAATTATATCAAATTTGTCATATATTATTTTTGTTTTGATAATAATAATTGTATGGAATAGAAGAATTGAAGCAATAATGCTTCTTTAAAGCATAAAAAAATCTATTCAAGTCCATGTTTTTTTCCACATCTTTAACACCGATGTTTAGCAAACTTAAGTTGTAATACTGTAATGTACATCTTAAATATATATAATACAAAATAATAATACTTTCTTAAGCTTTTTTCCCCAAGAAATCCCAAAATACTTTCGTCCAAATTTTTATAATACTCAATTTGCTACAAACCACGGAAATTTCAAAAGTTTTTTTTTTAATAGAATAAAGGCAGTGGAGGATTCAAGTTGCTTTTGTGGTATTGAGGAACAAACATCAAGACATCTACTGATCGATTGCCCAGAAATTCAAGATTATAGAATGAAGAATGAACTAGTTGTTTGTGAAATTAACGATTTGATTTCCGATAAAAAATCATATTTAAAGATCAATTCATTTTGTAAATACATTCTATGCCAGCACTTTGCATATATTGCTGGTCATATACTTTGTTTTCTGCCTTATAATGTGCAAATTTAGCTGACACAGACTTTTGGTGGCTATTGGGGAACATTTCGTTTGGTAGTTTATTGTCTTTATTTTCTTTTGGCGTTTTTATTAAAATATATCAATATTTATTTATCATTTCTAAACTTTCTACAAAATCTGGATCTCTAATGTTTTCATGCGTTGAATAATGTAAATAACTTATGTAAATAAACTTTTCTCCTTGTTTGGCGCAAGTTATCCTTGCGGGATATAGCGCTTTGGAAATAAAATAAAATAAAAAAGATAGAGGCTGCCTGGCCGGCATTCATAGTTTGTATGATTAAAGATACGATGTACTAGAGCGCCATCTGTTATCAAATTATAAAACTATTTTAGAGGCGTAATATTCTTTTTCGCAGTAAGGACAGTAGAAATTGTTTTATTTTAAAAAGAATATTACGCCTCTAAAATAGTTTTATAATTTGATAATTAAAGATACTTCGGCCAGTTAATCCTTTTAGTATCTCGACTTTAACGCCTTGCAAAATCTTTTAATTTTTGTTTGTTCCTAACGAGGTCAAAGGATTTTTGAGTTAAGAAAAAGATATACTGGCCTAAATATCCTTAATATTAATAACTGTAATATATGGTTATAGTATATATAATAATATACGTAGATAAATAGATAATTTGTAATAGTTAGTTTATAGCGATACCTCGATAAAAACAACGATAGAATTTAGTGATTATTCATTTATGACAAACTCGAATATTTATAATTAGAGAATAACATGATAATAAAGTACACCATATTACTATAGTAAACAAAAGGTGAGGTCCAATTGCGACTGTATATTCTAATTGTAATTTAATAGTTAAATATTTCTTCTTAAATGTTTTTGGAATACATATCATATACTTTTCAAATTTTATAAAAATTTAAGGAATTGGATTGGCTTTGATGTCGACTGTCATATATATATATTAATATAAAAAAATTCAAATCCTGAACACGTTCACATGAACTTGGTAACCAAATATCTGGGAACAGGTTAGATCAATGTTTAGTTGATTTCTGTTCCACTAGATGGCGCTCTTCAATCTGAAAGTTCATGTCAACGTGTTCAGAATATGTCTTTTTTTGATATTAATAGCAAACTCCTGATATTTTTTTTATTTTCACATATATATTAATATATATTTTTTGAAGTAAATAGAGCTAATTTTGTTCACACTTGGTTATCTCGTGTGTCTTTAATAAAGGTCACTGTAATATATTTCAAAGTTATTGTCTGAAACGCGATATACATGTTAAAGGTACAACTTCCTTAAGTTTTGTCAATGACAGAGTGTAAATAAATATATAATTTTCATATTTTTTACAGAGTTATAAATTTTTGAAAATAGAGCAATCCATAAATAAATCTTTAATTAAAAAGGCATATATTGGATCAAAATATCATTTATTTTACCAATATTTCAGTTGGCTGAACGCCAACCTTTATCAAGGTATTATAACATATTAATGTTTGTCAACAACAAATGTGTCGCTGAGTTTGTTTTTAACACACAATAATATGTTATATTACCTTGATAAAGGTTCCATTTTCCTTATATTTAATTAACACAAAGCAATAACGCGCCATCTATACATATATTTTTCATCGCAGTAAGGACAGTAGAAGTTCGTTTTATGTATAAAAGAAACATTCACGCTTTTAAATCCTTTTATTTTATACTTATATTTAATATCAGAATAATGAAAAATATTTAAATATAATACATAATATATATATATATATATATATATATATATATATATATATATATATATATATATATATATATATATATATTATGGCTACACGCTACACGGCTACACCCCTCAAGATGGCGGCTATTGTTTACAAACTTCCCGCCTATCGCACCCGCCATCTATCGGAGCTTAGGTACATAACACTTGCCAAGCTGACAGCGCGCGCCACCTATCAGGGCTTAGGTACATAACATTCGCCAAGCTGCCGATGTATTATTTAGTTAGACTCTATATACATTTTTCGTTATAACAATATGGCGCTCTGCCATCTAAAAAGCACATGTGCTCGTGGTCAGGAGATGCCTTTTTTTATTTTTAATATATATATATGTCGTATTAAGGTATATCTTTGAATAATTATAAATTTAAAACTCTAAATTTGTATATAAGAAATAATAGACGCGACAAAAAGAAACGCAGCCATTTTCTCTTTGTTTATTATCCAACCTCCTTTTTTCTCCCTCTTACCCCTCGGGTCGTTGGTCAAAAAATTATATACAAGCATTGGCTATTTACTCTTTGATTATGGATATTAAAATATATGGATATGGATATTAAAATATATGGATATGGATATTAAAATATATGGATATAAAAAATAAAAAAATGTGTTGACTATTTACAAGTAGTGTGGGAATTATATTGCAGTGAACCTGCGTGGGGGTGCGCAAGATGAAATTCGTAGCTGCACAGTCTAGATAAAATTTTTAATTTTCTCTGAATTGAAAATATCCTAACGAGGTTATGATATACTATTGATATTTTAAACTGTTATTTATTACATCTTTATTATCTAATAAGTCGATATGATTCGAACAGTGCGGGGTTAAAAAGCTAAGACTACGGATGGTAGATCTCTCGGCCACGACTGCTCACTTTGAATATGTTCATATCTTTCTTCATCCTACGATCCCTATTCCTGGCTTCTCCAGCTTTAAATATACTTAAACCATGTTCAGCCTTCTTCAACGGGGCCATATGTCATAATATATGCTCTTCCAGGAATAATAAAGTAAGCCTACAGTCGATCCAGAGAGAGACGGGAGGGTGTCACGTTAGACAGCAGGACATTCCAAAGGGGCTCCTGGGGGCCGTCACTTGGCACCTCGGGACTTTGGACAGTTGGTGATTGTGTTCAACGCGAGCGTCCCCCCGGCGACAGCCGGGTCCGCCATCTTGATAACGTTGTCTGTGTACTTTTTCCTATGATATACTCGCACATTGAGTTTACGACTCACTCAATGGAAGTACATAGGTCAAAGCACTACAACCAAAATTTACTTCTTTTTTAAAAAGGATGATCTCTAATTCGAACTAACATTTGAAGTGCACATCTTAGGATAGGTTTTACCGAACATCGATTTTCGAAACTAACCGATGGGGTTATACCATATCTTAGAGGATGATGTGTTTAAAAACCCCAAAATTTTCTTTTTTCTTTTAACCCTCGATAGTTTATCTTATAAAAACGCTTATACTAATCCTATAGTTGTTCTATCGTATTGCTATACGTAATTTAACTTATTACTATTGTCCTAAATATATCTGTAGGCCTTTACATCTTTTCTGTCCTACACCAGACAAAACGAACGGAGGTATGCGGGGTTGTTATACCCGACTAACGATAAGCGCTAGCCTCTGCATATTGTAAGGTGGCTAAAGATATTTATAGCTATTTAAACCCACACACGCATTAAGTGTTTTTATGTTCACATTTTAAAGTAATATATTCAAATCTTCAAGGTCATATATCATTTGAGTTTATAGCTTGATTAAAATTATCATATCGCCTCATATAGTCCAACATTACATTTATATACAAATTTATATATTCCACTATTCTAACGGTACATTTTATCAAGAACATTTTATAAGAAATATGTAGGTTTGTTTGTATGGGTAGAGGCAAGATATAAAACAATAAAGGAAGAAGGTATATACAAGATGCAAAATGAGTATAAAGAATCCAAAATATTATTGTGGTAATTAAAAACAATGGAAATTTTTTAATTCTAAATATAACAGTTTTATACAAAAATGTACACAGAGTGATAACATTATTTATTAACGAGTCTTTATTTAAATAATGTGAAAATTCTTTGGTCGCCAAGGTTGTTGGTATAAAGACATCAGCATTTGGATTAAGTTTACTGTGTAATTTTTCTTTGGTAGCACCCAAATTACTTTCCACCATATTATCGAATGGATTGATTTTAGGGTCTAAGACCAATGTACTGGATTTAGTGGGCTTTACTATTGATGAAAAAGTTGGTTTGGATGTTATTGGAAAATCAGGCTTATAAAATTTTTCATCCGTGAAAATACTGTTGTCCAAATGGTTAAACGGTTGAAACCATTTCCTTGGCCTGGAGGAACCCGGATCACCCAAGATATCTGTAGTGAAGTGCCTATAAGGAAATAGAAAATAGTTTTGTCTAGGAGGAGAGTCGGGAAGGTCCGTAGGAGGTGTGATATGGGGAATATTTTCCACATATCTACGAAGTTTTTCTATATTTATAATTTCTGTCTGTAACTGCAAAGGTCTATTTGGTCTATTAATGCGCACTACCTGAGGTGATAGTATTTCCAAGATCTCATATGGGCCTGTATAGTTAGGTTCCAACTTTGGAGTATTCGGATGTCTATAAACTTTCACCAATACTAGATCCCCTGGTACAAAATCAATCTTTTTATGTTTTTGATCGTACATTAGTTTTTCGGCCTTATGCCTTGCTTGGGTCTTTTGTAATGCTATTCTTCTTGCTTCTGAGAGTTCGGGAAATGTCTGAACATGGTTGTTTAAATTGTTAGGGACTATCCCTTTTAATAAATAGATGGGAGAAAATCCCGTCACTGTATGTGGAGTTAGATTGTAGATTCTGGTGACCCTCTCTATCTGTTTGGTCCATGTCTGTTTGGGGTGTTCTAAATGGAGTATCTTTAGTTTCCCTGTTATGGTTGCATTCAATCTCTCGCTCAAACCATTTGACTGTGGGTGATTTGCTGTGGTATACAAGGGTTTTATACCTTGTGAGATTAAAAACCTTCTAAATTGAGCGGATGTAAATGCAGGAGCTCGGTCTGTCAGTAGGTTTTTAGGAATACCTTCCTGAAATACCCTTTTTAGGATTTGAATATAGGTCAGGGTAGAGGTAGATTTACTAGGAAAAGTCCAACAGTATCGACTCATGTGATCACATATTACATGTAAATAAGCTCGGTTACCACCATACTTAGTAAATCCGGCTACTGTGTCCATTGACATAAGTTCATAAGGTTCCTTCGCGAGTGGTAAGGTACCCATTTCTCCATATGATAGTCCTTTCGGAGGTTTTATTATTTGGCAAATTTTGCATTTACGGACATAGTTATTTATATCTTTGGTCATACCATCCCAATAATACTGACTAGTGATTAACCTAGTGAGTTGTGTGATTCCTGGATGGTTATACCATTCGTGTGCTTTCTGGAGTAACTTATTTCTTAGTGTATCAGGTACGACTACTCTGGGTACGCCCTTTTTAGTAATAATCGCAAGTCCATCAGTATTGATGAGTGATTGATATTTCTCAGGTACACGATGCTGGTGTTCCTCCAATTGCTGAGCCTCTAGAAATCCGCAAAATGGTTGTCTTGATAGCAAGTCTGCCTCGAGTTGTTTTTTACCTTTCAGATAGTGTATGTCAAAAGTGTATGGGCTGAGTCTCAAGGACCACCGAAATAACCTACCTGACGGATTTTTAATATTTTTCAAATAGACCAGAGCTTGGTGATCAGAATAAATGGTGAAATGTCTACCAAGCAGGTACACCCTGAAGTATTCGATAGACTCAATGATAGCTAAACACTCCAGCTCCGAGATGGAGTAGTTCTGTTCATACTTGCGTAGAGAGCGAGAGAAATATTGTACAGGATGTTCTTCTCCATTTTCATCCTTTTGCTTTAGAATTCCGGATATCCCTAATGTACTCGCGTCACAATATAAGAAGCAGGGTAAATCTTCTTTAAAGATATGTAAAACTGGTGATGCAGTTAGGCTGCTTTTCAAATCTTCAAATGCCTTCTGACATTCAAGAGTCCACTTAAAAGGAATATTCTTTTTAAGAAGTATATTTAAAGGCGATCTAAGCTGTGCATAATGGGGAATGAATTTATGATATACATTTACGACACCTAAAAATGACTGTAAAGTTTTAACATTAGTCGGAGGTTGGATGGTTCCTATTACCTGAGTGTTAGTTAGGTGAGGCTTATAAGTGCCCTGTGTGATTTCGTATCCTAGGAAGCTAATGGAGGTCTTACATAATTGACATTTGTTAAGGTTGAGGCGGATATTTTCTGCCCTGCATAGTTGGAAGAATAAACGAAGATGTTCTAAGTGTTCTTCAAAACTATCAGAAAAAATTATAAAATCATCATAGTAGTGTTCTAGAAATTGGAAGTTATATTTTCTAAGTATTTGTCCAATAGCTCTCTCGAAGATCTGTGGTGAGCTTCGTAGCCCGAAAGGTAATCTTTTAAACATGTACACTCCTGCGTGGGTGGTGAAGGCTAAATAAGGTCGAGAATCCGGATGGATAGGAACTGTCCAATAAGCGTTGCTCAAATCAAGGCTGGAAAAATACTTAGCTTTCGACAGTTTTTCTATCACTGATTCTATTAATGGTATAGGTTGGGGATCAACTGGAATGTGTTCATTTAATTTTCGAAAATCCACACACATTCTAAATGTTCCATTTTTCTTTTTTACTAGAGTAATGGGTGAAGCATATTCACCTATGGCCGGTTCTATTATATTATTTTTTAACATCTCATTGATTTGTATATCTATTTCTTTCCTATATGTAAATGGAATTCTATACGGCCGCAACCTGATTACTCTATCTGTATTTGGTTTAATCTGTACAGGTTGGATATGTAGGGTAGGAACTTTAAATGGGTCTGTAGGAAATATTTCAGCAAATTCTTTCAATAACCTAATTAACTTAAGGTCTAATAAGCTGTTTATCTTATGATACTTATCAATTAAATCACTGGTTAACTTATTTTCCCCTGGAATGCTTGATTGAGTGGAAAGTGTCTGTTGTAAATGATTAACATAGAGTGGATTACTTCCTGAAGGTGCACAGTGATTATCTAAGATTTGTGTATTAACAATATGAAGGTGTTGGTTTATATTATATTTCCTATCTGGATTTATCACATTGTATGCATCATTTACATAAGCCAAATCTGTTTCAAAATAAAAAAGAGTAGCAGGAATATTTGTGCCTTGTTGACTCACTACATTTCTATTGAAGTCAATTCTAGTTTTTAATTTTTTTAGAGTATATAATCCTATTAGTGCAATTTCATATGGTAGATTAAATATATAAAATTTTAAGCTAACTTTTCTTTTAAAAAAACTGACTGGTAAAATAACATAAAATATAGGTTGAATTGGTCCACTCAATGTATTAATTCTAGAATGCTTATTAACTGAATATTTAGTTATATTTCGAAATATATCTGATGGCAAAATTTTATGCAAATAATCAAAAGATATTAGGTTAATGGTAGAGCCAGTATCCACAAGAAATTTAACATTGAAGGTGAAAATAGATAAATTAAAGAATAGTCTTACATTATGCTGGTCCTTTCCTTGATGAGGGATCACATCCTTGTGATCTGGGTTGATGTCCGCTCGATGTGGCTGGTTCCCTGGGTTCCTTGGGCAGCGTGTTATCCGCGTAGTTGCGAAAGGCAAAACGTCCATCTCCAGGTCGACGAAAAGTTGCTAATTGCCCATATTGTGGCCGGTAATGACCTCGGCTAGGCGGGGGAGTGGATTCGGGTTGCCAGCGGTCGAGGCCACGCTGTGGTGTCGGTTGTCCTCGAGTTACTGGCCGCTTTTGGATGGTGTTTACATAGTCCAACCATTCTTCAGGCGTCTGTGGGTTCCTGGTGTATATCATTTTCTTCAAATCATACGTTACACCTGCCGTAAGTGCTTCAACAATCTGTTGGTTTGGAAGTGAGTTCTCTAATGCACCCACAACCTTAAAATGGTAATAATCGTTAATTTTTTCTGGCTTTTCCAATTGGTGAGCGAACAATTCTTCCAACGTTGTCTTCTTCTTTGATATATAGATTGTGGACAGTTTCTGTTTGATATTTAAATAAGTCTCTTGTTCTAAGCCCAATCGATAAAATATATTTTTAGCTTCTTCTTCTAAATTTAGAATAGCTAAATTTTTTCTGTCTCGTTCATCGTTCGTTGCATCCTCAATGTTACGAAAGAAAATATTTATATCTTGATTGAGGCCAGAGAATTTACTTATATGATTTTTATTTGAGATCGTCTGTTGTTGTATAATTTGTGTTAGTAAATTAATTTGTTCTTTCATTAATTTAAATTCCATATTATCGTTTCTGTCAGAAAAATGAGTGTCGGTATCTGACTTCCTTTTTGGCATTTTTGTGGCGAATGGTTGTAGGCTAAAGGTTAAATCCAATAAAGTTTTAAAAAAGAAAAAACGTACCGGTTATTATATCCTGTCGGCTAAATACTGTCGTATTAAGGTATATCTTTGAATAATTATAAATTTAAAACTCTAAATTTGTATATAAGAAATAATAGACGCGACAAAAAGAAACGCAGCCATTTTCTCTTTGTTTATTATCCAACCTCCTTTTTTCTCCCTCTTACCCCTCGGGTCGTTGGTCAAAAAATTATATACAAGCATTGGCTATTTACTCTTTGATTATGGATATTAAAATATATGGATATGGATATTAAAATATATGGATATGGATATTAAAATATATGGATATAAAAAATAAAAAAATGTGTTGACTATTTACAAGTAGTGTGGGAATTATATTGCATATATATATATATGATATAATTTTAACAAGAAAAGTAATTTTTATATTGTTAATATTGAATGTAAATTTATTTGATTCTTTATACTATAAAAAAATTTAAATGCCAGCTATTTCGTTAATTAAAAAAACACTAAAATAGAGAGGAAATGGTTAAATAATTAAAATATTATCAAATATTAATAAACTTTTAAATATTCAGAAACATTGATGAAAAATTGATCAATGTAATATTGACAAAATATTTAATGTTTAATAAGAAAATTTTAAAATCACATATTTAAGCTTTTTTTTTTTCTCTCTTCAAGGAATCTTAGGAGAGAATAAGACAAATTAATTAAAATTAATTCTTTACTTAATTATGTTTTTATGAGCCTCATGAATTATTAATAACATTTTTAAACAAAAAGGTTTTTAAATTGAGTTTAATTTCTCAACTTTTCTGAGAGGATTTTACAATGGCATCTTTTTATATCCCTTTCTAAGTTTTTCAATAAAAAAAGATTTTCAGAAAAAATTATATGGCTCATAAAATTAACAGTTTTACTACATTTTCATATGGTTTTGATGGTAATTTCGTTGAAAAGGCCATCTCAATGTAGACAATTCAAATATATATATTTAAAAGCAAATGATATTTTACTATAGTTGTTAATTATATCAATTGTAAATAGACATATGGTAAATCATCGTTAAAACGAATAGAGAATATGGTGAACATTTCCTTATAACAAACCTAAAATAATCTCTAACTCTGAAATGTAATAACAAATTTAACTATTGCTTTAGTGAACTATGTCTATAATGAACAAAGGTTCAGTCTCATCACGGTTCGAAATAGCGTGGTTTCAAATCTAAAATAGCTTATATAGTCTGTTAGCCTATACCTAATTTATAATATATGAAAAATGATATACATTTAAACCTGACTATAGCGCCCCCTCTAAATAGCGCCTTCCTCTCTATAGCACCCCATTTTAAATACGTAGTACGATTCGATTTATATTAAAAGTGACCAATCTATAGCACCCCCTCTCTATAGCACCCTATTTTGGTAGGTCTCAAAAGGGGGCGCTATAGACAGGTTTAACTGTATATATATATATATATATGTAATAATGTAGTAATGTAGTAGTAGTTTATGCTGTTGGATGAATGCAGTGTGGCATGTTGGCTAGAAGCAGTCGTGGTTGTTGAGCGATGGGTGGTAAGGACACACACACAAAACGAAGCGACACAGTTGTCGAAGGAAAGTTCCTTGAATAGATAAAAAGTCGAGCCAAAAGCAAAGATGGAGATCGAGTAGGTTTCTTACTGTTTTACATGGTCGATGAGTTGATCCTTGGAGACGACACGGGGTGACGCTGACCGGAAGACTCACTGGAACTGAACTGACTGCTGTTGCTACGGGCCTTTTTATACTACGAGAATTGGGTCATGCACGTGTCACACGTGTCGAGGGACACCGGACACTGGCGACAGTCTGTCGCTTCCAATCTATCTTTAGAAGTTACTTTGTAATTCTCTCAATCTTGCTTTTACTCAGCTTTTAATCTATTATATAGTTTTATTTATTCATCCTCAGTACATTACATATGGTTATGCAAGGAGACATGTCAATTATGCGTATAATTAGTTATAGTTTATAATTAGTTCTATATACAACATGACAATCTTGTTATACGTATTACATAATATAGGGTTATTGGTTTAAATTATCATAGATGGGCCCCGTGAGTGAAAGGGTTTATCCGGGTTTAAGCGGGTAAAGCCTCTCTAACACAGGTAAGTAATTAAAATTTCTTTTAATTAATTAAAACTGTGAGGGTAAAGGGCTATAACAAGATGTTTATTTGGCTATATCTGAAAATTATAAAAATAAAACTTATGTTTAATTTAAAAGTTATGATATCCATTATAAAAGAGAACTTCAGATAAAAACTTTGTTTACTAAAAATTAATGATGATGTTCTAAGAGATTGTTGGCGGGCGTTGGAAAGGGTTAGGGGTTGAAGAATATGCAATTGTAAGTGTTGCACAGACAATCAAATACTGAGATCCAGGTTCAAAGCGAGGATATAGACTTGTGCGTCTTCCTAGGCAATGTTTCACCTGTGATCCTGTATAAGGTTACAGTGCTTTGTCACAATTGTAGGGTTATTGGGTTGAAAAGTTTGTTGAAGAAAAGAATTAATATGATTGAAAGGGGTGGTAGAGCCATGCGATAAGTAGAATTGTTGTATCGACAGTAGGTGGTCTGACTTGACTTGAAATCAAAGGTTGATTGTGGTCCGCTAGAGCTGAAAAAAATTGAAAGTTGAAAAAAGTGAACGCTTTGTGCATGCGTTGGTGATGTGCTCTGCGGATGATTGAAATAAACTTTTGAAACGTGTTCAGACCAAAAAGTCGAGACTTGTACTTCTGGGGAACTGTGTTCAAAGAGTTTGTTGAATTACGAAATCAAAAGAAAAATTGTCAAGCAGTACTGTCGTTTCTACGAGCAATGGCTGAAATAGGTAGTGAAAAAAGTATAGGGAAGTGATTAGTAAGAATTTTATTGTTGAAAACGATTGTTGTATGCCCGATAGTTGATGATAAACATTGTCATATAATAACGTTATTTAAACAAATATAAAATATAGTGAATAAAAAGATAGAAATATGATTGCGGATAAAAAAAAAGTATAAGTGGATAAGATCAAACATGTAATATAAAAAAGATATAATAATGTATTAGTAAAATATAAAAGATATAATAATGAATTAAAAATGATTATTGAAAGAATTAAATGTTTTGTCATACTAAAATAATATCATGAAAAATAAAATTGTTAAAATAAAGTTGTTAAAATAATGTTGGAATAAAAATTTGATTATATAATTGAAAAGTAAAAAATAAAAATAATTATTCAAGATTTTATACAAAGTTATAATATAATTAAAGATTATAATGATTAGATAAATGTTAAGTAGTGAAAAATGGAACAAAAATTGTCTCTTTGGAAGAAAAGTTACAACTGTGGTGTGTAACTAGGTCATTTCCCTTTTGGTACACATTGGTGTTTCTATGTCTCTCTGAAACTGGAAATACGTGAACTGACATGTTCATGGTGATATGTAGAGAATGTTTTCTCTTTTGCGTGCTGGGGTATAGAAAAACAAGGACATATAGCAGACAAATATAAAATAAATGATAACTTGATTGATTCTTTAAAAAAAATGGATTGCATTGACGAAGATGATTGTAATATATAACAATAAAGGGTTAACATTATATAAAAGATGGCGTTCTAGTTTAGAAAAAATATTCCACACTAATCGTGAAAACAATGTAAAAGTTGTAAAACACATAATGATAATTAAAGATATAAAGTGTTATACTATTTCAATATTAAAGTTCAAATTAATAAGTAAATTGGGTAATGATTGGTAAGTCAATTAGTTATAAGTGCTGCAATCTATTCGTCCTGCGAGTTGGATGACGTGTCAGGTACAGGCGAACTGTAACTGGAGGTGTCATTTTAACATGGCGGTTGCCCTTTGATGCCGACCGACATAGCTGTTGTTTATTGATGTTGGCGGGCGTTGTGAGTCACCCTGTTGGCTAGAAGAAAATCTCTCTGCCTCCACTGTGGTAATTTGTTTCTAGCCTATTTGAAAATATAGCTTTCTCGGTGTTCGCAAGCGTTGTGTCTCGACGATGTTGCGGACTTAATAAAAAATGTTATTCAATGATGTCAGGTTTAGATGTGAATAAAAGTGCGACTTCAACGTAGACACACTTTGGTGAGGTGCCACAGGCATGAAGGCGTCTTGGGCCTGTTAAGTGAAAAAAATTGTTGTGTTGCGCTGTGTGACACTAGTGGGTGAATTGTATGGAAAGGTGTCACGTGAAGTCTTCGTTTTTGGTACAGCATCTAACTAGTTTCCGAATGAATAACAAATTTATTAGTCATGGGTGGTTGTTGTACGAAACACATCGAGAATTTTCAGATTGTTATAGAGGTGGTGGCCAATTGGAGAAAGTAAGGTGGGAATGTGTTGAAGTTCGTTCCGAGGGATGTGTGAATTATTAATAATTATGCATGTAAAAAGAAAAGGACGAGGGAGTGTAGCTATACTGGAATTTTTAACTTGTTTTGGGGAAGGACAGTTACATTTCTAGTTGTGCTTTTGAAGATATTGTATCTTTCGATTTTTGTATTTTTTAAAAAATGCGTTTCACCTATGTTTATTAAAATTTGAATATATTTTTTAAATCGTTGCTTATGTTAGTGCGAAAATTATACTTGTAAAAGGGCAATTGCATGATAGTGACTTATAATTTGAATGGGGCGTGTACATAAAATAGTAAACTTAACAATGATTTTTGCAAAGTTTTGTGTATTTAATTAAGACATTGGTGTTTTTTGGTATAAAAATAAGGTATTAAGAGAAACACACAAATAAGTTTAGAATTATGATTCGAGTAATTTAAATATAATATGATTTTTTAAAACTGTAAGATTGCAAGTAATGAATTAAAATTTAAAAGTTTCCTAAAATAAAGTAAAAAATGATAAATGAGGGTGTACAATATTTAATATTTGAATTGAAATGCTATAAAAATGGTAAAATTTGATTTAAAAATAATTACAGTAAAAATAAACATTATATTTATGGAAAATCAAGTTGTTAGTATGAAGAGAGAGTTAAGTAGATTTTTTAAAAACTCACAGTTTTTATGATTGTTCAGTCAGGCGACTTGGTCTTTGGTTGTTGTCCTGATGACGTGGAAGGCGTCCCATGTAGAGCTTGTAGAAGCTTGTGACTTCTGTTTGGCGATGGTGGCATGTCGTCTGGATGTTTGCGTTGTAAGGTCGAAGGTGGGTAACTTCTCACCGGCTTATTTTGCGGGAATGTCGGCTGTGTCGTTGAGGGGAGATTGCTTGGTCGTTTCGTTGGAATGGCGTGCTTGTTCCTCCATCTTTGCTTCTTGGGTCTTCTATCTATCTGGACAGTCTTTTTACCTTCTTCGTTGTGGTCTCCTTCGTTGTGGTTTTCCTGTCGACTCTCTGTAATAATGTAGTAATGTAGTAGTAGTTTATGCTGTTGGATGAATGCAGTGTGGCATGTTGGCTAGAAGCAGTCGTGGTTGTTGAGCGATGGGTGGTAAGGACACACACACAAAACGAAGCGACATAGTTGTCGAAGGAAAGTTCCTTGAATAGATAAAAAGTCGAGCCAAAAGCAAAGATGGAGATCGAGTAGGTTTCTTACTGTTTTACATGGTCGATGAGTTGATCCTTGGAGACGACACGGGGTGACGCTGACCGGAAGACTCACTGGAACTGAACTGACTGCTGTTGCTACGGGCCTTTTTATACTACGAGAATTGGGTCATGCACGTGTCACACGTGTCGAGGGACACCGGACACTGGCGACAGTCTGTCGCTTCCAATCTATCTTTAGAAGTTACTTTGTAATTCTCTCAATCTTGCTTTTACTCAGCTTTTAATCTATTATAAAGTTTTATTTATTCATCCTCAGTACATTACATATGGTTATGCAAGGAGACATGTCAATTATGCGTATAATTAGTTATAGTTTATAATTAGTTCTATATACAACATGACAATCTTGTTATACGTATTACATAATATAGGGTTATTGGTTTAAATTATCATATGTATATATAACCTTTGTGTGAATTGATGAATGTAATTTAAACATATATGATAAAACATGGTTAAAATGAACTTGGATATAGTGAACCCTCTATTAAATAACAAAATCTAAAAGAATCTTCGATTCTAATATAATAATAGTGGAAACTAAAATTCACAGTACCATTATAAGGTTCGCACAGACCGATACAAAGGCTAAGTTCACTGCAAATAGAATAATATCTTGCATATGTAAACTTTGCGGGAAATCGAATTCAAAACTCTTTATTTTCTATTATACCTTAAACTAGTATATAATGGTTGCAGTGGTACAGCCTTCTCCACGCTGACGAGTGCCAACAGCCTGAAACGCGTTCGTAGAAGCCTTTTATTAATTTATCAAGAAATTGGGTTGGCCAAATATAAGGGAACAGGCTGAAATAACGTTTAGATGTTCCACTAGATGGCGCTCTGCCATCAAAAAAGCACATGTGCACCTGGTCAGGATATGCCTTCTTTCTTTTTAATATATATACTAGACGGGCAACGCCCGGGTTTACCCGATTAAATGTTTTATTCAAACACTATTCGTTACAATTATAAATTTGGCGCCGTGGATGTCACTCTTGTGAAACGTCCCGCTCCAAACTTTACATGTACATTAGGTCAGCAGATATTACCTCCCATCTTCACCGCTAGAGGCGTTGCTCGCGAGCAAAAGGGCAAACTCGACGAATATTCGGGATAGAGACCTGAAAATTTCACTATAAGTTTTTCCAGATTCTACTCTATATACTGTTAAAATTTCAGTCAGATTAGTTACGATATAAATTTTCAAATCGAGCGAGCGTCTATAAATATTTCGATTTAGATCAAGTATTTTAATTATTAAGCGAACACTATTATTAATAAAATTTTGAGAAGATTTCGATTTTAAACGTATTAATAACCTTGATAGAGGGCGCTGTTCGTGAGCCAAGTAGAATAATTTGAATATATAGCTTTAATATTTAATTTATATATAATTTAAAATAGCCTATCGTTTTCCTCGTATTTTTTTTTTAACCTATGTATGGAAATTTTGGTACGGTAGATAAAAAACTTTGCTTCAATAATATAAAAAAAACACCCAGGTTAAGTTTCGAACCAAGGTTGTGGAAACACGAAGCCGCACATCTAACCATTAAGCTACGCTTGGCAGCATAAATATTCGAATGTAAAGCTATTTCAGGCCTTAGATATTTCTAACGACCTTTTTGAAATAGGTTTTTGAAACATGGAAATTATTATACTTCAAATAAATTGAAATAGAGTGAACACAAATAAAACATACCAAATTTTTCGAATTAGAGCAGTTATTTTAAACGGCGAATTATATTAGTTATATCTAAAAATGAAAATATATAAATAAATAAAACATAGCAAATATTTCAAGAGCAGTTATTTTAAACGGCGAATTAGATCAGTTATATCTAAAAATGAAAATATATAAATAAATAAAACCTACCAAATATTTCAAATTAGAGCAGTTATTATATAAATATTTATATTATATGTGTTATTAAGCGAACTATATTAGTTAATTTAAACGGCGAATTAGATCAGTTATATCTAAAATTGAAAATATATAAATAAATAAAACCTACCAAATATTTCAAATTAGAGCAGTTATTATATAAATATTTATATTATATGTGTTATTAAGCGAACTATATTAGTTATTTTAAACGGCGAATTAGATCAGTTATATCTAAAATTGAAAATATATAAATAAATAAAACCTACCAAATATTTCAAATTAGAGCAGTTATTATATAAATATTCATATTATATGTGTTATTAAGCGAACTATTATTAATAAAATATTGAGAAGATTTAGATTTTAAACGTATTTATAACCTTTTAGTACTTGATAGAGGGCGCTGTTCGTGAGCTAAGTAGAATAATTTGAATATATAGTTTTAATAATTGATTTATATATTTTTTAAAATAGCCTATCGTCTTCCCCGTTATTTTTTACCTATGTATGGAAATTTTGGTTTGAATTAGTGAACTACTGCGAATTTGTATACCGTGCATACAGACCAAAAGACAAACATACAAACATTCATTTTTATATATATAGACAAGAATAATGATACAATTCCAAGGAAATATACTATTCCTTTAACTTCCAATTACAGAGGGAACCAATTAATATTGATTTTATTTAACTTATCGAGTATTTTTCAAGGGACCGGGGAAAAATGTTCACTTTATCGAGAGATTCGTTAGACAAACCTTTACTCGGGTAAAACCCGGGCGAAGCCGGGTATATCCGCTAATTTGTTATAATATAAAATGTTGAAATTTATTGTTTTTTAATATAAAGTATAAAGATAAAAAAATATCATTAAACAATTTTCTGTAATTATATTTTGTTAATGAAATAAAAGAAAAAATCAACATGTACTTTTGATTCGAGTACTATACAGTATTGATAAACTGGGAATGCCATTTAAATCTTTGAGGAATTCCAGCAAGTCGAAATCACTCTTCGATAAAACGCGAGGTGACGATGAAATGAAAGAAAACCAACGTTGTAAATTCCAAGCGTGCAAAGATTACTTCATTTCCGCCATCAACTACTCATAAGACTCAAGCTCCTGGCAGCCTACAGACACACTCCTCACAAGAACTTAAGATGCGGTACTCTCTTTTTGTACTCTTTGGCTGTGCTGGCGCTTTTGCTCTCCCAGAAGACTTCGAACCGCCAATTATCGAAGGAAACTGTAGTGACAGTGTCACTGCTAGCTGGAAAAACCATTTTGGATTTTTCACCGCTGACTGTCCTGAAGAGACAAAACCCGGGAAGCCTTATTTCATCCTGGGGGCCAACTCCATTTTGGCCAAAGTCCGAATTACGTGCCTCTGCAATCCTCTAAGTACGCGTTTATCAACGGCGTCCAGCACCGTCGAAAGAAGAATTCGGCCTACAAGGTATAGAGCACGGACACAACAACCTATTCTAGTATAAAATTTATATACTGATCTTTTTATTTTTATTTATATATATTTATTTATCTTTTATTGTTATTTATATATATTTATTTATTTTATTTTTATTTATATACATTTATTTTCGCATTTTTATATATATAGTTAAATATATTTATTTATATTATATTATTTTTATTTTTTTATACATTAAATATATTGAATTTTATAAATAATTTATTTTTATTTTTCCCCGATATTTTAATTTTTTTTTTAATATTTAGATTTTTATCCAACTATATTTTAATTTGACTCTAAATGTTTACCGATTTTTCAATGTTGTAAACATATTTTGTATTTTAAAGTTTTCATTGAATATCTTTTGTTAATTATATTTTCAATAAATTTTCAAAATAAATATTAAATAATAAATTAATTATATTTTGTTTGATATTTCGACGCTAATAAATAAATCAAATTTATCATTCATTCAAAATGGTTTGTTATTCAACTCTAACCTACATGGCATACATAGTTACATTATTTACCATTTTATATCACCATATTAAGTAATTCAATGAATACTAAAAATATTTATATTTAAAGGATATAGAAAATTATTAACACACTAGACGAATGACCCGGGCAACGCCCGGGTTTACCCGATTAAATGTTTTATTCAAACACTATTCGTTACAATTATAAATTTGGCGCCGTGGATGTCACTCTTGTGAAACGTCCCGCTCCAAACTTTACATGTACATTAGGTCAGCTGATATTACCTCCCATCTTCACCGCTAGAGGCGTTGCTCGCGAGCAAAAGGGCAAACTTGACGAATATTCGGGATAGAGACCTGAAAATTTCACTATAAGTTTTTCCAGATTCTACTCTATATACTGTTAAAATTTAAGTCAGATTAGTTACCATATAAATCTTCAAATCGAGCGAGCTTCTATAAATATTTCGATTTAGATCAAGTATTTTAATTATTAAGCGAACACACTATTATTTTCTACAGGTAAACTCCGTACAATTGGTATAAGTGTATAACGAATCAAAAGTTTTGACGAAGGAGTATCTTTTATTACATTTGTGCAAGCTTTCGAACTTTGCAGTTCTTCGACAGGCATGGATAGTACAAAAATACTACCAAGGGTAGTTTATATATCCATGCCTGTTTTCCATACATAGGTAAAAAAAAAATACGAGGAAAACGATAGGCTATTTTAAATTATATATAAATTAAATATTAAAACTATATATTCAAATTATTCTACTTGGCTTACGAACAGCGCCCTCTATTAAGGTTATAAATACTGTGAAGAAATGTAGGGTAATAGTTCACAAAACATTGAAGCGAGATTCGGTAGAAGAATTCGCTGTGATGATTCTTTGTGGGCTGTTGCAAGGATTTAAATAAGATCACTAAATAGCAGAAAGGAGGGGGTAAAAATCTCCTTCTAACTAACTTTATTTAATACATATCAAGAGGACAGAGGAAAACACGCAACTGGCCGGTAGCAGACCAAGCCGTGTTCTGATTCTATGTCGGCGGCTCCTTTGTTGCAGGCAGGCGCCGCCGTGTTTACAGTCGACACCTGAGCCGTCTGGGCTGCGTCCGGAATAATGGATCTCCACCATTCCCCACACTCCCACCTGTTTTTATCTAGGCACACAGAAAAACACAAATAATCGTCCAATCGGTTGGGTTTACAAATGGTTCTTTCCGATCTAGTCTGTATTTTTGCAGTTTTCAATTTATCGTTCAGCAAACGCGAAGAAGCTGCTGTTGATGATATTTCCAAGGGATATATTTTCTGAATAGGTCTTAGGAAGGTTCCTACTGCGGTTTTCACCTTCACTAATCTATTCACTCCATCTCTTCCAAATAATATCTCCTCGATCACTGCTAATGGCCAGAAGTTACGCTTTTTATTGTCCATACCAACGAGGACAACATCCCCAGCCTGGAGTTTTGGATTGTCAATGCGTCTGTTTCTCTGGACCAGGAGGGACAAATATTCCTTCCTGAATCGTGATTTCAACTCCTCCCTCAGCTTGCTCAAATAGCGCAGTTTCTGTGTCGTTGGATTATGTCCCATATTCTGGCACTCGGGAAACTCGACATCTGTCTGTTCTTGTAGAAACATGGAAGGTGATATTGTCACAAGATCATTCGGATCGTCGCTGACATAAGTCATGGGCCTTCCATTCATCACTGCCTCTGCATGACACAGCAGGGTCATCAATTGTTGATATGTTAATGTCGATTTTCCGAGCATTCTTTTTAGTATGTCTTTGAGGGAACGAATCAATCTCTCCCACCATCCACCCCACCAGGCAGCAGTGGGCGGGATGAATTTCCATTCAATACGCTTCACTTTCCCGTCGTTAGAAACGCGTTCCCAGTCAATCTTTTTAAAGAAGTTATTGGCTCCTACAAAATTTGTTCCGTTGTCGCTGAAGATGGTGGATGGACGTCCTCGTCTCTTGATGAATCTCTCCAGGGCCATTAGGAAATCTTCTGTGCTGAGAGATATTACCAGTTCCAAATGTACACAGCGGTACACAGCACAGGTGAAGGGAACAACC
Source organism: Cordylochernes scorpioides (assembly GCA_030710605.1). Classification (NCBI taxonomy): domain Eukaryota; kingdom Metazoa; phylum Arthropoda; class Arachnida; order Pseudoscorpiones; family Chernetidae; genus Cordylochernes; species Cordylochernes scorpioides. Next base: position 56,623,843 of record CP092885.1, on the reverse strand, counting down.
CAGGTCTTGGTCTGATCTTTCAGATAGAGCGGGCCCGCCAGATCAATCCCTACCACCTCGAATACCTTGGCGTTATGTACTCGAGTGGCAGGTAATGGAGCGTCTTCCACCACAACGGGTTTAGCGGAGAAGCGGCGACATGTGACACATCTTCTCACTATTTTCTTAATGGTCTGTCTCGCTTTTACTATCCAATATTTTTCCCGAAGTTTGTTCATCAAAAATTGTACACCAGCGTGGCAATTCTCAACGTGTGAATCACATATCATTTGTTCAATCAACGGATGAGTCCCATGTAATAGTACTGGCAAACGGAAGCCATATTCGTCGCTGCTGTAAATCAATTTTGTTTTCACACGCAGGATTCCTTCTACTTCAGATACCTTCAGACCAGGTATAGAGTGGCTAGGGAAACACTCGGCCTGAACTAATTTCAAAAGCGCCAGCTCCGCTTCATCGATCTCCTTCACAGAAAGTTCGCCCTTTACTTTCGTTGAAGATCGGAGGTTGTTGATGAACCTTCTAATCCACGCCATCATCCGCACATTTTTTATGAACGAGGAGAAATATTTCATGTACCAATGATCGGTACTCTTAACTGTTGTCACAACAGCAATTTTCTTTCTTTCCGCACAGATTTCTTCTTCATTCAGGTCTTTATACCTGGAAGGCCAAAATTCTTCGGAGAGTTTTAACCAGGAAGGGCCCTCCCACCATCTAGACTGTATCAGTCGGGAGAGGCTGCATCCTCTGGAGGGTAAATCAGCTGGATTGCACTCGCTAGGAACATATCTCCAATTTACAGGATCACTAAGTCTGCATACCTCCTTCACGCGATTCCCGACAAAGGTACCCCACTGATCATCGCGCTTTATCCAAGCGAGGGCTGTTGTGGCATCAGACCAGAATACATTTTTGATATCTTTTAACTCTAGAGCTTCAAAGATCATCTTGTTTAATCGTGCTCCTACAACACAGGCTAAAAGTTCAAGTCTTGGTATCGTAGGTCTCTTGAGAGGAGCGACTCGAGACTTAGCCGCCATCATATGCGCTTCAACCTTGTCACCAACCCGAGTCCGAAGGAAGACCACAGCAGCATAAGCTTCACTACTAGCATCAACAAACGTGTGTATCTGCCAGTCCTTCTGCGGTACCATCAATGGATTGAAATTCCTAGGAATTGCCATGCCTTTGTGCAGCTGAAGGTCGTCGAACCATAGGCTTAGTTCATCCTTGTAGTGACTGTCCAATTCATCGTCCCATGCCAACTTTAGAGTCCAAGCTTTTTGCAATAGAATTTTAGGCTTTATCAATATTGGACTCAGAAATCCAATAGGGTCATATATCTGAGCTAAGCAGGACAGGATACTCCTTTTGGTTATCTTGGGGGGTATGGCTACGGGAATTTCACATGACAAACAATCTTCCCTTTTATCCCAACATACACCAAGCACTTTAGATATCTCTGCTCTTTCAAAGGGGTAAGTATCGGAGGCCACGTCCAGGCTATGCTCCCAACGGCTTAGCTCCAACCTAGCATTATCCATGATGGACGTTTTGGTCAATTTGAGATCTTGTAACTCTTCAAAAGAGTTCACGCTTGTGACTAAATTGTCCACATAAAAGGATTTCTGCAACCTCTGAGCTAACGGTTTATGTTCAGGTCGAACATTAGACAGGTGGTATTCTATTACTGCCCCCAAAATGAAAGGACTACAGTTAACGCCGAAAACGACACGTCTATGTCTAAATACTTCTGTCTTTTCTCTATTTTGGGAATACCACAGAAAACGCAGGTAATCTCTGTCCCTTTCATTCACCTCAATCTGAAGAAACGCTTTCTTAATGTCTGCCACGACACCAAACTTGCCATTTCTAAACCTTAGCATAAGGTTGGGAATCATCTCTATGAGGTTAGGTCCCTTTTCAAGACAGTCATTTAAAGATGGGGATCTATAGACCTTGCTAGAAGCATCAAAGACAGGCCTGATAGGCGTAGTCCCACTGGAGAGTTTCACCACAGGACGATGAGGCAGGTAGAAGGCCTCAGCGTCGTGTTGTTCAGCTGGGACTATCTCAATTATCCCATCATCCAACCAGCCTCGGAAAATATCATCATAGTCCTCATAAAGATTCAAAGAGATTAATTTCTTAGTCGTCTGTTCTAATCTCTTCATAGCAACCTCCCTGTTGTCCGCGATTTTAGCTTTCTCTACAGTCCACGGGAGGGAAACAACATATCTTCCTGAAACAGAATGTTGGACTGTTTTTAGAAAATGTCGACGCGCCAGTGCGTCTCTCTGATCTCTCTGTTTAACCTCAATAGGATCCATAATGCCAAGAACATCGAGATTCCACAGATTTGTTATACTGCTCTCCGAAATTGTCATCGTTGTAACATGACGAGCGAGTGAAACGTCACTACCTGGCTGACATTCTCCCATTAAAGTCCATCCGAAACGCGTCTGCGACGCAGTCAAGCCATTTGACAACACACAAGATTTCATCATGAAAATAGATCCCAATACATCGCATCCTAGAAGTATTTCAATTTCCATGTCATCCTTTCCAATATCAGGAACCCAGATTTTGCGGGCTTTGAGTTCTTTCAACCATGGCCCGCGGCTCAATCTTGGTAGGTTACCACAGATTTTTTGTTGGTCAAGAAGCTTCGCAACCATCTTAAAATTCCCCGATGCATGACCCAAATTGACTCTGTATTCTTGGTGGACACTTTCACTAGTATGACCTCCAAACACCACATGTTTAAGTGATTCCTGGCCAATGGGAGATAGTCCGAGATCCTGGGCAGTTTTAGACAAAATATAGGATCGTTGGGAACCTGTGTCAAGGAGGGCACGCACTACTTTCGCCGAAGTCGCACCTTCGACCTTAATCTTCAGAGTCTGTAGCAAAATCAGAGACGAAGCGCTAAGACCGGAGAATGAAACTCCGTTTTCAACTGTAGGAGAAGCGTCACAGTCTTCCACCTGTTCCTTGTCTTCATCCGCTGACTCTCGTGCAGGAGCATTAAGAGGGCATAAAATATCAAGGTGCTTCTTCTTACATCGATTACATTCAGTTATGCGCCTTCTACAATTAGAAGAGATATGACCTGGTTGGGGGCAGGAGAAACAACATTTAGCGTTTTTAATACGCTCTCTTCTTTCTTTAATGCTCATTCTGCGCGCAGCAAGACATTCTGTGTTTTTATGATCTTTATTACAAAAGATGCAATTCTGGGCACGTCCAGCAAAGAGTCCAGAGGCCGTAGGTATCTTAGCAGGATGTGATTGTCTGCCCACGTTTCTATCTTGTTTCAGAGATCTAAGTCCAAACTTGGATCCAGCTAAGGCTCTGTCTTGTTCTGCTGCAGCTTCCTTTTGGAGAAACTCCATAATTAGGTCAACTCTAGTTTGAGTCGAATCATTAGCATCAATCTTGACATCATGGAGGGGGCTTCTTTGCCAAGCCTTCATGAGTTCCTCTGAGATACATGCCTCAATCATTGGAAATATAAATACAGACATCTGTCTGGCCTCAATCTTTAAGGATTCCAATGCTCTCAAATGAGTCACCAACTCATCATAAAACGAAGTCACCTTCAACTCTTGTTTGGAGGAGCAATCGATCATAAGGCGTATGAGGTCCCTGACATAGACTTGTTGCAACAGTTCAGGCCTTCCAAATCTTTCTGTCAAAGTTTCTATAACTTTGGGGTAATTCTCGGCAGTCAGGGGGTAACTATTAACCAGTTTACTAGCTCTGGTTCCCGGCGACATAGATTGCACAAGATATTGAAACTTGTCGCTGTCTTCTAAAGTAGGATCGACATGTATCTTGTTGAACTGTGCCCACCATCCCAACCAATCTTTTATTTCTCCTGTAAACTTCTTTAATTCTATCTTGGGTAGTTTTACAGTTCTATGGTGTGAGCTAGAAGCGAAGCTCACTTCACTGGTCGTGGGACTGGATGCAGTGATCCTGGGTTCAACAAGAGCGAGATATTTTTTATATATCCTCTTATATCTCTGGGTATATTGCAAGGCTTCCTCATCGTCTTGCTCTAGTTCCTCTTCGCTAACGTCTGAAGTTAGCATGAAGTCTCTTATCTTGCCTTGGATCACAAGAAGCTCACTGTGAGTTTCTTCAATTATCTCTCTATTATATTCAATGTCCTCTACAGGTATCGGTGGAGTACCTGACAGAAACTCTTCTGTCGTCTTCAAGCAGCGAGTTAGTCGCTTTCTAAGTAAATTTCTATGTCTTTTTAAAATTTCCATTTTTCAAAAAACACTATAAACAGAAGGTAAAACAAAAGGTACTTATCTTTAGTCTTGAACTTGTACTCCGCCGTTAATCCACTTGATCTTGCCTTGTCAGAAGCCCACCCGGGGACGCCACTTTGTGAAGAAATGTAGGGTAATAGTTCACAAAACACTGAAGCGAGATTCGGTAGAAGAATTCGCTGTGATGATTCTTTGTGGGCTGTTGCAAGGATTTAAATAAGATCACTGAATAGCAGAAAGGAGGGGGTAAAAATCTCCGTCTAACTAACTTTATTTAATACATATCAAGAGGACAGAGGAAAACACGCAACTGGCCGGTAGCAGACCAAGCCGTGTTCTGATTCTATGTCGGCGGCTCCTTTGTTGCAGGCAGGCGCCGCCGTGTTTACAGTCGACACCTGAGCCGTCTGGGCTGCGTCCGGAATAATGGATCTCCACCATTCCCCACAAATACGTTTAAAATCGATATCTTCTCAAAATTTTATTAATAATATTTCGTGTATAACGAATCAAAAGTTTTGACGAAGGAGTATCTTTTATTACATTTGTGCAAGCTTTCGAACTTTGCAGTTCTTCGACAGGCATGGATATTATATATGGTATTTATATATAATATAAATATGTATATTATATGTGTTATTAAGCGAACTATATTAGTTATTTTAAACGGCGAATTAGATCAGTTATATCTAAAAATGAAAATATATAAATAAATAAAACCTACCAAATATTTCAAATTAGAGCAGTTATTATATAAATATTTATATTATATGTGTTATTAAGCGAACTATATAAATTATTTTAAACGGCGAAATAGATCAGTTATATCTAAAATTGAAAATATATAAATAAATAAAACCTACCAAATATTTCAAATTAGAGCAGTTATTATATAAATATTTATATTATATGTGTTATTAAGCGAACTATATTAGTTATTTTAAATGGCGAATTAGATCAGTTATATCTAAAATTGAAAATATATAAATAAATAAAACCTACCAAATATTCAAATTAGAGCAGTTATTATATAAATATTTATATTAAATGTGTTATTAAGCGAACTATTATTAATAAAATATTGAGAAGATATAGATTTTAAACGTATTTATAACCTTTTAGTACTTGATAGAGGGCGCTGTCCTTGAGCTAAGTAGAATAATTTGAATATATAGTTTTAATAATTGTTTTATATATTTTTTTAAAATAGCCTATCGTCTTCCCCGTTATTTTTTACCTATGTATGGAAATTTTGGTTTGAATTAGTGAACTACTGCGAATTTCTATACCGTGCATACAGACCAACAGACAAACATACAAACATTCATTTATATATATATAGATATATATATATGGTAATTTGAACCAACAACCCCATACTGTGTATATAAATTATAATAATATTGTCATGTTGTATATAGAAACACATCTATAAATAATTATGCGCATGATTAATCTGTGTCATTGCATCGCCCTATGTAATGTAATTTGTACAAAGTGGATAAATAAATAAAATCTGTAATAGATTTAAGAGTTGAGCTAGGGCAGAGATCGAACATATAGTATTGCCAAAACAACAGAGTCTAAAGATGGAAGTCATCAATCAATTAGATTCACAATTCCCACGACAGGCCACCCACACTGTCACATGTGGTGGAATGCAGAGACCCCTCTCACACCTGGACAGGTAAAGGCGCCCTTTCTCAAACGCCCCTGTCACATAAGGTCCCCCCCCCCCGTCTTTTAACCTATAATTACATCACTTTTACAGGGACTTGACAGTTCAGTACAGTTTAGTTTAGTTCACCCTTAGTGCAAGCCGCGTCGGTCGTATGTTATGTCGATCTCATCCAACATGTAGTTAGGAAGAACTCGTCTATCTCCATCTTGCGCTACTAGCTCAACTTTTATCTGTTACGGAACTTTCTTAGTGCAACTGTGTCTTCGTTTTTTGTGTGGATATCCCCAGCTTTCCATTCTGCCTCGACCACGACTGCCTGTATTTTGTGAGAACTTTTAAAGGTCTTTCAAGGTGCAGAGAGGTACTGGAAAACTCTACATCCTGACTGTTCCTCTCGGTCAACACAGTACAACAAGAGCTACCAGGACTTCAACATTATTTCAGTAGTCGACAGGATATTCTATAAGTCGACAAACACCAAAATTCAACTATTATTTCAGTAGTCGACATCAAACTCAACAAATCATTACAGTGATTCGACAAGATCTCTTTATTACATATATTATCAATTTTATTGCCAATTCAATGTAGATATATATTATACATAAGAATAAATATTTATAAATAATTCATATGACGAAAATAACTCCGAAGAAATAATAATCCTATAATGGTAAAAAAACCCTTTCGCAATGAATTTGTTTTTTTATCAAAACAAAAGCTTTCAAACTCTCACGCGCTCTTCATTTAGAAAAATTAATTTTATCTCAGGTGTAATGTGTGTGATGTGTGAGTGTGGTGTCAGTTGAAAAGTAAGAGCTCGGAAACTGGTAATATAATATAAACTAATTTATTGAAAAGATTTTTATTCTTTCTATAATATTATACTAAATTTCCTTTTATATATTTAATATATTTATATAAATAAATAGTATGTAAATATATATAATTTATAACACAATTTAGCGTTCAATAATAAGTTATAAATTAGTTTAAGGAAAACCAGAAGGAACTAAAAAAACTGAGCCAAGAAATAACATCCATAACCAAATCGTTATTTGCTTTAACTAGGTTTAAGGTTTTAAAATTCACGGAGCGCTCTATGGTGGACTGCAATTCAATCCCCTATTACATATTGGATTTCAGGGTTTAAATCTACTGGTTCCCAACTTTGTCTGATTTTAACACTCTTTTATAATAGTTAGTAACTTCCTTACTAATAATCCTGTGTGGTTCTTAGTAATTTTACCTATACTATTAATGAATATTTCTGTGAAAAATAGACACTTCGGCCAGTTAGAATTTTTTATTTTCTCAACGTTTCGACAAAAATCTTTTGTCTTCATCAGAAGAAATGACTAAGAATATATATAAATAAAAGAATAAATTTTAACGCGCGCCTTGCCAAATGCTATATTTTTATTTATTTCTCCTTACGAAGACAAAATAATTTTGTTGAAACGTTGAGAAAAATATAAAACTCTAATTGGTCGAAGTATCTATTTACATATAATATGAATGCCCCCCCCCCCCCCCCCGGCCAGACAACCTCTATCTTTATTCTATTACTGAATAGTCGTCAAATGAATATAGAAATATATAATACAATATAATGCGGCCTGTGATTGTAAAACGACATTTGAAAACCTTCCCGCATGTGTTTCTTTTCAACGAAAAATCAAAATTTATTTCAAGGAGAAATAACGATTATTTCTAAGCTTTGGGATGAAGTATGAAAGGGTGAATTGTGAAGAGTAATCCCATCCCTGGACACTTTTATTTTTCCGTTTATCATTCCTCTTCACAATTCATCCTTTCATACCTCATCCCAAAGGTTAGAAATAATCGTTATTTCTCCTTGAAATAAATTTTGATTTTTCGTTGAAAAGAAACACATGCGGGATATTTTTCAAATGTCGTAGAATGATATAATATTGTTTTGATGATAAATATTTATTTTTATATCGATTTTTATTATATTTATTCTATAGTGTGGAAAAAGGACTAGTCGTTTTGGTAGAAATGGAATTTTTGAATAGATAGAGTATTCTAATAAACTATAGCCACATCAAACGATAGTTTAATAAAATCCAGACGATTCAGTGAATACCTGTCAATCTCTTCAGTGAAATGAAACGTCGAGGGTTAAAACAAACTATTGGTTGAAACGCTTGTGTTTTTTCTCTGAATAAACTTCTAACCAAGAAATGCTTCTTCAGAACTAATAAAGTCACACCAAGTCACACTTTCACCAAAGTTTGCCTGGATCATGGTGCCATGATCAACGAAACCTGCACCCCTACATCCCATTCCATGAGATCATTAACCCATTGATTTCGTATAATCTCTACATAAGGGGATAAGAAACAACTAATAAAGTACAGTTATTCCTCCTTATAGCAAAATCTAATATGATAATTGTGGTGTATTTAGGTTAAAGATCACTCATTTAGTCACAAACTGATAATTTAATAAGTCATAATGGCAACAGTTACATTTTATAATAATATACAAGAATTACTTATGCAAATTATGCACCACAGGTCAATGGTCACAATACAATAATTAAATAATATAAATACATATCAGCTTCTTCCCACCTTCAAAAACCTTCCTTATATAACCTGGTTTAATATAATCCTGAAGATAGAAGTTGCCTCTCCGGCATTCATATTTATATGAAAAATAGACACTTCGGCCAGTTGGAGTTTTTTATTTTCTCAACGTTTCGACAAAAGTCTTGAGCAGTCAGGAACTCCGACATTTCTTTCTTTTTACGCAAATTCGGAATACGTATCTATTTTAATAATACCCCTTCCCTCTATACTTCCTTACGCCATCCGATTACAAAAGGTTCGATTAAAACTAATCCCCTAACCGCCACCAACGCAATTTACAAAATTCCCTGTCTCGATTGCAAACAGTGTTACATCGGAGAAATCGGTCGATCTATCTGTACCAGATTATCTGAACACATCCGCAACATACGCACCAACGACCGCAAGTCTCTCTTATGCCAACACATCACAGAATTCAGCCACTCGTTCAATTTGGACAGCGCTGTATGCGTTTACAAGGGCGTCGGGAACAAGTATCAGCGCCTAGTCCTTGAATCTTTGGTCTCGCACTGCACGCCCAGTTTCAACCGAAAAATCGACCTCCCACCCCAATACTCCGTGTTTTACTTCGCCAATCCCCCCAGCTGAACTATTTACCTACTTTATTTGGCTATCTTTCATGTCCATAGTTTTAAAATATTTCCAAGTTGTAACCTGAAGAAGGGCATTCTTGCCTGAAAGCTTGTTTTTTACAATTAAAAGAAAATCACCACGTTTTTATCGCCTTCGTTTCAAAAATCTTTTGTCTTCGTCAGGAGAAGTAAATAAAAATAGTGCATTTGGCAAGGCTTTAAAAATTGTTCTCTTATTTACTTCTCCTGCGAAGACAAAATATTTTGTCGAAACGTTGAGAAAATAAAAAACTGAACTCTCCGAAGTGTCTATTTTTCATATAAATATGGTTTAACATTGTCATGATATTTACTCAATTAATATATTAGAATTAAGGATTATTTTGGATTTTTTTGTCGGGAATATCTACAGGAATATTCATAATTTTGATCAACCTCTTATATCAGTTATTCAAAAAATAAAAAAGACATATATTTAATGAAATTATTTTATAATATGAATACAATATATATTATTGTATTTTATAAACGTATTATGTATAAGATAATATTGATAAAGTATAAATAACCAAACCTATTATATACAATGGTGTAATTAATTTAGATAAATTAATGAAATTTGTCATTTAATTCATTTATTAATATTTAATTTTCCATTTTATACCTAATCAACATTCATTATGTTAAATGTGTGTTTTTATTTAGTAAATTTAATTAATTTACTGTGAATAAAACACGAAATTTTCTTTTTTTTCTATTTGATTACTATTTAAAGCGATTGAGTAATTTTTAATATTTATTTTCCAGAATTCATCTACAATTACCCACGGATATATGATTATGCAGAAGAAAAATAAATGTTAGGAATATGATTCATGTCAACAATAAAAAACAACAAAAAGGTTGTTTATTTTTTAGACAGAGGCAATATTGTTCACACTTGGTTATCTCGTGGGTCTTTAATAAAGACCATTGTGTGTATTAAATATCTTTCAGAGTTATTATCTGAATCCCGATATACATGATGTAAGGTACAACTTCCTTAAGTGTTGTCCATGAGTGTATCTTTCAGAGTTATTATCTAAATCCCGATATACATGATGTAAGGTACATCTTCCTTTAGTTTCGCCCAAGAATGTATATATTTGAAATATAATATTCTGTATCAATTAGAAAAATAAAAAAATCTTAACCAGTAGAAGGGTCGTTTAAAATCCGAAAGCTTATAAACTCGTTAAAAGATTTATTAAAAAACCTTTCCTCGGAGATTTATATTTGATTAATATATTTATTCATAATGTAAAACCATAAACCAATATAAGCTCAACCTAACCTAAAAATAATTAGCGACATAAACAAAATTAAAAATATATGGCATATTTTCATATAAGGACACTTTCCTGAAAAGTTACACTATATAACTAATTTTAAAAAAAGAAGAAAAAAGGCATATTCTTATCTGCTAATGAAAATTTCTGATGGCTTGTGCCATCTATCGGAATAAATATCCACTATCAATATATGAATCTTTTCCTAGTACAATATCATATTTGTGTGATATTTTCTCACATATATAAATAATATTGTATTAATATTTATGTTATAAATAAAAAAGATAAGATTTTCTGCTTGATTTTTTTTTTTTGATCATCCCGAAAATTATGCTATGATAATGCAGTCGTGGTTAAAATCTTGAAACTATAATAAATGAAATTAGTTATCAAAAATAGCCTTAATTGAGCTAATGGGATATATAAAAACAACATAATTCAGTAAAAGTACCGCCTGGCTTAAGGCGAGTAGAATAAGGAAAACAAAGGATTATTTACATAATGTACAAAGGTTTTGAGCCGGCCAGCGGGGAAGAACAACAACAATCGGTTTTATATAGGGTAAGCGTGACCTTTGGCGGTCAATTTAACAGAGTATTTGAATCGATGAAATATAATTTTAAATAAAATAATACTTTTATATAACATAATTTTGAATAAAATATTTTAATATAACATATATATATTAAAAAAACATGAACAAAAATAAAATATTTAGCCAACCAACCAAACCAGTTATCCCCATTAAAACGGCCAATTCAGTCAAATCTCTCACATAATGGGCGGAGAACGATTTAAGATCTGATAAAGAAAATTGGATTTGTTCCGTAAAAAAATCAATCCTAATTTAAAAGAGAAAAATAACTTGGAAAGAAACAATTATTTTAAAATCTGGAAACTTATTTATCAATGGGTATCTATTTTAATAATGGTTCAATTGAAAATATCCATCTGCAAGCTGATTGACAGCTTCAATATTATTCTAATATAGAGTGGAGCTTTTCAATCTTTAATAGGATTTTATTAAAAATCCATTTAAATTACATTTTTTAAAATAATATATAAATAAATAAAAACGTGAAAATATTTAGAATAAATCTCTTCAATTTATTATTTCTTCAACTGAAATAATAAATGATATATATATATATATATATATATATATATATATTGTTTTCTCATTATTGTCTTTTAAATAAATTATAATATATATAAATTAATTAGTATTTATAATAATTATATTAAAAATAATGAAAGTATATCCTGACCAGGAGCACATGTGCTTTTTAGATGGCAGAGCGCCATCTAGTGGAACAGAAATCAACTAAACATTGATTTAACCTGTTCCCTGATATTTGGTCAACCCATTTCTTGACCCATTTCCATTGCAGTAAGGGAAGTAGAAATTGTTTAATATCAAAAAGAATCATACGCGTTTAAAATAATTTCGAATTTTCACAATATAAAGTATTTAAAAATGGTAGCATCTACAACACTGAATAGTATATTATAAACCATATACATATTTACTATATATCCATGTTATAAAAAAAGATAAGATTTTCTGCTTGATTTTTGATCATGTTGAGGATTATGGTAATGCAGTCGTGGCAAAAATATTTAAAAGAGTTTTGATTAGTAAATTCTTTGATTAAGAGCTTAAATACTATATAAAAAGATAATTTGTTAGAAGTACTGCCTGGCTTGAGGCGAGTAGAACAAGGAAAACAAAAGATTATTTACATAATTTACAAAAGATTTGAGCCGGCCAACGGGATAAAACAACAATGAGTTTTTATAGGGGAAGAGTGAAATCTGGCGGTCGATTTAACAGAGTATTTGAATCTATGAAATTAAATTTTTAAATAAAATAATATTTTAATATAACATGCATATATTTAAAAATAAGGCTTATTATGTATTTTATAAGTTTTATTTATCCAATATTTCGAGGAGAACCAATCTTATAATATTTTATAATATATTGAAACAGAGTATATATATATATATATCGTCTGTAATATTTTCAAATCAAAAGAAGAATTTAGAACAATAAAAAAAGAATGTCCAAGAAATAATGTAAACAACAGCTGTGAAAGCTTAGAGTACTACTTTAAATTCATTTTTTATCCAAGAGATGGGGCTCCACTTTTCTTTTTTTTTCCACAAAAAAATAAGACCTTATGTTTCAAAATCTATCCCTACATAGACAGAAGGAAAAAACACATAAATAATATTATTTTTAATAGCAATCAAAAGTATATTAAGGAATCCAGTATTTATTATCATTTTTTTTCTTATACATTTTAAATGAATGAATATAAGTTTTAAAGTCAAATATTTTTGTTCGTTGTCGTATATTTATCTTGACATATTGTTAAAATATGTGAGCAATAGATATCCAGAAATTATTTGAAAAAAGTAAAAATAAAAATCAGGTAAAAAGTTTCTTTTAATTTTGAATTTGAAAGCTTTATATATACTGTTCTTCAACGGGCTGATACTATATGTACAATCTCTTAATGATCTTTATACAAAATAATTGAAAACTTTTGTTATTGGCATGTGTTCTCTTGTATGTATATATATATATATATTTTTTTTTATCGCCTTCATTTCAAATAATATCTCTTACTTAACCTGGAAACAGTCTGATGCACGCCCACACATGCCAATAACAAAAGTTTTCAATTATTCTGTATATACAAGGTGCGTTCATTAATTTCCAGGACTGGTTAAAAAATAAAATAAATAAAAAAGCTAGAGAAAAAAAAATTATACAGAGTTAAATATTGGACATTCGACCACACCTGAGTGAAAGTACGAGTCTCGTGGCGCACGCGCCGATCTAAAAATAGAACAAAACAACTTCCTTGTAAGGTTCGCATTTCTAATTTTAAAATGGCCATTTTCGAAGAGCAGAGAATCTGCATTAATTTTTGTTTTAAATTGAAAAAAAGTGCTGCTGAGACGTATGAATTGATTAAAGAAGCTTTTGGCGATGCAGCTTTATCCCGTCCAAGAACTTTTGAATGATTTTCACGCTTCCAAAAAGGTCGGGAAAAGGTAAACGATGATCAGCATACTGGGCGTCCAAGATCATTTCGTTGCGAGGAAAACAAGCTCAAAATAAAGGAGTTAATTAAATCTAACAGAAGAATTATCTTCAGAGACTGGACTATCTGTTTATTTGGGGATAATGAGGTGCTTAAGGAAGGCAGTGCGCCTTAAAAGACCTGAAAGATGGCAAAACAATGACTGGATACTTCACGTCGGTAATGCGCGGCCGCACACAGCCCATGTTGTTTTGCAGTTCTTGGCCAAGCATTCAACCATACAGATCCCTCATCCACCCTATTCCCCCGACTTAGCCCCCAATGACTTTTTCCTCTATCCTAAATTGAAAATGAACTTGAAAGGACGGAAATTTGACAACGTTGATATGATACAAGATGAATCGAAGGCAACCTTGAGGAACCTCTCAAAAAGTGATTTTATCTCCTGCTTCGACAATTGGAAAAAAAGATGGAACGGGTGTATTGAGGCAGGAGGGGCATATTTTGAAAAATATTAAATTAGTTTTTTATTTGTTTTATTTTTTCAAAGATACAGAGCAGTCCTGGAAATTAATGAACGCACCTTGTATATTATTTTGAAATTGTACATAGAATATCAGCCTTTGAAGAGCAGAATATTTGTTCGAAAGCTCGCAAATTCAAAATTAAAAGAAACTTTTTACCTGATATTTATTTTTACTGTTATATATGCACAACAATTTTGAAATTATCTATTTGTTTATTGTATATTAATATTCATAATATTATTTATTAGAGCATTATTCTAGTATATTTAATCTCCAAAGACAATAATAGCATAAAAAAAAGAATTGATCTACCCCAACAGTTCCAGCATATTCAACGCAGATGATGCCAACCCCCATTGAAACTGTACCCTCTACAACTGGAAACTATTTTTATTTTTGATTTTTTAAAATGTATTTCTCTGAATCTCTATTGAATCTGTTGCACGCCTTTGCGGAGCCAGTGGCCTGATGAAGCGCCACCGCGTGAAAGCTAGTCTCCCGATACCTTAATAAAGAAACTCTGCAAATATTTTAAATTTATTTAACTCTCTCTCTCTCAACTATATATATAGCTTTTCATATATATAACAGCAACCAACTGAGCTAAAAGAACACTGCACGCTGATTGGCTAATGAATTCAGCTACTTTTTAACTGAATACGATCACTTTTTTTTTTTTTTTTGCTTATCCCTAGTACACGTGGTACAGGCCATGATAATCATGGTAGGTAGTTAGCGACTGCTTTTACTGTAAGCGCACCACATATCTACACATGTGAAAAGCAGTTCGACTTTGCACTTACAAATGTGCCAGAGCCCGTTTGATTACATGCACTCTCTGGTGTGGTTGGCTTTTTCAAGAATCGGGGGCCATTGGAGCATTTATTTTAAACAGAAAAAAGTGTCCAATGCGGGAATCGAACCCGGGTCGTAGTGGTCGAAAACCAAACGGTTTAACCAGCCTTCCACCGACCCCCTCTTTCTTTAATGACCGATTGAAACCATAGTATTCAGTTACGCTTTTGTCTGAATTTTCCAAAACTGGTGTTTTAGCTCTTTTTTCTTCACCACTAGTAAAGTTTTTTACTACGGTGATGAACATAATCCATCGTCTTGATGCATAATTAAAGAGAGAGAGATGCTACTCTAGGTACAAATACATATGCAAAATTATAGATATAACTCTTTTCAAAAATTATTGTTCGATAATAATTTGCTATTTATTGAAACGATATTTCAACTCAATAATCAAATTATTTTAAAACTTTCTTTAATCTCTGTTCAAAATATATTTCATATATATATATATATATATATATATATATATATATATATGTGGTAATTTAAACCAACAACCCCATATATTGTGTATATAACTTATAACAAGATTTTAATGTTGTATAATAGAAACACATCTGTTAATTATATACGTATTATTGACATGTGTCTTTACATCATCATATGTAATGCAATTTGTACAAACAGGATAAATAAATAAACTCTGTAATTGATTAAGAGTTGAGCTAAAGCAGAGATCGAGCATATAGTATTGCCAAAACAACAAGGTTTAAAGATGGAAACGGCCACGGCGCCAGTGTACGGTTTCGCCAGACGATCCACGCCCCTCTCGCATGTGCTGAAATGCAATACCCCCTTTCTCAGAAAAGGTATATAAAGGCCCCCGTCTTTAGCCAAAAATACAGTTAGTTCACCCTCAGTGCAAGCCCGCGTCGGTCGTACCTCATGTCGATCTCATCCATCATGTAGACGAGTAAGAAACTTCTATCTCCATCTTTCGCTCCTAGCTCAACTTTTATCTGTTTACGGAATTTTCTTATTTCAACTGTGTCTTCGTTTTTTGTGTGGATATTCCCAAGCTTTCCACTCTGCCTCGACCACGACTGCCTGTACTCTGTGAGGACTTTTAAAGGACTTACAAGGTGCAGAGAGGTACTGGAAAACTCCCCATCCTGGCTGTTCCTCTCGGTTAACACAGTATAGCGAGAGTCAACACTTCATCATCACAAAGTTAGTCGATAGGATTCTCAACAAGAGGCTACCAGACCTCAACCCATTACATTAGTCGACAGGATTTCTACAAGAGTAACAGTAACTCAACAACTTATTTCAGAGAGTCTACAGGACTTCAACTTATTTCAGTAGTCGACAGGATCTCTTATTTCATATATATATATATATGTTATATAAAAATATTATTTTATTCAAATTATAATTCCATAGATTCAAATACTATGCTAAATAGACCGCCAGAGGTCACTCTTCCCCTATAAAAACTCGTTGTTGTTTTATCCCGATGGCCGGCTCAAACCTTTTGTACATTATGTAAATAATCTTTTGTTTTCCTTATTCTACTCGCCTTAAGCCAGGCATTACTTTTATCAAATTATGTTTTTATATACCTTATAAGCTCAATTAAAGCAATTTCTAATCTCTACTATTTTTATTATTTTACTTTCAAGATTTCAACCACGACTGCATTGCATTACCATAATCCTCAACATGATCTAAATTCAAGCAGAAAATCTCTTTTCTTCATATAACATATATATATATATATTAAAAATAAATAAGGCATTTCTTGACCACGAGCACATGTGCTTTTTAGATGGTAGAGCGCCATCTAGTGGAGAAAAAATAAACTAAACGTTTATTTAACTTGCTTCGTGATATTTGGCCAACCCAATTTCTTGATAAATCAAGAAAAGCCATCCACGAACTCGTTTCGCGCTTTTGGCGCTCGTCAGCGTGGAGTAGGCTGTAACCACTGCGACCAAAAATATTTTTGGTCCCAGAGGCTTCTTGAGAAACCAGGAAATTGATATTTTTAGGCCATATTTGCGTAAATATGCTTAACACATGAAAAACAATAGAAAATGTCGTATCCGTCGTGGTCGAATGGAAGGGCGCGACCGTTGTGCATGTATGCATCAAAAAAGGACTTATTTCACACTCGTGAGCGCGCTGGCTCCCACCTTTATTTTGTACAGATTTATGGTGAATATGTATTTACATTTTAACATATTAATTATGGCGAAAATAAATTATATCTCTTGGGTATTAATTATACAAATTATGACATATATATTCATAATATTCGCCTTTCCAAAATTAAAATTTCTATTTAAACCAAACTTTTAACGCCAAATATATATTTTTTAATTAATTCTTTTGAATCTGTTTTATAAGGCTTGTGTGTGTTTACTTAATCTGCCCACTTCGAAGCTATCGACCTATATCTATGGTGGTAAAATATTGCCTTGAATGAGTTAGTTCATTCATGGAATTTTCTAATTACAAAATGAAAATACCTATATATAAAATACTAATTAAAATCAATGTAAATTTGTTGTTTGGCGATGGGTATATTGAAATTCATATGTTTATTACTACTATCTCTTACTCTTGTTATATATTAATTATGCAGTAAAAGTTTCAATATAACACATTCATAATTTAGTAATCAAGCGGTTTCAATTAACGAAAAGGGTAAATAGAGAAAGATATTAAATTTGCCAGGCTAATAGAAAGGATTCCTTAAGTTTTCTGGAAATTAATATATTTTCTATTAGTTTCAATTAAATAGAGTAAAATGGAATTTCCCAGAATCTTCCCAAATTGTAAATATTTGTAGCTTTGTTATTATGGATTTATAAATACATTTCTGAATAATTTTCATACGATTTTATATTATGATTTTTATATTGAGCATTTTTGGATCAAGTTTTACCTTTTTACATAAACAAGGATTTAGGTTTTTGTGTAAAAAAATATTTCAATTAAAACTTTAATTATACCTCAAATATAGCGGGTATTTGGCGTTCTACGGATACGCTCAAGGAGCCTGAGTTACCTTTATGTTATGTTACTACCTTAAATATATATATGCTTTGAAGTTTTGATAAGACTATAAATACACCTGCTAGGCATATCCATAAAGATCCAACATAATTATAGCCACGCTCAATAAATTGAAACAGCAAGTAGGTAAACAGCGTGGTAAGTTTCTTTTATTGGGAACTACGAGCTTTCGGACATCAGCTGCCCTTCATCAGGTACAATGGGTGGTTGGAAAAAGTGAACCAATATATACATGCAGTAAATTAGCATAAGAGAAAGCTAACTAACATCTATTTAAAATAATTAAGAAATTTACATAAGAACTAAAGATAAAAGTACGAAATTTCTAAAAAATAGACTAAAAATCTGTGTATGACGGATAAAAGGTAAAACACGAGAAAAAGGATGGGAAGAAGAGCGTAGGCATCTAGGCACAATGAAGGAAGGAAGCGAAATAAAATGTCAGTGGCCAAGTTTAGAAAAAGCAGTATATTGAGGGGGGAGATCTATTTTCCTATTAAAACTAGGGATGGAGTTAGACACGAGAGCCTCCAGGACCAAACGTTGATATTTATTCTTAACTTCACTGTATACCGGAATCGTGTTGCGTAGATTAAAAGAGTGGTTAAATTCGTGGCTGTGTTGATATAGTAGTGACTTACGATCGTGGGAACGGATGTTTCGTTCGTGTTCTAGGACACGAGTGGCAATGGTGCGGCCAGTTTCTCCGACGTATGATTGTGGACAGTCGTTGCACGGTATTCTGTAGATGGCATTGGAAAAAGATTGGGGGCTGGGCCTGACGGAGCTTTTTGTGAGGGGATGGCGTAACGATGTGCCTAGGGAAGGTGATTTTTTAAAAAACGTGCGGATGCCAAATTTACGCAGATAAAAACCGATGTCGGAATTCGTAGTAGAAAACGGAAGAACGCAAACATCTTTAAACGGGGGAGGAATAGAACTGTCGTGATTTAGTGTATAAAAATGTCGATCGATAAAGTTACGTGGGTAACCCGCGGATAAAAGGTGTAGATAAACGATCCGTTTTTCGATTCTACTGAATAAAGGAAGGGAGCAATGAGTAAAAACGCGCTTAGAAAGAGTTTTCACGGTGGTAATTTTATGGGAGACGGGAGCATGTGATGAAAAATGCAAGTAAGAAGGGGTAAAACCGGCTTTACGAAAAACAGTTGTATGGAAACGGCCCTGGAGATTAACCACTAAAACGTCTAAGAACGGGATACAATTAAAACGGGAAGAATTGTGGGTAAAACGTAAATCGGAATGATAGGAGTTTAAAACAGTCAGGATAGGGGAGTGGTCAGTGCTCTGATGCAAACAAAAAATGTCATCGACATTGGTTTTTATCTGCGTAAATTTGGCATCCGCACGTTTTTTAAAAAATCACCTTCCCTAGGCACATCGTTACGCCATCCCCTCACAAAAAGCTCCGTCAGGCCCAGCCCCCAATCTTTCTCCAATGCCATCTACAGAATACCGTGCAACGACTGTCCACAATCATACGTCGGAGAAACTGGCCGCACCATTGCCACTCGTGTCCTAGAACACGAACGAAACATCCGTTCCCACGATCGTAAGTCACTACTATATCAACACAGCCACGAATTTAACCACTCTTTAAACTACGCAACACGATTCCGGTATACAGTGAAGTTAAGAATAAATATCAACGTTTGGTCCTGGAGGCTCTCGTGTCTAACTCCATCCCTAGTTTTAATAGGAAAATAGATCTCCCCCCTCAATATACTGCTTTTTCTAAACTTGGCCACTGACATTTTATTTCGCTTCCTTCCTTCATTGTGCCTAGATGCCTACGCTCTTCTTCCCATCCTTTTTCTCGTGTTTTACCTTTTATCCGTCATACACAGATTTTTAGTCTATTTTTTAGAAATTTCGTACTTTTATCTTTAGTTCTTATGTAAATTTCTTAATTATTTTAAATAGATGTTAGTTAGCTTTCTCTTATGCTAATTTACTGCATGTATATATTGGTTCACTTTTTCCAACCACCCATTGTACCTGATGAAGGGCAGCTGATGTCCGAAAGCTCGTAGTTCCCAATAAAAGAAACTTACCACGCTGTTTACCTACTTGCTGTTTCAATAAAGATCCAAATTGAAAAAAAAAAGTGAATTCTAATCTATGATTTTCAGCTATTTGTACAAAGTAATCTAATATACAATGTACGCAAATTGTATTGTTCACCTTTTAAATTGCATCAGCAAAATGGAATTCATCATACTCTCAAAAAGAACCGATTTGAATCAATAAATTCACAAAAGACTGAGATTTGGTTAATTCTAACACAAATCCACAACTTGTATAATATGGTGTTAGTCAATGGACCCTCATCAGTACACAAGTGGTTTGAATGCTTGATGTCATATAGCAACATAAATAGATCAAATAGAAAATAAATTATTATTATAGTCATATACACTCATGGGCAAAACTTAAAAATTGTGTACCTTTTAGCATGTATATCGGGATTCAGGCAATAACTCTGAAAGATACACTCATTAACAAAACTTAAGGAAGTTGTACCTTTTAGCATGTATATCGGGATTCAGACAATAACTCTGAAAGATACACTCATGGACAAAACTTAAGGAAGTTGTACCTTTTAGCATGTATATCGGGATTCAGACAATAACTCTGAAAGATACACTCATGGAAAAACTTAAGGAAGTTGTACCTTTTAGCATGTATATCGGGATTCAGGCAATAACTCCGAAAGATACACTCATGGAGAAAACTTAAGGAAGTTGTACCTTTTAGCATGTATATCGGGATTCAGGCAATAACTCTGAAAGATACACTCATGGACAAAACTTAAGGAAGTTGTACATTTTAACATATATATCGGTATTCAGGCAATAACTCTGAAAAATATTACAGTGACCTTATTGAAGACACACGAGATAACCAAGTTCGAACTAAATATTGCATCTCTCTCCTTAAAAAAAAAAGAAGATTTAAGCACAGTAACGACTTTCCATATCTTTAAGTTTTGTTCAATAGTGTTTACTGCAATAGCAAGTATCGTAAAATTGACAAAACACAACAAAAGTATTATATAATAAATAAAATTTAATAAATTAAATATTTCAGATACACTGAATTTTCGTAAATATTCTAGAAATTCCACAACCTGTATAACAAGAATTGAATTCATATTGAAAAGATCGATTGATTTCTTATTTATTCATTGTAAAATTGGAGCCAACAAATTAAGGAGATAGAATAATGTGAAGAGAAATATTATGTTGGTAATGAGGAAATCCAGGAAGCTATAAACTGAAGACGGTAGTTAAAGAACCCCAAGGTCACCCAAAGATCCAACGTTGGGCGCCATTGATTAATTATTAGAGTAATACGAGGCCATGGCGGAACTGGACTAACAGGAGATGATCTTTGAAGTGAAGACAGGTCTATACTCAATGTAATAATAATTAAGATAATGATTATTTCTATATAATGTTGGTATTAAAGTATTTTTTATTGATATATCAACATATATAAGGCACTTTACACTATGTAATTAAAGACTTAGAATATTTCAATATTGGGTCAAATTCAATTTTATCTCTTCTTCTTATTCTTTCTTATCTCCACTCAATCATATTAGGGTATCAAGTTGTGACCCTTGATGGTGTCTATTTGACAACCATAATGACTGGGTGAAGTAGAATGCTTCTGCCTTTGTCATTAATACTGGGAGCACTACTCAGTGGCAGGCCAACTTAGTTCCAAAAGAAGTGGCCGCCTCTGACACGAGGAACAGACACCATGTTCAGCTGCTCCTAACATGGAGTACAAACGCTGCTCATCCTGTATCTCTGGATTAGGAGCCCTTACAGGGTACTATCAGCCGGTCCAGCTGAGCCCAGATTTTTTAGTGAGCTTGTTACTGCCCCCCTCCTCCTTTTTCATCCGGGCTTGGGACCGGCAAAGGCGGAGTTATTCTATTTTATAATATGATATAGTTGGCTATAGATAGGTTTGGCTATCATTAAGAAATATGAAAATATACAATTTTAGCATATCAAATATAATAGTATTTTTTTATAAAGCATGAATGCTTTTCTTTTTAACATAAAACAAACTACTACTGTCCTTTTTTATGATGAAATGATATTAGGAGGTCAGTATCATTGCAGTAAGGACAGTAGAAGTTTGATTGATGTATGAAAAATAAATCGTACTTTATTGCTCCTATTTCTTATATAAAGATGTAAGTTTTTGCTTTATAATATATAATAGTATGAAACCACACCCTATGCAAATATAAACCCCTAACTATAAACTGTTATTGATATTTCAAAAAGTAAATCAAAACTAAAAATTATTTAAATTTTCCTATCTATTTATGTTTATTATATATAAATGAAAACGATATAGAATTTAATTCAATAAAGAGGATATATAGAACGAAAATTGAAATTATACCGCAAATGTTTCTTCTGAACGAAATATCGTAATTTTTTTTAAGGAGAAATAACGATTATTTCTAACCTTAGGGATGAAGTATGATAAGATGAATTGTGAAGAGTAATGATAAACGGAAAAATAAAAGTGTCCAGGATTGGGAATTTCACTAATTTCAATTTTCGTTCTACAATCATAAGCAGCATTATATTGTATTATAAAAGAGAATATATATTTGTTTCTTTGAAAAAAAAAAAAAAACTTGGATAAATAGGGATAAATAGATCACAGCTTACATTTTCCCATTGTTGTTAATAAGATTATGTAAGACTTAACTGGTTTAGAGAGGCGTAAGACTTGATTAATTATTTAGCTAAGATATTTCCCTCTTTATAAAGTGATTACACAAATATCTATACACATATATTTGTTTTGAAAATAGAGCATTAAATCATTGATTTATAAAAAGGCATATATTGAATTGAAAAAAATATATTTGCCAAAATTTCTGTTGGCTGAACGCCAACCTTTATTGTTTGTATGAGTTTGTTTATACAAAAATGTAATGCCTTGATAAGAGTTGGCGTTAAGCCAACCGAAATTTTGGCAAATAAATATTTTATTCAATCCAATATATGCTTTTTTATTATCTAACATATCTTTGTATATTCAAATATTATTAAATAAGAAAAATATTTAAAAATAAAATAATAAAAAGTCATGTATTGATAATAAAATCAATGATAGAATATCCTGACCACGCTCTAGTGAGCTTTTTATATGGCAAAGTGTCATTTATATTATTATATAGGTTGTCTGAATTTTCCAGAACTGGTATTGTGACTCACTCTTTATCATGAATAGTAATGGTGTACTAGGGTGGTGTATATTGCCATCGTTCGGATACACAATTAAAGGGAGATATTCCTCTTTTTGTGTACATTTTATTGAATATATTATATTATATATGTTATTTATATATATAATGTCATTTTATTTCGCGAATAATATTTCATAGATTTAAATACTCTGTTAAGTTCTACCACCAGATGTCGCCACCTTTCCTATAAAAAACTCATTGTTGTAGTTTCCCGTTGGCCGGCTCAAACCTTTTGTAATTATGTAAATAGGTCTTTCATTTTCTTTATTATTAAGCCTTTAATCAGGCAAAACTTTCTCATATTATTATTTTATATTTTATAAGCTTAATTAAAACAAACTAGCAAATAATGATATAAACCGTTTTTTATTATTTTTACCACGACTGCAATATAACGAACATTCATGTATCAAGCAAATTATGAATAATTCTATATCAAATCATCTAAATAATATTCAGAAATCAACAGCTGAAATCATTTTTCATAATATATATATTTTTAAAAATAGAGCAATCCATAAATAAATCTTTAATTAAAAAGGCATATATTGGATCAAAATATCATTTATTTTACCAATATTTAGTTGGCTGAACGCTAACCTTTATCAAGGTGTTATAGCCAACTGAAATATTGGTAAAATAAATGATATTTTGATCCAATATATGCCTTTTTATTTGATAATATATATATGTGTGTGTAATTATTTAAATATTTTTATATACACTTGTTAATATGCGTAGATTTACATATTATTATGTATTACAGATCTTATATATATATTATATAAAAAATGCATATATTTGATTCAAAAATTTCAATTATGGATCACAAAACGATGTATTATGTTTATTTCCTTGTGTAGAAAACTTTATAAGTGATAATAAAGAATGTGCCACGGCACCAGTTTAGTAAAGTCATAACAAAATGTTATTTTATACCATTGTTTAAAGCTATGGCACTCGTCAGTACAGGAGCAGATATAATTTCACAACATCCTACGAGATGGTTTTCATCAAATCAGCTTTAGGTACAAAAATCCCACAAATATTTGTGCTAAGATGAATAACGAACCCCAATGGAACTGAACATTTTATTATCTTTCTAACTCTCTTTCTATAGCTATTCTTTATAATAATAATCAATTTTAATGTGAAGAATAGCTATAGAAAGAGAGTTAGAAAGATAATAAAATGTTCAGTTCCATTGGAGTTCGTTATCTTCCCATAGCTATTTGTGGGATTCTTGTACTTAAAGCAGATTTGATGAAAACCTTCTCGTAGGATGTTATAGAGTGAAAACTTTTCTTATGAATAATATAAAATAATAATTAATTTTAATTTGTATTCTTCATAAGAAGAGTCTTCACACTATAACAATTTCGATTTAGCGCTGTTTTAAAGAACTTTAATTCAATAATACCACACGGTATCATTATTCAGTAGAAATTCATACAGGATATGATTCTTCAATATGCACATTTTGGTATCTTTAAATAATAAAAAGGCATATATTAGATTGAATAAAATATTCATTTGCCAATTTTTCGGTTGGCTCTATGCCAACCTTTATCAAGGCATTACTTTTTTGTATAAACAAACTCAGTGTCGCATACAAATGTTTATACAAAAATGTAATTTAAAGGTTGGCATAAAGCCAACCGAAATATTGGCAAATATATATTTTATTCAATCAAATATATGCCTTTGTATTGTCTAAATATTTATTAAAATGTGCATATTAAAGAATTATATCCTGTATGATTCTCTGACGAATAATAATATCGTAAAGTAATATTGAATAAAAGTACTCTAAAACCGCGCTAAACCGAAATTGTTATATTATGAAGCCATTCCTTAAGAAGAATATAAAATAATAATTAATTTTAATGTGAATAATAACAATAGAAAGGGAGAAAGATCTACAGTTCCATTGGGGTACGTTATTCATCATCTTTTATTAAATCCAATATATGCCTTTATATTATATAAAGATTTGAATATGGATTGATGTATTTTCAGAACGATTTAAATATCTCCCAGCTTGATAATTAACTATCTATTATGGGAGTTTCCCTGGCTAACCATAAAACTTGTGGCGTTAAGTTATAGGTAGTTATAGTTAGTTAAGAATACCTCTGTAAAGTCACATTGATCCTTGACAGCTGATGATATAAAATTGTGCTTATGAAAAAAATCTACGGATGATTTAATGTACCTTATTTATAAATTTTATTATCGGTTAAAAAATACTATAATCAGTTTTTCAGATCACTTTAATCTTTACTATATATATTTGAGGGATGGATAAATAAAATAAACATACACTCAAGGATAAAACCTAAGGAAGTTGTACCTTTTAACATGTATATCGGGATTCAGACAATAACTCATCAGATATTACAGTGACTTTAAATTGAAGACACACGAGATAACCAATATACACTCATGGACTAAACCTTAGGAAGTTGTACCTTTTAACATGTATATCAGGATTCAAACAATAACTATGAAAGATATTACAGTGACCTTTATTGAAGACACACAAGATAACCAATATACACTCATGGACTAAACCTTAGGAAGTTGTACCTTTTAACATGTATATCAGGATTTAGACAATAACTCTGTAAGATATTACAGTGATCTTTATTGAAGACACACGAGATAACCAATATAAACTCATAGACAAAACTTAAGGAAGTTGTACCTTTTAACATGTATATCGCGATTCAGCCAATAACTCTGAAAGATGCACTAATGGACAAAACTTAAGAAAGTTGTTCCTTTTAACATGTATATCGAGATATTCAGACAATATATCTGAAAGATATTACCGTTACCTTTATTGAAGACACACGAGATAACCAATATACACTCATGGACAAAACTTCGGTAGGTTGTACCTTTTAACATGTATATGGCGATTCAGCTAATAACTCTTAAAGATACACTCATAGACAAAATTTAAGGAATTTGTACCTTTTAACATGTATATTGGGATTCAGAAAATAACTCTGAAAGATATTACAGTGACCTTTATTGAAGATAAACTAGATAACTAAGTGTGAACAACCTATGTCTTCTTTAAAAATATATAAAAAAACATACGAAAGGCGACATTAAATACCCTCCACTTTTTAAGGTTTTGTCCATGAGTGTATATACTGAAATATTGATAATATTGATCAAAGCTGCCATAAATATTGATTCTACAAAAATTGATATAGATATATATCAAGCTAAATTGAACGCTATATACATATTTCAAAAAAATATTGGGCTTCAATTAAAATTTCATCGCAAGATGTCATTCGCCTAAATAATTTAATTACGTTTTAATATTTAATGAAGGGAAAACTGAATTAGGCCATTAATTTTAGAGTTGCCTCCTGCGTCGGATTTAAAATATTATAATTTAATTTATATATACAAAAAATATAATTTGTGATATATTCTTTTATATTGTGCTTTATATTTATGTTATTAACACAAAGCAATAACGCGCCATCTATATATATAAAATAAAATGATTTAAAAGCGCGAATGTTTCTTTCATACATAAAACGAACTTCTACTGTCCTTACTGCGATGAAAAAGTATTAGAGCTCTGAGAAGCGGTCTGGTGGATTAAATTGGCGAAACCGCTGGGAGGGTTCACCACTGATGAGCCAACCCTCCCAATATATTTTTTCATCGCAGTAAGGACAGTAGAAGTTCGTTTTATGTATAAAAGAAACATTCGCGCTTTTAAATCCTTTTATTTTATATTTATGTTATTATATATATAAATATATATTAAAAATAAAGAAAGCATTTCCTGACCACGAGCACATGTGCTTTTTAGATGGCAGAGCGCCATCTAGTGGAGAAAAAATAAACTAAACGTTTATTCAACTTGCTCCGTGATATTTGGCTAACCCATTTTCTTGATAAATCAAGAAAAGCCATCCACGAACGCGTTTAGCGCTGTTGGCGCTCGTCAGCATGGAGTAGGCTGTAACCACTGCGACCAAAAATATTTTTGGTTCCAGAGGTTTCTTGAGAAATCAAGAAATATATATATATCAATTTTTTTCTCCTCATGGAATATAACAAAATATTTTTAAAACTTAATTCTGTTGACGTTATGTGGCGCTGAGTTTGTTATTGACACACATTAAAATGTTATAATACCTTGATAAAGGTTGGCGTTCAGCCAACTGAAATATTTGTGAAATAAATAATATTTTGATCCAATATATGCCTTTTTAATCAATATATATATATATATATATATATATATATATATATATATAGTGTAAAGACTATATAATAAAAATATAATAGTGATTCTCTATATATATATATTTTCTCTATTCTCTATATATTTTCTCTATTCTCTATATATATATATATTCTCTAAATATATATATATAAATATATATATTTTGTATTTTTATAATATAAATTTTGATATGTTGTAATATTTTAAGGATTCTTTTGGAGAATTATTCGCACTATCAATCTTTGTTTAATCACGACCCAGGATCGAAAATTGCATTAGATCATTTTTCTGCTTTATCGTCCTCCGATTCTTGTATAAGTCCAATCCCACCAATTAGTGTGAGTAACCAAACAGGTCTCTAGCACCTTGTAAATACAAATATCTAACCGATTTCAGCATGTGTATACATATGACGTTTTTAGAGAGAAAAAAACAGTCACTATCTACTCATTAAATTGAAATTGTGATGGAATCAGATGAATAAAATAAGAAAAAGGCATCTACTGATTGTGCAACTAAAAGATGCTGATGGTTTGCGCCATCTGTCGGAATAAATATCAATTCTTCGTTTATATTTGGACGATTTTAGTCGATGAGATACAGCTTGTCCCACACAGATGAGGGTAAACAGCCCGAAAAGCGTACTTGGTTAGCTTTTTTGATTAATCAAGAATGAGTATTTTTGACCTAATGGAAAATATTGAAAAATCAATTAGTGTTGATATTTATTCCGACATATGGCACAAACCATCAGCAACCTTGCAGAAATTATACGATCAGAAGATGCTCTTTTCTTAAAAATATTTGGAAGTTTTATTGTTTTGTTGTTGTTGTTGTTGTGTACAATGAGATAAGACCCTCAGATGTCTCCATACATCTCTATTAAAGCAGTCGCAATGTCCTCTATCTTGAGGTGTGTAAAGCTGCTGTTCTGGGTCCATGTCAATTTTCTGCAAAACTGCGGCCATTGCTTGACAAGAGAATATGTTGGGTAAGTGTAAGTTCTAACCTAGGACAATTGTAACATGTCATATAGGTTCTTGTACCATCTAGATGTATCGCCCAGAAATCCTCCTCTACGTGGCGGGCGGGAGAAGCAGCACAAGTAAGGGACTGTCCTGTAGTACGGTGTCGTGAGCCGCTACAGTAACCGTGAACAGGGAACTCTGAAATGTGGCTGACTAACGGGGCAATGGTACCACCCTTTCCATGAAACAACATGGACAAGGCACCACCATCTAGATGTATTGTCATTCCTTTATAAAGCTTCATTTTGAGTCATGTGATTGTTTTTGTTATTTTCCTCTCAGCGCGTTTATATCGAACATTTTACCTTTTCTTGGCTTTTGTTGGATTATCTCGGAATTTGACAAATCAATAGCAGCAAATATTGATATTTGTTGTAGTTTGTTTTCCATGGCAAGCTTTCCATATTTTAAAAAGGGCGACAGTGGGTTACCTCAACGTCTCTAGCGGCCCCCTGACCTGCAGAGCTGGGTCTTCGGGCATGGCCTAGACGATGACGCCCTGGCCATCCTGGCGTCTACCAAGACACACATCTATAGGTACTTTCTCGGTGTGGAACTGAGGAGTGAAGACCTTGTCTGGAGGAGGACTCAAGGTGGGGAAGCCTTCCTTACTGAAGATATTTGTACATATATTCCCCTTTACACTATATGCCCTTTTACTCTTTTATTGTTCCATCTTTGTAAAATTTGATTAAAAGAATCAATAAAATTGTTTAAATTGTTTAGAACAATAAAGCTTTTTTTTAATAATGGCGGATGGAGTCCATAACTTCAAATTGATCGAAATCCAACCAACAATAATGGGATTAATATGAGGTATTAGCGTGCCATTTGTTATAATATATCTTAAACTATATTTGATGCATGTGATCATTTTTTTAAATAAAACATTTTTTACCTTTCTTACTGCAACTATAAAATATTGGAAGAGCCTAGCTCTTCAATGATAAACCCTTCGAAGCGGTTTCGCCAGTTTAATCCTAAATATCGCTGTGATATGGCATTGGGCTCTTTTCCTTTTATAAAAATATTGAAGCTGACCTCTTTGAAATTATGGTGTTCTCTTTATTTCTCTCTAAACAGAATATATTTACAAGATAGTCCTCTAGGAAAGAGGAGGTTTATCTATGTTTTTAGACTATGGTCTCTCATGGGAGTCTCAAGTATATGAGGACTAAAAGTCACAATAATAAATATATATATGTTTTTCATCTACACAAACGCATAGACAAAACTTGAGGAAATTGTAACTTTTAGTAAGGAAATATCGGGATACAGAAATCTGAAATATATTTAATACAGTGTGTTCTTCATTAAAGACACACAAGATATCAAAGTTTGAACACAATTTTATCTTTCTCTTTAAAAATACAAACGATCGTTGACATCAAAGACTCTCCAATTCCATATGTTATGTGTCTCTATGAATATATATTATTAATTCATAATATATATAGAACATTATATTAGTTTCGTTATAAAAGAAGAGAAAGGGGTTGGCTATATCTATAAATCGTTTAAGAAAGATTTCCAATATAAATTTGTATTATAAACAATGTTGTAGATAGTTTTAACAAGGCATGATGTATATAGTTCGCAGTGAGCGAATGGTGCATGCGGTAGAAATAGCTCATTGTTAGAAATTTCTAGTTTTATTGATATTTCTACACTTTGAGTATGTAAATAAATACACAGTTAGTCATCTCATTCTATAAACTATAAAATTGCTGTGGGTTCACTAATAATAACTGAATTTTCTATCAAAGGGAGACTTTACGGGGAGATTTGGTATTCCACTCCACAATCCCCCAGTTTAATAGAGTTACCCTGATTAAGTTAAACAAAGGCCAATCAATAAAGTTTAATTAGCTCAAAAAAACTCTTAATAAACCTTGTGTTCATAAATAAATATAGGCAATTTATCATTCTTTATATCATCCTTCCCATTTTATTTATATTGTCGTCGGATTTATTAGTAAATATTAATAAATGGCATATTTACATATATTACATTTACTCATTTACATATTATAAATCTTTCATTCAATCCAATATATGCATTTTTATTATCTAATCATATATTCTGAAAATAGAGCAATCCATAGATAAATCTTTAATTAAAAAGGCATATATTGGATCAAAATATTCTTCAACACAACATATTGAATCATAATCCTTACTCATTTTTATTTCTATATTATTTATCAGTTTCTTCATTTATTTAAACAAATGGTTATTTATAATATACTATTTTACTTATATTATTAATATATAACCATTGTACATATATTTTATATACAGTGAAATTTCCATCAGATAGTTTCTTACTTTGATCTTGTATAACATGAGTCGATCACATACCCACGTGATTTAGTTTAAATCAAAGAAAAGCCTTGATTAAAAGAGGTGTTTTGCCCCTAGAAATATTGGTTGAATAATAAATTTAGATACAATATATGCATTTTATTTATTTATAAATAAATATATATGAAAAATTAAAGAAAAAATAAAAGATAAATATATATTTTTTATATATATATTTAATTAAAAATTAATATCTCAAGCGAACAAATCACGCGCATAGAATTCATATACTGGATTATAAAATTGCGACTTTATAATTACTGAATTTCATAAATATCATATATATTTAGGCAAAATATTATGTATACAGCTAATAATATATATATATTTTTTCATATATGCATATCTATTAATATGTATTTATAATGTTTGTGTGTGTGCATTAAGAAAATATATTTTGTTTCATAATTTCATTTGTTAATATATTCATTCATTCTATTTAAAATAAAATATGATAAATAATGATTAATAAAAAATGTTTGTAGATAAGAGACAAAATTGATTTTTATTTATATTTTTCAATACAGTGCAAAATTTTGTAGGAAGTTGGTATTTGCGTAATGAAATGGGTACCTCTCCCTTTGAAATCTTGTGTATTCAGCATAGGAGTGTTGAACAAAATATATTGTTCTGAAGCATTTATATATAGAGAGGTACACACCTTTCGGTATATAAATTTATTTTATAATTTATTATATTTAATAATTATGCTTAATAATAATAGTATATATGTGATACAAAGTCAATACCAAATAGACTTTAATTAGAGACCAGTAAAATAATGAAACTCATTGTTTATCTGTGGAGTGGCAGAGCGCCATCTAGTAGAACAAAAATGAACTAAACGTTTATTCAACTTATTCCGTGATATTTGGCCAACCCATTTCTTTATTAATACGTGGTTGGCTTTTCAATTTACACTCATGGACAAAAAACTTGAAAAAGTTGTACCTTTGACCATGTATTTCGGGATTCAGACAATAACTCTGAAAGATATTACAGTGACCTTTATTGAAGACACACGAGATAACCAAAGAATGAACAAAATTGCTTTTATATCCTTCAAAAAAAGAGGACCGGCGACATCAAAAACTTTCCACTTCCATAAGTTTTGCCCATGAGTGTACATATATGTATGTAATTAAAAGGCATATTTTGGATCTAAAATAAAATAAAACATTTCATTTAATATAAAATGCCAATACGAGTATATATAAATTTAATATAGTTAATATGTATATTAACCGAACAAAACACGCATAGAATTTATAAAAATTGAATTATAAAATTATAAATTTATAAATACTATATTTCATTTTATATCATATATATTTTTCTTGAAAATTATTTATACAGCTTATTACAAAACGCTATGATTGTACTTACTTGTTTCTATTCCTTTATCGCCAGTTTCAAATAATTATTATTTAAACCTAATTTTCTTTCCAATCTATAAATATTTATAAGCATATACATACATGTCTATTTCATCTTTGATATATATTTGAAAGAAACCCCTTTTTATGAAAAAGCTCATTTAAATATCATTATGATGGATATTTCAAGATAATGTAAAACTGATTGAGAAAAGGAATATATTATAATAAAAATAGGGTTTATAAACACAACTCACATCGCAATTATCTTTGAGAAAAAGGAAAATTCGTTTAAAGTTTAAATGGTTTTAGAATGATAGGTTTATCAAATTTACAGAAGGAATTTGGAAAATGTTTTTTTAACAAGATTCATATGAATAAATACAAATAATTAGACCTAATATAAATTTCATTGAGAAAATTCTAAACTAGAATTGATATTTTTTAAACTATTCTGGAGGTTGTTTTCTATTGGATGTTAACTTATGTCAGTTCTGAATTATTGAGTTTATTAAAGTGGTCGCTCAAGGAGGAGTCGATCATCAGATAGGTCGCTAATGGGAGGTTCCATCAATCTACATTAGGTGTATTAATATAAAGGAATAATGCGCCATCTATATATAACGAATCAAGACATTAAGACGCGAATGTTTCTTTTCACAAATAAATCAAACTTCTACTGTCCTTACTGCGATGAAAAAATATTGCCACGTGGAAAATTAGAAAAGACAAAAACTTCAGAAGGAGACAACAATTTATTTCAGGCAAAGGACAAACTATCAATGCTAAACGCAAGATAAGCTAGAGGGAAATTTACAGAGTAGAAAAATATAAACATAAAAATATGACCACTTTGTTAATAAAAATAATAGAATTAAGAAATACTTTGTTAAAATATATTGACTCTTCAGTGGTAAATCCTTCCAGAGATATCAATAATTTCATCTATCAGACCGCTTCTATTGAGCTCTAATACTGTCGGGGTTCATTCTATTTTTATATACTACACTGAAGGGTAGAATCTTAGAAATGGTATTTAAGCAAACTATGGACATAAGCTTTTAGGCTAAGCTCTCCAAATATTTTTTCATCGCATTAAGGACAGTAGAAGTTTGATATATTTGTGAAAATAAGCATTCGCGTCTTAATGTTTTTATCCGTTATACATTAAGTGAATTAGATTTATAAATGCTATCAACCTTTACAAACAAGATCTGGGTTCAAATCTCGCAATGAATAATTTAAAAAACCTCATAGCTATCCCTAGATACACTCATGGATAGAACTTTAGGAATTGGAAAATCTTTGATATCGTCGGTCGTTTTTTATTTTTTGAAGGAGACAGATAATGAAGAAAATATGTAAAATTTATTTAGGGATTGGTGGACGAATAATCTAAACTGTTGGATTCCGACCGCGCTATTAGCCGGTATCAAATCCCGCTTTGAGCCTCTTTTTCCAAATGAAATAATGCTCAATTCTTGCATATATTTACCGATTCTTGCAAAGGTCCAACTCCACCAGTTAGAGAAAGTAACCAAACGAGGTTCTTACACACTTATAAGTGCAAAATTCGAACTACTTTTCACATGTAAAGACATTATTTTATTTACCCATTGCAAACAAGACTCGCTATATCCGATCTGGATAATTGCGCGTGAAACTATTTACAATAATTCATATTTCAGTAGAATAGGTAACAGAATTATTAAAAGGAAAATATAAACAATTAAGAAAAAGATCATTGAATAAACATACATATCCATTAAACAAATAAATAAATCTTTAATTAAAAAGACATATATTGGATCAAAAAATCATTTATTTTACCAATATTTCAGTTGGCTGAACGCCAACCTTAATCAAGGTGTTATAACATTTTAAAGTGTGTCAACAACAAACTCAGCGCCACATAACATTAAAGATGACGCTATGTGGCGCTGAGTTTGTTGTTGACACACTTTAAAATGTTATAACACCTTAATAAAGGTTGGCGTTCAGCCAACTGAAATATTGGTAAAATAAATTATATTTTGATCCAATATATGCCTTTTTAATTAAAGATTCATCTATGGATTGCTCTATTTTCAAAATAAATAAATGTAAAGACACGTGGTGCACTTACAGTAAAAGCAGTTGCTAACTTCAATCCACCATTATTTTCATGTACTGTATATAACACGTATAATTAGGGATAATAATCCATATTTTTTATTTAAAGAAATTAATCTATTAGTTATATATTCAGAAAATAAAAAAAAATTGGCAGATAAAGCAATATTCTTACTAATAAATATATGTGATGAATTTGAGCACGCCATCTTAATAAAGATAAAATATAATCTTTCAAAATAGCAAGAAGTTAATAAGGATTAAAAGATTACATGAAGAGCTTCTTTTTAGATTTATTGCGAGCTTTCGGACCTTCCGGTTCTTAAACAGGCATGGATAGCATGGATATACTAACTAGTATGTATTAGTGTATAGTATACTAATATCCTAAATGGATATTAGTATATCCATGCTATCCATGCCTGTTGAAGAACCGGAAGGTTCGAAAGCTCGCAATAAATCTAAAAAGAAGCTCCTCATGTAATATTTTAATCCTGATTCATTTAAACTAGATTCTACTAAGTTCATGTAGCCGAAATAGCTATAAGTGTTCACCAATGATGAGCCAGGCCTATCCAATATTTTT